>CM070824.1:14395805-15040805 GCA_036326025.1 Chrosomus eos
GGCCTAAATTTTTGCCATTCTTTTTATTCTATATTTTGTTTCCTTGTAAGGCTTTTTTTTTTAAATAGGGACATTAGTTTGGATGTAATGCTCAGTCACTTGCAAAATAGTAAAACCAACATGAAAAAGAAACGTTATAAAATCGTGAATCGTGATTTTTCTGAAAACCCTACGTTTTGATCCCAGAGCTGTTCACGCTCCCCCCCCCCCTTTTCTTTATCAGTGTGTATACAGTTTAAACATGCCTTTGTATAAATTCAAGAGTACATGAAGCGTCTTTAGGGTACTGCATGTTGAACACGTAGTAAGCAGCAAAGGTTGCAGCCACTTAATTCAAACGATTGTTGTGGGGCCTCATCACAATGGACATCATCCATTTGTCTGCACTTAAGTGTCTCTCCTGAAATACATTAACACAATATGATAACTAAAAGAGCTACTACACTACTTGTGACATCATAGTTGTACTGTACAATATTGCACTTAATTTGAATGCAAGAAGACTACATATGGCAACTTGGCTGGAAGCTAGAATTTTACTTTATGTTAAATATGGAAATTTTTCCTACACAAACTCTTCGCTTCAGAAGGCCTTTAGGCGTGTGGAGTAATTTTATGATGGATGGATGCACATTTTTGAGCTTCAAACAAATGGTTGAAATTCACTGGCATTATAAAGCTCAAGTGTCAGGTTTTGTTTTTGTTTTATATATCTCAGATTGTATTTGTCTATAGAAGAAAGTCAGATACACAACATATGATGGGTTGAAAGCGAGTAAATCATGGGGTCATTTTCCTTTAAAAGTAAAATACTCCTTTAACAAAATAAGGGAAGAATATACCTTGCACAATTAAGCAATGGTTGCTGTGTAGGGTCTCTCTCTGGATGTCAGCAGCTGTGGCAGAGGGCTAGGGAATACACATTTTTTTAAACATTACAAAATGTTTTACCAAATACACAACAAATACCAATTACAAATCTATTATTATTTAAATATTCCATACAGTCCGCAAGCCAGTCACATATCATTTGAGAAAAATATTAATAACAATGGTGATTGGTTTAAGTTGGGCACGCGCAGTTTATTTTAGAACCAGACAGCTTACCGTACATGACACATGCTCAGCTCCTGTACCCCGGACGGTTCGCTAAAGCACGAACCAGATGCTATGCTATATTCAACTTGGCTCACGGTTATATCTAACTTACAGAATTAAATGAAGGTACCAGAATTGTCGTTTAATTAAAGCACATATTTTAACTGACGTTTGCTTGTGTTTGTTTATTCAGTGACCGTCAAAAATCTAACTGAAGTTACAACCTAAGTTAGTGTGCAAACCATGACTTCAAGACCCCCGATTAACTTACAAGACAGTAAAACAGAAGTCCTAATAACGTTACAACAGGCTGTCCGGTAGCACGTGTAATCAATGCAATAATAACCTGAGCAAAGGAAGCTGACCGGGCTGCTTGTTTTTACAGTCTGGGCTATCGTCCTTGTGGTGGTTTTCCATTAAACGTTTACATTACAAGTTCAGCTCGCCTCGACTAGACTCGAAGTTACTCACCATGTTTGCTTTTGTGAATGTTATAGTGCCTTGTACCTGCATGTACCTTTTTCTGTATAATTTGAGTAAGAAGACGCCACTTCACCGCGGTCAGTTCAGGTTGTTTATACCGGGAGTGCGAGATAGCGAGTCGAGTCGGGGCGGGCGAGTTGAGTTAACTGGGGATCTATCTAAGTCAATGGTTTTTCTAGCTAATGTCACTGAAATATACCTAACAAAAATTGTGAATATCTCGTACCTGCATGTGGTAAGTTACCTTTTTCTGTGCGGATTGAGTAAGACGCCACTTCACCGCGGTCAGTTCAGGTTGTTTTTTAATCGAGTCGGGGCGAACGTCACTGAAGCTAATGTCTACCAAATAGTCTAGCTAATATACTGAAGCTAACTGAAAAATACCACACGAAACAATCAGCACTCACTCATATCAATGGTATTAATATATAACGTTACATTTGCTTATAGAAAAAAATTAATGTTAACTTACATACCTGAGGTGTGTTCCTTCTTCCAAAATAAATATTCTGGTACTGTCCGTTGGCCGCGCAATTTCAAAATTCAAACAGCAGCGATCCCACAATGCTATGCGGTGGCTGTAAAATAATGCTTTTACAGTGTAGTTACAATAAAATTACAGGACTGTCCATAAATTTCCCATCATGCATTTGCATTTACAATAAAAACATGAATACAATATCTTGTTGTAAAAATTATTGTAAAAATTACATCAATTGCTAACAGTGTACAACAATAGCTCCGACTAGCGGCAACAAAACTGATACAACAAGCATGTTGTATAAACAGAACTATTGCTAAAACTATTGTAGTTTGGCAGGGGAAGCATACACCCTACAGCAATGGCTTTGACTAGTGGCAACAAAATCTGATACAATGTTATATAACCATAGTACTAGTATTAAAAAATAGCGTAGTCGGTCGAGGAAGCATGCACCCTGTAGCTCTGAGTCATATGCAGTGCGCAGCTAAGCAATAAAGTACAGTGCGCTTCCTCATTCATGAAAACAATTTATGCTCCCATCGTACTGAATTCCATTGGTTGTGAAGGTGAAGATGACGCCTCCAATGATTCCACACTCATTCACGGGATCATCAAGCTACGATGTTGTTCGTGTTGAATACAGACAGACCTCTGCGGTGAACACACCTAATGTGTATTTTGCACAATATGTTACCAATAATCTAGATAAGCTTTAGCCACAATTATGTGCTAACTTTAACACAGCATGTTGCAATAATGTATTGAAATAAATGCTCATTCTTTATTCTATTCAACCAGGCTAAAAGCTAAAACAACGCTTTGATTACCACCATTTCACTTAGTACAGTACGCTCAATAATACTAGAAGCCTAAGTAATGAGCATATATTTGATAACATTTATATTAGCAACCAGTACGTACTGATAGCAATGTTGCTGAACAACGACAAGCATTTTGCTGATACCTTTATAAGCTTAGCACAGCATGTGACAATGACACCAGATATAAGCCTAAAAAACAACCCTGTACCAAATAACGACTGGGCAAAATAACCTTAAAACAACCATGTTTCCAATAGCAACTAACAGCTTTTAGAGCAGTGGTTCTCAAATGTTTTTGTTCTCACCCCCCTTTAAATCTGAGATTGGCCGGGCTTGACTATTGACCCCACCCCTCCATCCCAAGCCAGCGGAGACAGCGTTAGAATGAGCGGGGACATTGAACTTATTTGCGTCCTCACGAAAGCAGACCCCTCGTCAAAGACCAGCACCCTGCTTTCCCGAAGTACACGACAAGCTGACCTAATCATGGTCATGGTTTTAATCATTAAAAACTTCAACCTCCGCTATGCTCTCGATTATCGACGGCGCTGAGGAAAAGGGGAGATAGGATGGAGCCGGAGATACTGAGCATGCGTCTCTGAACCGAACTTTCTTTCCGCCAACTGATGCTGTGCTGATACATAAGTTTATTTAATAAAAAATAAAATAAAATTTATATAGACCATTTTCTATCTTTAAGACATGTAAAACATCTGTGTTTGCACATCGCCTGTACTGGGTTCATTTGCAAAACGTGAATGTAAGGAACTTATCTAAGATGATGATGACAATGATTACTATTATTTAACTGAAGTTATGATTACGAATTACTTTATTTAAATGTATTTTTATTCACTGGGATGATAGAATTGACGTCATTATGTGAGGACGTAAAAGAACTGGTGAACCGTTTTTTTGAACCAGTTCATTGAAACGAACTGTCTGAAAGAACCTGTTCGGGGAAAAGAACCGGACTTCCCATCACTACTTCCAAATCAGGCAGCTTATGATCAATGCAGCGTATCTCATGTTTAAGTTCACAAACTGAAATTCTTGTGGGGAACGAATTCCTCGCGCTAAATTTCTGACTAGACGATTCATATAAGATGAGGTGGTTTGCCTGCCGAATTCCCCATTTAATTAGCACCTGAGAAACGCGATAGCTGCTGATAATACTTAAGGAGCTTATATATGCAATAATAATAATAAATATAGCTGCGAGCAGCGATTACGGGCCCAAGCCGGTGGCACCGCAACCCTGGTGCACCAGGGTGGCGGTACCGCCGGCTTTGGCCCTTCATCGCTGCTCGCAGCTATATATATATATATATATATATATATATATATATATATATATATATATATATAAAGCCGGTGGCACCGCCACCCTGGTGCCTTAGGGTTATTGTGCACGACGTGTTAGTTAGTTAGTGTTGATTAAAATGAAGGAAAACAAATATATTGATCTGAAATATAGCACATTCATTTTACATTTATTTAGGTTCAATTACCAAACATACAATCTTAATTTAATTTAAAGCAAACAATACATTTAAAATACATGGGTTGTATGCACATTAAAAAAAAATAAAAAAAAAAATAAATAAATAAATAAATATATATATATATATATATATATATATATATATATATATATATATATATATATATATATATATATATATATATATATATATCCAAAAAGACAAGGCTTAAAAACTCTTGTCACTGTAACAGACACAATCTCTCTCTCTCACACACAACCACACACACACACACACACACACACACACACACACACACACACACACACACACACACACACACACACACACACACACACACACACACCACACACACACACACACACACACACACACACACACACGTCAAGTCACTTACATTTTAGATGCAATATTTAATAAGCAGAAAAATCGAATTTTCTGCTCTGAAAATATAAATAAGCATACAAATTGAATAAGCACTTTGAATATTCTAAACAGAATAAGCACTAGTCGTTAATGAATAAGTACTAGTACTTAATGGAATAGATACTAATATCTAAAAAATAAGTACTAGTAGTAGCATGAAAATAGAGACTTCGTATCTCCAGAGCCCGTCTAACTTGTCCGCTTGTCCGGGACAAATGGATTTTTGAAGGACAAGTAAAAGAATTTTACTTGCCCGAACGGACAAGTCAAGTAGCCTGATTAGAACATCAATAACAAACAAAATACATAACTAGGGAATCACTAAACCGAGAGAATGATTCTGATTTTATTACATTTATTGTATGTTGTTGCGATCGATTGTGGATAATAAATAGGTTGCGCTGTTGACGCTCGCGCACCTCTCGAGGAGAAATATATATGAGCGCAGCACACACACACACACTCAGTTAACAACATACTGTAACTGCCTCTAAAAATCTAAATGTGGAGTTTCTATATTTTAACATATGTGTTAAGCAGCCTCAATTATTTTTCCTGAATACTATATCAAAATGTGACATTGATTTCCTACAACAGTTCAATAAACAGTTAAAATGTAGTCACTTACATTTTAGTTGTAATATTGGCTGTTTTTCTTCTGTTCCAGCAGCGAAAATAGTTCCAAACAAAAATCACAGCAGAACCACAGCGCATCTCACAGGAACACTCATTGTTTTCATTACTGAATGATTCAGCATTTTGACCCGAATCGGTTCGGTTGAGTCAAAGATTCAATGAGCCATTCCTAAACATCTGTCTCATTCTTGAATGAATCAAGCGTTTAAACGAATCGGTTGAATGAATGAATAAATGACTCACTCATTAATACGGCCGCCTGCCGCCACCTATTGGCAATTTAGTGTTATGTTTATAAGTAGCCTAGTATACTTCTTTCCACTGTTTCTTATTTGTACATTTAAATCAATTTCATAACATTATTTTATGCAATTGTAATTTTTCAGTGTAAATGATTTAATTTGATCAGCCCTACCTAGGGTAACAGTAGCCTATGCTTCATCTTTCATTTTAAATTCCTAAATTTGATCAATAAATTCAATTATTTAGAATAATAAGACACTAATAGGACATTTAATAATATTGGGGGAGGGGATGCCCTTCATGGGACACTATTATGCGACAGTATCGCACTTTAAGATATATAACTAACACCGTATTGCATTTAGGGTGATTGATAACATACATAATATTCAATATTCTTAGTCAATATCCACAACATTCAATGCAGATATTACAATATGCCGATTTAAATATCAAAGCTGATTGAACACTGATGAGAATATTGCTTCAGAATAAATAAATAAATAAATAAATAAATAAATAAATAAATCCGGACAAGCAACTTTTTTCTCAGACAAGTGAATGACAGATTTACTTGTCCGGAGGACAAGCACATGAAAAAAAAAAATATATATATTATGCTCTCTCTCTCTCTCTCTCTCTCTCTCTCTCTCTCTCTCTCTCTCTCTCTCTCTCTCTCTCTCTCTCTCTCTCTCTCTCTCTCTCTCTCTCTCTCTCTCTCTCACTACACACACACACACACACACACACACACACACACACACACATCAAGTCTTTTAAATATACTATTGCCACCCCACCCACCGTCAATTTGATGTGTGTGTGGGTTGGTTTATGTGATTTATGAGGACACAAATTTGTATAATGGCATGTGTATTACACTGGTATTTCAACTTATGGGTGGTTTATGAGGACATTTCAAAAGTCCTCATAAATCAAATGGCTTGAAAAACATAAAAAACAATGTTTTATTAAAAAAAATTAAATGCAGCATGTCTGTTATATGCCTTTACTTTATTAAAAAAATGTATTTAAAAAATACAAGGCTTAAGACATTTATTTCCTTTTTTAATGAAGGCCAAACCACACAGCAGTGAAATGGTTAATCTAGCCCCACTCCCCCTCCCCCTCCCCACACTCACAGACACACACACAGACAGCAAGCACAGAGACGTAGGCTCAGAGAGAAATGACCATATTCAAACCAAAATATCTGACTTCCTCTTGGTTGTTACTAATGACTGTAAATTAGAAAGTTGTCTGGCTGGAGGAGAACTATATAAATACAGATTTTTGTAACTCTAGATGAAACTAACCCCCCCACTTTTGTCAAAAGGTGGCGCTACTGAGTCCCTGCACCACGCACGTTTCTGAAACTTTGCACATGTCACCTGGCTAATAAATGTGATCTGTCTGTCGAGTTTCATGCAATTTTAAGCAATTTCAGGCATGCTAAGAGTCTCAAAAGCATCCAAAAAGAATATTAAAGTTTGATGGCTTGCCACAGCAACAGTTTCAAAGATATCAAGAATCCATTCACAGGTCTACATCTGCCGTGTGTCTACATTATACACATAAAGTTTGAAGCAAATCGGGTAAAAATAAGAGGGTGATTTCAAAGCATTTAGGAAGTGACACACTTCCTGCTGCCAGTTGGTGGCGCTATAACTTTGACTCACAATAGTCGCATCCATGTGATCGGGCTCTTACAGCGAACACACTGCTGAAGTTTCATCAAGATCAGTTAATGTATGCAGAAGTTATAACACACTTCCTGTTTTCATTATTCGCCATAAATTCGATGCCTCGCCACGGCCAAACCGTTCGAGATATCAAAAATCCCCTGGCAATTTTTCATCCTCAATGTCTTGACTTCGTGCACACCGAGTTTCGTGGCGATTGGTTGAATTCTCTAGGATTAGTATATCGAATTCCAGGGGCATACGCTTCCAAACAAACGATAATAGCCGACTTCCTGTTGGGCTGGGGTAAAAAGTAAAAGTACAAAGGATATATGAACCGATGAGATCTATATGTGTAGCGAGTTTCATATTTTCATATTACATGCAAGCGTGTTTGATTTATGGACCATGTTTTCGGACCCCGTTCCAGGGGGCGCTGTCGAGCCCCCCTGCCACGCCCGGGTACCATCTTCAGCCCGGCCCTGATGGCCGCGGGTTCTGACATGTGTGCAAAGTTTCAGGAGTTTTTGAGCATGTTAAGGCCTCCAAAAGTGTCCAAAAGGTAGTAAAAAAATAATTAGAAGAAGAAGAAGAATAATAAATAATCCTTAGGAAAACAATAGGGCCTTCGCCCTTAGGGCTTGGGCCCTAATAATAATTTATTACATTTATATAGCGCTTTTCTATGTACTCAAAGCGCTTTACATGGGAGGGGGAATCTCCTCAAGCACCACCAATGTGCAGCATCCACCTGGATGATGCGACGGCAGCCATATTGTGCCAGAACGCCCACCACACACCGTCTTATTGGTGGAGAGGAGACAGTGATGAAGCCAATCAGTATATGGGGATGATTAGGAGGCCATGATGGACAGAGGTCATGGGGCAAATTTGGTCAGGATATTGGGGTTATACCCCTACTCTTTATCAAAGGACATCCTGGGTTTTTAATGACCACAGAGAGTCAGGACCTCGGTTTAACCCTTAGGTGTCGGAAAACGCGTTTTGCTGGATTTTTTCCTTATCAGTGCAAAAGAGGATCAAATTACTCTGTTGATTTTGATCTTAAATATAAGTGTTGTACATCATTAGATCCTGTTAAGTGTGTTTTTTTTTTGTGGATACTCACAATAAAAAGAAAGTGTTGTGCTTTTCGTCAAATAAATAAAAATAAACATGATGCGCGTTTTACCTTCTCTCTGTCAGTCGGGTCCGTTCTGAAACGCATCCGAAAAATTTGCTGTAGCTCTGTCAATACTTGTCACAGAGATACGAGATATTTCTCTTTATGAAGCTGAGATTCTCTTCTTTTAAATGAAGTAATTTATTTAATAAAAAAGTTTTTTTCATTCTCCCTTCATTACTTTTAATGAGCTGAGCCCGCCACAGCCCCAGAGCTTTTCACATGGTAAATAGGTGATCTATGCATAGCACACGCGGCATGCCCCGCGATCAATGCCAAACAACACAAAGATTCTTCATCAGAATACTGATAGTTCATCGCGTTTTAGGGATGGAAGCACGCTACTCCTTCAGAGGATTATGGACAAGTTTTTGTGTGGTGTAGTGGCAGATCTTTCGCCTAGCGTGTCAGAGGTTATGGGTTCGAATCCGCCCTCGGTATAGTTTTTTTTTTTCTCTCAACAAAACCGAATATGTTCATCAGTTGTTACAGTCTATATCAAACACACACGTATATAGGACACACGTTTGTGTGCATTTTATTTTGTGATTTCACCGGAAGGAATAGTGTCTGTGGCAATAGATTGAAGAGCACGTCCTAAGAGCGAGTGAAGACTGCGTGCGCGCCGCCACAAGAGACTGTATCCATGACACTGATAGCATGCAGACATGAGCGCTCAGCTTGAGTTCAAAAACAAAACATTTTAGCGCTAGATCTCTTATTTAAGAGCGGACTAAATGAATGCTCTGCTAGTTAACTGGAGATGTTTTATTTGTATTAGGTACAGCCGTTCATTGAATGTATCAGTAAATGCGTTCGGTCTATATGGGCCATAAACAGATACTCACGGTGAGCGCGGTCTACCCATCAATAGATGTTTCTCCGTCCATCAACAGATACATTGTGCATCTATAATAATAATTGTCCATCAGTTTACTTTGGATAATGTGCTAACAGTTTTTTGCTTTTGTTTTGTTGTGTTTACATCGTCACCATCAGCCTTCAGAAATCATTCTGATATATATATTTTTAAATCAATGTTGTAAACAGTTGTGCTGCTTAATTTTTTTTAACCTGTGATAGTTCTCTTACGAGAGTATCTCTCGTACTGCGTAATATCTTACGCTATGGGGAAACACTCTTTCCTCGAGATATTGAAGCCAAAAATTATCCTTAATTTTTTTAATCATGCAAAACGCTTTTGCAGCAGCAAGCAGACAAGGGCGAAACAGCTCGCGCGCCCATTGGCTGCCTCGCTGAAAAAGCTGCAGCCTATCGAGTGAAGGCACTGCGTGACGTAATGACGAATGAAGACGCTTCGCGCTCATTTCGTCATGTCCCGCCAGTATAGGCGTGGTCTCGCCCTGTAAATACCCCTCGATAGCTGTATTTCTCTGATTTTTCATTCTTCACGCGAAGCTCACGGGATCCAGAGTGAGAAGCCGCGCCGTTGACTTGTAGCCTTCTCAGCGGGACGTGCCATCTTCTGAAGTCGCTGGCCCAGCCGCCTTCAACTGCCGTACCTGCTGCGCTTTCCGGCGTACTATATCCTTTTACTCTGCTAAGTGTGTGTGTGTTTGCTTACGTGACGCAACACCCATTTCTACTGTTCTAAAAGAGCTGCGTCTTTTTAAAGATGCCTTCTGTGGTTCTTGCCGAGCCCCACTCAGCGACGAGGACCGCCACGTCATCTGCGTGTCCTGCCTGGGTGAGGATCACGCGGCCACCGCGCTCGCTGACGGCGGATGCCATCATATTGAACGCTTGCCCATGGTGACTCTGCGGACTCGCCTAGCCTCGTTCTCCGAGCCCGCATCCCAGCCCGCCGTGATGCCGCGCCGCAAGAAGCGCCGCGCCCTGCGCGCGCCCGAGCTATTTCCAGCCCGCCAAAGCTCGCCGGTTCGCCCGCCAGCTTCGCCGGCTTCGCTCGAGTCGCTCCCAGACGGACAGCGGCCGCCGTCTGCCGCCGCGTCCGCACTTGAGCTCGACAAACTTACCGGAGACGGCATTGAAACTGAGCCGATGCGTCCGCTCTCTCAAGCCGTGGATTACATCGGCCTGAATGGTGAGATACATTTGTGGCTAACGCTATCCGAGATGACGGAAGCTGAGCGCTCCGTGTTCCTCGACGTTCTCGCTCTGCTGGACGCCGCCCCCCTCAGCGCGGGCCCCGGCCGAGGATTGAGATAAAGCCCTCAAGGCCTTCCTAGTCTCTCTAGGAAAGCGACGGTGTTCAGTTCCCGCTGCGGCCGGATTTTCACCAAAACTTCTCGCTCGTTCAGTTCCAAGCAATGTGACTGTTCCAGTGTATTTCGCAGTGAGCAAGCTGGTTCCACAGCCCGCTTGCCTGCGCACAAAGGCCGTCGTTTCGGCTAACTAGCAGCGCCGCCAGGCCCGAGATCAAACACCGCGCTCTCGCTCTGCTGGACGCCGCCCCCCTCAGCGCGGGCCCCGGCCGAGGATTGAGGTAAAGCCCGAGGTCTCAAGGCCTTCCTAGTCTCTCTAGGAAAGTGACGGTGTTCAGATCCCGCTGCGGCCGGATTTCCACCAAAACTTCTCGCTCGTTCAGTTCCATGCGTTGTGACTGTCCCAGTGTATTTCGCAGTGAAGCAGCCGGTGTCTCAGCCCGCTTGCCTGCGCACAAAAGCCGTTTCTATGGCTACCCAGATAAATCCAATAAAGAGTGCATTTTCTGGTGTTCCGGCCACGGCCGATGGTGTTACGAGTGTTGTAAGAATGCCCACGTCCCAGTGCCCATTCCCACACCCAGACACAGCCCGCCACGGTGCAGGGCTAGCACAAATAAAACCAACTCATGTTGGTTGTGCAGAAAATGTAGTGAACGCGCCCATACAATGCCCGCTTACACTACACGATGCGTGTCCCTTGGTTTCTGTAAAAACGAAACTAACACACATTTAGTCGGCGCGAGCCGACAGTGTTCTCAGTGCAGTAAATGTGCCCGCTGTTCCGCATTTCCTCACTGACACGCCGAATCCCACGGGATTCACCCCCGCTCGCTTTCTATGCACAACCCGTCACAGAAAAGCTGAGCGCGGCCAGGCTGCCCGCTGTGATTAGCGCGCACCTCGCACGCTGTGAACACAGCGTTGATTCAGTCGGCGCGAGCCGAGTATTCTCCGTGCGGAAAATGTGCCCGCTGTCTCGCGCCCGCATTTCTCACAGACACTCCGAATCTCACGGGATTCACCCCCGCTCGTCTTCTCTGCACAACCTGTCACAGAGAAGCTGAGCGCGGCCAGGCTGCCGGCTTTGATCAGCGCGCGCCTGCCCGCTGTGATTAGCGCGCACCTCGCACGCTGTGAACATAGCGTTGATTCAGTCGGCGCGAGCCGAGTATTCTCCGTGCAGAAAATGTGCCCGCTGTCTCGCGCCCGCATTTCTCACAGACACTCCGAATCTCACGGGAATCACAACCCGTCACAGAGAAGCTGAGCGCGGCCAGGCTGCCGGCTTTGATCAGCGCGCGCCTCGCACGCTGTATACACAGCAGTGATTTAGTCGCGCGAGCTGACAGTATTCTCAGTGTAGTAAATGTGCCGCATTAGTAAATGTGCCCACATTCCCTCACACGCGCCGAATCCCACAGGATTCGCCCCGCTCGCTCTCTGCGCGTCCCGCCATAGAGAAGCTGAGCGCGGCCAGGCTGCCCGCTGTGATCAGCGCGCCCCCCGCCTCGAACGCTGTAAACACGGTGCTGTGTTCCCAGTACACAGGGGGTCTCGAGCCGCCGTCCTGCCGCGGCCAGAGCCCAGATTTCATTCTACCCCTAGCTATTCACGCAGATGCGTGGTCAAGGCTTCCCGGGGTATCAGAATGGGTGTTGAACACTATAACGAGAGGCTGTTCGCTACAGTTCGCTCGACGCCCCGCCGTTATACGGCGCGAGTCGAAACTACGGTGTATAGCGAAGTGTTTCATCTACTTCGAGCCGAGATAGCGAAACTACTGAGAAAAGGGGCTATAGAACCTCTATCTCAGGGCGAAGGGGGCTTATACAGCAGATATTTTCTGGTACTGAAAAAAGATGGTGGGCTCAGACCCATTCTAGATCTGCGACTGCTGAACAGAACGCTCGGGAAGCGCCAGTTCAGAATGCTTACGACCAGGAAAATCCTCGCGCAAGTGCGCCAAGGAGACTGGTTCATGTCAACAGATCTGAAGGACGCCTATTTTCAAATACAAATAGCGTCCCATCACAGGCGATTCTTGAGATTCGCCTTCGAGGGCCAGGCATATCAATACACAGTCCTGCCGTTCGGCCTGTCCATAGCACCCCGTACGTTCACGTAGTGCATGGACGCGGCCCTCGCCCCCCTGAGACTTCGGGGCATGCGAGTTTTGAACTACTTGGACGATTGGCTGATTCTAGCTCGTTCACGAACGGAGCTCATAGAACACAGGGCCGCATTACTCGAGCACCTCGAGGAGCTGGGCCTTACAGTCAATTGGGCGAAAAGCTCACTGCTCCCCAGTCGGAGAATTTCCTTCTGGGAACAGTGTTGGACTCGCTATCCATGACAGCACGCCTGTCACCGGAGCGCGGATTGAATATTCAGCACGTCGCGAGATCCTTCCGCCACGGCTCTATAGTCCCGCTCAGAAGGTTTCAGAAAATGCTGGGTCTGATGGCCTCAGCAGCCTCCGTACTCCAGTTGGGCCTGCTCCGCATGTGCCCACTGCAGCTATGGCTAAAAGCACGAGTTCCCCCAGGGCGTGGACCGCGGGTCTATTTCGCCTCAGGGTCGACCTTCAGTGCGTTTCAGCTCTGAAACCGTGGAAAAGTGACCGACTGGTATCAGTCAGGTGTGAGTCTGGGGATCGCCTCGGGTGTGAAGGTGGTGTCTACGGACGCCTCCACATCGGGGCGGGGAGCGCTGCTCGAGGGCAGACCACTAGCTGGCCTATGGTCAGTACGGGAGAAGCTCCTTCACATAAACTGCTTGGAATTAATGGCAGTCGACAAAGCGCTAAGGCGCTTCTGTCCCCAGATAATAGGCCACCACGTATTGGTCCGGTCGGACAACATGTCAGTGGTGGCGTACATAAATCGCCAGGGCGGCATCGGGTCCACACGCCTTTGCAGGCTGGCGGAACCCCTCTTGGTCTGGGCCCAGCGCAACCTCCTTTCTCTGAAAGCGGCGCACGTGCCTGGGCACCTGAATACGGGTCCAGACAAGCTGTCCAGAGACAACGTCCCGACAGGAGAATGGTCGCTGCATCCGCAGACGGTCCAGCTGCTGTGGGAAACGTTTGGCAGAGCGCAGGTGGACCTGTTCGCGTCCCGCGAGAACGCTCACTGCCCAGTATTCTTCTCGAAAAGCAGGGACGCGCTGGCCCATGCTTGACCCAGCGGTCCCCTGTATGCTTTTCCCCCTGTCTCGCTCCTGCCTCAGGTGTTGGAACGGATCAGGGAAAATGGATGCCCAGTGCTGCTTGTAGCTCCGCTCTGGACGAACCAGGCTTGGTTTCCGGTCCTGATGCGGATGGCCAGCACTGCCCCGTGGCCTGTACCGTTGAGGAGAGATCTCCTCTCTCAGGCGGAGGGCTCGATTTGGCATCCTCGCCCGGAACTGTGGTCCCTGCACGCATGGGCCATCAACGGGTACCCGCTAGCCTCCCGGAAGGAGTGCTAAACACGATCGCGCAGGCTAGACCTCCGTCTACCAGACGGCTCTATGCCTCGAAATGGTCGGTGTTCTCTACTTGGTGTCGAGCCCGTGGCTTTTCACCTGTGGACTGCGGGGTTAAGGAAGTGCTTGCCTTCCTTCAGGAGCTGATGGATAAGGGAAGGACCCCATCCACGCTCAAAGTTTACGTGGCGGCCATAGCACCGTTTGCTAAACCGGTGTCTGGCCAGTCACTGGGGAAAAAACGACTTAGTCGTGCGTTTCCTACGAGGAGCTCGGAGGTTAAACCCTCCCAGGCCCCCTTCAGTCCCGGCTTGGGACCTTTCCACGGTCTTGGAGGCCATGAAAGGCGCCCCGTTTGAGCCGATCCAGCTGTCGGACATGAAGCACCTGTCCCTTAAGACGTTGTTTCTATTGGCTCTCGCTTCAGTGAAGCGTGTAGGGGACTTACAGGCGCTTTCTGTAAGCGCGTCTTGTCTGGAGTTTGGGCCTAACGACTCAAAGGTCGTACTCAAACCGAGGCACGGCTACGTGCCGAAATCCCTCAATACACCGTTTAGGGCCCAGGTAATTTCCCTGTCAGCCCTTCCGGTTCTCGATGAGGAGAGGGATGCGAGTCTCCTTTGCCCTGTCAGGGCGTTAAGGGCTTATGTGTCCCGCTCGCCTGAGTTCAGGCAGAATGAGCAGCTTTTCGTTTTGTTTGGCGGCCGTTCTAAGGGACTCGCCGCCTCAAAACAGAGCCTATCCAGATGGATAGTGGATGCCATAGCGCTGGCTTACACTTCCAAGGGCCTGCGGTGCCTATTGGGTGTCAAAGCGCACTCCACAAGAGGCGTGGCCTCGTCGTGGGCATGGTATAGCGGGGTCTCCCTGCAGGATATCTGTACGGCTGCGGGCTGGGCCTCGCCGTCGACATTTATCAAGTACTATAACCTGGAGGTGCCCGCCTTACAAGCTAAGCTTTTGGCGGTCTGAACTTCGGGCTTATCGGCCGCCAATGCGGCTATGTTGCCCTTACGGGTCGGTACCCTACGGGACTTTTATGAAGGAGTGATGCTTCTAGCCTCTCCTCCTCTACTCTATGTGAGTTATGGTGATTATGCACTAGATGTGCCCCGGGCTTGGCCCCGGGACTCTGGTGTTGGATCCCTGTCCGCACGGCGTTTTGTATGGGGTCCCCATAGCGTAAGATATTACGCAGTACGAGAGATACTCTCGTAAGAGAACGTACTCGGTTACTAACGTAACCTCGGTTCTCTCTAGAGAGGGAACGAGTACTGCGTATCTTGCCGTGCTTGAACTATGCTCTGGTTCGCTTCGGTGTACAAAATCAGAGAAATACAGCTATCGAGGGGTATTTACAGGGCGAGACCACGCCTATACTGGCGGGACATGACGAAATGAGCGCGAAGCGTCTTCATTCGTCATTACGTCACGCAGTGCCTTCACTCGATAGGCTGCAGCTTTTCCAGCGAGGCAGCCAATGGGCGCGCGAGCTGTTTCGCCCTTGTCTGCTTGCTGCTGCAAAAGCGTTTTGCATGATTAAAAAAATTAAGGATAATTTTTGGCTTCAATATCTCGAGGAAAGAGTGTTTCCCCATAGCGTAAGATATTACGCAGTACTCATTCCCTCTCTAGAGAGAACCGAGGTTACGTTAGTAACCGAGTACGTTTTTTAGGATTCTTTGATTGCACTTTTATATATATATATATTTTATATATATATATATATATAAGCACTATATAAGCAATATTTTATATATATATTTATATAAAAAAAACAAGTTTGGTCTTTTTATGGTTTTTTTTGAAAGGATGTGTTAAGTGATATGAATGACTTTAAGTCTTTATGTTCTTAGGAAAGATTTCTATTTTGAATTAATGCTGTTCTTTTTAACTTTTTATTCATTAGTGAATCATTCTTAGTTCAGGCTGCCTCACAGCACCTTGATTGGGCATTAGCCATTGGGAGAGTGTCTTTAGTATTACCAGGTGTAAATCACATTAATATTCATGGACATTAACACTCCCACGCATACAGCACTGCTGACCCAAAAACTGATGTAAGAAATTCAAATCGTTATATTGATGTTTGTGAAAGAGTGGTCAGAATGATTTTCACTTCATTTTGAAATAAAAATTCTAGCCTACAAGAATAGTAACTCAAAAGTATTGTGGACAGGGGCGTAGGAACCGGGGAGGATGGGGGGGACGTGTCCCCCCCAATATTGGAGACAGTCGCATTTGTCCCACCCAAAAATGACACCGCGGAAGACAAAAATATTTGCCAACTCTCACGCATTGGCCGTGAGACACACGTATTTGATTGGTTTCCCTATCAAATGTCGAGAGCGCATTATTGTAGCGCGAAAGTACATTAATATAATGCGTGAGCGTGAATCTCTCTGCTCGCGCGCGGAATATGATGTGCCGAGCGCGAATCTCCCCGCGCGCTCTCAGATACACTTCTCTTGTAAGAACTCTCTCTCTGGGCTCGCTCAGAGAATATGCCTGCACTTAAAACGAGTTCAGTGCAATCGCGAATCTCTCCTCTTCCCCAGTTAACAATTTTAGGTTATAAGAATGTTCAATTCTCCCTTTATATAAACGTTGTATTAACGTTCTTGCTTGGTTATAAGAACGTTATTCAAACGTTCAATTCTCCCATTAGGCTATATAAACGTTCTCTTAATGTTTTTCTAAGATATAATGAAAAACGTTTTATTCACTTATTTAAACCTTCTTAATGTTTATATATATATATATATATATATATATATATATATATATATATATATATATATATATATATATGCTATAACAAGGTATCCTATATAACAGGCATACGAAGAACCTAAAACAAGAACTTTCAGATTTTAAAATGAAGACAAAAATATATATAGAAAGATAATTTTAAAAAAGACCCATGAATCATGTCTATAATATGTGTAATGTAGTCCACTGAAGTCGAGTTGAATTGAACCCAAGTAGTTTATTCCAATAAACCGATTTGGGTTGAAGTGACAATATGATGCAGAAAAATTAGATGCAGATATCTATATCAGAGAATTCATAGGTTCGTCGATTGGCGGGTGGATTATTTATTTTCAACAGTGGATTTGGATGACTCAAAGTGCACCAGATTAATGAATTTAGCTTTAAAATGTACAAAATGTTCTTCCGGGGGTGCATGCCCCCGGACCCCCCTAGAGGTACTGGGCTTCATCCACAAACATACTGTGGGAATAACAGCCTATGGTCTGTGAAAAATAATATTCGAATTATCTTATAAATAAGTACATGATCAGGATTTCATGTCTTCCTCCTCGTTTTGAGCCAAGAAAAACCCCTCCGTATTGTCATTGGGGACTGAGCCTCCCTAAAATTAAAATCCTAAAATCACCCCTGGTCCCCCCCAATGTTAAACTCATTCCTACGCCCCTGATTGTGGACAACGATTCAGTATGTGATAAATGACCTTATTGTGGTGACATTTTTTTCCCAAAACGTACTAACCATGCATATTATTTTTTTTCTATAAAATGCAAACATGTACATCCATTTTGCTCACATATTATTGTAGCAGAGTTTGTGCTGAATACAGCAAATTTATATGTTGGCAAATGGTATGTTTTAAGTAGCTGAAATAAGCACAAATGTCAGGGCATTTCAAAACACCTAAAGAGCCCCAAAACAGCTCAGGCCCCAGAGGGTTAACGTCTCATCCGAAGGACGGGATGTATACAGTGATAGGCATCATAGTCCTATAGGTAGACCTGTATCAGCTGAGAGTCAGCTGATGAGAGCTTGACTAACGTGACCTGCCAGAACTCACGCTAAGCTTAATATCTTTTTCGAATTCCTCAGCCAGCTAGACCTGCAATCCTCACGCTTTAACTACAGCAGGTCCTGAGCCACAATGCTCAGACACTTGTTCCTCATCTCCCCGAAAATGAAGTCAAGCATGAACAAAGCTTTTTCATCTCAAATTGTTCACAATAGGCATTCAGAACTCTCAAACACTAAACACGCATGCTCCTCAATCAAACACCAAACACACCGATTTTTGTGTGTCCTTGACCATCAAAAAAACTGCGACACAGAGGCACACACTTCCTGAAATGCTTGTCTGAGTTTTTCATGGTAAATCGTCTTCACCACACATTACTACAAATAAACGGCCCCTGATAAACCTTTCACGCTGATGTGTCCCATAGTGTCAATCGAAGATGCAGTGTTGCAAAAGGGAACCAATGTGCTCAGACTTTCAGAAAAAACTTCAGGTACTTGAGGTAAAATCACAGAACTACCTACTCTGCTTTAACTTTACACTACAAATGTAGTGACATAAACAGTGGCTTTTGCCAATGTTGTTAAATATCAGGAATCTTGGAACATAATCCGATTAGAAGACTAATTGCTTAAACTGAAGTCAATTTTCTGCCCTTTTTACAGATTGCTTTTGCATTTATACTCCTAAATTGCAAAAATGCAGTTTATTTAATTACATTTTGTGCACATGCATACTACAAACATTAAAAAAAAAACATCAGAACAACCATTTATGTTCTTTGATGTTTTCTCTGGCATAATGCAGACCATTCACTGTTTTTCACATTGTAGCATATATCAGAAATTCAAACTTAAATCTTTTTTGTACATCCACAGTATTGCACACATCATCGACATATTACAAGTCCCACAGCATTACTGCATGGAGCTTGAGCATGAAAACCTGATCAGAAAAAATACACCTCTTAAGAAATACCTTTTTTAAACCAAAGGTGGGTTGGGTAATGTGAAGTTTTGCAATCTTGCTGTAACATATTCAATAGAAACTGAATCAGGATTGTGAAAATCTATAAAAGCCATTTACTGTTCACATCTGTAAAGGTAGCTGTGGCCTTCATGCTGCATAGTTTATATGATTTAGCTTTCTTCTCTGCTGATTTTAAACATAACTTTAAACACCTGTTAACTGCAGGTCAATGTGCAAGGCCCAGGCAATGGTGGAAGCTACCAGGAGCGTCTGTCTCGTCTAGAAGGGGATAAAGAGTCTCTTGTTTTACAGGTAAAACATAGGGCAGTCTGTTACAAATAATTTCCTAATGTCCATATAGACAGTATGATGTAGCAACACATAGTCTAGATATCAGTATTGTATGAAATTCAACATTTTTGTATGTTTTGTGGGGTGCTCAATATTGATATTGTGAATCATTTGATGACCACCCTTACGAAAAAAAAAAGTATACTTAAAGTTAATTGTATAAAGTGTACTTTAGTAAAGTTCAAGTATATTTGTAAGTATATTTTATGTAAGTATACTAATATCAATGTACTAAAAGTAAACTTGTAAGTATACTGTTTCAGTTGTAAATGTCTGTTTTATAAATAAATTCAGCAAAACCTGTTTAGTTGTTGGATAAAATAATTGAAGCCATTGTACTACAAGTGTACAAATAACACTTGGGGGAAAAAAAGCCAGTACACTCGTGGTGTTTCATGGGAACAGACAAGGCTTTACGGATTAGTCCTGTTCTGGCTTGTTGGGTTTTTGACAGTAAGTACATGTGCAGAGTAGGTGCTTGCACTGTGTATTCCTGATCAACTGGATTGACGAGAATACGCTAAATTGCTTTAATTTGTTTGAAAATCTAGATGATATATTTTATTTTTTTTACATATGGATTTAGTATGACTCTGAATACAGTAATGAGTAGACTGAAATTATTGTTTTTTATCATAGACCTGAAAACAACTTTAGTTGGACAATGGACAAAGATGATGCACCTCACATGAACAAACCTTTAAACTTGTTTCTCAGGTGAGTGTTTTGACGGATCAGGTGGAGGCTCAGGGACAGAAGATCAGAGACCTAGATAATTCTCTTGGGGAATATCAGCACAAACTCAACTGCACTGAGCAGATGCTTCAACAGGTATTGGTAATTTTTATTGAAATGGAAGATTATTTTAATTTGCATAATTTTAAATTTTTAAACACTTAATAATTGTTGTGAAACCATCACAAGCTCAAGATTTTAGTCTACATGAAAATATTATTTGAAATGATTACATTACAAAGCAGCATTATCACTTAATAAATGGAATTATATATAAAATAAATGTATATATAAAAAGAGAATATATATATATATATATATATATATATATATATATATATATATATATATATTATATATATATATATATATATATATATATATATATATATATATATATATATATACAGGATATAGATATTAATACATTCATTAGTCATTAGCACTTTCCACCAGCACTTTTATATATTTAAATGAAATATTTTACAAAGCTAACGATAATGATATGTGCTGTGCAAAATGCGAAGATCACCCTTTACACATTTACTTTACGTCATTTGTTCTGCGGTTTATGACTAACACTGATTATATTGCTTCACCCAGACTGGGCAGGCCAAGTTTCTTAATAGGCTTGGTGGATGTTCAAATGAACAGTCATGCATTAATCAGCTTGGGTTTCTCGTTTCTTAGTTGATTTGTCCCTTTTTTATTCTATTTGCAGGGACCCGAGTCATATCTAGAGATCAGAATAGCATTAAGACTTGAACTTAAGACTTGAATCTTCCTAGATTTGTGATTCAGAAAATATAAAAATATAGTTGCTGTAGATTTGCCCTTTAAACTGCTTTTATTGTAATTCTAATAGCACCAGTTTACATTAATATAATAAGCTGCACCTGGTGTGCATGAAAAGGAACATCTGTTAGGAAATTCTTGGGTGAGATTCCAGGAGTCTGGTCATCACATCACCTTGGCAACCCAAATATTTAAGTGGTGGCAGTATTCCAAGGCCTGGGTTGATTTGGGCATTTTAATTAGCTCAGTAATTATTGACAGCAGGTAACCTGTTTTTTTCTTCTGTAATCAGCCAGTCGGGGAAAGAGGAGGGGAAGGGGAAATAAGTATTAATGTGTCCAGCAGAAAAAAAAGAAAGAAAAAACTGTAGTATTGTGAAGAGTGTAGTTTGAAAATAAGTGAGAAAAGCAAAGAGTGGTCTTAAAGCTTTGACATTTTAGTAGACCTGCTAGAGCCATTAGGACCATTTATAAATATAAACTCTTTCAAGGCATGGTAAGACTCCTGCACTTATCCATACCATTTTCAAAGACTAAATTCACATTCCTCTGCTTCTAAATCTAATTTTCCTTCTAGGCTAATTGCATATTTCTGTTTAACTCGCCTTTGCTTTGAAAGCTCTATGGCTGATTAAATCTCCAGCCTTCAGATTGGAAGTTTTTAGGGCATGTGCCTCTGGTCATTGAGGTTTTGGCCTTCAAAGGCAAATCCAATTCCAGTGACACGGGCCTAATATGTTCCATATGCTGTCTTTTAAAGTCTCAAAGCTAAAACCCCTGAGCACAAGCTTCCAACATTTTAAACAGGTTTTTTGGCCTTCTGTATTGTAAAATATATTCCTGTTCAGTGTCTGAGTTTAACCATCAAGATCAAAGAAGGCAAGATACTGCTTTTATGTTTTACACCAGGGGTGCTCAAACTTTTATGCCAAGAGTTCAGATCAACCACTTATTCAGTTGACCTGCATTAAAACAAATCCCCCAATCGATTGAAATCAGGGCTGTAGCTTCTGGTGGCATGCATGCATTCAGGTGATAATCAGTTAGGATTGATCTGAATTTGGATTTGATTGTCTTCATATGTGAAATACTTTTTCACACTTAATTTACCCAATTTCACATGTTCAGCCTTTCATGCCAAATGCACACTTTCTGATGTTGAAATATCTTATTAAAATATCTGTAAAATATTTTTGGTAACGCTTTAGATTACAGCCGGGAAAGTACTGCGTAATTAAAACAAGTTTACAGCGTAACTTGTGTTAATCATAGTATACCTACAGTATAAAGTTCTTGAATGTAAGTATAAGGGAACACTGTATAATGTTGGGGGAATAAAGGGGTAACAACCAGGATAATTAAACATTATTTATTACTGGAAGTATCATATATCTAATGGGTACTTATTATACTATTATGTTACAACATTTGGGAGCAATTTAGGAAAAGTTTTGAAAAAATGGTGTACCAATACTGCCGTGCAAAGGCAAAAGACCTTAACTTCAATTTTGGTCAAAATGAGTTTTTGCCATATTTGGAACAATGGACATCAGTTTTATCATGTGGAAAAATATCTTGTGTCAATTTTGTTCTTTTCTGCTAAAAATAAGATGTTGTTTTTGCCATAACTTCCAAAATCAGAGGGAAAGCAAAGGCAGAAGCCCTTAACATCAGTTAGAGTCTTTTAGCTTTGTTCCGCTGCACTCTAGAATGCCTAAGTTACAGTGGAGTTAAGGCACTATGCCTTTGTTTTACCCACCAGCGATGTGTTTGCCGCGCTGAAGTTACGGTGTTATGCGTATATGTAATTAGTTTGTTGTTAGACTCCCTTCTTTGTAAACTGTCATAAACTGACTATATCAATTCTGTCCAGGAAAAGTTTTTTCATTGATTCTGGAAAACATACTCACAATGTCATTAGATATAAGCATATTCCTATACGTTTTGTCAGAAAAGGGTGAATGGTATTTGAGAAAGAGCGTCTACATATTACTGGCATAGCCAAATCTCAAATGTAAGAAATATTTGTGGAAGGTTACTTTAACAGTAGCTACCTCTTGAGTTATTTTACTTAAATTAAGTACAGCGATAACATTTTAAAATGATCCAGTACAGATAATAGCCTTCTCATTATTTTTTATTTTGTAATATTCTATTGATGTAATATTAAGCCTTACTAGACAGAACTCACTAAATGTAATTTTAAGGCTATCATTGTTATCATAGAAATGTTTGTATAGAGTGATAAAAGTCAAAATGGTCATTAAATTAGAAGTTAAGGTATTTTGCCTTTGTATGACCCATTATTGTTTTGCAGATAATGCAAAGGCAGAATACAGTAACTTCCGAATAAGGGTCAAAGGTCAAGTTTGACCTCAAATTTTTTTTATGTACATAAATATATTCATTATGACAACTACTTTGCAAATTTTCAGTGTCCTACCTATCATACAATTGGCTGGACAACAAAAAAACTTTAAAGTCATTTTTCTCAGTTTCACACTCTGGTGAGTTAAGGTCTTTTGCCTTTGTAGGGCAGAATACTGTATAAGCTTTTTAAAAATGACAGGGTATATCTATGCATTTATACAGTTTTCTTTTATTATAGCAAAAGTGCATATGTTTAAGTTTGGGCTTACATGTTTTAAGGCATGCAAGTAAAGCTAAAGCTATTGCATTTTTTATTTGTTTTTAATATTGCGAAATATACTCTTGTTCCATGTAGCTACAGGGTAAGTGGTGCTTGTTACCCTCTTGTTTCATGTAGTTACAGGGTAAGTGTGACATTACTGGAGGTAAATTAAAGTGGTTCTTGCTAAAAATACATACACACAATCTTATATCACTTACTCGGAAACCTTTATTTAAAAAAACAACGTATTGCAGTTGGTTTGAATTGATAGTCTACAGTATAAAAAGTTTAAAATATTTACATTTTTCTTCCAAACACCTATTGTTTCACCTCCGAATATATTGATCCATCCATTGGGGTCATATGGATTAGTGTAGTTATTGCAGTATGTGCGGTTTCATGCTCCAACGTTTAGGAACACATGAGCTTGCATTATATATTCCCAGAGATGTATTTTTGGTAACACTTTATTTTGATGGTCCCTTTTGAACATTCTGGTGACTAAGTAACTTTGCAACTACATGTCAACTAACTCTCATTAGAGTATTAGTAGACTGTCTGCTTAATATCTGATAACTCTTTATTGTGATGGTCCTCCAACAGACATTCTTCTGACTATAAGTAACTATGCAACTATATGTCAACTTATTCTAACCCTAACCCTACCAGTCTACTAATACTCTGCTAACACTATAATGAGAGTTAGTAGACATGTACACTACCGTTCAAAAGTTTGGGGTCAATACAATTTATTTTCTTTTTTTTAACCCTCTGAGGTCTGAGCTGTTTTGGGGCTCTTTCGGTGTTTTGGTATGCCCTGACATTTGTGCTTATTTCAGCTACTTAAAACATACCATTTGCCAACATATAAATTTGATGTATTCAGCACAAACTCTGCTACAATAATATGTGAGCAAAATTGATGTACTTGTTTGCATTTTATAGAAAAAAAAATAATATGCGTGGTTAGTACGTTTTGGAAAAAAAAATGTCACTGCAATAAGGCCATTTAACACATAATGAATAGTTGTCCACAATACTGTTGAGTTACTATTCTTGTAGGCTAGAATTTTTACTTCAAAATGAAGTGAAAATCATTCTGACCACTCTTTCAGAAACATCAATATAACGATTTGAATTTCTTACATCAGTTTTTGGGTCAGCAGTGCTGTATGCGTGGGAGTGTTAATGCCCATGAATATTAATGTGATTTACACCTGGGAAGACTAACGACACTCCCCCAATGGCTAATGGGCCATCAAGGTGCTTTGAGGCAGCCTGAACAAAGAATGATTCACTGGTGAACAAAAAGTTAAAAAGAACAGCATTTATTCAAAATAGAATTTACGTTCTTTCCTAAGAATGTAAAGACTTAAAGTCATTACTATCACTTAACACATCCTTTCAAAAAAACAAACATAAAAATACCAAACTTGTTTTTTTTATAAAAAAAATATTTTTATTCAAAGAATACTAAAAAAAAACTACCGCAGGTTTAAAAAACTGTTTGAATAGACTCATGGGCGAATGCGAGTCTACAGAGCTCAGTTGCGGTCCAGTTTCCCGTGCAGGAAGAAATCGCAGTGTCTGTGGAACCATGTCAACATCGGTCTCTGTTTTCCATGACAGCGTGGACTGCATGTTGCTCGTCTGCTTGTTTGCCTTGGCTCTCTTCGGAACTGGTGCTTGGACATTGTCACATCTGTTATAAAAAAAAGAAGAAAGAAAAAGTGTGAGCATGCTGATAAGACAATCAAAGAAACTGTATTATTATCATTATCAATCACTAATTACCATGGATTTAAAAAAGACATATTTGTAATTTCACACAAGAATGGGAACTTTTACATTATGACGATGTAAACACAATTAGGCTACATTTCATCTGTAAAATATTACGTCTATGCACTTACTCAGTATTATTCTCGATCGCACTGAGAACTGAACGACACCTGCGTGTCCCTCTGCGAGGTGCTGGAGAAGGAGAACGTGATGCAGCCAATTTCCTAAAAAACAAAACAAAATAACTGTTAGCATACATTATGTATACAACAGTTATTGAATATTCTGTACTGAATATGCATCTGTTACTGAATATTCTATATAGGTATTATTGTTTTTTTTGTATTATGTTTTGTTATTGAGTGTTAAAGCTGCCGTGACAATATCATTTCCTGCAAAGGATCAATAAAGTATCAACAACAACATCTGTTGATGGCCCATATAGAATGCATGCTGATAACACAATCAAAGAAACTGTATTATTATTACGCTTATCAATCACTAATTACCATGGATTAATTTCACACAATAATAGGAACTTTTACATTATGACGATGTAAACGATATTACGTCTATGCACTTACTCAGTATTATTCTCGATCGCACTGAGAACTGAACGAGACCTGCGTGTCCCTCTGCGAGGTGCTGGAGAAGGAGAGCATGATGCCACATTCCTAAAAACAAAACAAAATAACTGTTAGCATACATTATGTATACAACAGAGTATCTGTTGATGGCCCATATAGAACGCACGCATTTATTATGTACACTCAATGAACGGATCGTTCGCGATCGACACATCGCTACATTTCAAACATTTACACCTGTATTCACAGTGCATAAGGCAGTAAGCATGATAATTAGTGTCATAGGCTAACTAAAACTGAACATTTGCGAGTATCTATGGCCCATATAGACAGCACGCATTTAGGGATAGGCTACACAATGAACGGATTGTTCGCGAACGAACGACACATCACTAACTTACATTTCAAACATTACACCTGTATTCACAAACAAGTATTTATGCATGATGAAGTGTCATAGGCTAAACAAAACTGAACATTTATATATAACATATTGTATTTAGACAGAATCTATCACGTTTTTACCAGAGTCTGAAATATCACATATAACCTAGCAGTTATTCCCCAAAAAATGCATTACACATAGGCTAAGGCAGTAGGCTATTTTAGCATGATAAGTCATGGGCTAACCAAAACTGAACATTTATATATAAAATATATTGTATTTAGACAGTATCACGTATTTTACCGGAGTCTGAAATATATTTATCTCAATCACATAACCTAGAATTATTCTCGAACAAAATGCACTACACATAAGGCAGTAGGCTATTTAGCATGATAATCAGTGTCATAAACTAATCAAAACTGAGTGAAAAATATGTATGCTATATACAAATATGTTCAGAGAATATCACATTTAAAAAGTTTACACGAGCATACAATGTTAGGGATATTGTGAGGTATTTCCTATGTCAAAAGCTAGCCAAAACTAGGCAAAATATAAAATTCATTTGAGCTCTATATGATAAGAAAAACGAATTATAACACTAAAAAACTTACTCCGAACTTCTATCCTCGGTTGGATCAATTCGTTCTTGAAAATGCAGCCTTTTCGTCGTCCGAATTGCAATCTTCCTCTGAAGAAAATGTGAATTCGTCATCACTGTCCAGAATCATCTGAAGGGCCTCTCTGTCGGAGTAGCGTGCTGCTGCCATCCTCCAAACGCGATGAACTAACAGTGAATGATCTGATGAAGAAGCTTCATGTTTTTGTGGCTGGATCGCGGGGCGTGCCGCGTGTGCGATGCATAGATCACCTATTTTACCATGTGAAAAGCGCTGGGGGCGTGGCGATCTGAGCTGATTAATGATAATGAGGGGTAAACGAAACAACTGTAACTCTCCTTGGTTTCAAACGGATTACATAAACTGGAAATATAATTTTTTTTAGTAGCTTACTTCATTTAAAAGAAGAGAATCTCAGCTTCATAAAGAGACATCTCTCGTATCTCTGTGACAAGTATTAACAGAGTTACAGTTATTTTTTCGGACGCGTTTCAGAATGGACTTCACTGACGGAGAGAAGGTAAAACGCGCATCATGTTTATTATTCTTTATTTGACGAAAAGCACAACACTTTGTTTTTATTGTGAGTACCCTAAAAAAAATAGAAACTAAACAGGATCTAATGATGTACAACACTTAAATGTAAGATAAAAATCAACAGAGTAATTTGAGTCTCTTTTGCACTGATAAGGAAAAAAGTGAGCTCATCACGCCCCCGTGACGGCCGACCTCAGAGGGTTAAGAAATGAATACTTTTCTTCAGAAAGGACGCATTAAATTGATCAAATGTGACAGTAAAGACATTTATAATAATGCAAAATATTAATTTTTTTTATTAAATGCTTTTCTCTTGAACTTGAAAAGAATCCTGAAAAAAATTAATCACAGTTTGCACAAAAGTATGAAGCAGCACAACTGTTTCCAACTGTGATAATAATCATAAATGTTTCTTGAGCATCAAATCATCATATTATAGTGATTTCTGAAGGATCATGTGACACTGAAGACTGGAGTAATGATGCTGAAAATTCAGCTTTGATCACAGCAATGAATTACACTTTACTATATTTTCACATAGAAAACAGCTGTTTTACATTGAAATAATATTTCACAATATTACTAGGCTTGTTTTGTATTTTTAATCAAATAAATGCAGCCTTGGTGAGCAGAAGAGACTTCTTTGAAAAACATAAAAATCTTACCGACCCCAAACTTTTGAACAGCAGTGTAGGTGCAACGTTACTTGTAGTCAACAGAATGTGTTAAAGGTCCCCCGAAAATTGGTCCATAAAAATGAACAAGTCTTTTTTTCCGAGTCATTTCGTTCATTCTGTTTGTTGAATGAACGAAACGACTCGAAAAAAGATTCGTCCATTTTGATGAACGAGTTCGAACAGGAGAGTCACGACCGCGGATCACGGAACAGAGCAAGGAATAAACTTACTTTTTTATTTATTTATTTTAAAAATGACCGATCGTTTTGCAAGATAAGACTCTTATGCATCGTCTGGTGTCGTTTAAAGTCATTTGAAGCTGCACTGAAACCAGTGACGTGCGGTGATGTCTTAAAGAGGCTAGGCACTGAGTTATGAAAGCCAAATTACCTGATTTATTGTTTGGGCTAATAATACGTAATAACAGTAACACGTTTCACACAAGCGCAGCATATCAAGAAATATACAAATCAGGATGTATATCAGTCTCTCACCTCGTCCACTCCAATTGAATATGAAGCCAAATGACTTGCATTAATTCAACCACATTTATCAATTCAATATTAAGCCCAAAATAGTTTTTGACTCACCAATCGGTAGATTGTGTACACAAAATCCATCCGCCGCTCTTTCCTCGTGAAGACAACATAGCCAATCTTTTTCTTCCATACGAGTCTGTTTGAAACGACCGAACAATTCGTGGGCCCTTTAGCTGCACTAGTCCATCTAAGGCTGGCGTAGACCTCCCTCTTGCTATTAACTCAGATTTTGAATTAAAATCGAGCTTGTAAAAAATTCTTATCTCTGTGATCACAGTGCTGTCATTTTAACTTTGAATCTGGCGGGGATTAGACGTAGGCTAGCTGTGGTGTAATGACGTCAGCTGCGCAAATGTCCAGGAATATCTCGATTTTAATTGGTCCATGTCTGATACGTAACGGAGATGATTACGGGCATACCACATTTACGTCCAAAGGCAGAGCAGAGTTGTGCTTTTTGCCGTACATGTTGAAGAATACAGGATCGAAGTGCGCATGCGCAACATTTTTTTTTCGCTTGTCGTCTGCAATGAATGGACCGCATAAGCAGTGCTTATTCAGCCGATTGTTTTTTATTTGATTATGCGTAACTGCTACATTTGTCATCGTAACGTCTAAACAATTGGAATAACACACATATTGCATATATAAATCACAAGAATAAACAGTAAAAATACAAATACAAGTATATTATTTAATAAACATTTTATTTTTGAATTTTGGCAGGGTAGGCAGTGCCAATTTTGCCTACCCAGACTGCACGTCACTGGCTGAAACTGTCATTTGGACCTTGAACCCTTTGGCTGCCACTGTATTACATTACATGGAGAAAAATCCTAGAATGTTTTCATCAAAAACCTTAATTTCTTTTCGACTGAAGAAAGAAAGACATGGACATCTTGGATGACATGGGGGTGAGTAAATTATCAGCAAAAGTTTTTTAAAAAGTGAACTAATCCTTTAATCTGAAGAAGGAAAGTCCAATACATCTTGGATGGTATGAGGGTAAAAGATGAGTTAATGATGAGAACATTTTTCTGGGTGTACTGATTTTCTTTTAATACATAATCAGAATAGCAAGAGATGTGATTTCTTCTTAAGAATTATCTGTGGAAGCTCCTTTTTATTTTATTTTATTTTATTTTTTTAATTATTTTTTTTATTTTTATTTTTTATTTTTTTTTAAATCCAAACTCTGTATTTACCTAAATGGAAGTGCCTTATGCTGCGTTCACACCGGACGCAAATAGCGCGTCGAATTCGCGCCTACCGCGTCTAGTTTGACGCTTGACCACTTTGTGTTAATTCGCACGTCAAGAGTGAAACTGACTCCGAAATCCGGAGGCGGCCATCTTTTTTTTAGATGTTTATCCATAGACATATGATGTTTATCGAGCATTAGCAGTAGCATTAATCGAGAGAGTCACCGCTCCTATTTGCTCTGGAGAGCAGAAACAGCTGCGTAGGGGACATCGTCGCTGTACTCGGATCCACCAGACCCTCCGGAGGGTTTCAGGAGTTTTACCATTTGCTCCAGGAGCTAGGTTTGGTGGACCTAACGGTGAGGACGCTGACGAGGACAGCGTAGGCCGTGTAAAGCCTCGGCCTCGAGTGGTCGCTGCCTGACGAGCCCGCGCTCTACAGCCCGGCGCGAGGTTCCCCCTCGCCCGCACCCACCTAATCTGTCATTTATTTTTGTTTTGATAATAAATGGAGCCAGCCTCCAAAAGTGAAACCTGTCCTGTGATTTTTTTTTTATTTCTTATACACTAAGTGTTTGTTGTTTTTACATTAAAATAATAATGTTTCATGTAATCTAAAATAGATATGGAATAAATAGCATTCAATACAAAATGAGTACTATCTCTCATATATTAAAATCGAGTTTTTATGTGAAAGATTTGCTTTGTTGTGCATTAGAACCACAACAGACATTTTAGTAATATTACAAAATACTTTATTAAAATAACATAAACTTTCACTTCACCACGTGACAGCAGCAAGCAGGCTCCCTATTGGTTAACGCGGCGCGAATTGACGCAGAAGTTCAAATTTTTTCAACTCGGACGGCAGACGCGAATTCGCGTCAAATGCGTGAATGCACAAATAGCACTAACTAAATCATTCGCGCTTAACGCGCCAGACGCTCAATTCGCGCTATTCGCGCGAACTTGACGCACGAATGGGTATCGCTCTCGCGTATCTCTCTCCCTCCTCTCTCGTCTCTCATCTCTACCTCTCTCCTTCTCTCCCTCCTCTCTTCTCCTCTCTCCTTCTCTCCTCTCTCTCCTCTCTCTCTCTTCTCTCTCTCTCTCTCTCTCTCTCTCTCTCTCTCTCTCTCTCTCTCCTCTCTCTCTCTCTCTCTCTCTCTCTCTGTGTCAGTCCCTGCAAGAGAAGTGGATAAATTTAGCCCTCATAACATGTGTATATTTAGCCATTGTGGAACAGCAAAGTTCAGAGATTTTGAACGGACTTTATGTCTTCTTCAGTGGACGGTTTCTTAGGTTCACATTTACAAGTATGTTTATTTGTGGATTCTAATAGGAACTTCTGGACAGGAGTTCTCGAGAGTCACATAAGCTGGGGTTGATGGAGGAAGTGTCCTATCTAAAACTAAAACTGGGGAACATGGAGGACAAACACATCAACATTGCTGAGAGACAACATAAAGCTGAGGTACAACTTTGATGAAATTTAAGAAGAACTTTATAATATTCAGATTGCACACAAAGTAGATTAAAAGATGCCGATTGAAGACTAAACATAGTCTGGTTATAATGTAGATAGTATCATTGCCATTTCACAACAATTTTCAGTCACTGAAGTAAGACCCATGATCTTATCTCCCCCAAGCCTTCTTATTCAGACTAAAAATCATGCATCTGTGCTATATAGAACTCAAAATTCTGCAGAACTTTTGCCACCGAAATGGGCATTTCAATGCTTAGTGCTGATACTGATCTAAAGAGCATGGGGTAATGAGCGGTATTGATGAGATTAACTTATTTAAAATTGCAAAAAAGCAAAGTGAATCCATCCAGGCAACACTATTTGTATTAAAACTGTGAAGTGTTTTGAATCAGAATATTGCAAACAAAGTCGTATAATCTGTACTGTGTGTTGTTCAGGGAAAAATTGAAAGTGTTAAACAAAAAACTGCTGGCGATGATTTGAAATGAATGCTTGTAAGCTAGTGTTTGGGCTTATGTCAACAAATGTGTCTTTTAATTTGCTGTGTGCTATTTCCATGTAATTACTATGTGTATAGTGACTACTGTGGTATATATTTAAAATATACCTTTCCTCTGGCATTTGAATGTGCTGGCATGAGCTGTATGTGTTTGTGCGGTTGTGTACCTTTCATTTAAACATAATGGGCTGCATTCAACACAAGCAGAACAAATTTCAGTGTAATTAACTAGTGAGGTATCAAAGCTGATTCTAATTGACAAATAGCCGGAATGTTTTTAGCATAGGAAGAGTGTTAAGAATGACCTCAATGTGACGTCTGACAACTGCTTGGCTTCATACAGTAAAAGAATGGCACCAATCCGCCCGTGATCATTCCAGTAGCATGCCATTCTCCCTCTCTATCTCTCTCTCACACATGAGGTCTTGGTCTTCTACTTGCTATAGATAGGTCAGTTTACCATCTATTTTACCGCACTGCTGGTGTCCAATGGCGTCTCACATGAAAGTTCTATCATCCACGTGCTGGACACAGTAGACGACTATTAACTTTTATTAGAACACAGCTCCCTTTAGTGTGAAAGATGTTACCAGGAAGCTATGTTTGACCATTTAAATTCATGAATTTTATCAACTTTATGTGTCTTGTCTTTGCTTTTGAAATTTACAGTTATTTTTGTGACTGCTTTTGGTGCCTGACATACTAAACGTTGTTTTTTTTTGTTTTTTAAAGTCATTAAGCTATTATGATTCACACAGGAAAGCCAAGTTCCTCAGCTAATGACAGTATTATGAATTAAACTCTGAGTTAACTTGATATGTTTTTAAAGTTTAGTACCCAGACAATGAAGTTATTTCAAAAGCTACATTGGAAGCTGGTTTGTGTTCAAATAATGATTACCCACACAGTATATCCTGGAAAAGACATTTGGCTCTTTAACAAAGACTCTTATATTTGAGACCTTGGCTTGTGTAAAATGGGTCGGTGAGAAACTCATCTAAAGAAGTTGATTTCAGAAAGCCCAGGCTGATGGGAGCAAACAGCTTTTCTCATTGTGGTTTGTTTGACTAGTAGATGTGCTGTTTAATAGTGTTCTCGTATGTCCTGAAATGTTCCACCCTAACCATGGGCGTGACCTGGAAAAGCAGAAAGAAACAAACAACAATTTGTAAAAAGCTGACATGGTCTTGTGATTAACTTTTTGGTAGTTTTGGTTAGGTACTCAAAAAAAAAAAATATTGCTAAAAAAAAAAAAAATATATATATATATAATAATATATATATATATATATATATATATATATATATTATATATATATATATATATATATATATATATATATATATAACAGTTATATTTAAATTGGATATGTAAAAATAATAACCAGTTTTTGTTTTTATGGGACATTAAGGGAAATGTATGTAACATTATTTTAAACTAGATTGTTACTTCTGTCAGATTCCCCTTGCAATAACTTGAGGAGCTCATCTAACACACACTAGAAATAGATGCCGTAGAATTACATAGTGCACATAGACAAATCAAGAGTTACATATTGTAACTAGTAAAAAAAAGTTTGATGAAACAAACTTTAATTTGGCTTGAAAAAGCCGGACGAGAGAGTTTGAAGAAGTTTAAAGTAATTTGAAGTTTGATAGATGGATTAGAAAGTTAGAAAGAAAGATTAGTTAGAATGAAAGAAAGAAAGATTAGTTAGTTAGAAAGAAAGTTTAGTTAGAAAAAAAGAAAGATTAGTTAGAAAGAAATAAAGAATGGTTAGAAAGAAAAAAGATTTTTTAGAAAGAAAGATTAGTTAGAAAGAAAGATTAGTTAGAAAGAAAGAAAGAAAGAAAGAAAGAAAGAAAGAAAGAAAAAAGAAAAAAGAAAAAAGAAAGATTAGTAGAAAGAAAGAAAGAAAGAAAGAAAGAAAGAAAGAAAGAAAGAAAAAAGAAAGAAAGAAAGTTAAAAAGAAAGAAAAAATAGTTAGAAAGAAAGAAAAAAGAAAGAAAGATTAGTTAGAAAGAAAGAAAGATAAGAAAAAAAGAAAAAAAATAAAGAAAGAAGAAAGATTAGTTAGAAAGAAAGAAAGAAGAAAGATTAGTTAGAAAGAAAAATGAAAGAAAAAAGAAAGATTAGTTAGAAAGAAAGAAAAATGAAAGAAAAAAGAAAGAAATATTAGTTAGTTAGAAAGAAAGAAAGAAAGAAAAAGAAAGAAAGAAAGAAAGAAAGATTGATAGAAAATGAAAGAAAAGATTAGTAAGAAAGATTAGCTAGAAAGAAAGAAAGATTAGTAAGAAAGAAAGAAAAATTTAAGAAAAAAGAAAGAAATATTAGTTAGAAAGAAAGAAAGAAAGAAAAAGATTAGTTAGGAAGAAAGAAAGAAAACATAGTTAGAAAGAATGAAAGAAAGAAAGAAAGAAAGAGAAAGAAAGAAAGAAAAAATTGTAAGAAAAAAAGAAAGAAAGATTGATAGAAAAATGAAAGTAAGATTAGTAAGAAAGAAAGAAAGAAAGAAAGAAAGAAAGAAAGATTAGAAAGAAAAAAAAGAAAAAAGAAAGAAAGAAAGATTAGTTAGAAAGAAAGAAAGAAGAAAGATTAGTTAGAAAGAAAGAAAAATGAAAGAAAAAAGAAAGAGATTAGTTAGAAAGAAAGAAAAATGAAAAAAAAAGATTAGTTAGAAAGAAAAATGAAAGAAAAAAGAAAGAAATATTAGTTAGTTAGTTAGTAGAAAGAAAGAAAAAATTGTAAGAAAAAAAAGAAAGAAAGATTGATAGAAAAATGAAAGTAAGATTAGTAAGAAAGAAAGAAATATGAAAGAAATTCTTTCATTTGAAAGAAATATAGATTTGGTTAGAAAGAAAGAGAAAGAAAGATTAGTTAGAAAGAAGAGAAAGATATAGTTAGAAAAAAAGAAAGATAAGTTAGAAAGATAGTTATAGAAAAAGATAGATCAGTTAGAAAAAGATATATTATTTAGAAAGAAAGAAAGATTAGTTAGAAAGAAAGTTTACTTTTCCAAGCCAACTTACAGTTTTTCTCAATTGCTTAAACACTTTAACCAGGCTTTTGAACTAAAATTTCAAAACCATAATGCCATTTATCAAAAACACACCCATTTCACTAAACTATAAACACTATTCCCTGTTTTGACACATGAGTCAGAATTGTTGAACTGTCACTGCAAAACTCTACACACAAATCCTTAATAAATTTCATTGCCTAGACCATGTGGTCATTTCGAAAGCACTAGCATTCAATATTGTTCACTCAAGTCAGCATAGTTTCAGCTCAAATAGCACACAATTACCCAGGTGAAAACACTAAGAGTCACAATTTAACACACATCAATCAGAACTTTCAAGATACATAAAAGTGCCAGAGTCAGTTCATTTGAGTTTTGGAACAATGGATCCGCAAAGAAATGAAGGAAGAGGTCGAGGAGGGAGCGGAAGAAGACGTGGTGAAGGAGGAGGAAGAGGATGTGGTGAAGGAGGAGGGAGAGGAGGAGGAAGAAGAGGAAGAGGAGGACGTGGTGAAAGACGAGGTAGACGAGGTGGAGGTGGAGGTGGAGAGGAGGAGGAGGAGGAGGAGGAAGAGGAGGAGGAAGGGCAAGGAGACAAGCAGTCTCGGATGAAATTAGAGCCACTTTAGTTGATCATGTCCTTGTCCATGGCATGACTATGAGGGAGGCTGGGCAACGAGTACAGCCTAGTTTGAGTCGCTTCACCGTCGCCTTCATCAGAACTTTCAGGGAGGAAAACAGGTAGTTGTACTTACAGTAAGACTGCTCTGTACAGTAACCTGTGCTGTACTCTGTGCTTTGACATCACATCTACTGTTGCACTATGTAATATGTAATACTGTAATAAAGAAATGCATCAAATTGCCTCGCATACAGATATTTTCAGTATGTTTCCATTTTTTCTTGTAAAAAGGATGTGTGAGAGTTACAGTAAAGTAATTTTTTTTTCCTTTTTTTTTTTTGTACTGTGTAGCACATGAATGAATAAAAATGTGCCAATGTATCCATTGGTTGTATCTTTTGTTCATCATGTGAAAAGGTTTGTGAGGAGGGGAACCACAAGTAACATAACTTCAGTTTTGGAAATGTTGTTTTGAATTTATAAATCCAGTGTGTTAGACTATGTTGTAGTGTGTGTTATTTTGAGGGCTTGTGTGTCCTGTCTGAGGGCAAAGTTTGGTTTTTCAGCAAGAGTGTATGGTTTTGAGTGTAGAGCTTCATTTTGACCTAGAAATAGGTTGTTTGGGAAACTGGGTGAGACGTTATGGATTTGTGTTCCTGTTTTGAGAATACGAGGCATTGTTTCAAGAAACGTGTTTAAGCAATCGAGAAAAACTGTAATAAATCTTAAATAATCTCATATTTGACCTAGACCTATTGTTTGTAATACTATTGAACTGTGTCTATGTGTAATGACACTGAATGATAGATAATCACATCATCTTATATTGCTATGCATGATTGCTAATGGCTTGGAAAAGACAAGGAGTCCACATCAAGCAAAGATGATGAGAGGTTTTATAATTGATCAAGTAACCTGCAGAGCACAGATAGGAAGGACTGCTTCCCATAATCAATTATTTCCGCTCTCTCTCTTACCTTATTTCCTTTGGTTCTTTCTCTCTTTACTATCCCAATCCCTCTCTGACAGAGCGTAGTGAATTTGATTAGCGAGCTTCAGGAGCAGATGTGTAGGATTCGGCAAGAGATCTCTAGTAAAATCCCTGAGAAGCCAGCGGAGATGGTCCCAGAGAAAGGTTGTGGCAGTGACCCAGTGCAAGCCTTTCTGACTGAGCCAAAGCCAGTGGTAGGTCTGAGATCTGGACATTTAGACAAACTCAAACACTGTGGTATAAGTGTAGGCACCCCTTGTATCTCATATTCTGTGATTCCTGCCAATATATTGTCTATGCTTATGAATTAAAGTTAGAAATGTATTGTATAAAAGGGGTGACATATTTTTATAATTATGAATGGTTATTGATTAACAATGTTTCTTTTAGTATGAGCTTTAATAATGCGTTAATCCTTGTGTTTTTCCATTTATTTTCTCCCTTAGGCATCTTAGGTTTGAATATAATATTTAGAATGCAATGTTTTTCAAATGCTGCATTTTTTTTGCACTTAAAATTGTTTGTGTTTTATGTTCTAACCCTAAAAAAATACCATGCCACCTATAACATTAGTGGTAGCTAATATAATCTAGCTAGCCTGCAAAAACTATCCTGCTGGCTGCCGTTCCTGTTGCCATGGAGATGGTGACATCTACAGCAGCATATAATTGTGACTTTTACTATTGGAGACTTACTGTTGTAGTCTATTACCTGACAGTTATAGTTTTGTGGCTGTGGTTATGTTCACACTGCTAGAAAAATATGTTCTATGGTTTAACCTTAGAAGGGAGCCCAATCCTTTTCCTGGAGATGTACCTTCCTGAAAAATTCAGCTCCCACTCCTGTAATCAAACACATCTGAACCAGCCAATTAAGACAGGTGTATTAGAGCAAGGTTGGACCACAAATCTGCAGGAAGGTAGCTCTCCAAGAACAGGATTTCTGCCTAAATTTACCATGGCAACCACAATGCATTACAATAATGTATCACAACTCTGGTTACAATGGTATTTCTGCAGAAAGCATTTTTACCATGGCACATTTTTTGTCAGAATAATTAGACCATTCAGTGGGGGGATTTTGAAATAAAATACATTGCAATGTTTGCTGAAATGTTATTTTAATATATATTAATATATATATTATTTTGTGCAATAAGAACTTGCTCCAGGAGCTCAAGATGCTCAAGCATCGAGTTGATGAGCTGGAAGAAGAGAAGATGCAGTATAAGCAGAAACTCAAGGTGATACAGGTACTGCCATACAAATATGACTCATAAGTTTTGTGTCCTGTTTGAGGAACAGGCCCAAATGTAAGTTGTTATTCACTGACAATCTTCCAATGTAGCTCTGAAATCTAATTTGTACTTCCATATATTCAAACTTGTGATTAAAAGACAAAGAGCTTTTGATAAAATAGATTATCAAGTAATAATGACTTAAATTTTGTTTTATTAACAGTATCACATAAACCTGTCATATTGATGGTTGCTAAATACTGAATGGATGTTGATATTGTAACAACCTCGTTCTGTTTTGGTTTCATTTTCATTCTGTTCCCTGTGCTGTTTTCCCTGAGATCCCAGTCAGTCGATCTTACTTCAGTGACTGACGAATTGGGATCGTGCCTGATAGTCCTATCTCCTTCGATTTTTAACAGACACAGCCAATGGACATTGGTGAGTGAGATTTGCATTGCGAACAACGCCCCATGTTGCGGGTATGGCATGCAGACACACTCAGAAAGCTTTTGCTTCAGAGCCGAGCATTTCTGCACTGATTCAACTCTGCTTTCATCAATGAGTTGTCTTCAGAAACCGGAAGAATTTCCTGTGTTGGTGGGATGGTGCAGCAGGGATCGCCTTTGAGATAGTCTCTGCACAGAAACAATAACTTTTCCTCTGAAAGGGTAACACTGCATCCTTTTCAAGATGTCATTCCACCCGTGTTTTTCTGGATGCGGTCGTTTCTTAGCCATGGTTGACAGTCACAATCACTGCATTTCGTGTTTGGGTTGTAAGCACGCTGGTAGCATTCGTGGATGAGTCATGTAGCCACTGTGGGAAAATTTCCATCTCAATGCTGAGATTGAGACTCCAATACCTAGTAAGAGGTGTGTCCCCTCCGCTATCCCCTCTAATATAGTTCTTCTGTCCAGCAGAAGACTACTTTGGTTGATATGCAGGGTGATCAGAGGATCACAGTGGGGGCTTTCCCACTGGGCTAATCCCCAGGGATACTCAGGTCGCTTCATGCCATACATATTCCGGACAAGCTCAATCGTGTAGCCGACACGCTCTCATGACAGATTACACTCCTGGGAGAGTGGAGACTCCACCCCCAGGTGGGCCCGCTGATTTGGCGGCATTTTGGAGCCGCTCAGGTAGACCTGTTTGCCTCTCCGGACACATAACACTACCAGTTATTTTACTCCCTGATTGAGGAGACCCTCGGCACGGATGCACTGGCACACAGCTAGCCCCGGGGCCTTTGCAATTATGCATTCCCCTAGTGAGCCTATACGCACGGACCATGTGCAAGGTCAGGGAGGATGAGGAGCAGACTGGTTGCTCCGATTTGGCCCACGCAGACCTGGTTCCCCAAAGTCAAGTCACATTTATTTATATAGCGCTTTTTACAATACAGATTGTTTTGTACAATCTTTTGTGCAAAGCAGTTTTACAGACATAACAGGATAATGCAAAAAAGTTTGTTTTAAGAAGAAAATAGCGTCACAGTCAGCTGAAGTAAGTTCAGTGATGTTTCATGTTTTTTTAAAAAAAAGTTATTAATTTAGTTCATTTATATATATATACAGCCGGTCTGGAGTAAACCGTGATGTCATCCTCCAGTTCAGTTCTTCTATAGTGTCAATGCAGGCAGATCAATATTATTGTTGAATATTAAATAAAATATTAAATGTAATGTCCCCAACTAAGCAAGCCAAGCCAATGGCAACAAAGGTGGAAAAAGGCAACAGTGGCAGTGAAAAAACCTTGGGAGAACCCAGGCTCAGTCGGTAGGTCAGTTATACTTGGCCAATGAATGAACAGTGTATGATTATGATTCAGGCTGCATTATAGGTGTGAAGTCAGATTGGTTTGGAACAATCAGAATACTATCCAGTTCCCTCTGGTTAAAGATGGGGGTCACACTGGTATGGAGATGGGTTTGTTGAGGATCAGTGCCGATGGCTGTGGAGTCAATGAGACCTTCACAGGGGAGAGTCTAGTTGACAGAATATCTGCTTACACTTCAGGGATGCGTTGTGGTCGTGTCTTAGTGCAGGTCCTCCATCTGGTCTGGATACGGCCCGGATCTGGCTGACTACATCATGCGTTGTGATCGTGTCTAGTGCAAGTCCACCATCTGATCTGGATACGGCCCTGATCCGTATGACTAAATGATGCGTTGTGGTCGTGTCTAGGCACAGGTCCACCATCTGATCTGTATACAGCCTGGATCCAGCTGATTACAGTAAACCTTGGAATAAGCAGAAAGACTAATATTAGCATAGATGCCATTCTTATTATGATGTAAGGAGTACATCGGGTGTTATAGAAATTGTTCCCGGTTCCAGCTGACCTAATTTATGCAGCCTAATAATCATTTAACTGATTTGAATAATAGGAATGTATAATTTTCTATGTGTATGCCAGGTTAAAGAGATGTGTTTTTAGTCTAGATTTAAACTGACAGAGTGTTTCTGCTTCCCGGACAATGTTAGGAAGATTGTTCCAGAGTTTAGGTGCTAAATAGGAAAAGGATCTACCGCCAGCAGGTGATGTTGATATTCTAGGTATTATCAACTGGCAAGAGTTTTGAAATTGCAATAGACGTAACGGACTATAGGACTAGGACTACGTGTTAAGAGCTCGCTCAAGTTCTGGGGAGCTAAACCATTTAGTGCTTTGTAAGTAATCAGCAATATTTTTAAATGTATACAATATTTAATAGGGAGCCACTGCAGTGTTGACAGAATGGGGCTAATATGGGCATACTTCCTGGTTCTAGTAAGAACTCTAGCTGCTGCATTTTGGACCAGCTGTAGTTTCTTTATTTTGCGTGCAGGGCAACCACTCATAAGAGCATTTCAATAATCTAGCCTTGAGGTCATGAATGCATGAACTTACTGTTCTGCATTTTTCATTGAAAGCCTATGTCATCATTTAGATATATTTTTAAGATGGAAGAATGCGGTTTTACAGATGATAGGAATGTGATTTTCAAATGAAAGATTAGTATCAAAGAGCACACCCCGGTTCCTAACCGATGACAAAGACTTGACTGGGCAGAAATCAAATGTTAGACAGTATTATAGGTTAGTACCTGCAGAGGTCCAATTATTAGAAATGTCTCAGGTTACGACTGTAACCCTAGTTCCCTGAGAAGGGAACGAGACGATGCGTCGATGACGCCTTGGGAACGCCTTCGCGTGATTACCTCTGAAGCACCTATGTCAACTAGTCCAATGGAATGAATGAACACCACGGACGGGTGACGTCATGACCAAGAAAGGATATAAGCACATCTGGTGCGTTACTCGCGTTAGCTTCTAGAGCCGAAGCAAAGTCGATCGCAGGGATGCAGGAAGTATGGCAGGGCGACGCATCGTCTCGTTCCCTTCTCAGGGAACTAGGGTTACAGTCGTAACCTGAGACGTTCCCTTTCGAGGGAACTCGCGATGTGTCGATGACGCCTTGGGAACGAGAATACCCAATCCGCCGTACTTACAAAATGCCAGATGATAAAACTGTCGGCAAACTAAGTAAGAAGCACCTGGGAAGCTGGGGCAACATCCAGGTCCAAGCTGTAAAACCTCACGAATGTGAGCAGTGAGGACCAGCCCGCCGCATCACAAACGTCTTGGAGAGAACTCCAGATAATAAAGCTTAGAAGCCATACTCCTAGTGGAATGAGCCCTGACCACCAAATGGTTGGCCAGAGGACTCACAAGCAAGAAGAATAGTCTCGACTATCTATTTGCTCAATAGGTTGGATTTTCTCGAAGAGAAGTCCGATGAACATAAGTGTCCAGTGTTCGCACTGGGTACAAAAGGTTCAGCTTTTCCTGGTCTGATAAACGGGGGAGGACAGAAAACTGCAGCACAATAGGCCTCGGAATAATGGTAGGCACCTTAGGAACATATTACCCCATGTTTGGGGTAAGATTGCCTTGGCCATCCCCGGTGCACTCAAGGCAAGTGGGGACCGAAAGGGCCTGAAGGTCTCGACTCTAAGAGGGACGAAATAGCTAGCAGAAAATAGTCTTAAAAGAAAGGAACTTCTCTGAGACCAAATCTAAGGGCTCAAAGGGAGCCCCAGATAGGCCTTCTAGAACTATTGTAAGGTCCCAAGCCGGCACCCTAGTGCGAGTTGCAGGCCTCAGCCTCAAAGTGCCACGAAGGAAACGAGTGATCAGGGGGTCTCGACTAGGGATGCTCATATTGACCGTTTAACCGTTAACCGAAAGTAAAATTTTTGACCGATTAATACTATCAGTTAAACGGTTTTTAAAAAAAAATTGAAAGCTTTTTTATATATATTTTTGCTTCATGGTTAAATAAAAAACATGCTATATATAGCCAATATTTGTCGTTCGCGAACGATCCGTTCATTGAGTGAATCATAAATGTGTGCGTTCTATATGGGCCAACTCACTGGGCGCGTCGATATGCGCAACCACACGCGCCAACAGACATATTCTCCCTGAGGAAGCAAAATGAAGCGAGCGAAAAGTAGTAGCTACTATGTGGGCAGAAAGGGCGACAACGTTACTTGCAAAATATGCTACGGGGTATTAAAATAAAGCAATAGTGCAAGTAGTCTACAATGCAATATAACTTGCTTAGCAAACACCCACAAGAAAATGAAAGGCGCTTCCCGAAGCTGGCCATTCCAGCGAGACGTTATCTCTGTGTTCATTTGATCTGAATCCAGGTTCTGTTGTAGATCTGTTCTGTATGCTGCTGTTTGCACTTTGCACGTTAAAATAAACCCTTTGATAAAAACATATTTTTTGGTATTTTTAATGGGTCACAGATACTCGTCAATTTTATTTTTATTTAATGCCAATATAATCTTATCAGTTAACGGTTAATAATCGATTAACGAGTGGCGGTTGTCGGTCGGGAAAATTAACCGAAATGAGCATCCCTAGTCTCGACCCAAAAATTTACCACCCACCAGGGCGTGGAAAGCTGCAATGGCCGCCACGTATACCTTAAGCATGGAAGGACATTAGAACTGATACAAAGCGTTCTTGCAGAAACTCAAATACTGTGTTTACTGAACAATTAACCGGATTCCACTGACACTGGTAACACCAAGAAGTGAAAACTATCGAAATAGTGAATATAGTTTCCTCGTAGCGGGAGCTCTGGTGCTTAGAATGGTCTCAACAACCTTGGTTGAGAGACCACTCTCTATGAGTCGGGCCCCCTCAGAGGCCAAATATTGCATCTCCTGCCAGAGATGGAAGTTCTCTCCTGATTGGGACCTCCAAGGGAGGGCCGTCGAGGAGAAGAATTAGGTCCGCAAACCAAATTCGGCTTGGCCAGGGTGGTGCTATTAGCAATAGGCTTATACCTTTCCCCAAGGTGGCTGGTTGAGCGTGGGAGAACCAGAGTGGACAGTGTGTCGTATGCTGAGACGTGAACAGATCCACTTCTGCCTGGCCGGAAAACTCCCATATTTGCTCCACCGCCTCAGGGTGGAGTCCCCTGGCCTCAGCCCCTGCCTCGACAGGGTGTCTGCTCCAATATTCTGGCCCCCTGGAATATACACTGCCCTCAGATAGCGTATTTTCTTGAGGGACCAAAATAAGAGGCCACCAATGTGTTGTCTGTGGAACAATAACCCGAGTTTCCTCCACATAACCAAGGCGCGGAGATACTGCCGCGTGATCTTGATGGTATGGAGTGGGTTTCCCCTCGGGGAGAACCCTCTGATCCTGAGCCACCACTGTAAAGGTCTCACGTACAGCAGGTCAAAGGGAAACACATTGGACGCTGAACAGTCGGCCTAACAGTCACTGTTCCAGAGTAACACATGATGGCCCCTCAGGTCTGGGAGGAGATGTCTCAACGCATTGACGACGACCATCATCTCTAGGCAATTCATGTACAAAGAGAGATGATGAATCCTCCACAAGCCCTGAGCTGAGCAGCTTTCCAATACCACTCCCCAGCTGGTGATGGAATCATCTGTCGAGATAGCAACTCGATGGCAAAGAGCTCCCAACACCGGAACCTGGGACAAGAACCAGTGCTTCCTCCATACGACCAAGAATGGGTTTCCCCTCGGGGAGAACCCTCTGGTCCTGAGCCACCACTGCAAAGGTCTCACGTACAGCAGGCCAAAGGGTATCACAATGGACGCTGCTGCCCTGAGGCCTAACAGTCTCTCGAACTGTCTCACAGTGTGTGACTGGCCTAGCTTTAGCTCTTTTGTGGCAGTAAGGATAGCAGCTACACGAGCGGGCGACAGAACGGCTCGCATCGTGACTGAGTCCCAGACCACTCCAAGTAAAGTGGTCCTCTGTACTGGAGAAGCACACTCTTTTTGGCATTGAGCCTCGACCCCAACCTTCGCATATAAGCGAGGACGACATCTCAATGCCGAACCGCTAACTGTTCTGATTCCGCAGATTCAGCCAGTCGTCTATGCAATTCAGAATGTGTATGCACTGCAGCCTGGCGGGGCCAGAGCTGCATCTACTTGCTTAGTGAATGTGCAGGGTGATAGAGCTAGACCAAAAGGAAGTTCCTGATACTGGTGTTCTTTGCCCCTGAAAGAAACCTTCAGAAACCTCCTGTGCTGAGGGAGGATGGAGATTTTAGTCGGTATAGGGTCTAACATACATGTTGTTGATTTAGATGATTTTACGAGTTTGCAAAATTCTTCCTCTCCTATAGCAACAAATGAATAAAATTTTTCGTCATGAAGACTACACTGCACTGTTTGATGCGATACTGTAGTAGACGTTTGCATAGTTATAATTTTGTCCCTGATATTATCGATCTTATAAGTGAAGAAGTTCATAAAGTCATTACTGCTGTGTTTTCTTATAGTTGCGCTCCATTTTTCTGGCTGCTCTCTTAAGGGCCCGGGTGTGCTCGTTGTACCACAGCGTTTGTCGACTATTTTCTTTAATCTTCTTTAAGCGCAGCGGAGCAACTGTGTCTAAAGTGCTGGAAAAGAGAGTTAAAAGTTTATGTTGCAATATCAAGTTCTTCTAAGCTATCCGGGATGCTGAGATGATGAAACTGATAAGGAAAATTATTGATAAAGCAATCTTTAGTGGCAGAAGTGATAGGTCTAACATATTTATAACATGAAGACGGCTTCGCAGCCATCTTTTTCATTATCTACATGTTTATTAAAATCACCCACAATTAGTACTTTATCTGCAGTAAATATTAATTCTGATAGAAATTCAGCAAATTATTTGATAAAATCTTTATGGTGCCCTGGTGGCCTGTATACAGTAGCCAGCAGAATTCTCAAACGTGATTTATCGTTTACACTATATATATTTACATTAAGCACCAACACTTCAAAAGAAGTATATTTAAAACTAGATTTCTTATTGGTTTTGAAAATATTACTACAGATTACAGCAACACCTCCCCCTTTGCCTTTCGGACGAGGCTCATGTTTATAACAGTAATCTTGCGGGCTGGACTCATTTAAAGTAATGTAATCGTTTGGTTTTAGCCAGGTTTCTGTCAAACACAGCACATCTAGGTTATAATTTGAAATCATATCATTAACTATGAGCGCTTTTGAAGTAAGGGATCGAATATTCAGCAACCCAAGCTTTATCGATTGCTCATCTGTATTATATTTGTTTTTTATTTGTTGAACATCAATTAAATTTTTAACCTTATATAGGTTTGACGTTTTCCCAATTCGGGGAACAGACACAGTCTCTATATGATGATATCTAGGTGAAAGAGTCTCTATGTGATGGGATTTATCTGACCTTGGTGACGCGAGACCGCTAGCAGACGGTCGGTTTAGCCAGTCTGTCTGCTTCCTGACCTAAGCCCCAGATTGTCATGTTTCATCTCTAAGACTATGAGCCAAATTACTAGAGAGAAGAGCAGCACCATCCCAGGAGGGATGAATACCATCTCTTTTCAACAGGTCAGGTCTGCCCCAAAAACTTTTTCAATTGTCTATGAATTCTATATTATTTTGCGGACGCCACTTAGACAACCAGCCATTGAGTGAACACAATCTACTAACTATCTCATCACTCCTTCGAACAGGAAGAGGGCCAGAGCAAATTACAGTGCCTGACGTCGTACTTGCAAGTTCAAACACCTCTTTAATGTTAATTTTGGAGATCTCCGACTGTCGTAGTCGAACATCATTAGTGCCGAAGTGAATAACAATCTTAGAGGATTTACGATTAGCATTAGCCAGCACTTTTAAATTTGCTTTGATGTCAGGCGCTCTGGCTTCCGGTAAACATGTGACTATGGTGACTGGTGTCTCTATTTTCACGTTCCGTGTAATAGAATCGCCAATTACCAGGGCACAATCAACAGCATTCTCAGTGGGTGTTTCACTGAGAGGGGCAAATCGATTTGTTATGGTGATCGGAACGGAAGAGTGGTTTAGATAAGAGATATAGAGCTTAGTATCATCGGCAAAACAGTGAAAACTAATCCCATGATTCCTAATGATATCTCCCAAGGGTAGCATGTACATAGTGAACAGCAACGGCCCTAGTACTAAGCCTTGTTGTACTCCATACTGAACTTGTGATCGATAAGACAATTCTTAATTTACTGCTTAAAACTGATAATGGTCAGATAAGAATGATTTAAGCCATGCTAATGCAATTCCACTAATGCAACAACATTTTCGAGTCTATTTAAAACAATGTTGTGGTAAATGGTATCAAATGCAGCACTAAGATTGAGTAACACTAATAGAGAGATACAACCACGATCGGATGATAAGAGCAAATCATTTGCAACTCTAATCTCGCAGATACCATCTGATACCCAAACTCATGCTCCTCGTGACAGCCCCTCGCTGGTGTATTCCCCTGAGGAAGGACCTGCTTTCCCAGGGACGGGGTATCATACGCAGTTATGCAGAGGTTTTTAGTGTAGAGGTTTTAGGGTTCAACCTGTAATGAAGGTTGAACCCTCCTTGACCTTGCCGTATTCCCTCTTGGGAAATTTCTCTGTTTTTAACGGCCATAAAGAGAGCTTCCTTTGAGCCCTAGCAGTCAGTTAAGATTAAGTTCCTTTCTCTTAAGACTGCGCTCCCCTCCATTACAAGGGTCGGGGACCTGCAAGCATTTTTGGTCAACGAAAGTTCGGGGTGGCCTACTCTCACATTATCCTGAGACCCCATATGTGCCCAAAGTCCCCACCACTCTTTTCAGGAACCAGGTGGGGAACTACCCGGAGGAGGCAGACCCAGCCCTAGCATCACTGTACACGTTCTATGTCTCTATGTATACTGTACACAGAGTTTCAGTACCTCTTATCAGCTCTTTGTTATGGAGGCCAGCAGAAGGGAAAGGGTGTCTCTAAGCAGAGGTTGGCCCACTGGATAGTGAATGCTATCGACTTGGCGTATCAGTCCCAAGGCGAGCCGTGCCCCCATTGGGTGAGAGCTCACTCCCCTCTGAGTGTTGTCTCCACCTGGGCGCATGGTTGGCGAGCCCATGTGTTTCCCTTCCTGTCAGTATTGTTTCCACCCTGGCTAGGTTGGATCCTCCGCAAGGACCTTCCATATGTAGCACTGCCCTCTGGCCAGTCCATATGTGAAACTCCACATACTACCTCCCTACAGGCAGGATGTGGTCTTCCTTTCCGGTTGGAATATGTACACTTTCCCAGTGTTATCCAATATGCTCAGTGCGTGGGACAAGTAGGAACAGCAGTGATTGACTTCTCTGTGTAAGCCCTGTCCTTTTTCCGCCCCATGGGTGGAGGGTGGATGCGGGGGGATCAGACGGCTTATGAGGGGCACCGGAAGGCGCATCAATTGTGACGTTTTTCTTAGGGATCCCAATTCGTCAGTCACTGAAATAACATTTCTTGAAGGAGGGAATGGAGACATTAAGTCTCGTACATCCCTGTGCTCACCACTGAGAGACTCGGAACTGCTCGGTTCTTCAGTGAAAACGTATTGAGTGTCTCTCTGCACCCTTCCTATATATCCGCAGCATGGGGTGTGGTTTACAATGCATATCTCACTTGCCAATGTCCAATGGCTCTTTTTATTAACACTCGAAGGTGATAGGGCTTGTAGGCAAAATCTTAATTCATCAGTCACTGACTTAACGTTACAATAGATAACCTAGATGTTCTGTTTGTTAGTTAGTTTCTATGGTTTGTGATTAGATTACGTTCACCTGTTGTTCATTTAGTCTCCTTGTTAAAGTGCAAATATGCCTAAACCAAAAACTAACTTTAACCTAGTAATGTATTCAATTAACATTAATCAGTAATTATTTGTGTAATTACATTACCTAAAAATACATTGTAACCGTAAATGTCGGCAGTCATATGTTAATGTGCTGATAGTTGTAAATGACACATGCAACATCAGTCTATATATGTGATATATATATATCACATAGTGGCATGGGTGGTTGCAGGAAGGCAGACGAAGATGATGAATAAAATTCCAATATTAAGTTTAATAAGAGTAATACAAATAACACAAAGACAGGCTGGGCAACACACTAAAGGTAACATAGACCGAACAGAGAATGAATGTGAGGGATGAACTTATAAAGCAAACACAATCAAGGATAATTAATAGAACACAGATGACACGGATGAACTAATAATGACTGTAACCAAGGAGACAGATGAGTAGTGGAAATTGTCTCGGGTTATGACTATAACCCTTGTTCCCTGAGAAGGGAACGAGACACTGCGTCGATATCTCGACTTTTGGGGATGCTCCCTAAGCGTGCGCCTCTGAAATATGAATGAAACTATTCCAATCCTGATTGGTGTTGCGTCCTGACGTAACATGTGACGGCATACCCGGAAGTATAAAAGTGACGCTGTCACAACACATACCAGCTTCGCGATGAAGCAAGACGCTCTAAGGCCTTAAGGGCATGGCAGAACGACGCAGTGTCTCGTTCCCTTCTCAGGGAACAAGGGTTTATAGTCATAACCCGAGACGTTCCCTTTCAAGGGAACTCTACACTGCGTCAATATCTCGACTTTTGGGGAACGAGTGCCCACTAGGCCACGCACCGAATAGGCCTGTCCCGGAGTGAAACTCTTTTAGGCACTCAGCAAGGACTAAGTACGTGTGCGCCAGGCGAACTGGGAAGGTGAAGACTAGGGATGGGAATCGAGAACCGGTTCCACTCGAGAACCGGTTCTAAGTTTAACGATCCATCGATATTGTATGCCCTCGACGTTAACCAGTCCTCTTATCGATGCTCCTGCTCTGAGTCAGCCATAGTATATAGGCTACAGACCATGAACTCACAACTGTCCCTTTTGTCCTATATCAAGCACCATAGCACGGCGTCCAAATCGAATTTTTGTACCGCCAAAGTCGTATTTTATCGTTGAGTAATGTAGATGAACTGCTGCGCTTGTGACAGGGCGCACGTTTAACTGAACGCGCGCGCACTCTCTCTTCGGAGCAAGGCGGCTTCACCGTCTCAAAACTAAGCGCTGTCTTGCTCTCTCTCCCTCGCACATATTATTCAAAATAAGGTCGGGAGACTAAAGTTTCATGTGGAGCATTCGGAGATTTGTTTTTCCTGAATTAGGCTGTAATGTCTGTCGATGTCCTTTACAGGCATTTATAATACTTAGAAGACAACAACACGTGAGTTCTCTCTGTGTCCGGTTTATTCACATGTTAGCTTCCACAACAACAACAAACGGGTATCTCTTCTTCGGCCCTTTCTGAACTCCGCTAGAACACTGACACCTCTAGGTCACTACTTGTCATTACATCTCCCCCTCAAAGATATTGCCCTTCTTAGTTAACATGAACTGTTATTATAAGCAATAAACACTTCTCTATCTTAACAATATTTCTTGTTGTAAAACTCAACTGTCCTGTTAACTTCTAACCCCAATGGTGGCTAATGAAAAATAACCATTCCTCCTGTTCATACTTTTCCAAACAATACAGTGCAATAAAGTGCTTTTTTTTTCTGAAACATAAACCAACCTTTTTTTCTTCACAAAAATAACATTTTATCCCCCCCCCCCTTTTTTTCAGGGCTATAAAATCAAGAGTCCATAATCACCAGTCCAGGCTTTGCTCACTCTGCCTGAGCGAGTGATGGTTACAGTGCCTTGTGTGGGTATGGGAGTGTTTTGTGTCTCAGTAACGTGCGTGTCCTCAGTGTTCCTGACCTCAGGAGCAACCTGGTCAGGGCTTTCACTGACGGGTGTGATCGGTTTGGGTGTGGATTGCAGGTGACGTCGGTTCCTCCTGTAGCGCTCTCCCTGTGCTGTCTCCACGATATAAGACCTTGGAGTAGAGCTGGAGCTGTGAACGACAGCAGGCATTGTCCACTGTTTCTGTCCATCCAGCTTTGTTAGCACAGGGTCCCCCAGGCTCAGTGGGGGTAGGACCCTTACTCCATTCCTGCGGTTATAGTAATAAGCTTGCCTTTGTTTGGCTGCAGCGTCAGCCTGTCTGATCACATCTTCATCAGGCCAGTTTGGTTTCAGATTGTCCTGCAGGGTGGGCAAGGTGGTCCTGATTTTCCGGCCCATCAGCAGTTCTGCTGGACTGACTCCTGTCGAAGAGGTGGGTGTGGCTCTGTACGCCATCAGGGCAAGGAGGGGGTCCTCCTGTCTCAGTATAGATTTCGCTACCTGAACTGCCCTCTCTGCCTGTCCATTACTTTGAGGGTAGTGGGGGCTGGAAGTAACATGAACGAAATCATATTTCTCGCTAAACTCCCTCATCTCTCTTGAAGATAGCTGGGGCCCATTGTCACTCACCATCACTTCAGGGATGCCGAAACGTGCGAATGTGGCTTTCAGCTTAGCTACAACCTGGCTGGAAGTAGTTGTAGGCAGATTCAAAATCTCCAGATATCTAGAGTAATAATCCGATACTATTAAGTAGTTTTGCTTCTTAAACCTTTAAGTGTCACCCCCCTTTTTTTGAATATACATGAAAATGCACATTTCGAACTTAAATGGTTGTAATTCAAGAATGCTTTGGAATATAGACGTAAGATTGGTCTCGTTTTAAAGAAGACATTTGGCAGATTTTTGTAGAAGTGAAATAAATTGAGAAAGTGAAACAGAAAAAAAGTTATAGAAGTTCGAGTTTATGAAAATGTACAATGTAAAAAATTTAATTATTCATATCTTATATAAAATATATATTTTCAAAACCTGAGCTACTCTAAAACTGCAAAAAAATCAAAGCCAAAAATCTGAACAAGTTGTGTTTCAAATTTTAGGTTGATATCTCAAAAAATGAGCTTTCAGTAAGATTTTGTTTGGGCGCAGTACCCAACTTTTTCACTAGATGACTCCATTACTGCCCATATAAGGGCGCCTCCATTTCCATATATTTTTTGAGTGATCTGAGCCATTATTTCCACAATTTTCAATAAATTTATGAAGTAGACATCCTATTCAGAAGTAATATGAGAAGTTTGGCAGATTTTGATATGAATTGAACCTCTAAGAAACACATAAAAAGAACACGCATGTGCGTTATAGCTTCCTGCCACAAATGGTGAATCTATATTTTTTTTCTTTATATTTAAAACTTGGTCTTTTTTTTCTAAAATAATTGAATGGATGCTATCTTTTGAACTCTTGGCATGAAATCAAACTGAGGTTTCTACCCTTCTTTCATAATTTTTCATGTTCATCACTATTTCAAAATAAAGGTCTAAACACCTTTGGAGTATGAAAGTATTCTTGTTGCAAATTGATAAATTATGGCTCCTCTGTAATTTATTTTGAAAATCAATCACCAAATATGGAAACTAGAGATTGTAAGCTTTCAAATGATATATAGTTTGTCAATATTATTATATATTAGGTTTAGTATAGGATATTACTGTTTTAAAAATGTAATGAATTTGGGCCCACCGGTGGGCCGGTGACACTTAAGGGGTTAAACTCGCACAGATCTATACCAACTTTCTGCCATGGCCTACATGGGAGCTCGCTGGGCATTAACGGCTCCTTCTTCTGTGTGTTTCTGTTCTCTCTACAAAATGCACACTGCTGTACTGTTTTTTCAATCTCACCAGACATTCCAGGCCACCATAACGGATTGGTAAGCTCTTTCTCTGCACTTTACCAGGCCTTGATGTCCGTCATGGATTCTCTCTAAGATGGCCTTCCTCTTTTCTGTGGGAATGACAATGCGGTTGCCTCTAATGACCAAACCATCTATCTCAGATAGTTCTCCTCTCATTTGGTAGAAGTCCTTGACTACCTCAGGCACCTTTCCAACATAATCAGGCCACCCATTCCTGATGAAGCCTATGACTGTCTGGAGCTGTCTATCGTATTCAGTGTGCTGTCTAAGCTCCGCCATCCTGTGTGGTGTGGCCGGGACCTGACTCATGACAGCCTCGATATGTGCTGCCACCTCCTCATGACAGACCCCATCCCCAAAACATTGCTCTGGGCTCCTAGAGAGCGCATCCGCTACAGCTAATGTTTTGCCTGGTGCATGCTCAGCCGTGGCATTGAAACGCATTAGTCTCATTAATAGCCTCTGACACCTAATTGGGACACAGTCTAAGTCTTTACTGTTCATGAGAGGCACCAATGGTTTGTGATCAGTAACCAGTCTAAAGCCGTCCAGTCCATATAGGTATTTGTCGAACCGTTCACAGGACCACACACTTGCCCGGGCACTCCTTCTCGATCTGCGCGTATCTTTTCTCCGCGTCACTTAATCGTCTGGAGCAGTAGGCCACAGGCTTCCAGTGATCCCCGTGCTGCTGGAGTAGAACGCCGCCCAGCCCATAGCTACTGGCATCTGCTGACACTATGGTGGGCTTGTTGGCATCGTAGAAGGTAAGTACTGGTGCTGTGGCTAATGCAGTCTTTAAGTTCCTGAACGCCTCGCACTGTGCAGGTCCCCACGTCCACTCTTTGTCTCCTTTCAGTAACTCGTACAGTGGGTGGGCCACTGTTGATAACTCTGGAATGAACTTGGCCAAATAATTAACCATCCCTAAGAATCTTTTGAGTTCTGTCGCGTTTTGTGGCTGTGGAAAGTTCCCTATTCCAGTGACTTTGTTTGGGTCGGCCCTGACGCCTGCCTCGTCGATTAGGTGACCCAGGAAGCGAACCTGTCTCTGTTTTAACTTGCACTTTGCCTGGTTCAACTTGAGCCCTGCTGCTTCGATGACCCTCAACACCTCCGCCAGGCGTCGGTCATGTTGCTCCTCTGTCTCTGCATGAATTAAAATGTCGTCCATAAAGATCTCTGTCCCTTCTAAGCCGGCCAGAGTCTCCGCCATTTTCCTCTGGAAAATTTCAGGAGCACTTGTTATCCCGAAAGGAAGACGGCGGAAGGCATATCTCCCAAACGGAGTGATGAAAGTGGTGAGCATCCTGCTCTCCTCATGCAGGGAATCTGATAAAATCCACTTGCTGCATCCAGCGATGTGAACACTTTTGACCCGGCGAGCTTTGGCATTATTTCCTCCACCGTCGGCAGGACATACTTCTCCCGTTTCACCGCTTTGTTCAGTTTCCTGAGGTCAAGTCAAGTCAAGTCAAATATATTTATATAGCGCTTTTCACAATACAGATTGTATCAAAGCTGCTTTACAGTATCAATCAAAATAACTCAACAATGTTTGTTTATTACTGGACATCCAAAAAGGACATCCAAGTTTGGTAGAGCTGATCAATGGTATGATTGTTTAATTAATTTGAATATCCCCAACTGAGCAAGCCAAAGGCAACAGTGGCAAGGAACCGAAAAACTCCATCAAGTGACCCAATGGTGTCCTAAAACTCCATCAGATCACCCAATGGAGAAAAAAAAACCTTGGGAGAACCCAGGCTCAGTCGGGGCCAGTTCTCCTCTGGCGTTTATGAACTAGAGGCCAAATTTACAGTAACTGTAAGATAAAAATTTATATAAATGCCTGGCTAAATAGATGCGTCTTTAGTCTAGTTTTAAACTGGGAGAGCGAGTCTGAGCAACGAACAATATCAGGAAGGCTATTCCAGAGCTTCGGAGCTAGATGTGAAAATGCTCTCCCTCCTTTGGTGGATCTGGATATCCTAGGAATGACCAGAAGCCTCGAATTTAGTGATCTTAAAGAACGCGATGGATTGTAAGGCGATAGAAGATCCGTTAAATAGACTGGAGCTAAACCATTTAGAGCTTTATAGGTCAAAAGCAATACCTTGTAAGTAATACGGAACTTTATAGGTAACCAATGAAGTGATGATAAAACTGGTGTTATATGATCATATTTTCTTGATCTAGTAAGAACTCTAGCGGCTGCATTTTGGACTAACTGTAGCTTGTTTATTGAGGATGCAGGACAACCAGCTAATAAAGCATTACAGTAATCTAGTCTCGAGGTCATGAATGCATGAACTAACTTTTCTGCATCAGAGAGTGATAGCATATTACGTAGCTTAGCAATGTTTCTAAGGTGGAAAAAGGCAGTTTTTGTAACATATGAAATATGCTTTTCAAAAGACAGGTTGCAGTCTAATATAACACCCAGGTCTTTTACTGTAGCGGATAAAGTAACAGGGCATCCTACTATGTTAAAGTTGTGTTGTGAGAGGTTTTGTAGATGGTTTTTAGAACCGATAAGTATTACCTCTGTCTTATCTGGATTTAATAAAAGAAAGTTACGCGTCATCCAATCTTTTATATCTTTAACACAATCTGTCAATTTGGATAATTTAGCGTATTCATCTGGCCGTGATGAAATATATATTTGAGTGTCATCAGCATAGCAATGGAAACTAATTCCATGTTTCCTTAGAATATTACCAAGTGGCAGCATATATATTGAGAATAATAAAGGGCCTAACACAGATCCCTGCGGCACTCCATGGTTTGCCGAAGTCATGATCGATTTTTCTCCATTTAAGTAGACGAAATGGTAGCGGTCAGATAAGTATGACCTGAACCAGCTTAATGCTTGTCCTTGAACACCAGTGTAATTTTGTAGTCGATCTAAGAGTATTGTGTGATCTATAGTATCGAACGCAGCACTAAGATCAAGTAAAACTAGTACTGAGATACAGCCTTGGTCCGAAGCTAAAAGTAGATCATTTATGATTCTAACAAGCGCAGTTTCAGTGCTATGATGTGGCCTGAATCCAGACTGAAACTTTTCATAGATGTCGTTTTCTTGCAAGAAAGAGCCGAGTTGAGCGGACACAACTTTTTCTAATATTTTTGACATAAATGGAAGATTCGAAATGGGTCTGTAATTTGCTAGGTTATTTGGATCTAATTGTGGTTTCTTAATAAGAGGTTTTATAACTGCCAGCTTGAATGTTCTTGGAACATGACCTAAAGATAAAGACGAGTTAATAATATTGAGAAGAGGCTCTTCCACTATAGGTAATACTTCTTTCAGTAGTTTAGTTGGTATAGGATCTAATAAACATGTTGTTGTTTTAGATGAAGTGATAAGTTTATTTAACTCTGCACAAAGGCGGACTTCCTTTTTGTTGGGTTTGAGTACCGGCACCATAGCGGCGCACCATTCTGTTGGCTGTGTTACTTTTTCGATTATACCCTCCTCTTCCATGCGCTGCAGTTCCTTTTTTACCAGCGGTACCAGTGGCAGGGGTATCCGCCTGGCTGTCGGCACTGCATATGGTTGGGCATCATCCCGCAGGGCTATTCTGACTGGCTCAGTTTTCAATAACCCACTTGATCCAAACACGCTATTGACCTCATCCATCCTCTTCACTAGACCCATTTCCACTGCTTCCTCACGGCCCAGTAAGCAGCTTTTTCCTTCAGTCACATACACTTTCAGAGAGTACTTTCTCCCCTTATAGCTGGTGCTACTCTGGAACATGCCTATGCAATTGAGATCGCCCCCTGGGCTAACAAAACGTGTGACAGGAGGCTCAAGCTTTATTTTAGGACTCATCTTTTTGAATGTCCCCTTATCAATAATGGTAGCGTCGGCTCCTGTGTCAATTTTAAAGGTTACTACCACGTTGTTTACAGGCAAGCCTACAGTCCATGTATCCTCATTATCCTCCCTGTCAACTGCTCCTAGGAAGTATGTCAGACCAGGCTGTTCGCTTGTGACCTCTCTCACTGCTTTAGAACGACATTTACGTTCCCAATGTCCTTCCTTGTGACACTTATTACACTTGCTTTTTAATGCAGGACAATTTCTTTCATTAGAGTGTTGTGGCTTACCGCACCTCCCACACTCGTCCTTTGTGTTGGTCACCTGGCTGCTGTTACCCCGTCGCTGACTCTTTTTCTTATACTGCCAATCCTTCGCTTTGACTGCATTAACATTGGCTAGCTGTGCATCCGGTCGATTGGTCTGAAGGTTAACCTGCCGCGTTATCGCCTCCGTCTGGCGCACTCGTTCAATCACGTGCGTCAACGTTAGGTCTGCTTTGAGCTGGAACTGGCGGGAGAGTTCTTTGTCTGCTATTCCAACCACAAGACGATCCCTTATGTGTTCATCCCTCGTAGTCCCGAATTGACAGTGCTCTGCTAACTCATATAATGTCCTGATGTACATCTCCGCCGTTTCCCCGGACTGTTGGCTCCGTTGATAGAAACATGCACGCTCGTGTATGATGTTACGTCGTGGAATAAAGTAGTCGTCAAACTTTTTCATGACCACTTCAAAGTCTTTCTTATCATCTTCCTCTTCAAACTCAAATGAACTGAATATCTTTTCAGCTTCACTGCCCATTGCGTAGATCAGCGAACTTACTTGAATCTCGCCGTCATCTTTGCTTAGCTTTGTGGCCAACCGATAGCGGCGAAATCGCTGTTTCCACTCCGGCCATTCGGTTGGGCTCTCAAACTTAAACTCGCTCGGCGGGCTAAACTTCGCCATGTCTTCTTTACCGACACACAGACTATTCTGACACCATGTAATGTCTGTCGATGTCCTTTACAGGCATTTATAATACTTAGAAGACAACAACACGTGAGTTCTCTCTGTGTCCGGTTTATTCACATGTTAGCTTCCACAACAACAACAAACGGGTATCTCTTCTTCGGCCCTTTCTGAACTCCGCTAGAACACTGACACCTCTAGGTCACTACTTGTCATTACATAGGCTACCGCTGGGTGTGAACTGTGGCAATACCTTATCTTCTCTGAAAAGCGTTCCGCACATTCAGCTGACATAAACCACACTTTAAATAAACGAAAAAAAATATCCAATGATGAAATGTTTTCTGTGATGACACATCTTGTGGGATGTCCGTCCAACCGCCGGCACACGTCCGATAATGACACGTCCAATTCGCGAACTAATGACTCATTTGAACCGATTCGTTTTAATGAATGGTTAACCCTCTGGGGTCTGAGCTGTTTTCGGGCTCTTTCTGTGTTTTGATATGCCCTGACATTTGTGCTTATTTCAGCTACTTAAAACATACCATTTGCCAACATATAAATTTGCTGTATTCAGTAAAAAGTCTGCTACAATAACATGTGAGCAAAATGGATGTACATGTTTGCATTTTATAGAAAAAAAATAATATGCGTGGTTAGTACGTTTTGGGAAAAGAAATGTCACCGCAATAAGGCCATTTATCACATACTGAATAGTTGTAAACAATACTTTTGAGTTACTATTCTTGTAGGCTAGAATTTTTACTTCAAAATGAAGTGAAAATCATTCTGACCACTCTTTCACAAAGATCAATATAACGATTTGAATTTCTTACATCAGTTTTTGGGTCATTACTGCTGTATGCGTGGGAGTGTTAATGCCCATGAATATTAATGTGATTTACACCTGGGAAGACTAAAGACACTCCCCCAATGTGCTAATGCCCCATCAAGGTGCTGTGAGGCAGCCTGAACTAAGAATGATTCACTGATGAATAAAAAGTTAAAAAGAACAGCATTTATTCAAAATAGAAATCTTTCCTAAGAACATAAAGACTTAGTCATTCATATCACTTAACACTTCCTTTCAAAAAAAAAAAAAAAAAAACATAAAAAGACCAAACTTGTTTTTTTTTATATAAAAAATATATATATATAAAATATTGCTTATATAGTGGTTATATAAATAAAAAAAGTGCATTCAAAGAATCCTAAAAAACTATCACAGGTTAAAAAAATTAAGCAGCACAGCTGTTTACATCATTGATTTAAAAAAAAAATTATATCAGAATGATTTCTGAAGACTGGTGATGATGTAAACACAACAAAACAAAAGCAAAAAACTCTTAGCACATTATCCAAAGTAAACTGATGGACAATTACGATTATAGATGCACAATGTATTTGTTGATGGACAGAGAAACATCTATTGATGGGTAGACTGCGTAACCGCGAGTATCTGTTTATGGCCCATATGGACCGCATGCATTAACTGATACACTCAATGAACGGCTGTACCTAATACAAATAAAACATCTCTAGTTAACTAGTAGAGCATTCATTTAGTCCGCTCTTAAATAAGAGATCTAGAGCTAAAATGTTTTGTTTTTGAACTCAAGCTGAGCGCTCGTGTCCTGCTATCAGTGTCATGGATACAGTCTCTTGTGGCGGCGCGCGCAGAACGTGCTCTTCAATCTATTGCCATTGCGGACACTATTCATTCCGGTGAAATCACAAAATAAAATGCACACAAACGGGTGTCCTATATACGTGTGTGCTTGATATAGACTGTAACCACTGATGAACATATTCGGTTTTGATGAGAGAAAAAAATATGTTAGATTCGAACCCGTAACCTCGATTCGAACCCGTAACCTCTGACACGCTTGGCATACTAACTAACCACTAGACCACAGGAGAACTCTAACAAAACTGGCAGATCAATATATTTCACTAAATCATTATAACCTAAACAGTTATTTAAAAAGTTTACACGAGCGTATAGGCCTGCAACACGAATGTTGTGTTGAGGTAATTACTAGGCACAATATAGTCTGAAAATGCATTTGAGCTCTATGATCAGAAAAGGAATTATAAAACAGTAAACAACTTACTCCGAATTTGAATCCTCGCTCGGGGTCAATTCGTTCTTCAAAATGGAACGTTCGTCGTCTGAGTTTCAAATTCCACTGAGAAAAAGGTGAATTATTCCCATTTGTTCATAATCCTCTGAAGGAGTAATGTTAGCGTGCGCGTAACGCGATGAACTATCAGTGAATCTCTGATGAAGAATCTGTGTTTGGCATTGATCGGGGGGCGTGCCGCGTGTGATGCATAGATTTACCATGTCAAAAGCGCTGGGGGTGTGGCGGGCTCACCTGATTAACTATAATGAAGGGTGAGCGAAAAAACTGTAACTCTCCTTTGTTTCAAACGGATTACATAAACTGTAAATATATATATTTTAAATAAATTACTTCATTTAAAAGAAGAGAATCTCAGCTTCATAAAGAGACATATCTCGTATCTCTGTGACAAGTATTGAGAGAGTTACAGTTAATATTTCGGACGCGTTTCAGAACGGACCTCACAGACAGAGACAAGTTAAAACGCGCATCATGTTTATTTTTCTTTATTTGACAAAAAGCACAACACTTTGTTTTTATTGTGAGTATCCACAAAAAAAATAGACACTAAACAGGATCTAATGATGTACAACACTTATATTTAAGAAAAAAATCAACAGAGTAATTTGATTCTCTTTTGCACTGATAAGGAAAAAATCCAGCAAAACGCGTGGACGCGGTTTTCGACCCCAAAGGGTTAAAACAACTGATCTTTCCAACACTGAACTCACGGTATGTTTAATCGGTGTATAACTAATCTGTAACACTTTACAATAAGGTTCCATTTATTACATAAAAAGTACAGTTTGCTTACTCAAGTGTAAGCTTTAAAACAAATAAAACCACTTGTTTTTTTCCCACACAGTGCTATAAGGAATCGATAAGAGAATCGTTAAAGAATCGGATCGATAAGCAGAATCGTTAGTGGCATTGATGTTGATAAAATCTTATCAATTCCCATCCCTAGTGAAGACTGTAGAACCGAATAAAAGTGTGTGGAGTAGCCCAACCGGCTGCCTCACAGATCTCCTGTAGGGGCACTCCCGAAAGGAGGGCCCTAGGGGGAGCCATACCTCTAGTAGAATGAGCCCTAACAGCTAAGGGTGAAGGCAATTTGCGCACCCTGTAAGCTGAAGTAATCGCCTGAACGATCCAATTACTAATCGTTTGCTTTGATGCCGGGAGCCCCTTCTTAGGTGACCCAAAACACAGCAATAACTGGTCCGACCTTCTCCAAGAAGAGGACCTCTTGAGGTACACGCTCAAGGCCCTGACAGGGCAGAGCAAATGGAGCTTCTCTTCTTCCGCCGACACATGAGGTGGAGGATGAAATGCCTGAAGGACTGTAGATCGAGCCCTATTAGTTGGTACTTTAGGGACATAGCCCGGACTCGGGTGTAAAAAGGCCTTTACTCTGCCAGGGGCAAACTCCAAGCAAGCCGGTGTCACTGCCAGGGCTTGGAGATCTCCCACCCTCTTAAGTGAGGTAATAGCTAAGAGAAATACCATTTTTAGCGTTAAATCCTTAGGCGAAGCCGACTCTAAAGGTTCGAATGGGGCCAGGGATAACCCTTTAAGAACTATAGCCAGGTCCCCAGGTAGGAACCCTGGACCTGGTTGTCGGTCTCATCCTCCAAGTACCACGGAGAAAACTAATGACCAATTAGTGCCTGCCCAGAGGTCCATCACTTACAGGAAAGCCACAATGGCAGCCACGTACACCTTAATCGTGGAAGGGGAGAGACCCGCAGAGAAACGATCTTGAAGAAACTCCAGAACTGAAGCCACCGGGCAGTTGACTGGATCTAACTCATGTTCTCTACACCAAGTGACAAACACATTCCACTTGAGGCCATATAATCTCCTAGTAGATGGAGCCCTAGAGCTAAGTATGGTTTCAACCACCCCGGCTGATAGACCAGCTAGGTACTGAACCCCCTCAGAGGCCAGACCCACAGCTTCCACAGCTCCGGGCGAGGGTGGAAGATAGTGCCCTCCGCCTGAGACAACAGATCCCTCCTCAGAGGAATCTGCCATGGCGGAGCCATCAGGATTGATATTATGTCTGAAAACCATACTCGGGTCGGCCACATTGGGGCAACCAGAAGTAGACTGATGCCCTCTTGACAGGACCCTCTCCAGAACTCCCGGGAGCAGAGCGATCGGGGGAAATGCGTACAGGCGAAGCCTCGGCCAGGCCTGTACCATGGCATCCAACCCCAGTGGGGCTGGATGTGAGAGGGAGAACCAAAGTGGGCAGTGGGACGTCTCTCGAGACGCAAATAGATCCACTTCCATTGGTCCAAACCTCTCCCAAATCAACTTCACCACATCTGGATGAAGTCTCCATTCCCCGGGCCTCAGCCCCTGCCTCGACAGGATGTCTGCTCCCTGATTCTGAACCCCCGGAAGATACATAGCCCTTATGGACCGTATTTTCCCTTGGGACCAAAGAATAATCTGATGCGCCAATCTGCACAGAGGACACGATCTGAGTCCCCCTTGTCTGTTCAGATAGGCTACCACTGACGTATTGTCTGATCGTACTAGGACATGGTAACCTTTGATGTCTGGAAGGAAGCTCCTCAAAGCCCTGAACACAGCTATCATCTCTAGTCAGTATATGTGCCAAGATAAATGATGGTCCTGCCACAGACCCCTGGCAAAGCGGCCGTCCATGACCGCACCCCAGCCAGTAAGGGATGCGTCTGTTGAAACGATTTCTCGGCGACAAGACGCTCCCAATACTGCCCCTTGGGACAGGAACCAAGGTTTCTTCCATATTTGTAGAGAACGAAGGCATTTGCGCGTTACTCTGAATTCCCCTTGAGAGAAACCCCTTGGCTTTTAGCCACCACTGAAGAGGCCTCATATGTAGAAGGCCCAAAGGAATGATGTTGGATGCCGCTGCCATGAGGCCCAGCATTCTTTGAAATCGCTTTACAGTGATGGCCTGACCTAGCTTTACTCCTGAAACCATAGATAGGATGGACTGGATACGTGCGGGAGACATGTGTGCCCGCATCATAACTGAGTTCCATACCACACCCAGGAACGTTGTTTCCTGAGCTGGTTCCAACACGCTCTTTTTCGTGTTGAGTCTCAACCCCAAACTCTGAATGTGGCCAAGGACGACATCTTGATGCCGAACCGCTAATTCTCGAGACTGAGCCAGTATAAGCCAGTCGTCGATGTAATTCAGTATACGAATGCCCTGGAGTCTGAGAGGAGCCAGAACTGCATCCATACACTTTGTGAACGTGCGGGGAGAGAGTGCTAGGCCGAACGGAAGAACCCGATATTGATATGCTTCGCCTCCGAAAGCAAACCTTAGGTACCTCCTGTGACATGGAAGGATGGAGACATGAAAATAGGCGTCTTTTAGGTCTATTGTGACAAACCAGTCCTCGGACCTGATTTGATTCACAATGATGGGAATCGTCAACATCTTGAACCTGAATCTCCTCAGAGACTGATTCAAGTGTCTCAGATCCAAAATAGGCCTGAGCCCGCCATCCTTCTTTGGAACTATAAAGTATCGGCTGTGAAACCCTGACTCTCTGTCTGGTAGGGGAACACTTTCTATAGCCCCTTTGACCAGAAGAGCCTGTACTTCTTGTTCCATAACCCGAGCCTGTTCTGGAACCACTGTAGTCGGCACCAACCCCGCAAACCTGAGAGGTCGGTGACCAAACTGCAGTCTGTATCCTTTTTCTATTATATTCAGGACCCATATAGAAATATTTGGAAGAAGATGCCACTGTTCAAAAAAATTTACTAAGGGAACCAGCCTCTCGAGGCTGGCCTCGGGTGTTTCTCGAGCATTTTTCTCGACTTTCTGAAGCAGTGAACTGGCAGGAAGCAGACAAGAACGATTTTTCGACCATAGGTGGTGCTCTTTTGCAATCTCTTGGGGCGAACACCACGGTGTGCGTTCGCTGGAAATTGATGCTACCCGAAGCGTCAGTGACGGCGGGACGACATCTTTTTCGAAAGGGCTCCGCTGGGAAAACAACCTCGGTGGGACAGCCCTTGGAGGTTCTATTATTTTGGTTAGGACCTCTTCCCTGAAGCCCTCTTAGCCTGAATGACGGCTCTCAGGTCGCCCTTCTGGCCAGAGGATTTAGAATGGGAACGTTTCCTCCGTTGCCAAGCTCCCGCGGGAGGGGCTCGAGAGGAAACGCTCTCCTTTTGCTCCAGGCGATGTGCGGAGCTGGTGGACGGCTGAGGCTGACTACTTGGACCAGCCTTCCCAGATTTAGAACGTCGGGGGAGATATTGTTGAAAAGCTGCTGACTGTTTTTTTCGCCTCCTGAAACCTGTCGACGACAGTAGATACTGCGTCGCCGAACAGGCCAGAAGACGAAATTGGGGCATCTAATAAAAAGAAGCGGTCTTTATCCTTCATACCCGACAAATTCAACCACAGATGCCTCTCCGTGGCCACCAAAGCTGACATGGAGCGGCCGATTGCACGGCCACCTCCTTAGTAGCACGGAGAGAAAGATCTGCTGCTTTTCTTAACCCTCTGAGGTCTGAGCTGTTTTGGGGCTCTTTCGGTGTTTTGGTATGCCCTGACATTTGTGCTTATTTCAGCTACTTAAAACATACCATTTGCCAACATATAAATTTGCTGTATTCAGCACAAACTCTGCTACAATAATATGTGAGCAAAATTGATGTACTTGTTTGCATTTTATAGAAAAAAAATAATATGCGTGGTTAGTACGTTTTGGAAAAAAAAAATGTCACTGCAATAAGGCCATTTAACACATAATGAATAGTTGTCCACAATACTTTTGAGTTACTATTCTTGTAGGCTAGAATTTTTACTTCAAAATGAAGTGAAAATCATTCTGACCACTCTTTCAGAAACATCAATATAACGATTTGAATTTCTTACATCAGTTTTTGGGTCAGCAGTGCTGTATGCGTGGGAGTGTTAATGCCCATGAATATTAATGTGATTTACACCTGGGAAGACTAAAGACACTCCCCCAATGGCTAATGGGCCATCAAGGTGCTTTGAGGCAGCCTGAACAAAGAATGATTCACTGGTGAACAAAAAGTTAAAAAGAACAGCATTTATTCAAAATAGAATTTACGTTATTTCCTAAGAATGTAAAGACTTAAAGTCATTACTATCACTTAACACATCCTTTCAAAAAAACAAACATAAAAATACCAAACTTGTTATTTTTATAAAAAAAATATTTTTATTCAAAGAATACTAAAAAAAAACTACCGCAGGTTTAAAAAACTGTTTGAATAGACTCATGGGCGAATGCGAGTCTACAGAGCTCAGTTGCGGTCCAGTTTCCCGTGCAGGAAGAAATCGCAGTGTCTGTGGAACCATGTCAACATCGGTCTCTGTTTTCCATGACAGCGTGGACTGCATGTTGCTCGTCTGCTTGTTTGCCTTGGCTCTCTTCGGAACTGGTGCTTGGACATTGTCACATCTGTTATAAAAAAAGAAGAAAGAAAAAGTGTGAGCATGCTGATAAGACAATCAAAGAAACTGTATTATTATCATTATCAATCACTAATTACCATGGATTTAAAAAAGACATATTTGTAATTTCACACAAGAATGGGAACTTTTACATTATGACGATGTAAACACAATTAGGCTACATTTCATCTGTAAAATATTACGTCTATGCACTTACTCAGTATTATTCTCGATCGCACTGAGAACTGAACGACACCTGCGTGTCCCTCTGCGAGGTGCTGGAGAAGGAGAACGTGATGCAGCCAATTTCCTAAAAAACAAAACAAAATAACTGTTAGCATACATTATGTATACAACAGAGTTATTGAATATTCTGTACTGAATATGCATCTGTTACTGAATATTCTATATAGGTATTATTGTTTTTTTTGTATTATGTTTTGTTATTGAGTGTTAAAGCTGCCGTGACAATATAATTTCCTGCAAAGGATCAATAAAGTATCAACAACAACAACAACATCTGTTGATGGCCCATATAGAATGCATGCTGATAACACAATCAAAGAAACTGTATTATTATTACGCTTATCAATCACTAATTACCATGGATTAATTTCACACAATAATAGGAACTTTTACATTATGACGATGTAAACGATATTACGTCTATGCACTTACTCAGTATTATTCTCGATCGCACTGAGAACTGAACGAGACCTGCGTGTCCCTCTGCGAGGTGCTGGAGAAGGAGAGCATGATGCCACATTCCTAAAAACAAAACAAAATAACTGTTAGCATACATTATGTATACAACAAAGTATCTGTTGATGGCCCATATAGAACGCACGCATTTATTATGTACACTCAATGAACGGATCGTTCGCGATCGACACATCGCTACATTTCAAACATTTACACCTGTATTCACAGTGCATAAGGCAGTAAGCATGATAATTAGTGTCATAGGCTAACTAAAACTGAACATTTGCGAGTATCTATGGCCCATATAGACAGCACGCATTTAGGGATAGGCTACACAATGAACGATTGTTCGCGAACGAACGACACATCACTAACTTACATTTCAAACATTACACCTGTATTCACAAACAAGTATTTACGCATGATAAAGTGTCATAGGCTAAACAAAACTGAACATTTATATATAACATATTGTATTTAGACAGAATCTATCACGTTTTTTACCAGAGTCTGAAATATCACATATAACCTAGCAGTTATTCCCCAAAAAATGCATTACACATAGGCTAAGGCAGTAGGCTATTTTAGCATGATAAGTCATGGGCTAACCAAAACTGAACATTTATATATAAAATATATTGTATTTAGACAGTATCACGTATTTTACCAGAGTCTGAAATATATTTATCTCAATCACATAACCTAGAAGTTATTCTCGAACAAAATGCACTACACATAAGGCAGTAGGCTATTAGCATGATAATCAGTGTCATAAACTAATCAAAACTGAGTGAAAAATATGTATGCTATATACAAATATGTTCAGAGAATATCACATTTAAAAATTTTACACAGCATACAATGTTAGGGATATTGTGAGGTATTTCCTATGTCAAAAGCTAGCCAAAACTAGGCAAAATATAAAATTCATTTGAGCTCTATATGATAAGAAAACGAATTATAACACTAAAAAACTTACTCCGAACTTCTATCCTCGGTTGGATCAATTCGTTCTTGAAAATGCAGCCTTTTCGTCGTCCGAATTGCAATCTTCCTCTGAAGAAAATGTGAATTCGTCATCACTGTCCAGAATCATCTGAAGGCCTCTCTGTCGGAGTAGCGTGCTGCTGCCATCCTCCAAACGCGATGAACTAACAGTGAATGATCTGATGAAGAAGCTTCATGTTTTTGTGGCTTGATCGCGGGGCGTGCCGCGTGTGCGATGCATAGATCACCTATTTTACCATGTGAAAAGCGCTGGGGGCGTGGCGATCTCAGCTGATTACTGATAATGAGGGGAGAACGAAACAACTGTAACTCTCCTTGGTTTCAAACGGATTACATAAACTGGAAATATAATTTTTTTTAGTAGCTTACTTCATTTAAAAGAAGAGAATCTCAGCTTCATAAAGAGACATCTCTCGTATCTCTGTGACAAGTATTAACAGAGTTACAGTTATTTTTTCGGACGCGTTTCAGAATGGACTTCACTGACGGAGAGAAGGTAAAACGCGCATCATGTTTATTATTCTTTATTTGACGAAAAGCACAACACTTTGTTTTTATTGTGAGTACCCTAAAAAAAATAGAAACTAAACAGGATCTAATGATGTACAACACTTAAATGTAAGATAAAAATCAACAGAGTAATTTGAGTCTCTTTTGCACTGATAAGAAAAAAGTGAGCTCATCACGCCCCCGTGACGGCCGACCTCAGAGGGTTAACTCAGCAACATCCTCAGGTGTTGGCCCCTCCCCCTCATCTAAATCTTTAAGAATATCGGCTTGGTACGCCTGCAAGATAGCTATTGAGTGCAGGGACGCACCAGCACAACCAGCCGCCATATAAACTCTGCCCACCAATGCAGAAGTGTCCCTACACGGTTTGCTGGGCAGCGCCGGGGTTTTAAGCCAGGATGCCGCCTCGGGAGAAAGATAGCTCGCTAAAGCTTCCTCCACGCGCGGCATCCTGCCATACCCCGCCTCTCTCGCACCCACAACGTTACTATAATCACAGGACGTGTTGTGTGATACGCGAGACGAGTGGGGCTTTTCCCAGGATCTCGTAATTTCTCTATGGAGATCCGGGAAAAAAAAGGCAAACCCCGGCGCTGAGGTTGTGAGCGGTGCTGCAAGCATCTCTCATCTAATTTACTCTGACGAGTCTCATCCTGCTTATCTTGTGGCCAGCTAATGTTGAGTCTGGCCACAGCACGCGTCACAACCTCCACCAACTCCTCATAAGCGGTAACATGAGCTGGCGAGAATGACTCACGTTCCGCGCTCCTGATGCTGAGCACATCCACTTCCTCGGAAGCAGATAGCTCAAGCACCGGGCACTCGTCACGGGCAGAAGAAGCAGCAGCACGGGCTTCCACACCGTGAGCGAGGACCTGAACCGCGAGGATCGCGAGCTTGGCCATCTTTAGAGAAAATAGCCAAGCGGGAGCGCAGCACTCTTATACCCCTTTTCCACCAAGGCAGAGCTGGTGCTGGTTCGGAGCCAGAGCCTAGTTTCAATTCGGTTCTTTGTTTTTCCACACGCAAAGCACCAGCTCCGAACCAGGAAAAGTGGTTCTTAAGTAGCACCAAATCATTGCTGGTCTAGAACGGAGCCAAGTAAGAACCGCTTGCGTCAGGGGCTGGGGGCGGGGTTACCGTGACCAACAAGAAACTTGTGACCGCCATTTTTAAATAGCAGCTAGTCGAGCTAATAGCAGCTTGATTATTATACCCGTCTATGTAAGTTACGGCGAGCTGCACAAACGCGTTGGATTCCGATGTATTTTTGCAAACCCATGAGCGTCTATAGTAACGCAACGTCCGTTATTGTTGATTGCTTGTTCGAGATGCATCGGAGCGGCGCGGACCGATCGGAGCTGCGGGAGTGTTTGGAGATCATACGACTCCTTGTGCTTTTGGATCGCTTTCGCAGTGCTTTGATGTCATACGGCGATCGATCTGCGAGAAGCCGATGCATCTCGAACAAGCCTGGTGTGTTTGTGTTTGGCGCTACCGCACTAGCGTTGCTGGGCAACATGAGACGTATGCAGTGACGTAAGATCTGGCTCTGTTGTGGCTCTCAAGCCGGTGGAAAGGCAAACCGGTTCTTAGTAAGCTTGTCAGTCGAACCAACTCCGAACCAGCTCTGGCTCTGGCTCTGAACCAGCACCCGGTTCTTGTTGGTGGAAAAGGGGTAACAGTGGGAGTGCTTCACAGTGTGTACAGGGATCACAAGCAGCTCCCTCAAGAGCCGCCTGTGCGTGCTGCACTCCCAAACAATTTACACATAATGGATGCGTGTCCCCACCCGTAATATATCTGGGGCAGGGGTGCACACATCTAGTAAATTGCTCACTCGCCATAATCTTCCACTCAAGACAATACAACAGTAAATAAGACAAACAGTTCAGACATAGAGCGCTTGCTGAAGAGCGATAGCTGGTATGTGTTGTGACAGCGTCACTTTTATACTTCCGGGTATGCCGTCACATGTTACGTCAGGACACAACACCAAATTTCAGAAGCGCATGCTTAGGGAGCGTCCCCAAAAGTCGAGATATCGACGCAGTGTAGAGTTCCCTCGAAAGGGAACTGACCAAAGACACATGACAAATGACAACAATCTGAAAGTCCATGAAAACAAAACTAAACTGAACATAATGGTGACACATAGTACATCAAAATCCTTTATGGAAAAAGAAAAAGCATGCCTTCCATAATGGATATCCTTCCAGTACTCTCCTAAACATTTAGTATGACATCTTAATCATGTAAAATATTTTAATGCATTAATTTGTACATTTTTAGCAATATTATAATAACAGAAATCATTCTCCTGTCTCAGGCAGAGATCATGAGTTTACAGCAGCTATTAAGCTGTAAGAACTCTGAAATAGAGAATCTACAGGCTCAGCTGCTTTCCAGCACTCCAGTGTCCGTGGACAGTGCAGATAGAGGTACTGCTTTCTCCCTCCCTGTCCTGATGCACTCAAGACTAATGTTCAGGGCAATTTAGCTCTTTACATTTTTCACAGCTGTCTAAAACCTCTGTGCATGCAAAATCGTGATAAACTGAAAGATTAGCTTATATTTGGCCATTTGAGATATTTGTCTTATACGTGGTACAATTGGCTAATTGCCAGAAATAAAAGTTGTTCTAAATCAGATGTTTGTCTGACCAATGGCAGGCAGTAAGGGTTTCCGGAGAAACCTGTTTTGCATGCAGTTACAGCATCCAAATGTAGTTACAGTACTATGTCTGAATAGCAGGATATAAGGTATGTCTGAAAAGCAGTATTTATAAAAGAGTAAACAAATAACCCAGATGACCTACTGCTTCTTTCGGGCGTGAGCCTGATGTTGTAGGTCACATGAAAATTATGGAAGTAGTATGTACAAATTAACACATTTTAGAACAAACTTTGCTCACACTTTATATTATGTGTCTCTTTAACTACTATGCATTAATAAAAAAAATTTGAATGTACTTATTGCGTTCATGTTGTATTGTAAACACTGTTGCTGCAATTAAGGTAGGATAAGGGTAAGGATAGGGACAGGTTTAGTGGTAGGTTTAAGGGCGGGTTAAGAGGTAAGGGAGTAGTCAACAGTGTAATTATAGATGTAGTTACAGAAATGAATTACATATTTAATTACATTCAGATATTTAAAAAATATAAGTACTATGGGTAACACTTTATTGTGCAGTGTCCTTGTTACATGTTACATGTACTTACCATAGTAATAAGTAAATTAGGCATAATTACATGCAACCCTCAACCAAACCCTAACCTGCATGTAGTTAATTAGTATTACTCAAAACATAAATAATTACACTGAACAATAACACATTAAAGTAGTATAGTGTAATAGTGTAAATAGTGTTTTTTACTAAATTTTACTATGTAAAAACATGTATGTACACAAGTTGATTGTCTCAAATGATTAATTTAATTGCTAGTGCAGCAACTAACCCTATATAAATATAAAATTGGACCCAAACTTTATGTATTGTCAAGAAGTAAGTTATTCATCAAATGCGGTACATACCATGAAAGTACACAATTTTAGGCACAGCCAGTCATTTTTTTTTTCAATTCTATTTGGTGCCGTTATAGTGGCACATAAATTATGCCCTTAACCTTAATTTAATCTGCATTAAACTGGCCATTGGCTGCCCTGCTCTTTAGATTTTGACCTTTACAAAATACCTATCAGTCAATAACTAATAATAACAGCAAGTTTTAATAATTGCCATTTGTGTTTGCTGTGTGTAAAAATGTTTTATTTTTTCTTACTACCATTCACTCACCATTAGAGGAGATATACAGAAGGAGAATCAATACCAAACGTAAGCTTGCTTTCTATTACACAACCTCACACAAAATGCTCGAAAGATGAATGCAGAATTCATCTGTGCACACACAGCTAATTTCTGGATTTGATTGTGTGAGTTCTCACTAGTCTTATTGTTTTATGTGACCCTAAACTCATGGTGTTGTGAGTGTATTGTTAGCTGGTGACTCTAAAACAAAGTAATAACCATTTATTGGTCCACTTTTTTACAGCTTTCTTGAAAAAGTTTAAGACCAGTGTTATTCCTGTTTTAAATGTCTGTAAACTTTAATTATTTTCAGGGTAGTAGATCTTCAACATTTTAGATCATATTGCATATCTTACACATACAGCCTTGTGCAGGACTGTACCATATTTCACTGTTATTGCATTGTTTTTAAATATTGGTCTCTTCCATTGTTTGTCCCGGATAACAGATCAGGAGCTACAAAGGTTAAAGACAGGAATGGAGTCACTTATTACTGCCAATAATGAAAAGGTATATCGTTTTTTTTAAGCATTTTTGATTTTACATTTTGAAATGTTCAAAGAAAAAAAAACACAAAACAGTTTTTTTTATTATTATTATTACTTTTTTACTATTTAAACACTTTTAAATATAAAATATTTAAACAATAAAGTCCAAAACCGTTATGGCTACTAACAGAATACATATATTCTATATAATTATACTACTAATATGAACTAACAATAATCAATTGTTACTGTTTTAGTTCATCTTTGTTAACGTTAGTTAACTAATTTTAACTAATGAACCTTATTGTAAAGTGTTACCATATATACACTACTGGTCAAAAGTTTTAGATCGGTAAGATTTTTTATGTTTTTAAAAGAAGTCTCTTCTGCTCACCAAGGCTGCAATTATTTGATAAAAAATGCAAAAAAAAAAAAAAAAAACAGTAATATTGTGAAATATTATTACAATTTAAAACGTGTAGTGTTATTTATTCCTGTGATCAAAGCTGAATTTACAGCATCATTACATGACATCATTAAAGTCTTCAGTGTCACATGATCCTACAGAAATTATTATAATCTGATGCTCAAGAAACATTTATGATTATTATGTTGAAAACAGTTTTTTACATTTTTATTTCAGGATTCTATGATGAATAGAAAATTCAAAAGAACAGAATTGATCTGAAATGGAAAGCTTTTGTAACATTAATCACTACCATTCAAAAGTTTGGGGTCAGTAAGAATTATTTTTTTTATTTTTGGGGGAAAAGAAAAGAAATTAGACAATTCTTTTATTCATCAAGGATGAGTTAAATTGATCAAAAGTTACAGTAAAGATATTTATAATGTTAGAAAAGATTATATTTTAAATAAATGCTTTTCTTTTGAACTTTCTATTCATCATAGAATCCTGAAATAAAAATGTCTTGGTGAGCAGAAGAGACTTCTTTTAAAAACATAAAAAATCTTACCGATCTAAAACTTTTGACCGGTAGTGTATATACAGTCGTGCTCAGAATTAATGGTACCCCTGGTAAAAATGATAAAAAATGGCTATAAAAAATAAATCTGCATCGTTTATCCTTTTGATCTTTCATTCAAAAAATTGGTAAAATTCTATCCTTTCATTGAAGTAAAAGAATTGAAAGTGGGGGGGGAATCACATTATAAAATAAATATTTTTCTCCAAAACACCTGGCCATAATTGTTGGCACCCCTAGAATTTTTTATGAATAAAATATCTATGAAGTATATTCCCATTAATATTTACCTTTTTTAGCACACCAGGGTGACTAGGAACATGAAACTGTCCAGCTATGACTTCTTGTGTTACAGGAGTTTAAATATGAGGAAGCACAAAGGCCAAATTCCCTTAATCATACATCACAATGAATAAAACCACAGAACATGGTTCTGATGTGCAGTGTTGGGAAAGTTCATTTTCTACATGAACTAGTTCAAAGTTCAGTTCACACATTTTAAAATGAACTAGTTCAGTTCATAGTTCATACTTCAAAAAATGAACTAGTTCATAGTTCTTTTTTTCTAGTTCATAGTCCATATGTTGCTGCGAGCTTCTTTTTTTTTATTGCCACAGCCCATATACAACCACAGACAGCAATTATTTTATCGACTGGCAAAGTTTGCACAGAAATGTAAGATTTTCCCATCCTCACCGACCTTGTCATAAAACTCGTTTAAATGATCATACGACGCCTCGCTCGCTGCTTTGTGGACTACATGCTGCTTTTTGTTTTGATGACGCATGCGGCAGTGCGTGCGACACTGGTGGCTGATGTTGCCAGATTGGGTGTTTTTTTCGCTACATATTAAGGCGTTTTCGCCTGGAAGGCTTTATAGAAATCTGGCACCCTATTGAACGAAGTCAAACTGAGAGAGCGTGCGTTCACAGACACCAGAATGAACGCGTTCACAGTAACGTTCATCAGGCAGTAATTCAGTACGTTCAGTTCACGTTCGCCCAAAATATGAACGAGTTCATGAACTATCGTTCATTGAACGCGTTCAGGCACAACACTGCTGATGTGCATCTAAAGATTGTTGAGCATCACAAAATAGAAAGTGGATGTAAGAAAATAGCTAAAGAATTGAAAAATCCCATTTTGATCATCAGGGCAATAATTAAGAAGTTATAATCAACTAAATATGTTACGATTCTGCCAGGAAGAGGACGTGTGTCTATATTTTCTTAATGGACAGTGAGGATGAAAGTTTGAGTGGCCAAAGACTCTCCAACGATCACAGATGGAGAATTGCAGAGATTAGTTGAGTCTTGGGGTCAGAAAGCCTATTAAAAAAAATCAAACAACCCCTACATCACCACTTGTTGTTTGGGAAGGATTTAAGAAAAATGCTCCTCGCTCATCCAAAAACAAACTCCAGCATATTCAGGTGTCAGACACGACTGGATCTTCAAACGGCACAGGCTTCTGTGGTCAGATGAAACTGAAAAAAGAGCTTTTTGGCAGCAAACACGCTAGATGGGTTTGGTGCACACAAGGATAAAAAGTACCCCATGTGTACAATTTAATATACCGTTGGATTTTTAATGTTGTGGGCCTATTTTTCTGCTGGAGGTCCTGGACTTCTTATTCAGACACATGGCATCGTGGATTCTATCAAATATCAACAGATAAAAAATCAAAACCTGACGCCTTCTGCTAGAAATCTTATAATGGGCCGTGGTTGGATCTTCCATCAGGACAACGATCCAAAACAAACATCAAAATCAACACAAAAATCTGTTAGGGGGCACAAAATGAAGCTTCTGCCATGACCGTCCCAGTTCCCTTACCTGAACCATATAGAAAATTAGTGGGTTGAAGTGAAGAGAAGCAGCACAAACATGGATCTGGGAATCTGAAGGATCTGGAGAGACTCTGTATGCAGGAATGTCTCTGATCTCTTGTCAGGTGTTCTCCAAACTCATCAGGCATTATATGAGAAAACTCAGAGCTGTTATCTTGGCAAAAGGAGATTGCAAAAAGGTATTTAATAAAAGGGTATGAATAATTGTGGCCAACGTGTTTTGGAGAAAAACATTTATTTTATAATGTGATTTCCCCCCCACTTTCAAATCTTTTACTTCAATGAAAGGTTAGGATTTTGCCAATTCTTTGAATGAAAGATCAAAAGGATAAACGATGCAGATTTATTTTTTACAGCCATTTTTGATCATATTTACCAGGGGTACCACTAATTCTGAGCACGCCTGTATATATATATATATATACTATACTATATATATACACACTGGGTCCTTTGTTTGTCACACTACCCTGTGTTTATGGACATAAGTGTGTAGAATCGCTGTGAAACTGAAGCCAGAACCAGTTCCCCCAGACGTACCAAATACTTGGACTTATAGGATACCTGTGGCAGAAACTGCCTTGTGTGCCATTTTAACTCAAAATGTATAATTACATTTCTGCTCATCACAGGCTTTATACCCTCAATATTGTGATGCTTAGAAGTAATGTATTTTTATTATTATTATTTACTAAATATTATATATATTGTTCAAATTTGTTCCAGGATCGTCGAATAGAAGAGCTCTCTCTCCTTCTCAGCCAGTTTAGAGAGATGAATGAAATCATTACTTTTGTTCAAGGTAAATTCTTCAAACATGCTCTGCCTTGTTTTATTAGACAGTTAGAGTTCATACCCACCAAATAATTTTGAGATAGATTTGCCAGAAAATATTTATAAGACAAAAATGGCATTGTGTCATTAAAGTGATAGAAAATCCACATAACAGAGTTTTACTGATGGAGGAGTTGAACAAACTTATGACATATTACTGATACCTTCCATAGGCCCCGGAGACAAATCAGCACAGAACAGCAGCGAAAATGAAAAGCAGAATGGGACTGTAAAGATGAAGACTTTAACACATACAGCTCACACTGAGGTGTGTGTGTGTGTATGTGTGCAGGTTCATGAGTATTGGTGGCTGTTGACTCTGTGATACATCACTTCCTGAATAGTTTCTGATTGTTTTTCTTTGCCTCCGGTAAAGTTGACCTTTAGTAGCTCATCTCCTCTACTGCTGTCTTCATTTTCTTCTCAGAAAGATGCAAACTCCAGGTAAATGAGTCTGTGCAAATATTCTCATTTCAAACATAAAAAATGACATGTCACATATAAATAATGTTGCTTTCACATAGGTCCATCAGTATGGAGGACAAAGGCAGCTCAGCACAAAAGGTTTGACGAAAGAATCACTTAATTACAGTTGTTTAGCTGTTGACACATATTATTTTGTGTGTGTGCGTGCGTGCGTGTGCGTGCGTGCGTGCATGCGCATGTGTGTGTGTGTGTGTGTGTGTGTGTGTGTGTGTGTGTGTGTTGTGTGTGTGTGTGTGTGTGTGTGTGTGTGTGTGTGTGTGTGTGTGTGTGTGTGTGTGTGTGTGTGTGTGTGTGTGTGTGTGTGTGTGTGTGTGTGTGTGTGTGTGTGTGTGTGTGTGTGTGTGTGTGTGTGGTGTGATGTTGACATGCCAAAGTTATTTCCAATGATTCACTCTATTTTTTAGGCTGTGGATGGGAAACTGGTAGAGCCCGTTTTATCAGAGGAGGTATAGAGTTATTAATCTGTCATCATTATATATCAGCATTATACCACTGCCAATGTAACATGGGCATAATTTCAGTTATACATTTTTAATTAATTTATATAATAATACATTAACTAATTAAGAGTATAACTGAAATTATGGCCAATTTACATAGGTTGTGGTATAATGCTTATTTCATGATATGGCATTTGAAGATGGATTAAAAACCCTTATGCAACAGACAGTATTAACCTTCACTTCACTTCTTAACCATTCTTATAGGTTCGACCAACTGATACAAGACATCAGACACTTCCAGCAGTTTTGAGTCACCTAGAGAATAGAGACAGTGAGACGAGTGACACATCCAACCAGAGGACTCAAGAGAACAAAAATGAAGACATCAACCTTAGTATGAGACACTTTCAAAGTACTGCTAATGTAAAAAAGTAACTGTTAATGCTTTTATGCCTAGGGGATTTATCATGCAATAACTTAGTACTTTCCCGTTGAAGAGGATAGTGATTATCAAATAACAGTTAAGCTTGCGTATTGAATATCAGCATGAAGTGTGGTACAGTATGTATGACAACTTATGCTGGTAGTCAAAACGCAAGCTTAGGCAATACATTTATTGGAGCTTGTTCTGCCCAATAATTGACTTCGAAAAGTCCATATGACTGACATGTAAAGTGACCAACCAGTTTATTAACTTTTTACCCAACGTATCAGAGCAGAAAGATGAGCCGCAGCTTTTGTTTTCAGCGTGAATGCTGTGAAAAACACACAAAACACATCTAAAACGGGAAAGAGCTTTGCGATTGACTGTACAACTAGATTTGACCAGAAATCTGAGGTAGTGTATATTTTTACAGACTGCAAAAAGCTACAGAACAGACTATATTCTGCATAATTGGATGTTTTTAAATAAACACTGACAAAAAACTATACAAGTTTTAGGGCTGGACGATATGATGATATGCAGTATAACATTATTGCAAGTGATCACTCGGATTTAGACCTATCTATATTGTATTTATAAAGCATTTACAGGCAAATTTTCTTAATTTATTTCCCCGGCATCGAAATCAGGCACATATAAATGTCAGGAAACACGATTCCTGGCTGCATGTCAATATCCATGGATCAGTGGATCTTTGATAAGTTGTAAGGAACACTATATCGAGTCCAACTTTTAGTTTAAACTGATAATAGTTTGTTTTACTCGCGTTTTCGCAGTTTCCCCTATTAACTCCAGCCACGCAGCAGCTCTTTTGCTACTCAGGTATATACATACACAAACCTTAATATTTACAACTGAAATCATGACTCTGTTGCTATTTCCAGTGTTATATTTCTATATTTTATTGGAAACAGGTTCTCAATTCCCGGTCCTGCTTTTTGTGTTTGATCATGTCTTGACGCCCATTTTAGGTATAGCTGCCCTCTCTTTTTTGGTAAAATACTTTTTTGTGACTCAAATGTACTGTATATTTCTAGCCTCTCCTCCACCCATATTCTGAAGCAAAACCACTTATACCATTCTTAAAACCCTGTGCCTTTGATGGGCGGTAATGAAAGGGTCTCTACCAGAGGCCAGAGCAACTATCATGTGGGCCCCACCTGTTTAGGACCCACCCTGCGACTGAAGCTTGACTAAAGGCAAATTACTGCCAGATGCCCAAACATGTTTTGACAGGCAGGAAGACTGGAAACTGGCCTATGCAAACCTGCTCAGTTAGTCTCTCCTGCTCCATTAGCACAGCTGCTTTCATTTAATTTATACAAATCGCTAACAATGAACTAATAGTACTGAAGACAAAAAAAAAGTACAATAAAGACAAAGAGTACTTTGTTAGTAAAATTGTAATTGCATGCAAATTGACACAAAAGCATAGCTAACTAAAACACTGTATTAAAGCTAATTCCACAATCAAGAGAGATTGCTCCATCTCTGTTTCTCCTTTTCGCTCACAGTTTTAAAAACACACTTTGACTGTATTTAAAGGAATATTCCAGTCTATTTCAAGCTATGGACCATGCCTGTAGTAAAAAAAAATGACATATATAATTACATTCAGATATTTAAAAAAATATAAGTACTATGGGTAACACTTTATTTTGCAGTGTCCTTGTTACATCTACTTACCATAGTAATAACAGTAAATTATGCATAATTACATGCAACCCTCAACCAAACCCTAACCCTATATTAAGTGCATGTAGATAATTAGTATTAGCCTACATAAATAATTACACTGAACAATGACACATTAAAATAGTGTAAATAGTGTAATGTCAAAACATGTAAAAAATCTTGACTATAATGTTCTTTAGATGAAAGCCTAGCAGACAGTACTTCAATTAAAGATTTAAAATATTGTATTATTACACTGTTCCAAAAGAAAATAATAACACTAAACCGTTACAGCCTGGTTTCACAGACAGGGCTTAGATTAAGCCAGGATTAGACCTTAGTTTAATTAGGATATTTAAATAGCTTTTATAAATGTGCCTTTTAAAAAAAAAACATTACTGCTGATGAGTCAAAACAATGACAATGATATACTTGTCCCCCTGTATTCAACCATTGTATATCTTAAAACTCATCTTTGATCACCAAAATTACATATTTAAATATTTTCCAGTGAAAAATGTTTTATTCTTATTCTTATTTAATTTTATTTAAAACAAATATTCATGCCTTAAAATAGCTTCAATGTAATTCTACACCATTGCTTCATTTTGTAAATGCGGAACCATGAATAGGCAAATTAGCCCCGCCTCCACTCACTCACACGAGCTCAGAGATCCACTCGGTCGGTCAACTTTACTGAGGTAAACGCTGCACAATGGTATCGCTCTTTACAACGTTGGACACACAACGGTAATTAATATGATTAGCCTTTTGCGTGACTATGTTATCAAACAGCTAGTAATGTGTTGCTAATGTTACACAAACCATGTTCCCGTTGCCGTTCTAAAAATCAGTATCACTTTGAACAACTTAGAGCATCAGTGGAGATAGGCATATTATTCATCATAGATTCGTTATATAGGCCTACATTTAATTTGCCCGCTATATTGCTAAATGTACACACTTATTCATATCAACAGAAAGATCAACACAAGATCAACATTTCTGCTCTTCCCCTTGAATAATTTCCCCTCTTTATTTTCATTGTAGGTCTATTTTTGTGAATTTTTTTTTTTTTTTTGTTGTAAAATTCAAACTGAGGGACAAGTCAAAATAATATGTGGTTAACAACAACATGCCATTTGTAATAAGGGTACATTTAGAGACGAGGGAGAGCTGGATCCAAGTGCAGATGATGATTTATAAGAAAATACAAAACAACACAAAGCAACTACAAAACTCAGAAACTAAGACCCTAATACAAAAAAAAACAGAAGAAGAATAATATTGGCAGAATAAGATTGTTGAACATGTCTTGTAGATCTTATGAGGCTGTTTTTATCTGATATGTTGACTTCCTCATGATAATTCCTTAACCTTTAAATGCATGAATGAATGCATGAATGTTTCGCCAATCATTGTTACATTTTCCGGTCTTTAACAACCCGGATCTAAAACTCTCTAGATATTAGAGTAACAATTACAGAAGAATAAAATAAAGTATTTTTTGTCACCTTTTGGAGCTTGGAATGGTTCCGTTTGAGTATGTTTTATACCATCATCCCTGTCAGATTATAACTCATCAGATCTCGTTTACCAAAAGCCTACTTTAAGCATCTGGCTCATATTTGTGATCTGAAACATACATTAAAAATATTTTCATCTTCAAAATCAATATTAATCAATATCAGCACTTGCTCTGTAGTAAATCACTGAAGTTTTTTTCTGATAATATACTTCCCATTCTTTTGTTTTCTGCCTGCCGTAACTATTAGAGAAACGTCACTTCATCATTGTGTATCAGACATTGTCACCATGTGGAATAAAAGTGAATTGTACTTATTCAGTCATTAAAGATTGGATTATTGATGTGCAGAAAAATTATAGAGGGAATGCGCATGACGTCACAGTAGGCGGAAGTCGCTGCTGTTCCGCACACTGAGTGGCAGAAAGACGAGCCGCAGCATTTGTTTTTAGCGTGAATGCCGTGAAAAACACACAAAACACATCTAAAACGGGAAAGAGCTTTGCGATTGACTGTACAACTAGATTTGACCAGAAATCTGAGGTACTGTATATTTTTACAGACTGCAAAAAGCTACAGAACAGACTATATTCTGCATAATTGGATGTTTTTAAATAAACACTGACAAAAAACTTAACAAGTTTTAGGGCTGGACGATATGATGATATGCAGTATAACATTAATGTGATCACTCGGATTTAGACCTATCTATATTGTATTTATAAAGTGTTTACAGGCAAATTTTCTTAAAGCAGTAGTTCACTTTTTAAAAAGCTTTTGCTGATAATTTACTCACCCCCATGTCATCCAAGATGTCCATGTCTTTCTTTCTTCAGTCGAAAAGAAATTAATGATTTTGATGAAAACATTCCAGGTTTTTCTCCATATAATGGACTTCAATGGTAGCCAAAACGGTTCAAGGTCCAAATGAGTTTCAGTGCAGCTTCAAATGACTTTAAACGACACCAGACGATGAATAAGGGTCTTATCTAGCGAAACGATGCGCCATTTCGATAATAAATAAAACAGTTTAAGTATTATTAGCACAAATGCTCGCCTTGCTCTGTCCTGAAATGCACGTTCGTGATTCTCCTGTTCGAACTCGTTCATCAAAATGAACAGATCTTTTTTCGAGTCATCGCATCGTTTCGCTAGATAAGACCCTTATTCATCGTCTGGTGTCGTTTAAAGTGATTTGAAGCTGCACTGAAACTCATTTGGACCTTGGACCGTTTTGGCTACCATTGAAGTCCATTATATGGAGAAAAACCTGGAATGTTTTCATCAAAATCATTAATTTCTTTTCAACTGAAGAAAGAAAGACATGGACATCTTGGATGACATGGGGGTGAGTAAATTATCAGCAAAAGTTTTTTAAAAAGTGAACTAATCCTTTAATTTATTTCCCCGGCATCGAAATCAGGCACATATAAATGTCAGGAAACACGATTCCTGGCTGCATGTCAATATCCATGGATCACTGGATCTTTGATAAGTTGCAAGGAACACTATATCGAGTCCAACTTTTAGTTTAAACTGATAATAGTTTGTTTTACTCGCGTTTTCACAGTTTCCTCTATTAACTCCAGCCACGCAGCAGCTCTTTTGCCACTCAGTCCGGCTGAGGGGGGCGTGTTCCGGCGGGAAAGTGACGTTAATGCATTCCCTCTATACTTACACTGTAACACACCTCGAGTCGTTAGCGACCCTATACAATTTTTACAAAAAATAAATGGAAAAACAGGAATTATTATATCTTTTTTATTTTTATTATTATTATTATTATTATATGGTGTACAATTTTATTGAGGAATACTAAGAAGTTTGATGTCTAACTTTAAAAAAATTAATTAGGAGGAGGGTTGTGAATGATGTCCCATGTCATTAAAGACCCGATATATGATTTCAAGTGTTATTAGCACCAAAATAGCATTCTGTTGCTGCTTTATTGTTATTGCTACCCACAATAAGTACAAATAGTTATTTATTTAATTTAATTTTGTCCCCCTCAGGAATTACAGAGACAATGAAGGACACAACCACATCTGATCTTTCTCCAGTGTGTTGTAGAGCCGACTCCGGCCAGCAGTCTCCTGTCTTACAGGAAAACATAAAAAATACTAGCATTCGCAAACTTTTGGGAAAGTAAGTTGATTATGACCAGGAGCAATTGTAGCAAACAAAATATAAAGAAGTCTGAGTCAAAAAAATCTGAGATCATCCGTGCATCTGAGAATATGTGTTTATATTGAGGATGAAGAGGACAGTTGTCATGTCAGATGACTTGGAGCCCACTCAGTTCAGGAGAGGAGGCTTCAGGGCTACAGCTGGGCCACGGCTAACACGGACCCCTGATTCTGGACACTCATCTCGGTAAAGTTCCCTTAATGAACAGGCAGGCCAGAGCTGCAATAAACATTGGGACATGATCTTCATTATATAACAGATAAAGAACTGCTATTGCTCTTATCATGTTATTATCTTGTCTTCATCAGTTCCCACACACCCTTCTCTAAGTGGTCGACAGAGCAGGTGTGTAGTTGGCTAGAAGACTGTGGTTTGGGTCAGTATGTCAGTTTGGCCCGTCAGTGGGTTGATAGTGGACAAACCCTCCTCTCTGCCACCCCACAGGAGCTTGAGAAGGTTTATTTGTATTCTATTATTATTAGTATTATTGTGTATAATGTTATATTGTGGTTATTTAGCTGTTGAGATCTATGTAGGCCTGTCACTGTGGATTATATTAGTAAAAGTAATATGCAGATGATTTTGTTGAATGTTTGCAAGCAAGTGACAATTAACAAATCTCAAATGTTCCCAATATTATGAGCAAAGCGGTCATAACAAAAATGTCAACAACTTGATGGAACATGATGTAAAATAACCAACCACAGTTTGTTTCTTACATCACAATAAATTATAGTATCAACCACACAGATAGACTGGTGTAAAATACCCACTGAAACTGTACAAGAGTTATGATGACTCTTGTACTCTTTTAAACAGGAGATTTGTATTAAACATCCTCTGCACAGAAAGAAGCTGCAACTCGCTCTAAGAGCTTTTGTAACAAGACAATGGAGAAATCTTCAGAACTGGATCACATCTGGGTTACACGTATGTACTAATATTAATAAATTAGCTAGATTTGTACAAATACTTTAAGAACATGATTAAAATGATTAAGAAATGGTAAATGTCATTTTAAAATAAATCAATATGCCATCGGTTTGATTTTAAAACAGCTAAGGGGTGTTGTCAGGCATGGCACAACAAAGATCTTTGACCATGACTCAGCTGATCAATGATAGGACTGGAACTATCATTTTTATAATCCAATTTAAAACCTGCATTTTAAAATTATTATTTATAATCCATATTTTAAATTAATTACTGTCACTTTCGGTCTGTGCTTGATTTAGACTGAGTTAGTTTCTCAGCGGTTTGCTGATTTTTTGTATTTTTTAAGTGTTTGAGTTTGTTTTCATTAAATAAACTTATACGTATGAATAGATCCAGCGTTTATCGAGTTTTCTGTATGCCAGTTTAAATAAGTCCATTCTGCCTATGTGTTTCCACTTCCTAATTTTCTGTAGGTTGGCTTGATGACATTGGTTTACCACAGTACAAAGATCAGTTCTACGAAAGCAAGGTTGATGGCCGCATGCTACAGTATCTAACAGTGGTAAGGCCAAACGTTCCCTCTATCAAAAATGCCATGGTTCAGTGTTTTTCCAGATGCACATATTTTAACTGAAACTGATGTTATTTTTTTTTTCTCAGAACGATCTCTTGTTCCTGAAAGTCACCAGTCAACTCCATCATCTGAGCATTAAATGTGCCATCCATGTCCTCCACGTCAACAAGTTTAACCCAAACTGCTTGAGACGCAGGCCAGGGGATGAGGTTAGACAAATCGCAGATTAAAAATGAATGCAAGCATGGATAGAGTCAAAGCTTCAGTTAATTAGCTGTGCTCTAACATGAAAGAGTGTGTTTTTTTTTTTTTTTATACAAACAGAATAAGACATCACCCTCTGAGGTGGTGCAGTGGTCTAACCATCGAGTGATGGAGTGGTTGAGGTCAGTGGATTTGGCAGAATATGCTCCAAACCTAAGAGGCAGTGGCGTTCATGGAGGCCTAATTGTGAGTTGGTACTGCTTGCTAAAGCACAACTGCTAATGATGCTTAAATATGCCAGTACATGAGATAGGCCATATGGATAGCAGAATTGTCCTTCCCAGTAAATAAGAGACTGATAAACCTGGCTCAACCATGATTGTATTAATATATATATATATATATATATATATATATATATATATATATATATATATATATATATATATATATATATATATATATATATATATATATAATATTATAAACGCCACAAAAGTGTCAGTGGGAGCAATTAGATGCAGACTCTCTGGCGCTTGGCTGGTGAGTTATCGGACAAAAGTCAATGATTACCAGGTTATCTGACACTTAGAGTGGGTAAGTCATGTGAGACTGGCTAGGATCTACACTCAGGATGATTTTTTAAACCTTATTCTAATAAGTATGAATCTAAACTCCAGGGCACAAAAACAACACAAAACCTTTAGACACTGTTTTGATTTACTGACACATAAACATCAAGAAATGAGACAAAGAACATCATCATTACATGTTAGAAATGACTGGTCACAGATCAGGCATGAGAATGAGTATGGATACTTACATATTGTGGCATTACTGTTGAGTCCATATCGTAAAAGTCAGTTTGCAAAGTCTGCGCCAATATTGCGACTGATTTACCAAAGAATCCACAGTGAAATGTAACTAATACAAATAAATAATGGTCAACTGAGACATTTACATTATTGAAAATAAATAACCACATTCCTAGCATTAGGATCCTTTGGAAGGTAACGTTATTTTTAGTCCTGTGATTCTGTATCACTCTTCTCTTGTGCAGAGGTATTCTTTCAAATATCTATGACGTCATAAATCAGCACATTCCAAAACGAGTCATTTTCAGACCTTGTTTTCTATAAAGTTTGCTTTTTGAATAACAAGGAAGTATTCAGTTCTGAAACGTATATTCTTATAGTATGATGACCTTATATGTGAAAAGCTCAAGGAAAATTTGATTTCTCAATTCATGACCCCTTTAAGTTGTCTGTTTCTGCTTATCAGATCCTAGAGCCTCGCTTTTACTCTGAGACCTTGGCCATGCTGCTCAACATCCCTCCTCAGAAGACCCTCCTCAGACGCCACCTCACCACCAACTTCAGCACACTGGTGGGGCTCCAGGCCCAACAGGAGAAGCGAGAGTTTGCCAACGCCAGTGGGCACACACCCCTAAACACCACTGCCAAAGTCAGGGTATGATATTACAAACACAATCATTTAAGTCTTCCATTATATGCAATGTTTATGCAGTTGTAAGTTAATCATGTTCATGTTTTTTGATATGTTGTATTTTATAAATGTTTCTGTCTTAGCCAAAGAAGCTTGGCTTCACTCACTTCAGACAACTGAGAAAGCTCAGGATGGATGAATCTGCAGATTACATCTGCCCCATGGAAACAGGGACCCCATCAGTCCTTAGTGGGACATCAAAGCAGCCTTACGCAAGCTTCAGGGGCATCAGCCCTATCCTGGCCAAAGACTCAGACAGAGTTGAGCAAGTTGGGTCAAAGAGCTGATTCACTGCTTCTTCAATTCAACCAATCTTAGCCAAACAATGCTGCGCTTACTGCCACTAACACTATCAAATGCCAGCACTGTAGTAACTCCACCCTGCTGCTTGAATCTCAGTATTAACAACTAGGAGGAGCCCAGAATTTATAATTCAGTTTATCATCTGGTCTGGATATGCTGGAAAAGACTGACCATGGACAAAAAAAAAAACCTTCAGAAATTATGATGATTATTATTATTATTTGTCTTGTCTAGCTAGTTCAAATGCTGAAATGTCACCTTTAAGGCTTAATTTGAGTGTCTTGATTTTATACCTTTAACAACTAATGTATACCTATCCCTGGCACAATATATATATATATATTTTTTTCTGTCTGTATATAGTTTTTTTCAGTGTGCTGAAAACTTCTGCTGATTTGTCCACATAAATGAGTTTTGAAACGCCCAATAAACTGTTTCTTCCTTCTCAAATTGAAATTATGCATGATAAGATACTGTTCCATCTTTAAAGAGCTACACGGGAACTAATGAGTTATGCAATATTAACATTATGCATGTTTCCCTGGAACCTTGTGTAGCGTATTTGGGTGAATCTGGATAATTAAATACCTCCTTGCTAAAGTCCCAAAGCCTTCAGGCCCAGAAAGCCTGAATGTAACACACACACACACAAACACATTCCACACACGTACCATGAAGCCTCCCCCCCCCCAAACCAAGCTGTTCGAGTTTGGTTTCCTCTTACCGATTTATGACTCAAAAGAATGTGCAGGGACTTGATTCCTGGAGAAGGAGAAATTAAACATTTTAACTCTAATATATATATATCCTATGCATAACCATGCGATACACGTATATACTGTTCATCTCATGACTTTCTTTTATGTTTGGTTTGTGCGTCCTTGGAGACTCTAATGGGTTTGTGTTTCTTCGATTTACATACTATCATGAACACATTCCAAGAGAGACCAGGAGACCACTCAGAAGAACCTCCGCTCATGGACACGTACACACATACACAAACCGTTAACTTCATCACTGAAAGACGGTTATAGGATATAGTCGATATGTATTCATGTTTGCCCATGTATTGTACTCCATATAACGCATATTGGAGCTGTAAATGAACCTAGGGACCCCTAGATGCATTCTTAATGTAACTGTTTTCCTGTAACATGTACCAAAAACTTTTATATGTCATGCTTCATATTGTTAGAATGCCCTGGAAATGACTCCGCCAGATATAGGTATGAACACACCATGAAAGGTATGATTATGTGTATAACGCATAACTGCAGTAGAAATGAACATTTCTATCACAAGCCATAATTTAATTAGACCAGCAGTCTGACAAGACAAAGAGAAATCTTCCGCGGGAACTTCCCTCCCAGCTGATTGGCGCAGTCTTCCAAAAGAAGGCGTGAACCGAAATGTTTTTAAAGAGGCGCGGAGCTCCTCCTCGCTCTCTTCCTGATCCGAGTCATCATCATGTAACGTCGCGCCTCCGGCGAGCTCATCGCCGTTCTTTTATTTTGTTTCTAGTTAGTTTTGTGTTTGTTTCCAGTCTAGATAAGCCCCCGTGTTTAATTCCAATCGTCGAAATCCCTGCACAGGAGAAGCAAGCGCCGTTACCACGAGACGCGCCGGACCCAGAGGCGCACAAGCGTTTCTTCACCAGCCATGACGTAACTCCGCGTGATTTCCCCTTTGGGATCTTTATTTCTTTTCTTTAAAGTTAGTTTTGTTTTCATATTCGACGCTGTTTACTTCCACGGAGTGAAACAAACGTAGCCGAGCTACTTTCATTGGTAATGCTACTCAAAGACTTTAAACCGCCGCGCAACACGAGCGCCCAGAGACAACACGTGACGCTTACACGCACAAAGGACTCCGCTCACGCACGCGGCCGGGACAGGCCTTCAGGAATGCGACAACACAGCGAGACCCATAACTTGTGCAAGTGTCTCTTTATAACGCTTCTAAGGAGCATTAAGATGATGTTTCGTGTTGTAATCAGAAAGGTGAATGTCTTAGGAGGAAGTATGCCAATGTTCTCTCTCTCCCACTCTCTCTCTCCCTCTCTCTCTCTCTCTTACTCGCTAACGCGTGTAAGTCATCCATTGCCCAAACTTTACGCATTTCTCGTTCATCAATGTCTTAATGTGCTTCGTTCGTGTTAATGTTTGTAAATACATGTATTCCTGTAACGTAGTAAATATATATAAGTAGACATGCCTTTATTAAATCATTATATTCACTTGACTGATGGACTTTCTCTTTGCTCAATTTCGAGTCTCTTAAGTGCCAAAGATCTTGCTACGAACTTTATAACTTAAAGATAGCTTTACATATTTGTTTATAGGGCAGAAAGCCCAATTCTTCTGGCCAGAGAATTGTGTTTCCTGCAATCCTATAAAGTAAGATGATATTGGGGAAAACCCCTCAATATTATTCGGACAATTGAGCTAAATTAATTTTGCCTGCTTTGTAAGACGTGATCTGTGTAATTAACTGCAATCAACTTGTTAAAATGAAAGGATTGCATGTATACATCCAGGTAAAATGACATTCTCCTTTAGAGGGAGATTTATTAACATGTAAGACTGATCTAATCCAAACATGTATGAATAATTATTAATTACCAATTATTAATTATGATATGCAAATTCCCCATGGATTAGATCCCGCCTAAAGTCTTTACAAGAATGGTGGAGGATGCGGGCACACTTTAAACTTGTTTTTGAGCAAAAGAGATCAGTTTTCAATCTGTCTATATTGTGATTTAATATTGTACGTGCACCTCGGTTGAGCGAACGCATTGCGAACTCACAGTGACTGATTAAAGGCAAAAAGCCATTTCAGTCCAGCGAAACTAAGAAGTAAACTGCAGTTTTCATAGTTTCACAGTATTAAATTTGTCCTATAAAAGACGAAGAAACCTCTTTTGAACGACGACATTTTTAATATTAAACTCCCCTGTCCGAACGATGTTCTTCTGTCAGGGTGAAGACAAGATTTAGTGAAACGATGCTCTTTCACTATTCTTAAAAAGGCCTTATATTAAATCGTTAGATTAACGGTAAACTCCTGGTTAAAAATTGACGTAGCTACTCAATTGTAAAACCTAAAGCATATCTAATCATAAGTGCTATTTGATAATATGTTATGGGAGTCGAAAAAACAGACGAATAATTCCTGTTTTATTTATGCGCAGCGCAGAACCCCTGCCAGACGTGTTTGTTAGAATATAGCACAGAAAAATCCAAAACCTTAAAACATTTTAATCATTAAATGCTATTTGATAAATGTTATTTGGATTCGAATGACAGACGTATAATTCCTGTTATCTATATTAACCCTCTGAGCCCGACGGCATCGTCGACGACGCCACAAATCAGCTCCGAGAAATTATGATATAACTCGATGACAGATTTATGGATTTTCTTACCGTTTTTTCCAGCAGAAAGCTAACGAGCTAGCCATCACGGGGGTGTCTTTGGTGTCTTTCTAGCCTTTACAGAAGGTTTTCTATCCAGCCTGGAACTTGTGCATACTTTCTGAGTTTTTCAGCAATAAATCCAAACGTTTATATCCAACTTTGATACACTTGAAGTCCATAATTTATAAATATTCCGTCATATTTGCCGCTAGCTCGATGCTAGCTGCCATTTTGGATGTCCACGTGATGGTTTTTGACCAATTACAGGCTGATCCGTCATAAACATTGGGTGCGTCATTGGGTCATTACGCACACACCAAGGGAGAGAGTGAGAGAGAGAGAGAGAGACGCACGGAGACCATAGGACGGAGACGCAGGTTTCACAGAGAACACAGAGTAATAGATGAAATCGAGCTCTGAAAGATGGATTTTCAGGAGAACAGAGCTTTTTGACAGATGAGGAACTAGATTACCAGGATAGACCCAGCTGAAGTGCCATTTATTTATTTACTGTAAAAAAGTATTATAGAAGTATAAATGTAGTATAAAAAGAATAGAATAAATAAAATAATAAATAAAATATAAATGCAAAGCCTGTGATGTGGCCCTCTTTGTGATTGCTGATAGGAACTGTTTTGAGGCTTGGCACCAGTGAATTTCATGAAAGCGCCTGGACTTCTTTTGGAAAAATGTCAATAGTTTTGGTTCTGTACAAGTTATAATGTTTATTCCTGTGCTCCAGGACTCCAAAGACATGAACAAACTGTTTTCCAGAGGAAATTTGCTTAGCTTTTATTTATTTCTGTGTGATTTCAATAAATATTTGAGTGATTCAATTTCCGATTTATTTTTTCATTTGTCTTTATGGTCCCATAACTTATTTTACATTCAGGTGACATCAATGTAACACAAATGTGCTGAAAGTTCAATTTGTCCTGAAAAAAAAGAGGTGTGTCAATTGTCTGTGCACAAAAGGGTTGATGTTTTACAAGCTTTTTTAGTTAATAACACCAGACGGAAAATTTATTGTAAAAATACCCTTAGGTCTCTGAGGGTTAATGTAGGGAAGCGAAGAAATCCTTCCGTGCACACGTGTCGAAAAAGGAAAAACCCGCAGAGGTTTGAAATTTATAAGCGAACACGTATGAATCATAGTGCTAATTATTTGTGGGAAGCGAAAAACAGATGCCTAATTCCTGTGAACCCTACGTGTGTGTGTAGAAAAATCTTGCCACGCTGTTTAGTGAAATATAGCACCAAAACCTCCAAAACATTTTAATCATTAAATGCTATTTGATAAATGTATTTGGATCCAACCGACAGACGTATAATTCCTGTTTTCTCCTACATAGCGCAGAAAAAATTTCTGCAAGTCGTGTTTGTTAAAACATAACACCAAAAAAATCCGCTGAGATTTAATTTTGATAAGTGTGATCGCTACAGAAAGCAAAGCGTCTGCACGCTCAAATTTGAATCACACACATGGAAGCAGGCCGGTTTTTATTCCGCTGACAAACACTAGAGGGCAACCCTAGGCCTAAGTGCTTGACAGTTTCTCGAATACGCACCGCCCCCTGACTTCATCCTGCATGAGCGAAATGTCGCCATCGTGTGGACACTAGTAACAAGGTCATCCTTTCCTAAACATTTTCCCTCATAACAATTTCAGATTTTTCCAGTGAATTCCTGAAATTGTGTCAATGCATGTGCAAGTTCCAGTGTTACTAACATGATTTGTCACTCCTGACTGTGTACACTTATTTTGAATTTAGTTCAAACCACATTTGAATTTAAAAAATTCAAAAGTAAGTATTAACAGTCCCTGATGACCACTTAGTAGTGCGGCCCCCTTGTGGCCCTCCCCTGCTAAGTCATCTTTTATTTCTACTCTTCCTGCTTTGAAGTGGCGTTCTCTCAGTTGATTTTCTGTTGGATATTATCCTCATCATACATAATGCCAACCTTAAATTTCCTACACTTATTCAAATTTGATTTGAAACAAACAAATTTCAAGATTAACGTGAATTAAGTCTCCTTCCCTGTGGGGAAGAGTTTTATGGCTTTACGTCTATATTTCCGGTCTCAAATTATTTTTAATAATTTTGATTTGATATGTTATGACAACAATTCTAGAAGTTACTTAACATCTATGCATACGCTCGATTTGAAGTGTATTTAAACCAGTTTGAATGCAATTCAAATCAAGTTCTCGGTCAGCCAGGTTGACCACTAGGAGGAAGTGACCCAAATCCCTTTGTGGCCCAAACGCGCCACTACTGCCTGTCTTCTCCCGGGGTCCATCCTACTTTATTACTTTTAATTATTAATTTTTATTAATAGTAAAAGTAATAATAATAAAAGGAATTTAATAAGAAAAAATTTTTTTTTTTTTTTTTTTAGGAATTTTTTTTTTTGGGTTAAGTTATTTTGATAATTAACATCATTTTCATAATTTCCTTTTTACCATTATTTAGGAAAACCTTTGCTTCTATTTTCTACATACATAATTACTCAATTCAGTTTAAACAAGAAAGCTTTCATTCACTGTTAAGCTTCACACTGTTCTGTATTTACATGTAGAAACCACTAAAGAGCTGCGGTGATTTGACAGTCATCCCTGCTTGGAGTCCAGCACGCTGGTTCATCTGACCTGCGTCACCAGCACTGACTGAGCGCGAGTCTCGGACTTTCCTGTATCTCTCCGTTAGTGCGGCCCGCAACACGACATCACCAATTTGGCACTGCCGGTTGTGATTCAAAGTCAGGTTGCGTGAGAGGGAGCACATCGGTACAGATACACGAAAGGCCCGGGACACTGCTGTCAAGCGTTTGGGGACGACAGAAAGACCAACCACGATGCTGACTCCAACCCACATGACCTCATTCCACCCCAGGCAAACTAAACAAAGGTATTAAACCCATCCACTTAATATTTGCTACAGAATCTAGAGATTCCCCCGGTTATTGAAGTGTTTGGCTCCCTCCTCCTCTCCGAGCCGCAAACCGCAGGCTTAGGCCTCCTCTTCCCCTGTAACACTTCCTGTGTACTCTTAACGCCATTTCATTACAGACCTTCCCATCTTGGATGGTTGCATGTTACTTAAAACTCTGCTATCTTGCCACTGCTCTTTTCTGTCGTGCTCTGTTCTTTTCAGTTCACCTAGAAGACAGAACCTATCTGAGACAACAAGGAACGCTGAATAATAATTAGACAACAAGCCGCTAGCATCAACAGGTGACCCCTAAGCTATCGCCCTGTTAAAATTTCATTCAGGCCCATGATGACCTAACCAAATTGTCCCACAGAATGATTTAACTGTCTGCATCAGTTAACCACAATTTGCATACGCGGCATAGCCCGTATTATAGCTCGTTAAACGTAGAACAACTTGCTTGGTCTCTCTGTGTGTGTTGTGTTCCTCTCGCCCACAGTCGAAACCAGTATGTTCCGGTCCTACAGTCCCACAACCGCTGGGACAACCTGGACACATGGCTGAGATTCATGACACCTCCATTCCTGCCCAAGGTCGCCAGTGACTCAGAGCTCCAAAGCCAAGAGCGACATGGACAAGCTGATGGCGCACAAACCAAGCCAAAGCTCCCACGACAAAGACCGGCCAGACACGTCCAAAACCTCACTTGCCAGCTCATCGCACCAGCACGTCTCCATGAAAGGAGCCGCATAGCCCTGGAGCACGAAGTTGCAACGCTAAGGATGCAAGCCAAGGACGACAACGACCCCGAGCTACAGAAGGAAGTGGAAAGACTTCAAACTGCCCTGTCTGATCTTCATCGGCACACAGACCGAAGAGACCAGTCAGAGAAAAGAACCAGAGAGGAACCCAACGAGAAACTCCGACAAAAGTGAAGCCCCTTTGCAAAGAGCAGAGGCCGAACGTAAAGAGACTCGAAAGCCACGGCCTGAAAAAGAAAAACTCGCAAGAGGCCCGTGCTACCATCCACAAGCTCGTTCAGCAGAGACTGAACTCAAAGAAAGAGACACTAAAGCCAAGGCCTTTGAAACCACTTACACACGGGCCGAGCTGAAATCCATGAACTTACTCAACAGAGACACGATCTCAAAGCCGAAATTGACATTTTTCCACAGAGTTGAAACACTCTTATAGACTACCAGCCGCTGCGGCAGGCCTTCATTAAAGAATTCTCTGATCCAGAATCCGAAAAGACTTTGAAAAACCCCACGATCTACTGTCTCTGAACACTACTCAGAGATGCCTCCAGAGGGCGCCCCATAACACCATAGCCCTGTCCACAGAGAGTCGAGTCCGTTCCAGGCCACTGGTAAGCCCAAGTCTGAGCACGCATCAGACAAACACAGTGCCGCCACGTCTGAGAAAGCCGAGACCCTGAAATCGCTGAAAAGGTTCTTCACTAAAGACTTTCCAAAAATTCAAGAGGTACGAGCTTTACATCCTATACCTGAGCGTAAGACCTACAGGCACACAGAACACTGCTCGTCAGCCACAGACACAGAGCAAACTGTCACATCACAAAGTGACAGCAGCACACAGCCACCACAGCTGACAGCTGCACAGCCTGAGCGAAACCGCACAGTTTCCCACAGCTAAGTCCAAAACCCCAAAAGACCAAAAGGGGGTGGGCCCGGAAACTTTACCTACCCATCACTCTAGACAATGAGGTGAGCCTTGAAACCCTGGTTGAAACCCGGCTCAGACCTCACTTTAATGTCAGCTCAACTCTTTGAAAGACTCAGTACTAAAGCTAAGAGTGAAGATCGAACTCTTATACCCCACTGACTTTGAACTGCAAAACCAGAAGACACTGCACGAATACAGTGCAAGACTCTGCTAAAAGGGTCCCTGATCAGCATAGAACATAGAACTTTTAAAAGTAGATGAAAATGTCTGCTCAAAGAGTTGCAAGACTCTGCATTCGTAAAATTAGAATTTTACTGACTTAAAGAAAATCTTGGAAAGTAGATGAAAAGGTCTGCGCAAAGAGTTGCAAGACTCTGCATTCGTAAAAGTAGAATTTTACTGACTTAAAGAAAATCTTGAATGGACGTGTAAGCCTCACCTGCCAACAGACTATGCACGACTCTTTCGAACCAAGCATTTGCAACATGCTGGTTGAAATGACACTGCTAAACATTAGTTTCTATGACAATGAAGGGTTACAGGAAACGCTAGCTCCAAATAGGGCATACGTCACTGCGACGTCAGAGTTGAGTGAAACCACCTGAGCTTTAAGCTACAGTTAACCTATGGGCGTGCATTTAATCGTTACGATCCAACTAAAACATGTGCAGTACGCATTTTTGATCGCTGGCTGGTCTAAATGCAGATAAACGATTGCTGGAATTGACATCCCTACTTTAAGTAAAATAGCCTTAAATTTCCAACTAAAATTAGCATGTTAAGCAGTAAAGCGTAAGTCTGTTTGATGAAGAAACCTCATCTCAGCAGCCTGTAAACTGTACCGATGTTTATTCTGCTTTGCTTAAAAGAAATCCAAATTGCAGTATGACTAAACCTGTGTCTAACAAAGAAAGCCCAGGACAAAGTTATATCTAGGTAGATCTGGGCGACGCTCCCCTTTCTACAAATATAAAGGCCTTACAAATTATTGTTTGATTGATGTAATTCACCTAAACTTTAGCTGCATCTACAAACAGAGAGCTACCTAGTGATCAAAACTGTTTTAATCGCTGAAAAGTCAGCAGTAGTGCACAAGAGGGACGTAACTATATATGCTTAGACAAGCTTTGACTCCCAGCAAATCTATTTCCTTACTCAGTAAACAAATAGAATAAGTTGCTTAAAATAAAGAGAAAAGTTCCATGAGTAAAATTAGCTAATGCCAAAACACATCTGCATTTTACTTCATGTAACACCGAGTCCTAGAACTGGTTACCTGTTAACCCGTTTAAACATGCCTAATTCATGTAAAATGTACAGACAGCCTTTAGGGACTGTTTGAATTGTCTGACATGCTCTAGTTTCCATGACAACGACTTGTCACAGGAAGTGCTAACTTGTGATGTCACTTAGTAAACAAACCAGCCTAGGTGGCTACGCTAACTTAGCATCCTTCCAGCTCACGCTAAGCTAAACTAACATAGCATCTAGCTAGCTTACGCTACGCTAAGCTAACCTAGCATCCTTCCAGCTTACGCTAAGCTAAACCAACCTAGCCTCCAGCTAGCTTACGCTACGCTAACCTAACCTAACATCCATCCAGCCTAGGCTAAGCTAAATAATAACTTCTACAATTAGCAGTTAGCATAATTTACTTAAGCCCTTAATCACCGCTTGTGTTTACACAATGCAAAGTATTCTAAAATACTTTCCTTAACACCAGTTAGGGTTTCTAATCATTCACGTTCCGTGTTTGCAATTCTTCTTAGCTAAAGTTCACCTTTACTAGTTGAGGCATAGCCCTTGCTAACCGTCGAAGGCTAACTTTGAAGATACCCTGTTAATTAAACTTAAGTTAACTACATGTAAACTGTGTAGCTAGAGAAGAATTCATATAGCAATAGCCATCTTCATCGGCAGGTGACTAATCCTTTGATGGGACACACACGATGTGGCCTCGAACACGCAACCGTTGTAACCCACTATGAAGTGTTGGCCCAGGCAAATCCAAAGTTTAGTCACTAATGCCACTGATTATTCTCGCCTTCAGATCATTCCCGTTGTTTTGATCACTTTGTTTCTTTTTGCTTTTAATTTTAATTTTTGTTTTCTTTTGGCTCTTCTTTAATTTTTTTCCCCATTTTATTTTATTTGACCTTGATATTAATAGCACTCAGCTATTCCCCCTACTTTTCGGTCATCTCTATGATTTAAAATTTATTTTATTCTTTGACCTGGATATTAATAGCACTCAGCTATTCCCTTTACTTTTCGGTCATCTATATGATTTAAAATTTATTTTATTTCCTCTCTTGTTCAAATGTGGTTCCATTTCCCATAGGGCCCAGAAAGGAAACAGAGACACCTTTATTTGTGATTTTGTTTTATTTTCAACAAGTGTACTCATTTTTGTGACCCTGCAACACAAGTAACTTCAACAATTTACTAGGGCACAACTATAGTCCAGAGGATTGATAATAAGCATAATTTGAATAGGAAAGCTGTCCTTTTTCCCCATCATTCACTTCGTCAAGCCGTAGTGAACCACTAGTTAAGTCCAGAGAAATAATTTAGTCATAAGAACCATCTTAAGGCATTTATTTCATCTCGGCTATGCCCTTTCCATGGAATAATCTCAGAACCACACCTCTTAGCCTCCTAACATCCACAGCTAAGATAAGATACAAGACACACTTCACTAGCTAGCTACATGTGAAACACCTAGCTTTAAGCTACATACCTAGCGAACCAGTTAAACCATGGTTCTGAACTTTTAGGGTCATGCATTAGGCTCTCACCACAAGACAAAAATGTCACAGAGCCCCTGCTTCACCTGACCTTAACCTTCCAGCTTACCAAAGACTGACGACAAAAACAACGGACACTATGAGAAACCACCTCTCATACCCCTCCTACCACCCACGAAAGTCGTGTGCACCCACCGACAACCGGTGCCCCACACAACCTACGTCAACAAGCACATGCTGCGTGCACTGGACAACATTCAGCGTTCTGCACCTGATGCCATCACCGCGCCACAGCTTGTTCTGCCACAGTGCAAAAGGGGGGTAATGCCACAATGTATGCCCTATGCCCATGACGCACCATGTGCTGCAACCCGCAGCACCAGAGACACTTGCAAGACACCGAAGCAAGTGGCATACTGGCGCCCTCAAAGCGAAAAGACTGTCCTAGCCAACCAAGGACGATGTTCGCTGAAATCTTTCCTCCCTTTCTCCCTTTCTCTCTCCCTTTCACTTTTACCAGGATGCTGCTGTGCTTCCAGCCAACCAGAGGGTAGCCGCAATCGGACATCTCACCAGGTCCGGCACCAAGCACCATCCTAAGGGAACAACCAAGACTCCTTTTCTGCCGGACCCGCACTCAGAAAGTGCCTGTGCCACCTGATCCTCACAACGCCTACAGAACGCACTACCCCGGCGTAACGACACAATACAGCTGGGTAGGTGCCAACGGACAGAGGAGGCCCTCACGCACACTGAGGCCGATGTCGAACACATGCTCGACCAACTTGAGAAAATGACTGTCACGCTAGCGGAGCCAGGTGGCCACAACCGCCGCCGCACTGCCGTCAGAACTCTGTTTAACACTTGTATGTCCGGCATGAATGCAGTAAACCTCGCCAACGTCGGACGGCATGCAGCCAAAATTCAGACTGAGATTCCACAGAGAACAGAGCCACTCACAACAGAGTGCATCCCTGCAGACCATCGACAAGTCACTAAAGGGAACTGAGGTAACTTTCAACACTCACAGCGTTCTGCCGACCCCGACAGTGAACTCCATGAAACAGCTGTTTACTGCCCTCCAGAATGACTTTGCTCGAACTCAGCTGGTAACAGCCCTGATGACAAACCTGCTAGGGGGGGGTGAACACACTTTCACCCTAACTCCAGAAAGGGAATTGTGGTTTGCAAAAGGGGGATCCCAGCTAATTGACATTGTTTCTATCAACCACACCCTGACACTCGACAGTCATCCTGCACAGGAGGCTCAACGAGATGCGAACATCTACAGCCAAGCCCACGGGACCCTCAGGAAGAGGGTACCACGCTGGAGGCTGCGTCGAACTTTATCAAGCTGAGCCCTCAGCCTCAGCCTAACAGCACCTCCTACCCAATCATCATGATTCACCTGCCATCCGCCAATGGTGATGATTTGTCGTCATATGATGTCCAACACACGGGGACATCATCCGACGAAAAGGGGGAAATGTAGCGTATTTGGGTGAATCTGGATAATTAAATACCTCCTTGCTAAAGTCCCAAAGCCTTCAGGCCCAGAAAGCCTGAATGTAACACACACACACACAAACACATTCCACACACGTACCATGAAGCCTCCCCCCCCCCAAACCAAGCTGTTCGAGTTTGGTTTCCTCTTACCGATTTATGACTCAAAAGAATGTGCAGGGACTTGATTCCTGGAGAAGGAGAAATTAAACATTTTAACTCTAATATATATATATATATATCCTATGCATAACTATGCGATACACGTATATACTGTTCATCTCATGACTTTCTTTTATGTTTGGTTTGTGCGTCCTTGGAGACTCTAATGGGTTTGTGTTTCTTCGATTTACATACTATCATGAACACATTCCAAGAGAGACCAGGAGACCACTCAGAAGAACCTCCGCTCATGGACACGTACACACATACACAAACCGTTAACTTCATCACTGAAAGACGGTTATAGGATATAGTCGATATGTATTCATGTTTGCCCATGTATTGTACTCCATATAACGCATATTGGAGCTGTAAATGAACCTAGGGACCCCTAGATGCATTCTTAATGTAACTGTTTTCCTGTAACATGTACCAAAAACTTTTATATGTCATGCTTCATATTGTTAGAATGCCCTGGAAATGACTCCGCCAGATATAGGTATGAACACACCATGAAAGGTATGATTATGTGTATAACGCATAACTGCAGTAGAAATGAACATTTCTATCACAAGCCATAATTTAATTAGACCAGCAGTCTGACAAGACAAAGAGAAATCTTCCGCGGGAACTTCCCTCCCAGCTGATTGGCGCAGTCTTCCAAAAGAAGGCGTGAACCGAAATGTTTTTAAAGAGGCGCGGAGCTCCTCCTCGCTCTCTTCCTGATCCGAGTCATCATCATGTAACGTCGCGCCTCCGGCGAGCTCATCGCCGTTCTTTTATTTTGTTTCTAGTTAGTTTTGTGTTTGTTTCCAGTCTAGATAAGCCCCCGTGTTTAATTCCAATCGTCGAAATCCCTGCACAGGAGAAGCAAGCGCCGTTACCACGAGACGCGCCGGACCCAGAGACGCACAAGCGTTTCTTCACCAGCCATGACGTAACTCCGCGTGATTTCCCCTTTGGGATCTTTATTTCTTTTCTTTAAAGTTAGTTTTGTTTTCATATTCGACGCTGTTTACTTCCACGGAGTGAAACAAACGTAGCCGAGCTACTTTCATTGGTAATGCTACTCAAAGACTTTAAACCGCCGCGCAACACGAGCGCCCAGAGACAACACGTGACGCTTACACGCACAAAGGACTCCGCTCACGCACGCGGCCGGGACAGGCCTTCAGGAATGCGACAACACAGCGAGACCCATAACTTGTGCAAGTATCTCTTTATAACGCTTCTAAGGAGCATTAAGATGATGTTTCGTGTTGTAATCAGAAAGGTGAATGTCTTAGGAGGAAGTATGCCAATGTTCTCTCTCTCCCACTCTCTCTCTCCCTCTCTCTCTCTCTCTTACTCGCTAACGCGTGTAAGTCATCCATTGCCCAAACTTTACGCATTTCTCGTTCATCAATGTCTTAATGTGTTTCGTTCGTGTTAATGTTTGTAAATACATGTATTCCTGTAACGTAGTAAATATATATAAGTAGACATGCCTTTATTAAATCATTATATTCACTTGACTGATGGACTTTCTCTTTGCTCAATTTCGAGTCTCTTAAGTGCCAAAGATCTTGCTACGAACTTTATAACTTAAAGATAGCTTTACATATTTGTTTATAGGGCAGAAAGCCCAATTCTTCTGGCCAGAGAATTGTGTTTCCTGCAATCCTATAAAGTAAGATGATATTGGGGAAAACCCCTCAATATTATTCGGACAATTGAGCTAAATTAATTTTGCCTGCTTTGTAAGACGTGATCTGTGTAATTAACTGCAATCAACTTGTTAAAATGAAAGGATTGCATGTATACATCCAGGTAAAATGACATTCTCCTTTAGAGGGAGATTTATTAACATGTAAGACTGATCTAATCCAAACATGTATGAATAATTATTAATTACCAATTATTAATTATGATATGCAAATTCCCCATGGATTAGATCCTGCCTAAAGTCTTTACACTTGAATAAGGAACAATACATGTATGCTGTATGGATGCCTCAAGTGTGACGATTGTCTGAAGCATGTGTATAAGCTAGGGATGGGTTTATACCACTTTTTTAATGCCCGATACCAATATCACAATCTTGAGTATCTGCCGATACCGATGCCAATCTGATACCAGTTCCCTATCGAGGGAACTCAACACCGTGTCGAGAATCGACTCTTTGGGGACTCTCCCTTAGCATGCGCCTCTGAAGTAAGAATGAAACTATTCCAATCCTGATTGGCGTTGCGTCATGACGTAACATGTGACGGCATACCCGGAAGTATAAAAGTGACGCTGAAACACACACATACCAGCTATCGCTCTTCAGCAAGCGCTTTGTGTTGAAACTGTCTCTGTCTATTTGGTGTTGTTTGTCTATTTATATAGTGATTTATTATGGCGAGTTAACAGTTTGTTCGATGTGTGCACCCCTGCCCAAGATTCGTCACGGGTGGGGACACACATCAACTTGATGTGAACTGTTTGGGAGCGCAGCTCGCACATGCAGCTCTTGAGGGATCTGCTTGTGCACACTGTGAAGCACTATCTATGAGAGTGCTGCGCTACCGCTTGGCTATTTTTAATAAGGGTGGCCAAGTTCGCGATCCCTGCGGTTTGAATCCCGTGTCCGTTGAGGCAGCGCGGAAGTTTATATCGGGGGGATCACAGAAGGATCGTGCAGATGAGAGCGAGACTGCTGAGGCACTTTCTCGTTCATCATCCGCGGATTCAATAACACTCGCTCACGTGCAGAAGCCCGCGCTGCGGCTTCTTCTGCCTGTGACGAGTGCCCGGTGCTGGAAACAATCTGCTTCTGAGGAAGTGGACGGTTGCAGCATCGGGAGACAGAGAGGGAAATGAGTATGACTCGCCAGCTCATGTTCCCACATATGAGGTATTGGTAGAGGCTGTTACGCATGCTGTGGCCAGACTAAATAAATAAAATATATCAGCTGACCACAAATTAAGCAGGAAGATTCTCGTCACAGTAAATCAGACGAGAGATTCCCGTAGCACAGGTCACAGCCTCAGTGCCGGGGTTTGCCATTTTTTCCCAGATCTTCGTAAAGAGATAAAATAAACTCTAGATCCTGGGAAAAAACGCACTCCTCTCGCATCTCATCTTACACTTCATGATAATTATAGTAATGTGATGGGTGCGAGGGAGGCGGGTTATGGCAAAATATAGATGGAGAAAGCCTTTACGAGTTTTCTTTCTCCTGAAGCGGCATTTTTGCTTTAACCCCAGCGCTGCCCAGCAAACCATGTGTATATATATATATATATATATATATATATATATATATATATATATATATATATAGAATTATATAAATATCATATTTAGAAATTATATAGAAATATCAGCACTGGTTTGTAGGGCATATATGGTGGCTGGTCGGGCTGCTGCGTCCTTGCATTTTATGGCTATATTACAGGCGTACCAGGCCGACCTCCTTAAAGATTTTGTGGTATTAAAAGAGGGATAGATTTTTTCTGATAAACGCGCCGCTTTTGCCTTCTGGCCTGTTCAGCGACGCAGTTATTCACTATCATCGACGGGTTTCAGGAGGCGAAGAAACTATCTGTCGTTCATCAGTTCCTCCTTCGCCGATCCAAATCTGTTAGGAGGGCTGGTCCTAGCGGCCAGCCACAGCCCTCAACCAACTCCTCATACCGGCAAGAGCAAAAAGAAAGCGTTTCCTCTAGAGCCCCTCCTTCTGGAGCTTGGCAACAGAGGGAACTCGCTCAGCCGAAGCCCGCCGGCCAGAAAGGCGACCTGAGGGCCATCATTCAGGCCAAGAGAACGGGAAAGAGGTCCTAGCCGAAGTGGTAGGATCTCAGAGGGCTGTCCCCCCCGCTGTAAGACAACCGAGGTTGTTTTCACAGTGGAGCCCTCGGGAAAAAGGATGTTATCTCGCCATCTCTGATGCTTCAGGCGACATTAATTTCCAGCGAACACCCAACAGGGTGTCTGCCACAAAAAAAAAAAAAAAAAAAAAAAAGAGCGATCACTATGGTCACAAAAAAATTCTCATCTAGTTCCTGCCGTTCTATCGCTTCAGGAAGACGAGAACAGTCCTCAAGTAATACCCGAGACCAGCCTCGAGAGGCTGGTTCCCTTAGTAGAATTTCTGGGAAATTGGCAAAATCTTCCAAATATGTGACCGAACACGGAAAGTAGGGACACAAGTTCTGGGGCATTTTGAGTTATTCACAGATTCTGAAAGTGTAGTCTCCAAGCTTTCCAACGCTGTGTAACACATAGAAATCTGATAATATTTGGAGAAAATGTGGCCATTTGAAGGTAGACATTTAAAAAAGCTCAAATGGTAGAAACCTGCTTCTAAAGATGTGCAGTTCTCACCTCTCTCTGCTGCTGGGAGTGACAATAGGGCTCATTTACATCTCATTTGGATAAGCCATACCCCCTGTAAAGCTCCCCCCTGTGCTTAAAAGCTTTTTTTTCTTTCCTGAGCTAGCTAATAACATGCGTGGCCGGTCATGCGTGGCCGCTTTGCCAGACTGTGGCAGGACCATCATTCTTCTTGGCATATAAATTTCCTAGAGATGTTGGCTGTTTTCAGGGCTCTGAGGAGCTTCCTTCCAGACATCAAGGGTTACCATGTCTTGATACGTTCGGACAATACATCAGTGGTAGCTTATCTGAACCGACAAGGGGGACTCAGATCGCGCCCTCTGTGCAGATTGGCGCATCAGATTATTCTTTGGTCCCAGGGGAAAATACTGTCTATCAGAGCAATGTATATTCCGGGGGTTCAGAATCAGGGAGCAGACATCCTGTCGAGGCATGGGGCTGAGGCCCGGGGAATGGAGACTCCACCCAGATGTGGTGAAGTTAATATGGGAGAAATTTGGACCAATGGAAGTGGATCTATTTGCGTCTCGAGAGACGTCCCACTGTCCACTTTGGTTCTCCCTCTCACATCCAGCCCCATTCCGAGTGGATGCTATGGTACAGGCCTGGCCGAGGCTTCGCCTGTACGCTTTTCCCCCGATCACTCTGCTTCCTGGGGTCCCTTGAGAGGGTACGTCAAGAGGGCATCAGTCTACTTCTGGTTGCCCCAATGTGGCCGACCCGAGTGTGGTTTTCAGACGTGATATCACTCCTGATAGCTCCGCCATGGCAGATTCCTCTGAGGAGGGATCTGTTGTCTCAGGCGGAGGGCACAATTTTCCACCCTCATCCAGAGCTGTGGAATCTGTGGGTCTGGCCTCTGAGGGGGCTCAGTACCTAAATGCTGGTTTATCAGCTGGGGTGGTCGAAACCATACTTAGCTCGAGGGCTCCGTCCACTAGGAGATTATATGGCCTCAAGTGGAATGTTTTTGTCACTTGGTGTAGAGAACAGGAGTTAGATCCAGTAAACTTGCAGATGAGAGCGAGACTGCTGAGGCACTTTCTCGTTCATCATCCGCGGATTCAATAACACTCGCTCACGTGCAGAAGTTCTGGATTTTTTACAAGACCGTTTCTCTGTGGGTCTCTCCCCTTCCATGCTTAAAGAAAACGATTTAGTTTCATATTTATGTTTAAATAAAATACTTAATTTTTTTTATTTCATGTATGTTGATTATATGAAAAGTGAAAAGCATGAGTAAGATCCTAACGGCTGTTTCACACCGCAAGCGTGAGCGACACGTGAGCAGCACGTATTTTTTTTGCAGCGCTGCTGACGCTCAATTAAAGTGAAAGCACACTTTTGATGGACAAAATAAATATGATTTTACACAAAAAGTGCCCAAAATGCACAGAATAAGCATGTTTAGTGAGTTTTAACAAGAACTGGAGTAGGCAAAAAAGAAAATGAAGACTCAAAAATATTTATAGAAGATTTAGGCTACCAATTTAAATTTGTTATGAATTATTCAGTTTGTGAAAGCATGGTGTATTATAAAAAACTAAACTAAAGTAAATTAGCCAGAAAATATTATATATAAACATTCTTTTAGTTTATGTAATACACAGACAGCTACAGGCTGGCACAACCCAAATCAAACCGAGTGTGCGTTTTATTTGTTTGTTTTTATCCGCGGAGTTTGCAGTCTTGTAAACATATCGAAAGTATGACTGAAACGACAAGATTGGAGCTGTTTTTTTTCTGTGTTTTGTTGTTTACCATTTAAATATGCGAATGATGTACTATAACAAACTTTTAACTTTTAAACTTTTCAATTTTATAAATAAACTATAACAAACAACTATCAATTATATAAATGACCAACTTCTAAAATCAAATTTATAGTTGTCTTTGTAAATAATTGTTCACTTATATGTAGCTTTGGAGCCGCTACTGTGACGCTGTACAAACGCTTCCAGTGTGAATACTCTCACGCGTAGACCTGCAGCTGCAGTGATGATGTAGTTACGCTGACGCGCTGCTCAAGCGCTGCTCACGCTTGCGGTGTGAAACGGCCATTAGATGCGCAATCGGGAGACAAGTGGAGTGGGCAGAAATTATTTTGTTTAAGTTAAGTTTGTTTTTGTAGAAAACCTTTCTTTAAAGTGAATTTCGTTTTGTATTAATTGTATCTTAAAGCTGCTGTCTGTAACTTTTTTAAGTTAAAAATAATCCAAAATAATTATTTAAAAAAAACATCTTCAGGCAGTGTTCAAAACTATCTGCTTGCCATAGCTAGATTCAAAACGGTTAGCTTGTAATAATAAAATTCCAGTGGTACTGGTGGGTTTCCACGGGAAATTCGAGCATGTCTTTGCGTCATTACGTCACACCCGTACACATAAAGAAGGAGTTTCGGCTAGCCGGCTATACTGCGCGTGAAGAGATGTAGAGATAGGCTTTTCTCGCAGCACTTTACATGATTAAACTCGGATCCAGAAAGATCCAAACAACAGTCATCAGTGTCAACTGGAGATTAACCAGTTATAAAACCCAAAAGACTTCGTACTTCGGATTTAAGGTGGAAAGAGAAAGAAACCGTCTCATGCAAACACAAGGATACACATCGGTGGGGCTTTTGAAAGATACGTGAACTCAGTGTTTTGAAGGGGTTCGAAACGGAAGAAGAGACGGCTTTTTTCTGCTGAACAAGTAAGACATTTCAATAGTTGGTATGGTAATTTATTTATATAGCACAATTAAATACAATTTACATTGTCCAATGTGCTTTACAATATTAGTAAAAATCATAAAAACAAAACAATACAACAACAGTACAGGTATATATTTAAATACAATACTGTAAGATAAGTGCTGCACCCATATTAAAATGATGAGATAGAGTGGATTAATGCTTTGTGTTGAAAGCCTTATCCAATAAAAATGCTTTTAGCTTGGATTTAAAAACAAAGCACAAAGAGGCCATTCTAATTGAAATGGGCAAGTCATTCCATAATCTGGGGCCAACGACAGAAAAGGCACGGTCCCCCCTAGACTTAAGTTTTGACTTAGGGATAGATAGGAGTCTCTGATTTGATGACCGTAGTGATCTAGACGGATGATGCTCAGTCAATAGAGCAGACAAATATGGTGGAGCCAGACTGTTCAGAGATTTGTACACAAAAATTAAAAGTTTATACTCAACTCTATAACGCACTGGCAACCAGTGTAAGGACCGTAGAATTGGCGTGATATGATTCCGTTTTTTTGCACCCGTCAAAAGTTTAGCTGCCGCATTTTGTACTAATTGAAGTCGTGACATTGCTGAGTGGCTAGTCCCCACATAAAGAGAGTTGCAATAATCTAGCCTAGAAAAAATAAATGCATGTATTACTTTTTCAAAGTTTTTAAAAGAAAGAAATGTCTTTACTTTTGATAGTAATCTTAGCTGAAAAAAGCAGGATTTCACTACTGAATTTATTTGCCTCTCAAATTTCAAAGATTCGTCAAATACTACACCCAAATTTCTCACCCACGGCTTCACATAAGAAGACAAACCACCAAAATGAACTTTAGGTATGGTGGAGTAGTCTGAGGGTCTAATTAAAATAATTTCTGTTTTGCTCTCATTAAAATTAAGAAAGTTTGATGACAACCAGGTCTTTACTTCAGTCAAACAGGCCATAAGAGTTTCCAGATTACCTGACGAGCGTTTTAAAGGCAGATAAATTTGAAGGTCATCAGCGTAGAAATGGAATGACAGCCCGTGTTTTCTAATAATAGAGCCTAGTGGAAGCATGTATAGAGAAAAAAGAATGGGGGCCAAAATAGACCCTTGAGGAACCCCACACGATAGCACAGCCTTACTAGAGGAATATTCTCCAATCTTCACTGAGAAGCTTCTGTTAGTAAAATAAGAAATAAACCAGTCCAATGCACTGCCAGTAATGCCTGCACACTGTTCCAGTCGGGCAATAAGTACAGAGTGATCAATTGTATCAAATGCAGCAGTTAAATCTAAAAGCACAAGAGCCGCATAATCGCCAGAATCACAGGTTATGAGTACATCATTAAAAACCTTCAGCAATGTAGTCTCTGTGGAATGATGTTTTCTAAACGTTTTGGAATGATGTTTTCTATCTCAATAGTTCAATCGTGTAACTGTATGTTTTCTTAATTCACACAGTTATAGAGTTTCCTTTGTTGTGCCTTTCTTGTTTAGCTATTATGGAGAATATGAATATATGAATATGAATATATTTAACACATTAAATAACGTTAGTCACGCAATGCCGATGTTGTTAAAATGAACAATTTGAGAACAATGTATAATTTGCACGGTTGCTGTAACTTAAACTGCGCTGATTAAATCTAACGATCGCTTGTCATGTCGAATGCTTTTTTCCCCTTAGTTGATCAGAACAAAAATGGATGTTACTTACTTGTTCAGAAGACATTTTCCGGTGAAAATTCTTATGTTAGTCAAACTTTCAAAAAGTGAATCTGTGATTCTGAATGACAGTATCCACACAGCGGGGTGATTGACAGCAGCACTCGCCTCAAAACATCGTGTTCATCCGCGCTTCATGCCGATTTACAACCCACGTAAAGATGATAATTCATCTTGATTTAATAAATAAGAAGTAAATATAGCAGGCAGCCAATATAAGCAGGATTTCTCAGGAGCTCCGTGCCAGCGCGTGAACTGAGCTCGTCTCAGAAATGAACCAAAACTTGGCGTATAAGCTACCTCAAAGATCTGAGAAATATATTAAAAGCTTGAAATGTGTACTTTAAAACAAAACTATTCAAAACGAAAGAACACAGACTAGCCTACTCTCTGCTCATGTAATCTGTATGAAAAGTGCATTTCTCTCTGGCGCGTTCACCTACTGCGAAGATCGCGGGTCAGCATCGTCAACTTTATCTTTGCAGCCTACATTGACGAAGAAAACACTTGTTTATTAATAAACAATTGAAATATTTCCTTGCTATATTTGACATATTCATAATCATTACTTTTGCCGGTTCTTGGTGATATTTTTCATGAACCACCTCTCAATAGTTAATATTGTTATTTGTTGTTCAGTTTATACAAGTTTTTCAAATGTTATTTAAATAAAAATATATATTTCTATCTCAAAATCTCTCTTTTTTTTCTAGTTTTTTTCTTCTAGTTTTTCAATAAGTAGAGTTCATAGTAGATATTGGGTTCTGCCCAAAGTCAAGCAACATAAGCATAACATAAAAGTAACGAGCTATGTAAAAAGTTACTTTCCAAAGGGGGTAACTAAGTAAAGTAATGGATTACTTTTTAAAGAAGTAACGAGTAACGAGCAAACACTACTTTTTAAAAGTAACTTCCCCAACACTGCTGGACGAGTGGTTCTTGCAGGGGCACAGACAGGCCCTTCAGCAGAGACACGCCCCATTCTTTCCAGAGGTGCATGACGAACTAACAAAGTCATGGAAGGCGCCATATTCGGCACGTTTAAAAACACTCGTTCTCCTCAGCGCTCTCCTCTGTCGACAGCGCGGAAGAAAAGGGCTATCAGTCGGTTCCCCCCCTCGAGGAGGCGGTGGCCGTGCACCTCTGCCCACCGCCGATGCTGGACCAAGCTCCTTAAAGCTTCTCCAACATTTCCCAGTTCCCTCTTATAAGGCGAATGGAAATGTAAATACTGCAGTAAATGGGTATGTTACAAAACACGCACACCTGCAAATAAACGCAGTTCGCAAAGCATATGTAGGTCACGCGCCCACTTTGAAGTGCACGCGCCCTCACACAAGCACGGTTTCCACTGTTCCCCCAGCTCACGCTGTGAATGTAGTTCACGTGCCCGCTATGAAGTGCGCACATCTACACATAAGCACTATAAACACAGTTTCAAGCCCCCTACACATGAGCGCTGTTAAAATACACAGAACAGCTGGACGGCCGATCTCAATGCGGCCCGTCTCCAGTCTCTATTCAACCCCTAGCTATATGGGCCAAGGCCTGGGAGGCTATTCCCGGTATATCAGAATGGGTGTTGAACATAATAAAACGGGATACTCACTACAGTTTGCTCGCAGACCCCGCACTTTTCAGCCGTGGCGGGGATCACGTTCTCCGCTCCGAAGTGTCGAACCTGATAGAAAAGGGAGCTGTAGAGCCAGTTCCCTTCTCAAAAAGCGAGTCAGGCTTTTACAGTCGCGACTTCCTCGTCCCAAAGAAGGATGGCGGCCTTTGGCCCATCCTAGACCTCACACACCTGAACAAATCATTCATGAGTCCCGTTCAGGATGCTGAAAACCAAGCAAATACTTGCGCATATTGTCCGGGGGATTGGTTTTTCTCAGTGGATCTGAAGAATGCTTACTTTCACATCCAGATCTTGTCCCATCACAAGCCAGTACACAGTACTGCCATTTGGCCTATCTTTGGCACCTCATACATTTACGAAGTGTATGGACGCAGCACTTACCCCCCTGAGGCAGTGGGGAGTGCAAGTGTTAAATTACCTCAACGATTGGCTAGTCATTGCCCACTTGAAGGTGCAGCTAGTGCACAGATCCTGGCTCATCAGCCATCTAGAATGCCTGGGTCTCAGGATCAACACTTCAAACAGCACACTGTTTCCCAGCCAAAACAATTCTTTCCTGGGCATGGTTTATAGACTCTATACAAATGAGAGCATGCCTCTCAGCAGAGCGCGCGCTCGTCATTCGGTACCTAGAGACATCTATTTTAGCGGGCACCTGTGCACCCCTCAACAGATCAAAGGATGCTGGGACTTATGGCTATCCAGCTAGGACTGCTAAACATGCGTCCTCTTCAACGCTGGTTAAATCACGCGTGGCGATCTGGCCAATTACGAATCAGAGCGACCCACGGCTGCATCAAAGCCCTGGCACACACACACACACACACAACACACACACACACACACACACACACACACCACACACACACCACACACACACACGCACACGAACACGCACACACACGCACACACACACACACTGTTTGAATTTTCATGTGAAATCACTAGCCATGTAGCAGGGCCTGAAATTCAAAATAGGACTGCACACTTAATGTTAGCCTGTAATGTTCTGTCATTATTATTATTATTTTTTCTTACTGAAGAAAGAAAGTCATATAGGTTTAGAACAACAATTTTAATGCATAGTCCTTTTAACTTTTTCTAATAAGAAGTGAATAAAGATAATTGCATTTAAGAATTTAGAATTTTAGGATGCTATGAAATACCCATATGTATATGGTATTTCATAGGATCTTTCACTTTCTCTAAAATACTTTTAAAATAGCATCATGCATTTTGCTGTTGTAATCGGAAAAATCAAAGGACAACTCACCCCTGTCCTTAATAGATTTCATGCAGACAAGTTTAATTTGTGAATTGTTACATTGTACAAAAAGTTACATAAATATGTTCATGTTTATGTTTATGTTACGCCATATTTGGCACTTGTAAGTACTTGCATTATATCTATACTATAAGGTATTAACTTCAGGTCTATTTCACAGAAACAGTGTTAATGCATATTCTTTCCTTTGTGCCACGATGCAGTGCAGGGAGGCAATTCTGGGTTATGTCCAACATGACCTCATAGAAAAGAAAGCAAGATTCCATGCATGTCTGCATCTGTAATGTAATGCTGCCTCCATCTGGAGGGAAAATGAACATTTATTTTAAAAAAATGCTAGAGAGTGTTTAGGCAGTAGAAAATGGAAATCCTGTAATAAATATAAATAAATAATAAAAAAAGAATACACCCTCCAAATAGAACAACAATTAAGAAGATTAATGTGTTGACAGTGTTCTGTACACACACACACACACACACACACACACACACACACACACACACACACACACACACACACACACACACACACACACACACACACACACACACACACACACACACACACTATTAGCCTTGTAATGTTATGTCATAGCACTAAAAAGTATTATTTATTTATTTTCCACAGAAGAAACAAAATACATATATAGGTTTAGAACAACAATTTTAAATTATGGTCCTTAAAAACTTTGCAAAGGGTTAATACGTGTTAATTAAGTGAATAAATATAAATTAATTTATAACTTTGAGCTGTCATACAAAGTAGACTTCAAAAGCTCATTTTAGACAGTAAACTGATGTGATGTGGTTTCAGTGGAAAACTATGCAAATTTGTCAATGAATGCAACATTATGTCGACTGACAAATAGGGTCTTGGAAGCCCCAAAAGGGATTTTCTCGCTACTTCCACTCTGTAAAAAAATCTGCTGCAATTGTATGGTAAATTACTGGGAATTAGTTACATTACTTTCACAGTATGTTGCTGTATCATTTTACAGTCCATTGTTGTGAAATGAAAGCTGTATACTGTGATCTCAAAGTATGTATTCTAGTACAGTACTGTGATTAAGTAGTATGTTTCTTTAGATATAATGTATTTAACTGTAACTTCAGTCAATGACCAGTACAGTACTGTGATTAAGCAGTATGCTGCTGCTGTAGAAATACAACACTGTAATATTATGAAATATGCTATAAATTTACACTTAAAATCTGTAAATCTGGGCACTGGGAAATTGTATTGAGCATTTCTCAAAAATGTTTTAATGACATTTTATAGACTAAACAGTTAAATTGGTTAATCGAGCAGATTAACTGATAATTAAAGCTGCAAACGGTTTGTGCTTTGGTACTAATTAAAATAAACGTTAGCTGCAGCTCTACTTTTATAAAAAAAATTGCCCAATAAACATAAAATTTAATTTTAAAGACATGTTCCACCTCCAGTTTAACATGAATTAATTCAAAAATAGAACAGTGAAATATTAAAAACACTCTTATAAAACCGTAAACCTTCAACTCATGCTGTATGCATGTCTTGGCTTTCACAATATCTACTTTGACATCCACTCGAAGTCAATGAGCTTCCTGGTTAGTGTACACACTTGCTGGTTGATTTGTCCTCGCTGTCTCTTTGATTTTGTGCCCATCTCTGGATTAATGCCCATAAAGCACCTATAAACAAAAACACACAAGGAAATTAGTGAGTTTCATTCAGGTGGGATGATAAAGGTGTAATTTCCCAAACAGTCCCCCACAAATGTTCCCAAACGCAGGCAGCCACAAATAAATGAACGTATGGGAAACACTGCAGACAGGGGCGCATAATGCACTGGGGGCTATTTAGGTTGAGTGTGCTACCTCCGATTGGGCAAAAATTCTGTCATTCAGCCATGGTGCCAAGACATGGCCTTGTGAGGGAAAACCAATAACGAAGCCCTTTAGAGGGCGGAGCATGTAAAAGAAAAGAAAAAAAGGAACTAAAATTCAAAAATAATTCACTTCAAACCTACAAAAGTACTGAGAACTGAACACAGATATTTTTTAACAGCTTCCTCTCTGGTCTCAAGCACAGATACACAAGTTGAGTCTATACAACACTTACTATTGGGGTTGGTACGAGTAGCCTAGGCCTAGGCTGCTCACAAACACAACACCCAAACATTACTACTTTTAAAAAGCCCTCAAGCACAATAGTAATGTAGACATTTACCTTTTGATAAATTCCAGAGTGCATGAAGCACCTTCAGCATACTTCAAATTAAAATTGTAGTAGCTGGCAAAAACAACAGCCAAACCGTCTGGTGTGAGCACAAGCATTGACAAGACCACCTCAACACGGTGTAGGCTTTCCCTGTGTGAATTTGAGGTAAGAATAAAAAAAATTCTTTAAAGAGAAGTTATTAAAATATTTGTATATGCTCTTAGTTATGGTTCTTAGAAATAAATAAATCAAAAGCAGACATGTTTAGAAAGCCACTTTTAAAAAATCTTTAATTTTAATTTCAGGTAGCTCAACATGTTCTGGACTCGCAGGAAAAGGAAGTATCTACTGGAGCTGAGATCAGCCCAGACCAGAGAGTGTAGTTCAACCAGATGAGTGTGCACAACCAAAGAAACACTTGCTGGATAAGTACCAAAAGCATGACTTGGTGTGAAATGCATAATTTTTTTTTAAAAAGACATCAACATTACCTTGGACAATCAAGCGAGGGGTGCTTGGTAGCGTTAACTTCTTTTCAATGTCAGTGGCTGTGGCACACACCTGCAAATATAGAATAAGAAAAGAATAAGACTGTTAACATATCTTGTACCCATAGATTTATCTTTTTTTTAGTCAGTACACATTTTGTAAAGCTTAGACTGTGATCATGGGTTATGCAGGAAGTACTCTGTACACTCACCAATAACTTCAGCTATCACTATAAGGAACATCTGTACACTTGCTTATTCATGCAATTATCCAATCAGCCAATCATGTGGCAGCGCTGTATACTACTTCTTCTTCGGTATATTTTATTTGGCAGCTTGCAAGCACTGTATACTATAAAATAACAAAGATACAGGTCAGGAGCTTCAGTTAATGTATAACTTATGTGATGCATGCAGACATAGTAATAAGGAAAACAATCTCAAAGGAATGTTTCCAACACCTCCTGGAATCCATGACATGACCATTGGCTGTTTTGAGAACAAAGGGTGTATACCTAACCAGTATAAGTATGGTGCTCCTAAGAAAGTGTTTGGTGAGTGTATGTCTACACATTAAAAAACAATCCTAATGTGAGAGTTAAATTAAACTTACATCAACATCAAGCACAATGGCATATTTGGGGTCTTTGAAGTACGCCATCAGGAGGTGAAGAACACATGCAGCCTTGTCTGAAGCCTCGGGTTCAAATTAAGCCAGAACATCTTTCACCCCTTGATGACCGTTGACTTCTTGGCAGAACTTCATAATGGTGTTGCATTTGTTCTCCAGGGCCTATCAAAACTTCACAAGAATGGAGACATCAAGTCAAGTCAAGTATATTTATATAGCGCTTTTCACAATATATATTGTATCAAAGCAGCTTCACAGTATCAATCAAAATAACATAACAATGTCTGTTTCTTAGTGGAAAAAACATTCACGTTAGGTAGGGCTGATCAATGGTATTAATGATTGGTTAATTCATTTGAATATCCCCAACTGAGCAAGCTAAAGGCAACATCAGTCAAAAGACTGAAGTGGGAAAAAATGCCTCTTGGTGAAAAGAGAAAAGTCCATTCCTCCTTAAACCACTGCAATGGCTGGTGCAGGCACACTGTTCAGATAGCGGCACTGAATGACGTAGGTCTTCTCCTAGGAGGTTCAGCTTTCTCAGCACCACTCATGCCTTCCTCTGAGTAGATGTTGAGGAGATGACTTTTTATGCCATCCAATGACGCCTCTGTTTCACCAGGCAGAATTTCTGCAGGACACTACATGACACAGCCATACTGATCCACAGGGCCTCTTGCCATGCCTCTATTTTCCTCTGGTACCTCACTGAGTGGTTTTAATTTGTTGCAGAAGACAATAGAAACCATCTCCGAGGTGTAGCGATGCGGCCCATCAATAAACATTTATTTTACTTTTATATTTATTTTGATTTGTTCGGGCGCCAGCCAGGCATTTAATCCTAGCAATAAGTAAACTCCGGATAGCTTATTTAAAAACCACCAGCTACATATGAAGGACTTGAAGGAAAAATAATCAAATTAAACCCGTAGGAAACCAATCAATTTCATTTGCAAATTTATTTTAAACAGTTAGCACAAGTAACACTCAACACAGTGAAACATAACAGTCATGTTTGGACATCTCATAATAAGACAGTATACTGTATACACGATGGAAAATAAAACACATGGCAAACAAAACAAAAAACAAAAATCAGACTAAGATAAGGCGGCAACAATGGCAATTCGTCAATGGCAAGCGCTACTCAATTTATGAACTCACAGACAGTCACAAACAATCTTGTACACTCCTCAAAACCATATTAGGTAAAGTGAACAAACTGAGTCCGAGCAAACCCATCAATGAATGCAATTTACCACTCAGTTTCCACTTTTACACGTGTTCAAAACAGTCAAGAAAGAGCGCGATGGCTTTTGCACGTGTGTGTATGTGTGTGTGTCGACTTGTGGGTCGTGTGCACGAACTGTGAATGCAACAAGTCCGTACCCGATACCGTTGTCTTCGTTTGAAGTAGCAATCAAACAACAGGAGCTTCGTGTGCAACAAGTTTCCAGGAAAACAGTCATCAGTCGATAAGGAAATCTCACTTCACTGCACCTTTGCCGGCAGCCGCGATAGAGAGCCTCCGCCACCGCTTCACAGCTGCACTCTCGTTCACCCCGTCACGTCATGCAAGGTAAGCATAAATCACACCTCCTGGACACTGCCCACTTCCTTCAATCTTCTCTCCGAAGCAACTCGTTCCTCGTACCGGAACACGGAACATCTCAACACCATCTCGTAACAGTCAGCACATATCTTCGAAGCAACAAGACCTCTCACATCACCAGTTCACTTCCGCCATTTTCGACGAAACAATTCCCCTCCTTAAATAAGTCGTCACAAATGATCAGCCTCGTCCAATTGGTCAGCGAAAAAATGAATAAATAAGAATGATAAAGTGGCTACGGAGTTCTGTTCTGCCACACTCCCTCCCCCAGGAAAAAACAACAACTCATAGTTGTTGGACCAAGAGATACTTTAAAATCCCAGGAAATCTTCTTCCTCATCGGAGGTCTCCCTAAAGATCTCTTCTAGTTTCTCCCTATTGCACAACTCTACTTCCTCCGCAGTAGGAAAACAGGGTTTTAAATTGCACACATGGACATTACGCACATCCTCTCCTGTGGATTCTAGAGCAACTCTATAGTTTAATGGACCTAACTGGTGGATAATGCGGTATGGTCCTTTCCACTTCGGTGCCAACTTAGCACTGAAATCACTGAAATTGGATTGCGGAAAATTTCGGATCCATACTCTGTCTTTCTCTTGGAATACTACATCTGGTCTGTTTTTGTTGTAATTTCTCAATTGTCTTGTTTGTGCTTTTTTACAGTTTTCCTTAGCCTGTCTTTGAAGTTGGGACAACTGATGAACAACATCGTATGAGGGACCAGAAGGAGACAGATTACGTCCATGCAACAGTTTATCCAACGGGCTATGAAGTTTCCTACCCAGATGGAGCTCAGCAGGGGACATTCCGATGGATTCCTGCACTGCGGTATTGAGTGCGAAACGGAGTTCTGGTAGGTAGTTATCCCAACCTTTGTGATTGTCTTCCTCTGTCTGACAAAACATAGTCAGGCACGCCCCATCGGGTAAGCACTTCTCTCCGCAGGATTTCAACAATAGCTGGAGCAGTAGCATGTCGCAAGGGGAATAGCTCTACCCATCGTGAGAAATAACCAACAAAGACGAGTAAGTATGCATGTTGTTTGGAGCTTTTCGGTAGTGGGCCCATTATGTCTACTCCAAGCATTTCATTAGGTCTTGACGTGATGATTGGTTGGAGTTTTCCTGCTGGTTTTCTGTTGTCACTCTTGAGTGTTTGACATTTCACACAACTCTTGACATATTTCTTGACATCGGTCCACATACCATGCCAATAGGCAACATCTTGTACTCTCTTATAGGTTTTAAAGATTCCAAGGTGCCCACTGAGGGGGTTTGAATGATAGAATTGGAGAATGGTGGGGATAAGGATGCGTGGTACGACAACACGGTATTTAATTTGACCATCAGTCAGGTGAGTAACACGATATAACTTGTCTTCTACCACAGCATACGGTTCCTTCTCAGTAAGTTCATCGTTGGCCAAAACTTGAAATATTTTTGTGATTTCAGGATCACGATGTTGTTCATCCCAGATGCGTTCAGGGGTGATAGGAAATTCTGGATCTTCCTTCTTGCTTGTGTACACATTACACTCAGGTAGGTGGTACATCCGTGACAGAGCATCAGGAGCAACATTCAACTTCCCTTTCCGATATTCCAACACAAAATCAAATCTTTGTAGTCGAAGAGCCCATCGAATGAGTCGACTTGTTGTTTTAGTAGAATTCATTACCCACTGCAAGGAAGAATGATCCGTAACCACTGTAAACAAACGATGTTCCAGGTAGTGTTGCCACTTGTCAAGTGCCCACACCACTGCTAGGCACTCTTTCTCTGTGGTGGAGTAGTTACTCTCTGCTTTGTTTAAGGTTCGGCTGGCGTAAGCGATCACTTCTTCACTGCCTTGCTCCTTCCGCTGGGTCAACACAGCACCTAGGCCAGTGTCACTTGCGTCAGTATACACTGTGAAAGGTAGTTGAAGGTTTGGATGTCCCAAAATGGGTGGTGTTGTAAGACAAGCTTTCAAATGATCAAAAGCTTGTTGACATTGTGATGTCCATTGAAATGCTTGACCTCTTTTCTTCAAGGTATTGAGAGGTTCAGCAATCCTTGAAAAGTTTGGGACGAATCGATGACACCATCCAGTTAATCCCAAAAACCGCTGGACTTCCTTAAGATTGCGAGGAACTGGGTAGGTATGGATGGCTTCCACCTTACTGGGATCGGCAGTGATTCCTTGACTGTTGACTACATGACCAAGGAAGGTGATCTCACGAAGACAGAACTTACATTTTTTCAGGTTCAGTGTCAACCCTGCTATTTGCAGCTTCTGCAAGATGATCTGGATGTCAGAGAAATGTTGATCCATAGATGGTGAGTAAATGATAATATCGTCTATGTAGACAAAACACATAATTCCGAGCAGACCTCGTAGGACTATCTCCATACGTCGTTGGAAAGTTGCCGGTGCATTTTTTAGGCCGAAAGGCATAACATTAAAATGATATAGCCCACCAGTTGTAATAAAAGCAGTCTTTAGCTTGCTCTCTGGTTCCATGGGAACTTGCCAATAACTGCAGTTAAGGTCCAAGGTTGAAAAAATGGAGGCATTAGAGAGTTACTCTAGAATCTCTGTGATGTTAGGCATTGGATAAGCATCACTTTCAGTGAGGGCATTGATCTTTCTGTAGTCCACACAGAATCTTAGCGTTCCATCCTTTTTAGGAACTAAGACAACCGGAGAGGCCCATGCGGAATGAGAGGGTTCAATGATGCCAGCACTCAACATGTCTCTGATCTGTTCTGTAACTATGGCTTGCTTTACAGGGTTGAGCCGATACGGTCGTTGTTTGATGGGTACCTGTTGACGCATGTATAGACGATGTTGAAGAACATCTGTTTGTCCTGGCTGACAAGTACACACCGTTGGATGCAATTCTAGGATCTGGCGTAACTGAAGTTCTTCATTGGGAGGCAAGATTGCTTCCATAATTGCTTTATCAATTAAGACTTGGTCCTCTGTAGAATCAGTCTCTCGTGATGGCAATAGAAGTTGTGGTGGAGGAACAGCCCTCAGCAGAGACAAGTTTTGTTGAGAACGTTTAAACTGCTTGGTTTTCCGTGGACAGTGAATTCTACTGGTAGGTATACTTGCTTGTCCTGGTTGGAAAAAGTATTCCACTCCAGATGCACATTTAAAAAAATATTTCCCATCAGCAATATTGAGTTGAAGACCACTTAGAAAGATGAAGTCCAGCCCTAAGACTGCTACGTACGTCAAAGACGTTGAAGTAAGGACTGCAGCCCTCAAAGGAAAACTCTGATTATGAAGCAGAATCCGTACATTTACCCATCCAAGCGGAACTTCGGCCTCAATTCGCTAGATAGAGAGGTCCTGCGGTCCATGGATGAAGACTCTCTTGGGATGTAAGTTCCCTCCACAAACTCTCATGAATGAGGGTATAGCTGGCTCCAGTATCTAAAATAGCCTTACCTTTCCAGGCCCCAATATTAATAGGAACAACTGGTTGTTGTGGTACAGTGCATTGTGGGTTGTCAGTAGCTCATGTCATTGTTGGAATCGGTTCTGTCTTTAAGACTGAGAGCACATTATTGGTGGGTGGACCACCTTGTTTCGGACTTTGGTGTGGTCTCTTGCTTTGAGACGACTGTGACTGTTGAAATGGCTGTGACTGTTGAAATGATTGATTCGACGATGCATAACCAGGGCAGTTTCCTGGAGGATGATGACCTTTACACCGCCAGCACTGAACTGGAGTCTTGTCCATCTGACGAACCACAGGTGCTCGGGCTGACATAGACTGTTGTTTGTGCTGAAAACTGCTCTCATATTGGAGTTGCTGCTCATGGTCCTTCTCCAGTTGATGCCCTAGCTTCACCAACTCCTCCACTGTAGATACTCGACTGCGGAGCTGGCTGGCAAGGTGAGGTTTAATATTTTTCAAGATCAGTTTTACAATTTCACTCTCTGTTAAAGTTGACTTCCATCTCTTGCATAAAGCTCTGTATGAAAAAGCAAAGTCTCTGATGGGTTCTTTCTCTCCTTGAGTTCTTACTCGGACTCTTTCTGCCAACTCTGACTCTTTCTGCCAACTCATCCTCATAATCTTCAGAAAGAAATGCAGAGAGGAAAGCTGGCTCAAATTCAACCCATGTGAATACAGAGGTACGTGCAACTTCCCACCAGTCGCGGGCAGTTCCATACAAGACTGTACGGAATGTAGCTAGAAGATCCACATCTGACAAAGGATGCAATGCCAGGAAATCTTTACATCGAGTTAAGTAGTTCAAAGGATCTGGATCATCATGTGGTTTTCCGAAAGTGGGAAAGGTAAGTCGTAGATGATCACTTTTAGCTAAAGGAACAGATGAAGTGGTAGTAGTAATTGGTACAGAGCTTGTGATGAATGAACATCTGCTAGAGGTACTTCTTGTTGGCTAGCAGTCATCTCTTTAATCTCTTCGATCTGGGTTTGTAGTTGGTCAGACATGTCGGACTGAAATTTTTGAGTATCAATGCAGAAGGCATCCATTTGGTTTTTGTGTTGATGAAATTCTTTGTTGAACTGTTCTTGACTGTTTTTCAGACTCTGGAAAGTGGCTTTAAAGTCCTGCTGAACTTCTGCTTGTAGCTGTTGGACCAGGAACCGCACTTCAGACACAACAGAAGTCTCCACTTTAACTAATTCTTTAGTGATAATTCGCTTTGTAGCTTTAGACCATTGGTCCATCTCACTTTCCACTTTTTGCTGGTTATCAGTGATGCACTTTAATAATTGTTGTTGATTGTCCTCCATTTTGACCACCGTTTTTGAAAGATGAGTTGAATGTTGAATAAACTGAGCTTTCACCTCCTGGGTAAGTTCTGAAACTGCATTCTCCTGTTGCTTGATGAATCGCTTGAAGGTGTCCAAGTCTTCTTGTACTTGTCTGGTCAGTTGCTGAATTCCTCTGCCTGGTGTTTGAAATTCACATGGCAATTCCTGCCGTCCCACAGACGATGAAGTTTCAGGGATTTGCATAGGTCTGCATAGGATCTGATTGGGGTTCCCAAGTGAGGTTTTGCACTGGAGTGCTGCCAGTCAAGGTGGAGGATACAAACTGCACTCGTGATCCATGTTGATCAGTGTGGGTAAGATGGGGAGTATATGGACATGAGGTGATAGGGATTGCTGGCTGCCAGCTGGGGGTTTCCACTTCCGGTACTTCCATCTCAATAAAAGTTGAAGGGGAGGGTGGACTGGTGGTCATGTCAGTATAAAAATAAAAAACAAAGTCAGTAAATGGTCTCGGTGTCTTTTGTTGGGGAAAAAAAACAAACTTGGCCAAAATAACAAATATTCATTGATTCAGGGGAACAAACTTACAATATTCAAATTATAATTCAAACACTTTTAACTGACAATAAACCCAGGTCAAATAAGCAAACCCTCAAAATTCAGTTCACAAATCCAACAATCTCAATTGCAACATTTTCACAGAAATAAAAAAAAACTGCAAAGCTTTCACAATTGACAGGAAGTTCACAATGTGTTTTACAATTCCAAGCTTTGCATTTAGAATCACAGGCAAAAAAAAAAAAAAAAAAAACTAGTTCAGTTCACAGTTCAGCTCGATTCAATTAATTTCCTACAAGCTCAAAATCAATTAATAGTCACCTCTTGAAATGACCCATATTAATGTCCGTTCTAATTAATTTTAAAGCTGTTTGTTCAGTTTAATTCGTTCCCCATTTAAGTTTCAGGTTACCACTTTTATTTAATTCAAGTCCCTGTTCGGGCGCCATTTCTGTAGCGATGGCGGCCCATCAATAAACATTTATTTTACTTTTATATTTATTTTGATTTGTTCGGGCGCCAGCCAGGCATTTAATCCTAGCAATAAGTAAACTCCGGATAGCTTATTTAAAAACCACCAGCTACATATGAAGAAAAAATGAATAAATAAGAATGATAAAGTGGCTACGGAGTTCTGTTCTGCCACAGAGGATGTCTCAATTTTTTGCAACATCAGCGAAACATTTTGGATGGCTCCTCACAATGCTTAGAACAACCTGATGACATATTGCTCTAGTTGGGTTATGATCATGCTCAAACATTTGATCCACCACTGCCTTCACCATATCTTTTCTATCTCCTGGTAATGGTCTTGTTTTATTTGTTATTGTCTTTTGAATTGCTGCTGACATCCTATCCCAGTTGACTTGGAAGTCTGCATGCCACGGTCTGCCAAGCTGCAAGGATGTAGACGAAACAGTGTCTTGAGTGCATAGGGGACTTGATGGTATGGTGCAAGGAGTGCTTGAGGAGCTGGGGATGAAGGTTGGAGAGGGGACAGGAACCAGTTCCAACTCAACCTCTGCAAGGCCTACAATTGAAAGAACAGATTACATGGAGATAGAATGTATGTTAACTGGAGGGAAAAACACTGAATGTTAGAGAAAAGAAAGAAATACATTTAACATTTAAACATTAATTAAGGTAATTTTTTTATTATTATCCCCGAGGGGCAATTTAGATTACAGCCAGCAGTAACAAGTATATTAATCAAACAACAACAATAAACACAAACACAGAAGAGCATAATATATATCTGAATTCATCGGGTATTGTTTACAATATTGATAACAGTCGGAATAAACGACCTTTTTAATCTGTTTGTTCTGCATCGCGGCAGACTATATCTGCGCCCTGATGGCAGCAGCATAATTCAATTCAATTCAATTCAAGTTTATTTGTATAGCGCTTTTCACAATACACATTGTCTCAAAGCAGCTTTACAGAAAGTGCATTTCAGAAATGTACAAAGAAAAATACAGTTAGTTAATCATGTATAAATTTAGGCATAACATATCGCCGGTGTTAGTCGTCTCTTCACAGGCGTCGAGTCGTCTCTCCACAGGCGTTTAGTCGTCTCTCCACCGGTGTTTAGTCGTCTCTTCACAGGCGTTGAGTCGTCTCTCCACAGGCGTTAGTCGTCTCTCCACAGGTGTTGGGGCATCTGAAGTCTTCGTGAGAGGCTGGATACAAACTGGAGCTGACGAACGCTATTTACCTCGGGACTAGCGTCCCGAGATAACAGCAGAAAGACAGATGGGAAATAATTAGCATAGCTGATGTTCATAATATTAATGCATTCGAACTGATTCAGAAGTAGTATAAAAGGTAAGCATTAAGTGAATGCTTGGTTAAAGAGATGCGTCTTTAATCTAGTTTTAAACTGGGACAGCGAGTCTGAGTCTCGAACAATATCAGGAAGGCTATTCCAGAGTTTAGGAGATAAATGTGAGAACGCCCTCCCTCCTTTAGTAGACTTAGATATCCTAGGAACGACCAGAAGCCTCGAATTTTGTGATCTTAAAGAGCGCGATGGATTGTAGGGCGATAGAAGGTCTGTTAAATACACAGGAGCTAAACCATTTAGAGCTTTATAAGTCAGTAGTAATACTTTGTAATTGATACGGAACTTAATAGGTAACCAGTGTAGAGATGATAAAATTGGTGTTATATGATCATATTTTCTTGATCTAGTAAGAACTCTAGCGGCTGCATTTTGCACTAACTGTAGTTTGTTTATTGAGGATGCAGGACAACCAGCTAATAAAGCATTACAGTAATCTAGTCTCGAGGTCATGAATGCATGAACTAACTTTTCTGCATCTGAAACAGATAGCATGTTACGTAGCTTAGCAATGTTTCTAAGGTGGAAAAAGGCTGTTCTTGTAACATATGAGATATGATTTTCGAAAGTCAAGTTGCGGTCTAGTATAACACCCAGGTCTTTTACTGTAGTGGATAAAGTAACAGGACATCCTTCTAAATTAAAGTTGTATTGTAAGGGATTTTGTGGGTAGTTTTTTGGACCAATAAGTAATACCTCCGTTTTATCTGAATTTAATAGCAGGAAATTACACGTCATCCAGCATTTTATATCTTTTAGACACTCTGTCAAGTTAGATAAGTTAGTGTTTTCATCTGGTCGTGATGAGATATATAATTGAGTGTCATCAGCATAACAGTGAAAACTAATTCCATGTTTTCTTATAATATTACCAAGTGGCATCATATATATTGAGAATAGCAGAGGGCCTAGGACAGATCCTTGCGGCACTCCATAGTCTACTGATGTTATCTTTGATTTTTCCCCATTTAAACAGACGAAATGGTAACGGTCTGATAAGTACGATCTAAACCAGCTTAATGCCTGTCCCTGAACACCAGTGTAGTTTTGTAGTCGATCTAAGAGTATTTTATGATCTATAGTGTCGAACGCAGCACTAAGATCAAGTAGAACTAGTATTGAGATACAGCCTTGGTCAGAGGCTAAGAGTAAATCATTTGTAATTTAAAGCATAAATTCATCCCACAAGGGATGACTGTGGTCAGCCAGGATGACTCTCGCCTTCTTCAAGGATCTGACCTTATACAGGTCATGTAGGTCATTTAAGGGTATGCCAACAATTTTGCTGCATACCTTCACGATACCTTGCATGCGATTTTTTTGTTTAACCTCTTAACCTTCGCCAGAGCGAGGGCGCTCTGAGCGTTTTTTTTTTTTTAAATCGTTCAAAGTTACTATCAGATTCAATGTTAATACCTTGACAAACTATAGGCTACATCATTAAAAAGATATAAGACTGAAGGTTTAGTATTTGACCACTATTGTATTCTGAGAATCTTATAGTGACAGTTATGTCTTAATTTGTGTCTGGAGTTATGTAATCAAAAAATGAGTCGATACCTTTGATATGATTTATGAGCGTCAGCCGCTTCCATTCAGAAAAAAAACTCCAGTGAGATCGTCACGACAGAGCTTGACAAAACAACGTCCATCAGGGCTTTTAGCTCAAAAGTGTACAGATTTGGAAAAATATTGATAGATTCTCATAGGTTTACATCAGATTTATATAGACAGGAATCATATTTATTGAATATCTACCCAAATGCGTCGATTTAATCATTATGAGCGCTGGAGACTCTGATGTACTGAGTTTTCAATACATACTGGCAGCCTGAGGGCGCCCTGTGCACATATGGACTCCAAATATGGAACACGAAGAATAATCATATGTGACATTTCAGGAAGTCCATCACGACGTAAACACTAACAGAGATCGCTGTAACATGCAGATAAAGATGTTTTGAAGACAATAAACATGATTGCAATGATATTTGGTTTACCTGTGTTCTTCGAGCCATGTCAGGTATTTTCATAATAATAGATTATATTTATAATGTAATGCTAATCGATATAGACTTTATCATCGTGAAGAATACTATAAAATACTATATTTTCTGTCCGATTTTTTTTATCTGAAGCCAAATCAGAGCACAGAAGGTTATTTAAAACACTCGACTTGTGCTATAAAGTAAGTTTTAGAGCACAAACATGGTTTTAATCTCATAAATTGTCGTGTATTGATGGTGTGCTAAGCTAACATGCTAGCTAGCCCTTGGTGCACCTGCTACCTAAATGTTATATTTATGAATATTTCTAAATAGGACTGCTTGCTGAAATGTTTCTTTTTTCAAGAAGGTCATTTTATATAGTTTCAAATGTAAGGTGAGAACTTTGAGAACTTTCCCTAAAAGAGATTAGGGGTTGAAACAGTGTGAATAGCCAGTCGTTAGTAATTATAATGCAGACAAAAGAAAGCATATTTAGAGCAATAACTAGGCTGGAGAGGTGTGAATGTGTGCAGGGGAGACTGACACTGAATGGAGATCGTTTAAACCACAACACAATAGAGAAAATAGACTGAATAGATGCTTAGAAGATGACAATAAACATCAGTTTGCTTTTCAGAGTCTAATCAAAATAAAGTCGTTTGACATGATCTTGAAAAACATTAAACTAAATAAAGAGTTTTAGACATATCATCTTCAGATTTTAAATATAACATGGTCAGACATGTGGCTTTAGCTGCAGTGCATTTCTAGATTGCTACAGGGCCAACTTCAATTTTATTTTCATGAAAATATTTCATAAAAATAAATTTCTAATAACTTGACAAAACTTTGAAGCTATTTATAACATTTATTTTTCATTATGACAATAATTAATTCTACATTTGCAATAAACTGCCAGGTGTCAGCTTTCAAATGAGATCATATACTTGTGCTTTTAGAACAAATGGTTCATGAACTGTATCTGTTTCAGTTTGGGTATGCCATTTCTGGGGATTTTTCAAAATTGGGGGTGAAGCTTAACAGGTTAATAGAAAGTGACCCATGCCAACAGATAAAAGAGAAAGTAAGAACTGATTCAATAAAACAGGAATAAAACATTTCCATAAAAACAGTGTCAACATTAAAACTGCGAAGCTTACGAAGAAAGTGCATGCGTGTCACAGTCTGTCTAGTCTCCGTCTCTTCACTACACTTCCCAGGATCCTCTTGTCTCCTCACCTGAACTCACTCCCTCATTATCATCATCTGTGTCACCTGTTTTCACCGTGTTATGTTTGATTCATGCCTGTATTTAGTTTGCTTCTGCTCAGTCTGTCTTTGTCGGTCGTTGTATGTGTTACCGGATGTTTTGGTGTCTTCTGCTTGCCTGTACCCGTTGGATTTTGGAATATATTGAGTAAATTTTGGAATTGGAACTTTCTGACTCTGCCTGCCTTCCTCTACCCACACCACACCCGTGACAGAACGACCGACCAAACAAAATGAGCTGGGAGCTCGCCGGGCAGATCGCGGCACTGGCTTTGGATAGCCGCGATCTCTTCACATTCACCTGGAGGTTTGTTCCTCTGGCTGCCTCCAGCCCTCTGGACGACAGGGCCATCATGGCATGTTATCGGCTGGGGGTGAAGACCGTGGACCCGAGGGAGCTCCCAGACATCTCCGGCCTAGACTGGAGAGAGGCACTCTCCCGATGCCTGGAAAGCTTCCTCCCATGGCACGCCATGTCTTCGCCGCTGGTCCCATCCAGCCCAGTCAAGCCTTCGCCGCTGGTCCCGTCCAGCCCAGTTGAACCTTCGCCGCTGGTCCCGGCCAGTCTAGTCAAGCCTTCGCCGCTGGTCCCAGCCAGCACAGAGACCCTACCGCTGGCCTCTGCCAGCATGGATTTAATAGACTTTTTCACAGAGCCCGTTGACCCAGAGCCAGAGCCCGTTGACCCAGAGCCAGAGCCCGTTGACCCAGAGCCAGAGCCCGTTGACCCAGAGCCAGAGCCCGTTGACCCAGAGCCAGAGCCCGTTGACCCAGAGCCAGAGCCCGTTGACCCAGAGCCAGAGCCCGTTGACCCAGAGCCAGAGCCCGTTGACCCAGAGCCAGAGCCCGTTGACCCAGAGCCAGAGCCCGTTGACCCAGAGCCAGAGCCCGTTGACCCAGAGCCAGAGCCCGTTGACCCAGAGCCAGAGCCCGTTGACCCAGAGCCCGTCCAGCCAGAGACTCACGTCAGACACGCCCAGCCAGAGACTCACGTCAGACACGCCCAGCCAGAGACGGTATTCCCACCCAGCCTCCCTCTCCCACCTCCTCTCATCTGCCACCTTTCAGCCCGTCCACCCCTGACTACCAGCCCTGCTGATCCAGCCTGGTCGGTGGATCCCTGGCCTCCGCCTCCAACCTCCTCAACCAGGACTCTACCTCGGCCCTTCGTCCCATCTGCTCCCCCTTGGCTCTTACCTCCCTCAGCTCCACCATGGCCCCTCAGTCCCCCAGTTCCGCCAGGCTCCCTCGTCCCCCCGGATCCACTTTGGTCCCTCGTCGGCCTTCCCTCACCTTTGGACTTCTCTCCTCTGGCTACACCTCGTCCCTTCGTCCCCCCGGTTCGGTTGGACTCCTCACTCCCCTCAGTTTCCCTTTGGTCCTCACTCCCTCTGGCTCCACCGTGTCCTTCTGTGTCCCTGTCTACCCTTCTGTCGCCGGAGCCTGCGGTCTCACCATGTTCCTCCAGTCCCTCAGCATCACCCTGTCTCGTCAGCTCTACGGCTTCACCCTGGTCTCCTCCCTCACCTGCTCCGCCCCTGTCAGTCGGCCCCCTGGTGTCGTCAGCCCCGCCTCCGCCTTGGCTCCTTCCTCCATCTGCTCCACCTTGGCTCCTTCCTCCATCTGCTCCGCCTTGATTCCTCTGCAGCGCGAGGTCGCGCTTTCCGGAGGGGGGGTGTAATGTCACAGTCTGTCTAGTCTCCGTCTCTTCACTACACTTCCCAGGATCCTCTTGTCTCCTCACCTGAACTCACTCCCTCATTATCATCATCTGTGTCACCTGTTTTCACCGTGTTATGTTTGATTCATGCCTGTATTTAGTTTGCTTCTGCTCAGTCTGTCTTTGTCGGTCGTTGTATGTGTTACCGGATGTTTTGGTGTCTTCTGCTTGCCTGTACCCGTTGGATTTTGGAATATATTGAGTAAATTTTGGAATTGGAACTTTCTGACTCTGCCTGCCTTCCTCTACCCACACCACACCCGTGACAATGCGCTGATGTGCTTTTTTACACACATTATCAACCTGGGACTCAAAGCACAGTTTACTGTCGATTACAGTCCCGAGATATTTGTACTGCTGCACTAATTCAACTGGCTAATTCAACTCCATCACAGCAGGGGAACTGACAATAGGATTCTTTCTAAAGTCGATGCACATCTCTTTCGTTTTTGCCACATTAATATTTAAAAAGGAGGATTTGCACCAATCAATAAAATCATTCACTACAGGACCGTGTTCAGGGTCATCACTACTAAGGAGGGACACGATGACAGAATCGTCTGCAAATTTGATAATATGGCGCCGTTCATGATGGCTTTGACATTCATTTGTGTATAAAACAAATAAAAGAGGGGAGAGGACACAGCCCTGGGGGGACCCAGTAGAGGAAAAGAGTGCATCTGATAAAACACTGTTCACTCTCACCCTTTGTGACCTCACTGTTAAAAAATCCATTAGCCAGCAAAGAAGTCCAGTATCAATATTATAAGAGTTCTTCAACCTGTCTGCTAAAACATGGGGCTGAATGCAGTTAAAAGCGGAGGAGAAGTCAATAAATAGTAGACGGACAAGGGACTTGGCCCCCTCAAGATGTTTAAAAACCATATTTAAGAGTGTCCCTATTGCGTCGTCCACACCTCTGCCCGACCTATAGGCGAACTGGAGAGGGTCTAACTTATCCTGTACAGTATCCAAAAGTGCATCCTTCACTAGCCTTTCAAAAGCTTTCATGACAAGAGATGTAAGTGCCACTGGTCTGAAATCATTAAGGGTCTTAGGAGTTTGAATCTTAGGCACAGGAACAATTATTGAATCCTTCCAAAGACAAGGGACCCTATGCAGCTGTAAAGACAACTGGAAAATGAAACAGAAGATGTCTGCCAGCGGGACAGCACAGTTCTTCAGAACGCGACCCCCGATCCCATTGGGACCTGGAGTTTTCCTTTCTTTTACACCACGAAAGAGTTTCAAGACCATTAATTTATCAATGGGCACAATATTGTTCACAGGATTTGAATCAACATTTTTAAAAACAGACATCTCCTCACTAAAATCATGAATATTAAAACGATTATAAAAAACATTTAGTTCATTAGAAAAGTCCAGATCGGTTTTTCCATTCTGAGTAATGGAAAGCTTTTTGGACTGCAACCCCATTATAGTTTTCACGCCCTCCCATGCAGGACGTGAATTACCATTACGCAGCAAGTTTTCTACTTTATCTTTATATACGCACTTGGCAAGCTTAAGTTCCCTCTTCAACTGTTTAGATAGTGCTAATTGCTTATTTTTAGTATGCATATGTAAATCTGCACAGCATGCCTTTTCTTTTGAGTGATTGATATTACTTTTTAATTGAAACAAATAGATTATTGAACCTAATTTGTATCTAATATAATTTTAATACCATGTCCATATTATGTCTATTTTTCAAAGATTGTAATATCTAAAATTAGTTAAATCTGTCGGATCCAAGTTCGAATTTTTAATTAAAGGTTACACTATAGCGTGTTTTAGATAGGCTGGCACGGAACCCGTAGCCAGACAGCAATTTATTAGGGTCAAAATACTAGGGCCAATGAAATTAAAAGTCTGTTTAAAAATATGGGTCGGAATAACATCTTGAGGACTAGTAGAAGGCTTCAAATGTTTGACTATCTTCGCCAGGCTCGAACCGATGAAAAACAGCAGAGACAGTCGACGGCGGAATTGAAGGATCATGATCAGAGGGCTGAGTAGAAGATCTAATACGAGCAATCTTATCCATAAAATGTTTGCGAATAGTTTCACAAGTTTGTACAGAGACATCAATACCATCTGAGGCTGGAGGATGTATCACAGCATTCAGTGTACTAAATAAAACTCTAGAGTTATGGACATTTTTTTCAATAAGATCAGAAAATATTTGCCCCGCACAGTTTTAACCATTTCCTGGTCCCTATAAATGTCGTGAAAAACTTGAAGCTTATTTTATTCCATTTTCGCTCTGCACATTTACACAACTGACCAAGAGCACGAGTGGCATCATTTAACCATGGTTCTAATTTTGGTTTAATACGTCTAGCCTTCATAGGTGCAATAGAGTCTAAAATATTGGTAGATGTAAACGTAAAAGAAGATAATCGCTCATCCGCACACAAGTGCAATGGTGAGCTTTCATAATACACATTGGAGATGGCAACCTCATTAAACATACTACAAAAAAGTTCAGTATGTAGTAAAGCGTGGCTGATCTAGTAGCGACTACGCCACCCCGGAGTAACGGGGAACTAATCTAATAAGGAATAGGACACGAGTTTGTTTGCTCAGGAGAGGCAGGAGGCGTGAGTTCACAATTAAACAATTAGTTTATTAAAGAAAACAATAATCAAAAAAAATAAGTCACAAGTAACTGGTATTGATCCAGAAACAAAAATAAAGACAAGACAAATAATGGTTTTGATCCAGAAACAAAATATAGAAATGACAAATAACTGGTCTTGCTTAAGAAACAAAAATAAAGACAATAAGACAAATAACTGATCTTGCTCAAGAAACAAAAAGAAAGAAAAGACAAATAACTGATCTTGCTCAAGAAACAAAAATAAAGACAATAAGACAAATAACTGCTCTTGCTCCAGAAACAAAAATAAAGAAAAGACAAATAACTGGTCTTAATCCAGAAACAAAAATAATTCACTGCTGGTGCTAAGGCTCCCGAAAGACAGGCTAGCTGTGGCTGCACATGGCCAAAAGAAACCCAATTTGGAACCAATCACACTCCACTACAAAATAGTGATCCAAAAATAACACACAGTGAAACAACGACTTAGCGTAATGTAGAGAATGAACCATGAACCAAACACAAATTAATCTTTCTAATCTCTCATGGGCTTCATTAAAATGTGATTCAACATTACGGATTTTAACACCCCATTCCTAAGTCACAACACTGACGCCAGATAGTCTAGGCACCCCCTCCGGAGAAGATTTTTATGGCCAAGACTCCTCAGAGATAAGCCTAAAACAGGAAGAACGTTGCCAGAATGGTGAAAGGTCTGACCACCTTTGACCTCCCTCAGCATGACCACTGCTGAACATGACACCGAAAAGTAAAACAGACTTCCCTCTGCGTGAAGACTTTTGAATGACCTCATTGTTGAGACCTCTTAAAACCCACAGAGACAAGAGACTTCTCATATAAAAATGCATAAACTCATCCCAGAACAATTCTTGACGAACTTATAATCAAACATTGTTCCACTACCTAATCCTATATTGTAGCTATGTATGTGTCTACTATACTAGATAGCATACAAGTCATGCAATGTTGTTACTTTAGATGGATGAATGAAAGTGTGTCTTGTTTGATATCAGTGAGATCATATATTCTTAATTCTTAAGATGGCTTGAGTGAAATCTGTGTAAAATGTTTTGTATGATTATAATAATCTACAATGTTTAAACTGTGATCTCTTGTTCTCTGCTAGTGTTGGAGAGCAAGCAGATCATAGATAACGCCTGATTTATGATAAGAAGAAACGAGGTCCACCTCCTAAGATGATGCCATTGTCCAATTGGCCAGAATTCTCCAAAAGAGGTTGGACTAACTTTAAGTTAAAGACCCGAACAAAGCAGAACGTTTCAGTTCGGTCCAGAGAGCAGTTCAGTTTCAGTTCAGTTCAGTTCGGTTCAGAGAGCAGTTCAGTTTCGGTTCGGTTCAGTTCGGCAGTTCGGTTCGGTGTTGAATTAAGTTTGTGCCTCTCTCGACAAACAGCAAGAGAGTGTTCATGTTCGTACGCTTCTACATCGACCAGACCCAAATTAGACCAGCAGACAAACACAAACTCATCAAGATCGGAGTTTAAAACAGCTTCATTCAAGCCATCAAACTTTTCGTCTCACTTTTCTTTCTTTTTCTTAGTTGTATTTTATTTTCTCGTTAAAAGTCTCGTTCTAAGTTAAGTTTTGCTGTAAAGTCTCGTTTTAACGTTTCAACTACAAAACCAGCTTCCAACTTCAAAGACTTTCACTCATCCGCGCCAACACCCCACGTGACTGGCCGTCCAAGATCTATCAGGCACACGAGGAGACCAGCCAAATAACGGACCCGGGAAACACCTTTGACGAAGCACCGCAAAAAGGAAACTCCCTGGCATAAGCAACGCAAAGACAAGCAAGTACTCCAGACTCGATCTGAACTGGTGCCTTTGTATGTAAATTGAATAACCTGTCTAAGAAACGAAGGTTTAAATTAATGCTTGGTGGTTCGTTCAGGTTTATGTCTTACAAGTGCCTCTCACTCTGAAAACTCACTCTTTCTCTCTCTTCCTTTGCGCCTTGTATGAATGTGTGTGTGTGATTGTGTTTAGACCTTAGTTTTATGTGTTTAGAATAGTTAATAAAGTCGTCCATATATTTGAAAAGATATTTGTCTTGTGTTTTGCTTACACATTTAATGCCTTGTACTGCCGATCTAAAGTTACCTTGCTAATACATAGTGTTTCACTATAGATTGGATATTTATATCTGTTGCCAAGGTTTAAATTACGGCCCGTTCAAATGAACTCTAAACGAGTCATTTGCTCGGTTCCATAGTGATTCGGTCAATGATTCATTGCAAATCGATGAATCATTCCCTTTGAGCTAAATTGGCCTTCCGGCCCCCTTAAATACATTTTATGTATATTATTATTATGTAGGCTCGCTACATTATTTGGTGGAGAATGCGGGCATTTCAACCTAAATTGTAAGAATATTATCAAGATTCATCTTTTCATATTGTGCGGATGAGAGATCCGATTCTCTGAGAGTCTGTGTGTGACGCGCGCAGCGCGCGCCCCGTTTGAATGAATGCTGCTGCTGTTGTTGTCTGTGAGTGAAGCTCCCAGAGAAAGCTGAAAAGTCTAGTCTGCCGCCCTATTTGCTTTCTTGTTAACTGCAGTAAATAAGATATGAAACCTCGCACTACGATAAGGTAAGAATTGAGCGTGTTCCTCATTTCCAGAAATACCTCGTTAGAGCTGTTCGATTTCTGCGTGTTCCAGAGTCTTTCAGGAAAGCTGTAACGTTGTGTGTGTGTGTGTTTATATCAGTTAGAGAACTGAACGAAATCAAACTGCAGTAATTAAAATAACCCTAACGTTATAAGGACTAATATTCTCCTCACAGAGCGATGAGCGTGTTCCTCATCTAAGTTAGTCATAAGCCTTATATTTATTTATCTGGTTCAGTGCGTGTCCCACTGATCCCCGTGATAAACAGCGAGGCTTAACTAATCTTATCTGTTTGTGTCCGTTCAAATAATTCTCGTGTAACATTGCGCATGTCCGAGTGTAATTTGAATAGTGGTTATTTAAATTCGTTATCAAGTAAAGCTTGCCATTGAAACTGAACCAACAGTTATTGTTTTATGTGCCTAGATAAACTTGCACAGCGACGATCCGCCGAGGTCGTCCTAATTACATCTATTAACGCAAAGCTGTCGCTTGCTTAAAGTTAATATCACTCTTGACAAACTGAGTGAAGCCCCACGTCGTAAACCCAGCTACGAGTGGTGTATCTTATTTTAACAGTGTGAAATGCGCCGACATTTCCCGTAATAGGATCGATTGTTACTGTACATGCATGTTCTGTGGACATTGAAATGCTCCCATATTGCATGGAACTGTAACAAATTGTTTTCCAACTGTCTGCAATTCCCGGTTCGCCCACTAGCGTTCGTTTGGTCGCTATAGTTACGATCGTGACACGGAAGTCTTGCCAAACGTTTCCGGGTGAACTTTGACCCAACCCTCGGTGTAAACAAACGCTAGCTAAGCTAAGCTAACCTGAGCAGTTGTTCACATTGAGGCCTGTGCTAAAGCCTTTAGCATCAGTTACTGTTATCAATACTAACCCCAGCAGTTAACTACAGTGTCTGTTTGAACAAAGTTAAATTGATTTAACCATTTAAACACCTCGACTTTTAGACCTCTTTTCTTCGTTTCCTTTTTCCTCTCACACTTTACCTATATTTTACTGGAAAAGGAAATATTTGTGTACAATTATTAATTATTTTACCTGCATTTTACTTGAAAAGAAAATACTGGTTTACTATTATTAATTGTCAATTTTGAATTTGATTTTGAAGAAAAGAAAATATTAAAATAAAATTGAAATTCTATTTTTCTAGACAGGTCATTTGTAATGATTTCTAGATTTATTTTTAATAATTCTAATTTCATAATTTTCATAATTTCTAAATTTCTCGTTGAGATCTAATCACTTTAGGTGAATAAGTCTTGAACTCTGAAAGTTAAAATTTGAAAGTTGTTATTACTATTATAAAAATAGTGTTAGACTCAGATTTGCTCATTATTGTCATTGCGTTTTATATCCTTTCATCCTGTTGGTTATAAACTTAACCACTATATTTGTTCTGATTAATTAATTTTCGGGAAGCTTCAATAGGGGACATTACCATCTCCATACGAGTTTCAAATAAACCAGAGACAATCGTCCTTTACGAAAGTTTATTTGTGTGTTTAGTTGTTCCTCAACTATCAATTCTATACTCGTGGTAGACGTAAAGGTAGCGGGATCCAACCTCCTTGCTTCATTTCTTCCTCATCACGTCTTTCCTGTTCTGTCCTGCTTTATTCCATCTTATTCTTCACATTTGTAGGAACAAACCTGGAAGAACCACCAATCGACTCTAAAAGAGACAAATATAATCTGTCCCAACAAACAGATTATTAGATATTTGATTTTTAATCAAACCCTCTTGTGTTCTTCATACTCTCCCTGCATTTGTAACGCAATTTAAACTTTGACATCTTATCCAAGATCAAGTAACAGAGACAAGTGCCGAGCAAACTCCGCCTTCACAGCATCCCTGCTGTAAACCCTGCTGTAAGCGGTCGAACTGAAGGTGTGTGGTGTCAATCCTGTCAAACTCAGAGAAGAGGTATCAACATCATTATTGTATTATTTTTCCTCGCAAACATAAGCAATAATATTGTTTACCTTTCTGGAAACAGATTTTCATTGATAAAAAACATTTATGAGAAATAATACTTCCCCTAGTTAATAATTTTCTTTTTGTTTTTTTGTCCCTCATTGAAATTGGTTGTTAACTTTTCTCTCTTTGTCCCTTACTCAGTTGAGCGACTAAGTCCTCACCCCACGAGTTGAAACCAGCTTTTCATTGATAGAAAATATTTATAAAAATATTTCTCCCATTGAAAAAAAAAAGTTTCTTTCCATTGAGATTTGCTTTAACCTTTTTTCTCTCTCTTTCATTTACCCAGTTGAGTGACGAGATCTTCGCATCACTAGCCTCACTGTGTACCCTTAGACCAACACTTAGTCATCACGACACTTCACTATTGGTGTACAATTACTGAAACGACACTTAGCCGTTCAACCACATATAGGCTTATACACACAGATCTGTGTCAGTCTCTTCACCAAGCGTGCCAACATGTCATGGACGACAAACCCCACTGCCCAACGGGAAGACGTGGACGCCTGGCTCAGAGGCATTACAGACTGCCTCACACCAAAGACAATTGAACTGTTATTATTTTTAATAATAATCATAATTCTGAGAAGATTCCTGACACATGATTCAAGCCAGAACCAAAACCACGTGGAACTAACCAAGATAACCTGTTCCTTAAGTAATGCCTTCACAGCCCAGCTAAACCTAAGCCACCAGCACGTCACCCACCTACAGGAGGAGCTGACACGTGCCCAGAACCGCATAGACAAGCTGGAAGTGAAAGTCCAGGATGACTCCAAGACCACCGAGTTCCTGAGAGAGCTGATGCACACTCAACACTGCAAAGACCAGCTCAAAGGTAAAGCTCAAGACAAACTCAAAGTGTCTGACGAAGCGGAGCAAGAAACAAAGACACAAGTTGACAAGCTCCAAGAAGCCCTTGCAGTCACTGAACGTGACAAACAAGAGTCAAAGACTGTCCAGAAACACCTGGTGAACCAACTCCAGGCTGTTGAACATCAGCTAGAGAAAGCCAAAGCTGACATTGAAAGTAAGAACTCTAAAATCACTGCTCTGGAAGACCACCTGCAAAGGTGCAGCGTTGAAATGGACCATCTGATCCAACAGCGAGACGCCGCCAACGACGAGCTCTACGCGGTCAGAGATGAACTCCAGCACATTTTCCAACAGAAACCAGAGCCAAGAAGGGAGAGACCTCCCTCAGCATCACCCCTGCTGAGCAGAACAGAGTCCTCCATCCAAGAACTGGCATACAGTGAAAGAAGTGAATGGCCACAACCCAAAACGTCACCGGCCTTCACCACAGAACTGTTCACTGCCAACAAACGAAGAGAGCTCATCCAGGCAGACTCCAAAGCTGCACAGGGGATGACCTTCAAAGATCTTAACCAGCTGGTTAAGAATATCACTCAGTTCAACCCGAACTCCACAGAGGGTCCCGACATCCAGGCCTACCTCCGAGATATCGACTTCCACCTCGAGGTGAGACCCCATATGACTGACAGAGACATGTTTTACCTCCTCAGATCCACATCCAGTCCAGAGGTACGAAGCTTCCTAGACCGACAACCTGCTAATGTCATGTCAAACTACCAGCTACTACGTGAGACACTGATTAAAGAATTTACAGGTCCAGAGTCAGAACACGGTGTGTTAATCGCCTTGGAAACCAAACAAGGTCGACAAGAGACTCCCCAAGCCTATTTTCACCGCTTTCGACAAGCCTACTTAGGTGCACATAACAAACCTGAACTTGAAGAGGATGTGAACTTCAAAACCCTCTTCCTGAGAAACCTGCACCCCGGATTGAGTCATCATCTTGGCATCATGGCCTGCCCCGGCACAATGAAAATTCAGGAGCTACGTGACCTGACACACAAGGCCTACATCAAACAAAAGATGTCCTCCAAGAAAGGGTTGAAAACATCCACAGTGTCAAACTCCATCAGCCAAGACACAAGCCTTGCACTGGCAGACACCCAGTGCCATGACAACACCACAGTCCTTCGTAAGGAGCACAGAGAACGTGACTCCCATGCCGATGACTTCTACCACTCCAACCACATGGAAAAGTCATGGGACCCACCAGAAGGAAACAACTGGAATCAACGAGTGCATCCAAAAGCATTCTATGTGGGTAAGCGACAACGAAACCCACCTCCGCACCACTCAGCCAAACACCCCACTGAGTGTGCCCAAGAACACGACAGTCTCCCCGCAGAAGACATGGAGCACCTACGGAGGCAACTGCAAGTGCTCATCAAAGACAAGCTGAACACAGAAGACCAGTGATCACCTTGTACACCTTCCTGAGACGACCACCTGTTCCACAACAACCCAGAACAAAGTGGTCTCTCACAGTCAACCACTGACAAACACCCCGAGGTACCAGAAAACACCATCCTGGTTACCCATCACACCACAAGCTCCAAACTCAAGAACCATGTGTGTGCTACAGCAACGACAGTAAGCACAGAAGGTCAGAAAGTCTGTCACAACCAGAAGGCATCACAAGAGGAAGGCAACAAAGGAGACCACGTTTTGCACTACAGCTTCACGCATCCATGCCAAACCATCTCCCAATGTCTGCCAGAGAACTTCCTGCCTTACTGGACTGACCCCCAGCAGATCACAGAAGATCCCTTTCCAAGGCAAAGATGCAACAAGCCCATCAAAGCTACGCCATCAAGCAAAAGGGGGGAGCAAAACAGACTGAGACAGATCTGACATACATACAGTATACATGCAGTACCTGCACTACACTACACTGTACCACTAACATACACAAGTTAAACACAGCTACCATGAAAAACATTCAACAAACATGTTCTTCCCACAGGTAGACACTGAAATCGCAACACTGACTTAGCTATCCTTTCCATAGGAAACATGTAGCAATACACCCAACAAGTGTAACCCTCTCATTACATTGTGACACCTGACACTGCACAACAGTAGCCATACAGGAGTCACTCAACTGCTTTGTTTTGCTTTACCTCTTCCCTTTCTTCTTCTTTTATTAGGTAAAATCCCTGTTACCCCATAAGGGTCAAGGTTACCATATAAGGATTGACGCACCACGCCTGATGTTTGCAAGTCACCTTAAAACGAATGTTAGCCTAGAGAACTCTCTGCATCATTCGAATCAAAATTTGAAAGGTAAATTGGTCTAAACCTAGAACAATTTAGAAGAGAATAAAACAAACAAATCAAAGTTAGTCACAAAGTTGATCAATCACCGTTTTAAAACAAACTAGAATAACGGTCCTAAAATCGAACTAAACTTTTTCCACATGATTGACTATATTGAGAGAGTGAACCTGTTTAGGCCTAGATAATCTAATGCCCTGCACCAGTAAAGGGACCAGTCATGGAGGTGTTTGCCTTGTTGTTTGCTGTGTGTGTTTGCTTCTTCTGTTTCTCCAGCGTTCAATGATGTCTTCTCTCATCAACCCATCATCGATCGAAGGGGGAAATATGTAGAGAATGAACCATGAACCAAACACAAATTAATCTTTCTAATCTCTCATGGGCTTCATTAAAATGTGATTCAACATTACGGATTTTAACACCCCATTCCTAAGTCACAACACTGACGCCAGATAGTCTAGGCACCCCCTCCGGAGAAGATTTTTATGGCCAAGACTCCTCAGAGATAAGCCTAAAACAGGAAGAACGTTGCCAGAATGGTGAAAGGTCTGACCACCTTTGACCTCCCTCAGCATGACCACTGCTGAACATGACACCGAAAAGTAAAACAGACTTCCCTCTGCGTGAAGACTTTTGAATGACCTCATTGTTGAGACCTCTTAAAACCCACAGAGACAAGAGACTTCTCATATAAAAATGCATAAACTCATCCCAGAACAATTCTTGACGAACTTATAATCAAACATTGTTCCACTACCTAATCCTATATTGTAGCTATGTATGTGTCTACTATACTAGATAGCATACAAGTCATGCAAATGTTGTTACTTTAGATGGATGAATGAAAGTGTGTCTTGTTTGATATCAGTGAGATCATATATTCTTAATTCTTAAGATGGCTTGAGTGAAATCTGTGTAAAATGTTTTGTATGATTATAATAATCTACAATGTTTAAACTGTGATCTCTTGTTCTCTGCTAGTGTTGGAGAGCAAGCAGATCATAGATAACGCCTGATTTATGATAAGAAGAAACGAGGTCCACCTCCTAAGATGATGCCATTGTCCAATTGGCCAGAATTCTCCAAAAGAGGTTGGACTAACTTTAAGTTAAAGACCCGAACAAAGCAGAACGTTTCAGTTCGGTCCAGAGAGCAGTTCAGTTTCAGTTCAGTTCAGTTCGGTTCAGAGAGCAGTTCAGTTTCGGTTCGGTTCAGTTCGGCAGTTCGGTTCGGTGTTGAATTAAGTTTGTGCCTCTCTCGACAAACAGCAAGAGAGTGTTCATGTTCGTACGCTTCTACATCGACCAGACCCAAATTAGACCAGCAGACAAACACAAACTCATCAAGATCGGAGTTTAAAACAGCTTCATTCAAGCCATCAAACTTTTCGTCTCACTTTTCTTTCTTTTTCTTAGTTGTATTTTATTTCTCGTTAAAAGTCTCGTTCTAAGTTAAGTTTTGCTGTAAAGTCTCGTTTTAACGTTTCAACTACAAAACCAGCTTCCAACTTCAAAGACTTTCACTCATCCGCGCCAACACCCCACGTGACTGGCCGTCCAAGATCTATCAGGCACACGAGGAGACCAGCCAAATAACGGACCCGGGAAACACCTTTGACGAAGCACCGCAAAAAGGAAACTCCCTGGCATAAGCAACGCAAAGACAAGCAAGTACTCCAGACTCGATCTGAACTGGTGCCTTTGTATGTAAATTGAATAACCTGTCTAAGAAACGAAGGTTTAAATTAATGCTTGGTGGTTCGTTCAGGTTTATGTCTTACAAGTGCCTCTCACTCTGAAAACTCACTCTTTCTCTCTCTTCCTTTGCGCCTTGTATGAATGTGTGTGTGTGGATTGTGTTTAGACCTTAGTTTTATGTGTTTAGAATAGTTAATAAAGTCGTCCATATATTTGAAAAGATATTTGTCTTGTGTTTTGCTTACACATTTAATGCCTTGTACTGCCGATCTAAAGTTACCTTGCTAATACATAGTGTTTCACTATAGATTGGATATTTATATCTGTTGCCAAGGTTTAAATTACGGCCCGTTCAAATGAACTCTAAACGAGTCATTTGCTCGGTTCCATAGTGATTCGGTCAATGATTCATTGCAAATCGATGAATCATTCCCTTTGAGCTAAATTGGCCTTCCGGCCCCCTTAAATACATTTTATGTATATTATTATTATGTAGGCTCGCTACAGTAACGTTAAAGCCCGTGCAGCCTCCACAAGCCTGCTTCCTGGGACACCCGACACCTGCGAAATACAAGAGAAAAGAAAACAAATAAGGCAAACAATAAGAACAGAATAAACTTATACCACAATCAATTGAAACCAAGAAAAAAAGATAATAATCCGTACCAAATAAAGTTACAGTCGAGACAACGTGAATCACAAAAAAAAGTCACACAATCGGTTCTTAGAAATTACACAGCTGACCGAGAGAATTTTAGCAGCTCTCAATCCATAAATCACTAGATTAAACAGTGACTAGTAACAAACCAAACCAGATTACAACACAAAAAATGACAACTGCCTAAAGCAGACGTGGTGATGGGTACAGCGGTACTTAGTTCGAGTTCCCCGCAAAGCAGCTCCCCACAAAGCAGCAGACGTGGTTCAAAGCGCGAAGATTGCTGACAGCCAGTTAAGGTGGCGACTCAACCTCGCATTAACGCGAGCAAAGAGAACTCCTCAATACAAATATTCATTAACTATCTAATTAAAAACAATTAAAAACTACAGTGAAAATGATAGACGATGTACTCACCCTGATTTAGTATCGGCACACACACATAGACATGAGTCACAGGCACACAAGTCATACGAGGCGTCCTTTAGTGAATCGAATCACAACAGCTGGTGCTCTGACGCGGCTATTAGGGGGTGCCCCACCGATGGAAACTCCGTCACACTAGAATATATTGCAGATCATTCAAACAACCTTCCTAAAAGATTACAACGGCACCACACTAAAACTCACCTAAAGGCGGATGTCATTCCAACAACACGCACAGCCTTGATGGCCTAGTGTCACTCTAAACAAGAGATAAAATGCCACGTCACTTCAATACCACAATCAAAACAGCCAGCTGTACGGCAGAAAACACATACCTCTATGGTCTCTGGGAATGACAACAAGGGGCGGGCTTTAGGCAATGACGCATCCCAGGGAGCATAAACGACGAGTCTATATACGCCAGGGGCTGCGCCCCATTGGTCATATACTTAACAATGATGACGTGGCAACGAGTCACTCACTTCACCACATTTTACCCACCCTTTTGTGTCGTCGCCCCGACGATAGATTACAACATTAATACCAAGGCCTAAACAACCGTAGAGGTAATACTGGATATAGACGCTGAAATACTCCGTGCATCCCTCACATTCTCCACTGCTCGAGGAAGATGGTGAACATTAGGGTGTTGGCCCGCGGTAGCTCGTCTCGTTCTTCGTACTGCTCTAACACTATCCCCTTGCTGGTTAGAGGGGAGAGAGACAGACACCCCTACCAGGCCCAAATCAACATCTGGTGCCAACTCACCAATTACAAAGGGTGCAGACACTACCAGAGGTGGCTCCACCACTTCCGGAAGCAATGATGCTGGGGTCTGCTGTGTCACCGATAACGTTGATGGCTGGCACCTAGTTACGGTTGCGGGTTGCAATGCCATGGTTTGGCCTGACCCAACCTGCCAATCGTCTGACACGGCCACCCAAAGGTCTACTTCCTCTACGTCGCCCAATGATGATGGTGTCCCTGTTAAAGGGATATCAGAATGAACAACTCTTGGGGCTTCTCGTCGTATGAGGGTCCTCATAGACGAACGATGAACATTCCGAATCTTACTCAAATCGTCCGTAGGTGCAACAGCATACACTGGCCCTCCATCTACAGGAGCTCTCACGATCTGATACACCACCGAGCTCCACAGGTCCTGGATTTTATGACGACCTCTCACGCTATGATTCCGGAGATAAACCAGCTGACCCTCCCTCAGTGGTACATCACGAACGTGTTGATCATACAGTCTCTTACGGCGTTCAGCCGCAGCCTTCAAACGCCCTTGTGCCCCTTCAAATGCCACCTGCATCCTAGCTTGATGCTTTACCATCCACTCATGAACCCCACCCCCACTAGATTCCTGAACCCTCCCCAACATGAAATCAATGGGGAGTCTGGGCTCCTGACCAAACATAAGGAGATGTGGAGACTCACCCGTACTCTGGTGAGGGGTGGTGTTATAACAGAACAAAATCTGTGGGAGGCAAGATACCCAGTCCCGTTTACGGGAGATCGGCAGAGTGCGAAGAAGGTTATGAAGAGTTCTATTGAACCGTTCACACTGGCCGTTGCCTGCTGGATGATAGGGTGTGATACGAGATTTTTCGATCCCATAAAACCTACAGAGTTGTTTCATAAGAGCAGACTCAAAATTCCGTCCCTGGTCGGAATGAATATTACAAATATTAACCCGAACTTAAAAAACCACTCAGTCACTAAAGCCTGTACCACTGTCTCAGCCCGCTGATCTCTAGTGGGGATAGCCAGAGTAAATTTACTGAACACGTCAGTTAGCACCAAAACATTCTCGTGTCCCGAACTGGAAGGCTCAAGCAGGGTAAAATCAATAGCCAGAATGTCATTTGGCCTAGAAGCCAAAACATGGCCCATAAAGCCCCGAGCAGTTGGTTGGATATCTTTGGCCAGCTGACATTGTTAGCAAACTCAAGTCCACAAGAGAAAAACTGGGCAATGCTGTAATCACCACTTGATTCGCCTGTATTACTGGTTCTGCCTCTGCTACCTGCCTCACCACGGCTGGAATTATGGTCCCTGGTCGGGAACTTTCCCGAGTCTCTTGACAACCCAGATTCTGTCTAGAAAGAGCGTCAGCATTTCGGTTGCTCCTGCCAGAACGATACCGTATCTCAAAATCAAAGGCGGCCAACTGGGCCGCCCAACGTTGCTCGGCAGCTCCCAGTTTAGCAGATGTCAGGTGGCTGAGGGGGTTGTTATCAGTATAGACAATGCACTTCTGACCCACCAAGTACTCCCTAAACTTCTCGGTCATGGCCCACTTGAGAGCCACAAATTCCAATTTCATGGAACTGTAGTTAGTCATATTGCGCTCAGTGGGTCTCAAGCTGCGGCTAGCATAAGCAATAGGGCGCACCTTACCTTCCTGTTCCTGCGAGAGGACGGCGCCAAGCCCACTATGGCTAGCATCCACCTCCAGGATAAAGGGCCGGGAAAAATCTGCATATGCCAACACTGGGGAAGTAGATAATTTGTTCTTCAAACCCTCAAAGCTCACCTGACACTGCTACGTCCAAGCCCCAGCAAACCCCTGATCCACTCGCTTTCTGGGTCCCGAACCAGTACACACTGCAACCAGCTTATGTAGGGGGGCCGCTAATTTAGCAAACCCCTCCACAAAGCGCCGATAGTAGCTGGCGAAACCCAGAAACGAGCGCAACTCTGCCACATTAGCCGGAATCTGCCAATCAGCAACCACATCGATCTTTGCAGGGTCTGTTGATACCCCTTCAGCCGAGGTAATGTGGCCCAAATACTTCACCTCTCTTTGGAAAAACGCACACTTACTCAACTTGACCTTTAGTCCTTCACGTTCCAACCGACTCAAAATTACCTCTAGACGCTCCAGATGTTGCGCTATAGAGGTGGAGAATACTACCACATCATCGAGGTACAAGAGCAAGGATTGACCCTGTTGATCCCCGAACAGCCGCTCCATTAACCTCTGAAAGGTGCCCGGGGCATTACACAGGCCGAATGGCATACGGTTCCACTCAAAGAGTCCGAACGGTGTACAAAAAGCGGTCTTAAACCGATCTTTCTCTGTGACTGGAACCTGATTATACCCACTGGCCAAATCGAGAGTCGAAAAACAACAAGCACCACCCAGGGAATCAAGGGACTCATCTATTCGGGGCAAAGGGAACGCATCCTTCCTTGTTCTGGCATTGAGCTGACGGTAGTCAACGCACATGCGTAGGCCCCCATCTTTTTATTTTTTACCAGCACGATAGGCGAAGCGTATGGACTAGAGCTCTCTCGAATGATCTCAGCCTCGAGTAACTGATTTATGTGGGCCTTCACCACTTCATACTCCGAGGGAGGTATCCGCCGGAAACGCTGCCGAATCAGAGTTTCATCTACCAAAGGAATATCATGCGAAATTAAATTTGTACAACCCAAATCCCCCTCCTGAGTAGAGAACACTGTTTGAAACCTACTGAGTGAAGACTTTACCAGACTCTGCTCTACCTCTGACAGCATTGACAAATCTATGGCCTCTACCTGCTCCTGCACAGTAGGTCCTACTTCCGCACTCTGCGCCCCCACCGATGCCACGACCGGCTGGACCTCTGTAACACCTGTGGGTAAACTAACCACATACACACTACTCAGCGTACCCATAACAGACAGTGGATAGAGCATTACATCAGTCACGCCAACATTAACAACAGGTATATACGCTGTCCCTTGACTCACCTGAACTACTGCGGGAGAAGCCAATAACCCCGCGGGTAAACCGGATTCAGGAGGCTCAAAGAGTACGACGCCAGCAGCAAATTCATCCGAGCAGGTTGCCGGAACGCCCCGGCACCCCTTCCTGTTCCCATCGGATGGCTTCACCCCTCACCTCCAATAAAGTAAAATTTGGCTGTCGGCGCACCAGCTGTTTAAGCTCACGTCGCAACATACTGTCATTGACGTATTCGACAAATTGATCACGTAACAATGTTTCAGCATTTAACATTACGTTTGGGGACTGTTGCTTTACCTTCTCCAGGAGACTCATCAAGGCGAGGGAAAACTCCAAAAGCATTTCCCCCTCCTGCTGCCTCCTCGAGAAGAAAGCTTCCTGTAAGGCTACATATGACAATGAACATCCATACAATTCACGCAGTGCCTTAATGATTTTCTCAGGGTCCCCTCGCTCCTCCTCTGATCAATATCGGATCTCCTCTCGCGCTTCCCCCTCTAAGTGATCAAAGAGAAAAAAGGCCTGATCCGCAGGGGATAAATGACGGGTCCTCATACAAGCTTTAGCTTCCTCAACAAATTCATCAATATTTACCCCAGTCCTCCCACTAAATTTTGGACACCTTCTATCTCTAGGTACAAATACAAGCCTATCAGTCACTGGAGTATTAACAGTCGCTGATGGAAGTATGGGAGCAGTAACTGTGGCAGAGTTACTAGGTCCTGCAACACTGACCCCCTATAATTCAGATGCCCCTTTCCTGACGCAATCGCTCATTGTCAGCTCTAAGCTGAGCAACAAGCTCTTTCAGTTCCTGCAATTCTCCCTCCATTCTTATAACACGTACTTACTCGAGTTAGCAGAACTCACACCCCGAACAAATGAGCTTTCGAACAAATCTGCTGCTTTGTTCCTAAAGACAAAAAAACAAAATAACACCAAACACAAAACATACATAATAAATGAAAAAAAAAACCTCACGTCTCCGCCAACTATTCTGTGCAACCCTGCCGACTGCGCCACGTGTAGTAAAGCGTGGCTGATCTAGTAGCCACTACGCCACCCCAGAGTAACGGGGAACTAATCTAATAAGGAAAAGGACACGAGTTTGTTTGCTCAGGAGAGGCAGGAGGCGTGAGTTCACAATTAAACAATTAGTTTAATAAAGAAAACAATAATAAAAAAAAATAAGTCAAAAGTAACTGGTATTGATCCAGAAACAAAATAAAGAAATGAAAAATAACTGGTCTTGCTCAAGAAACAAAATAAAGAAATGACAAATAACTGGTCTTGCTCAAGAAACAAAAATAAAGACAATAAGACAAATAACTGATCTTGCTCAAGAAACAAAAAGAAAGAAAAGACAAATAACTGATCTTGCTCAAGAAACAAAAATAAAGACAATAAGACAAATAACTGCTCTTGCTCCAGAAACAAAAATAAAGAAAAGACAAATAACTGGTCTTAATCCAGAAACAAAAATAATTCACTGCTGGTGCTAAGGCTCTCGAAAGACAGGCTAGCTGTGGCTGCACATGGCCAAAAGAAACCCAATTTGGAACCAATCACACTCCACTACAAAATAGTGATCCAAAAATAACACACAGTGAAACAACGACTTAGCGTAACGTTAAAGCCCGTGCAGCCTCCACAAGCCTGCTTCCTGGGACACCCGACACCTGCGAAATACAAGAGAAAAGAAAACAAATAAGGCAAACAATAAGAACAGAATAAACTTATACCACAATCAATTGAAACCAAGAAAAAAAGATAATAATCCGTACCAAATAAAGTTACAGTCGAGACAACGTTAATCACAAAAAAAAAAAAGTCACACAATCGGTCTTAGAAATTACACAGCTGACCGAGAGAATTTTAGCAGCTCTCAATCCATAAATCACTGGATTAAACAGTGACTAATGTCGCTAATTACAAAACAAACCAAACCAGATTACAACACAAAAAATGACAACTGCCTAAAGCAGACGTGGTGATGGGTACAGCGGTACTTAGTTCGAGTTCCCCGCAAAGCAGCTCCCCACAAAGCAGCTCCCCACAAAGCAGCTCCCCACAAAGCAGCAGACGTGGTTCAAAGCGCGAAGATTGCTGACAGCCAGTTAAGGTGGCGACTCAACCTCACATTAATGCGAGCAAAGAGAACTCCTAAATGCAAATATTCATTAACTATCTAATTAAAAACAATTAAAACTACAGTGAAAATGATAGACGATGTACTCACCCTGATTTAGTATCGGCACACACACATACACGTGAATCACAGGCACACAAGTCATACGAGGCGTCCTTTAGTGAATCGAATCACAACAGCTGGTGCTCTGACGCGGGGGTGCCCTACCGATGGAAACTCCGTCACACTAGAATATATTGCAGATCATTCAAACAACCTTCCTTAAAGATTACAACGGCACCACACTAAAACTCACCTAAAGGCGGATGTCATTCCAACAACACGCACAGCCTTGATGGCCTAGTGTCACTCTAAACAAGAGATAAAATGCCACGTCACTTCAATACCACAATCAAAACAGCCAGCTGTACGGCAGAAAACACATACCTCCACGGTCTCTGGGAATGACAACAAGGGGCGGGCTTTAGGCAATGATGCATCCCAGGGAGCATAAACGACGAGTCTATATACACCAGGGGCTGCGCCCCATTGGTTATATACTTAACAATGATGACGTGACAACGAGTCACTCACTTCACCACAAGTAGTTTCAGAGTTCATAGTACGACCCCTGAGAGGGGGCACACAGGATTTCCCCACAGGGTATGATAGAGAAATTTTAAAAGCAACAGACATGATCAGAGAAACCAGTATCCGTAATTTCCAGATCACATACTGATAAACCAGATCCAGGGTGTGACCATGTTTATGTGTCGGGCCTGTCACAGGCTGGACAAGATTAAATGAATCAATATCATTAAAAAAAAGTCTCTTGCCAGCACATTTGAGGGACAACACACATGAACATGAAAATCCCCGATCATCAAGAGTCTATCATGCTTCGTCATGAGTCCCCCTAAGAACTCAGTGAACTCCGAAATAAAGTTCTTATTTGTTTAAGGTGGTCGATACACCAGCACACATAGCACCGGATTTTGTAAGTCTAAGGCTAAGGAAATTACAGTCCAGTGGTACAAGCTCTGTGAAAGGGCTCTGGTCGCCAGCATTGATTCATGTTTCAGTTAAAAATAAAAAATCCAAACATTGCGAGTTGAAAAAATCCTTCAATATAAAAGTCTTGTTTATTACCGATCTCGAGTTAACCAGGGCCATTTTGGCCGAGATCGATTCATACGCTGGCCGTGACGCATAACACAGCGAGTAGGGGTGTAACGAGACGCTTATTTTAGAAACGAGACGAGACACGAGATTGGGTTCACGAGAACGAGACGAGACGAGATTTTTGCACAATTTTTCAGAAATCCTCAATGAAAAAATTCATGACTGGAAAAATAGTATGCAGGTGCATTTTGCAATGTTTAACTAATAATCTTATAAAGTAGACCTGAAATGACATGCATTATGAGTATGAATTATCAAATGCATTGAAAGAAAACAATATACAAGCACTGTAAAAGGTTTTTATTGACTGGCTTTTCTCCTGCATGATTTCACATTAGTCTCTTCAGACCTTACTGTACATTTAATAGCTTTCAGAACTTCTGATTGAGGCTGTGTGTGACATCCTAACTGAACTCTAGAAGTCTTATTAAGTGCAAACAATAAGTGCAAGTGCAACCATAATCAAAGTTAGCACACAGACTCTTTATAATTGTTTTGAAATTGCTGTTTTATTTTGCACCGGCAGTTATAGGGTTAATGCGGTGAGTTCGGGAAAGGCCGGGTAGAGAGAGAAACCGAGGCTGTTTGTTTGTCTCCACAGTTGTTCTTGCGTTCCGATTATTAGTTCAGAAACGGAGCCTCTTGTCTGTTGTCTTTAAGACATTACAGTACTCTCTCAATATTCGAAGTGCAAACTGACACCATAGCCGCAAATAAACAGTCCAGAGATGGGTATCGGGAGACGGACTATTGTATGTATACGGCCTAATTTGTGCGCAATCCACATCAGCGAGCTTGTGTTTTACTTTCACTATCGTGATCACGCGTACTCTGTGTATAGCAGCGGTGCTGAGCGTGCATTCTACAAGTGCCTCACGCGATCAGTGAATTCGTGCTGCACTGATTGCAACGGCAACTCGAGCTGGATGAGCAGAGCAGACTTTTACATTATTTTAAAATGATTTTTTTTTAAAAAACCGCAAAACGACAGTTTAGGAGAATGTGAGTGTAGCAGTGGAATATTCTATGATAATCTCACCCTCACGCTCAGTCATGGCGATATCGCGATCGCGAGACAGCTTTTTACTCGACGAGAAATCTCGTCATGTTTTAGTCTCGCGAGATCTCGTGGCACGAGATCTCGTTACACCCCTAACAGCGAGCGAAGATTATTTTGATTTACTCCCCCTCTGCGGAAATGAGGCAAAAGTACCTGAGAAGGAGTTTGCTTTAGATCGGGCACAGCAGGCTGAATCCAGTGGAATCGCAGCTCCACGCAGTGCCAGAAGATACACCGATCCGAAACCGGGCCACAATGGCGGACAAACAGCCAGGAGCGAGGCACTGCCAAAGACGCCATGTACATCCTCCATCTAGTAGAAATCCCGCCTCGCTTTCCGCGTCTGCATCACCGTTTTTTCCCGGAGGTGGCATAAGATAGCCGGCGAAGACTCTCTGGTATGGAAAACTCAAATGGAGGAGCAAAGGTAGTCGACTTTCTTAAATCCTATTTAATCAGTTTTTCAACAGAGTACCGAATAGTGAGTAATGTTTGCTTGTCATAGACCTGAGAGGTTGAGACATATTGAAAGATAAGAGAAAAACATAAAACAATCACAAACAGCCAGGCAAGCTGCAATTGGCAAGCCATACACACCGGCGCCATCAACATCCTGTTTCCTGGATGAATTTTGAACCAGTTATTCAATGTTTCATAGGATAGTATGAAAATGCAGTTACCTTGAAATCCGTTCAGCGATTTCCGACACTGAATAGGTCTAAGGTATCTCTCTAGATCCTTTTATTGTACCAAAACAAGGTCTTCCTTGTTTTCCACACCAAGCTCTTGCAACCCATCCAGCAGTGAAGTCAGAGTTTCTTCAGAGAGACCCAGTAAGAATGATAACACTTTTATTTCTTGATCCATTTTCTGAAGAGAGAAAGAGTTAGTGCAGACATACAAACAATCCCATTTTTCAATTTACAATGGTTTTATACATCTCAGTCTTAATCAGATTGCCATCTAGAATCACGTAAATCAAGGCAGAAGATTGTTGAATGAAACTGTGTTGTTTAAACTGCATCTACAAGTGTTCCAATATTTCAAACAATAATCAGAAAATACACTCTCCCTTTGCACTGTATGCTAACTGGAGGTAACACAATTCACCTATATAGAAAACGCATTTAGTCAGTACAAAAGTGGCTCAAGCAAATGACAAAAAATGGTATGAATTGGCTCTGTGGAATGAACCAAAACAGTTTAGACAAGTTGAAGGTTAGACTTAGTAAGACAGGGAAAGCCATTAATATTTTTGTTCTATATCATGTGTTTCTACCACACCTAAAATCTCTGGGAACCTAAACTTTTACTATGTGATGAGTAACAGAATAACTTTAAGCTTAAATTATTTACAACTTTGAAATCCCTACAGGTTCCTCCCATCACTGTGATAAAAACATGCACTGGTGAACATTTGTTAGTGGAAGAAAAGTAAAATATGTTATTAAAAAATACACCAAAGTTTACATCTCAAATATGCGTTTTTACCTTACAAGGTTGCTCCACTCTTCAAATCTTGTCACGGTTGATCAATTCACCGTCTCTCTCTCGTCCTGCATGCTGTTGCGTGTGTGTGGGTGTGGCCGCTGATTATCTCTGATTAGCGGCGCCAGCTGGTTCCACTTGTTTGTCCCTTTATATGTCAGTAACTGCTGTCTCATGTTGTCAGATCGTTGTATGGTTTCCCTGGCGTATTCCTGTTCCCGTGTCTGTCTTCCTGGATTGTGGATTACCCTGTGTCTCTCGTCGTGTCGGTTGTCTTTGGATCCCTTCACCTTCACTGGACCACAGAGCACGGTTTTGGGACTACCACTGGATCACAGAGCACCATCACCCGCTGCCCACCGAGGTCCCTGCGTCACCTGTCATCCAGCGCTGGTGTCCGTCCGACCACTCCTCTGTGTTGCATTCTGTGTGGATGTGTGTGTATACTTCCCTGATCTGAGTAATAAATAGTGTTCTTTGCAATTGCATCCTGCCTTTGTCGTTCCGTAACAGAACGATCTGACCTACGATGGATGCAGCAAACGCTACAAGCTGGGACGATTTTGCCGCCATGAGCGTCTCGAGAATGGATCAACAGCAAGAGTCGATCACCAACACAGGTCGGGCGGTCCAAGCGCTTGTGACGCAGGTGTCCGAGCTCACCCAACAGCTTCAACAACTAAGAGTTCCCACTGCGCCACCCACACCGCCCGTTCAACCCATTCCACCACAGCCGCACGATCAACGAGAACCACGACTTCCCACACCAGAAGGATACGCAGGTGAACCTGAATATTGCAGAGCATTCCTGACTCGTTGTTCCATGCACTTTGCCTTACAGCCCCAGACGTTCAGTCAAGAACAATCGAAGGTGGCGTTTGTTATCACTCTGCTCTCTGGCAAAGCGGCTCTTTGGGGAACGGCGGTGTGGGAGAATCAAGACCCGTGCTGCGCCTCGTTCCAAGCACTCTCCGAGGAGATGAAGAGGGTTTCCGATCGCGCGGTTGCGGGTAGGGAGGCAGCCAGACTACTCGCTGATCTCCGCCAAGGTAACGGCTCGGTGTCGGAATATTCTATCCAGTTCCGCACCCTGGCTGCAGAGTGCCGTTGGAACGAGGAGGCGCAGTGGGACCGTTTCCTGCATGGGCTGGCTGACCGTGTCCAACGGGAGATTTATATGCTGGACCTCCCATCTACACTAAATGGACTCATTGAACTGGCATTGAGAGTGGATGCCCGCCTGAGTAGAATGGGTCGCTTTCAACAGAACCCGCAATTTCGTGGCGCGGAGGGTTCGCGCGCTGAGTACTTGGACGCGGTCAGCCCCGTCTCCGATCCCGAGCCCATGCAGGTGGGTAGAGCTCGGCTTTCCCGGGAGGAGAGAGAGCGGCGGAGATCCCATGGACTGTGTTTATACTGCGGGAAGATGGGGCACTTTATTCACTCGTGTTCAGTAAAAGATCAAGCCCGGTAGTAACAATGAGGCTACTATCGGGTGGGATCTCCGCCAGGAAGACCTCATCACCATCATCATCTACTCTCCTCCCGGTAAGACTTAGGTGGGCAACCCACACGCACGACACCAAGGCTTTACTGGACTCGGGGGCAGAAGGTAATTTTATGGACTCTGGACTGGCACTACGTCTTCACATTCCTGTTTCTACTCTCACGCACAAGATCGCCGTCAATGCCCTGAATGGACAGCAACTTCCTAACATTTCACATGCCACTGAACCCATCACTCTCACTACATCTGGCAATCACACTGAGACAATAACATTCCTCCTCATGGACTCTCCACTCACACCCATTGTACTTGGTCACCCGTGGCTTACACAACACAATCCCAGAGTCGATTGGGGTCACAACTCTGTGTCTATGTGGAGTAATATGTGTCATGAGTCATGTCTAGTGTCTGCGTGTTCGTCTGTACCAGTCTCTGTGTTTCAGGAGGAGGTGGTGAATTTGTCAAACGTGCCCGAGGAGTATCAGGACCTGAGGGAAGTGTTCAGTAAGTCTCGTGCTGCTTCTCTTCCTCCGCATCGTCCCTATGACTGTGCTATAGACTTAGTGTCAGATAAGTCTCCGCCTAAAGAAAAGTTATATTCACTTTCTGTTCCAGAGAGGGAGGCTATGGAGAAATATATTTCTGATTCTCTGGCATCCAGTTCTTTTTTGTGGGAAAGAAGGATGGATCTCTGCGACCGTGTATTGATTACCGGGGGTTGAACAACATCACGGTAAAGAATACTTATCCTTTGCCGTTGATGTCTTCAGCCTTCGAGCGGTTACAGGGAGCATCCATCTTCACAAAACTGGATTTACTTAACGCTTATCATTTGGTTCGCATAAGGAAGGGCGATGAATGGAAGACCGCGTTCAATACCCCTAGGGGGCACTTTGAATACTTGGTCATGCCGTTCGGGCTGTCCAACTCCCCGGCGGTCTTCCAGGCACTCGTCAATGACGTGTTGAGAGACATGGTCGATCAGTTCATATATGTTTACTTGGATGACATATTGATTTTTTCATCTTCTCTCCAGGAACACGTTCAGCACGTCAGACGAGTGCTTCAGAGGTTGTTAGAGAATGGGCTTTTTGTCAAGGCGGAGAAATGCGTTTTTCATGCACAGTCTGTTCCTTTTCTAGGGTACATCGTCTCGTCTGAGGGAATGCGTATGGATCCTGACAAGGTTAAGGCTGTGATTGATTGGCCAAGTCCAGATTCCCCTAAGGCCCTACAGAGGTTCCTGGGATTCGCCAATTTTTATCGGCGTTTTATTCGCAACTTCAGCCAACTAGCCGCACCTCTGACTGCCTTGACCTCCCCCAGAACGACGTTCAGGTGGTCCGATACAGCCGAGGCTGTATTCGCTAAACTTAAGAGCCGCTTTGTTTCGGCACCCATCCTCGTTGCCCCTGATCCTTCACGTCAGTTCGTGGTGGAGGTCGACGCGTCAGAGGTGGGGGTAGGAGCAGTTCTTTCCCAACGTTCTCCCACAGACGACAAGATGCATCCCTGCGCGTTTTTGTCCCATCGTCTATCACCTGCCGAGAGTAACTACGACATTGGTAACAGAGAGTTGTTGGCAGTCAAGTTAGCGCTGGAGGAATGGCGTCACTGGTTAGAAGGGTCAGGGGTACCTTTTATCGTATGGACCGATCACAAGAATCTAGAGTATATTAGAACCGCCAAAAGACTCAACTCTAGGCAGGCTCGGTGGTCACTTTTTTTCGGACGTTTTGACTTTTCTCTTTCGTACCGCCCGGGTTCCAAAAACATCAAACCCGATTCTTTATCTCGTATTTTTGACCAATCCGAACGCCCGTCTACTCCCGAGTGTATTTTACCCGAGACGTTAGTCGTCTCCACTCTTAGGTGGGAGGTCGAATCGAAGGTCATGAAGGCCTTAGAAGGGGTAACGCCTCCGCCCGATTGCCCACCGAATCGCTTATTTGTGCCAGAGGAATGTCGGTCCGACGTTATTCAGTGGGGGCATTGTTCCAGCGTGGCCTGTCATCCAGGGGCTAATCGCACCAGTTTTTTTGGTAAGGCAACGATTCTGGTGGCCACTTATGGCTCGTGACATCCGCAGTTTTGTCTTGGCTTGCTCGGTTTGTGCCACTGGTAAATCCTCCAATCGACCCCCAGATGGGTTACTCCAACCGCTGCCGGTCCCTTCGAGACCCTGGTCCCACATTGCGCTAGATTTTATCACCGCCCTCCCGCCCTCCCAGGGCAAGACAGTCGTTTTGACCGTCGTGGACCGGTTCTCAAAGGCGGCTCACTTTATTCCCTTGCCCAAATTACCCTCCGCCAAGGAGACAGCGGTAACTGTCATTGATCACGTCTTTCGCTTACATGGCCTCCCGACGGACGTGGTTTCTGACAGGGGTCCCCAATTTGTTTCCAAATTTTAGCAAGAGTTTTGTAAATTACTGGGGGCGACTGTCAGTCTTTCTTCGGGGTTCCATCCCCAAAGCAATGGTCAAACCGAGAGAGCCAACCAGGATTTGGAGAGAGTGTTGCGATGTTTGGTTTCCAAGAATCCTTCCTCCTGGAGCCAACAACTTTCTATGGTGGAGTACGCACACAACTCGTTACCAGTGTCATCCACGGGCCTTACGCCATTTGAGTGTAGTTTAGGTTACCAGCCACCAGTTTTTGCCAGTACGGAATCCGAGATCGCGGTCCCCTCTGCTCACGCCTTCGTCCAGAGGTGCCGCCACACTTGGACTAGAGCCCGTGAGACTCTTCTCCAAGTGGGGGCGCGCACCAAGGCTAAGGCCGATCGCCACCGGTCGAAGCCTCCGATATACGTCGTTGGTCAAAAAGTGTGGCTTTCTACTAAGAACATTCCTCTCCGATCCGTATCTAACAAGCTTGCTCCTAAATTTATTGGCCCATTCCCTGTCACCAAAATCATTAGTCCGGTGACAGTCCGACTCAAACTTCCTCCTGCGTACAGGAGAATTCATCCCGCCTTCCATGTGTCCAAAATTAAACCTGTGTTTCATGCACCTATTAATCCGCCGGTCCCGGTTCCCCCCCCGCCGCGACTCGTAGATGGGGAACCATCTTATTCGGTTAATCGCATTCTGGACTCGAGAAGGAGGGGACGCGGATTCCAGTACCTGGTGGATTGGGAAGGTTACGGTCCGGAGGAGAGAAGTTGGGTTCCTGCTAGAGACATTCTGGATCACTCCCTGATCAATGATTACAATCGACGAGTAAGTCAGTCAAGGAACGCCAGGAGGCGTTCCTAGGGGAGGGTACTGTCACGGTTGATCAATTCACCGTCTCTCTCTCGTCCTGCGTGCTGTTGCGTGTGTGTGGGTGTGGCCGCTGATTATCTCTGATTAGCGGCGCCAGCTGGTTCCACTTGTTTGTCCCTTTATATGTCAGTAACTGCTGTCTCATGTTGTCAGATCGTTGTATGGTTTCCCTGGTGTATTCCTGTTCCCGTGTCTGTCTTCCTGGATTGTGGATTACCCTGTGTCTCTCGTCGTGTCGGTTGTCTTTGGATCCCTTCACCTTCACTGGACCACAGAGCACGGTTTTGGGACTACCACTGGATCACAGAGCACCATCACCCGCTGCCCACCGAGGTCCCTGCGTCACCTGTCATCCAGCGCTGGTGTCCGTCCGACCACTCCTCTGTGTTGCATTCTGTGTGGATGTGTGTGTATACTTCCCTGATCTGAGTAATAAATAGCGTTCTTTGCAATTGCATCCTGCCTTTGTTGTTCCGTAACAAATCTATTCCAGCCACTTCTGTCACATGCCAGCTTAAAGTGCCTCTGGAAAAGAATGGTGGAGAGCAATTAGTAATACATCATACATTTTGTATGATGGAAGAGGATAATAGTCTAGCAAATCCTCTTGCTTGATGCAAACATAATCTTCTTGGGCTGTTCCTAATTCACAATAGACACCATTATTTATTTATTCACCATTAGATATTCATTTTTCCAAAGGAAAGTTCTCCATCAGTACTTTCAAGAAAAACAGACATCCCCTTTCTGTAAATGGTGCCTTTCACTGTGACTTAATTGCAAGCTATTGCAGACTGTGACTCAAAATGTTGACAAGCTACAGATGCCCTGATCCTGTCGTTGTAATTACTCTCATAAAACTCTGTACCCTTTTCAACATGCACAGCTGAAGGGGAGAGACTGCCTGCACTTAAAGGGATAGTTCAGCTGTGGGAAGATGAATGTGTTTTTAATAGTGGTCATTTATGTAGTAGAAATGTGAAATTATTTTTGAATTTGAAGCATTCTAGACTGAGAAAAGGCAAAAGCATTACATTTTTTACTCATGTGGCTGAAAGACAACAACTCCCAGAATGCACTTGCTTTGATGCCCTTACGAGGCCACTCCCAAACCATGCCTACCGGTTACAGGCGGCAGAATCCGAAAAATGGACAAATATGCTTGCTTTGATACATCGTGAGTTATTTGATAAATTTCCATCGAAATGGTGCTAAATTGCGTTGCACCGGGATGTACTAGCCTAATATATATATCACAACTTACACTTTCACATTGAAAATATGATGCAAGGCAGGAACATGTCAACAGAGTAGCTTAGTAGCTCTGCATATGAACTGTTTTCCACCAATTGAAGTCACTATTTCTCTAAGCTAATACATTATCTAGGCTAATCCATACTCTAGTAACACTAAAGGTTTATAAAAAGAACCACAACCAATGTGAGTTATAACTTTTAATCAAAAAAATATCTGTTTCCATCTGCGCACAGCGAGAGCACTGACACCGCCAGCCCGCCCCAGCTCGAGTCTGGCCGGGCTCAGGTCTCGCTCCGGCCGCCTCTCGTTCCTCCGTCTCCCGCAACTGTTCATCGCTGTATTGCGGCTCGTACAGGTCTCGCTCCGGCCACCTCTCGTTCCTCCGTCTCCCGCAACTGTTCATCGCTGTATTGCGGCTCGTACAGGTCTCGCTCCGGCCGCCTCCCGCAACTGTTTATTGCTGTAGTGGGGCTCGTACAGGTCTCGCTCTGGCCGCCTCTTGTTCCTCTGTCTCCCGCAACTGTTTATCGCTGTAGTGGGGCTCGTACAGGTCTCGCTCAGGCCGCCTCTTGTTCCTCCGTCTCCCGCGACTGTGTAACGAACCTACATAATAATAATATACATAAAATGTATTTAAGGGGGCCGGAAGGCCAATTTAGCTCAAAGGGAATGATTAATTTACTGTTTGCAATGAATCATTGACCGAATCACTATGGAACCGAGCAAATGACTCGTTTAGAGTTCATTTGAACGGGCCGTAATTTTAACCTTGGCAACAGATATAAATATCCAATCTATAGTGAAACACTATGTATTAGCAAGGTAACTTTAGATCGACAGTACAAGACATTAAATGTGTAAGCACAACACAAGGCAAATATCTTTTCAAATATAAACAAGACTTTATTGATTATTCTAAACACATAAAACTAAGATCTAAACACAATCACACACACACATTCATACGAGGCGCAGAGGAAGAGAGAGAAAGAAGAGAAAGAGTGAGTTTTCAGAGTGAGATGCACTTTGCAAGACATAAACCTGAACGAACCACCAAGCATTAAATTAAACCTTCGTTTCTTAGACAGGTTATTCAATTTAAATTAAAACACCAGTCCAGCTAAGTCTGGAGGCTACTTGCTTGTCCTTTGGATTGCTTTTGGGGTTCCCCTTCCTCGGGTCTGAGGGGTTTCCCGGCCGGGTCCGTGTGGTTGTCTTTGAAAGTGCCTGGCTGGAAGTTTCTGAACCGCCGGTCACGTGATGTGTTGGCGGATGGATGAACAAGAGTCTTACAGTTCGAAGTGCGTTGCAAGAGAGACGTGTAAACGAACTTTACAGCAAACTTAACTTTGAACCAAGACTTTTACGAAAAAGAAAATAAAGTAAGAAATGAAAGTAAGATGAGATGGCTTGAATGAAGCTGTTTTAACTCTGATCTTGATGGGTTTGTCTGCTGGTCTAATTTGGGTCTGGTCGATGTAGAAGCGTACGAACATGAACACTCTCTTGCTGTTTGTTCAATAGAGAGAGGCACCAACTTAATTTAACACAGAACCGACTCAAAACCGAACTGAACCGAACCGAAAACTGAACTGCTCTCTGAACCGCTTTGTTCGGGTCTTTAACTTAAAGTTAGTCCAACCTCTTTTGGAGAATTCTGACCAATGAGACAATGGCATCATTTTAGGAGGTGGACTAGTTCCTACTTATCATAAATCATGCGTTATCTGGGATCTCCTTGTTTTCCAGCACTAAGCAGAGAGAACAAGAGATCACAGTTTAAACATTATAGATTATTATAATCATACAAAGCATTTTACACAGACGTTCAGTGACTGCAAGGGCGTCTTGGAGCTTGTCAACTTGTGTCTTTGTTTCTTGCTCCGCTTCGCCGGACACTTTGAGTTTGTCTTGAGCTTCACCTTTGAGCTGGTCTTTGCAGTGTTGAGTGTGCATCAGCTCTCGCAGGGACTTGATGGTCTTGGAGTCATCCTGGCCTTTCACTTCCAGCTTGTCTATGCGGTTCTGGGCACGTGTCAGCTCCTCCTGTAGGTGGGTGACGTGCTGGTGGCTTAGGTTTAGCTGTGCTGTGAAGGCATTACTTAAGGAACAGGTTATCTTGGTTAGTTCCACGTGGTTTTGGTTCTGGCTTGAATCATGTGTCAGGAATCTTCTCAGAATTATGATTATTATTAAAAATAATAACAGTTCAATTGTCTTTGTGTGAGGCAGTCTGTAATGCCTCTGAGCCAGGCGTCCACGTCTTCCCGTTGGGCAGTGGGGTTTGTCGTCCACGACATGTTGGCACGCTTGGTGAAGAGACTGACACAGATCTGTGTGGGGTATAAGCCTATATGTGGTTGAACGGCTAAGTGTCGCTTCAGTAATTGTACATCAATAGTGAAGTGTTGTGATGCCTAAGTGTTGGTCTAAGTGTACACAGTGAGGCTAGTGATGCGAAGATCTCGTCACTCAACTGGGTAAATGAAAGAGAGAGAAAAAGGTTAAAACAAATCTCAATGGAAAGAAACTTTTTTTTTTTCAATGGGAGAAATATTTTTATAAATATTTTCTATCAATGAAAAGCTGGTTTCAACTCGTGGTGTGAGGACTTAGTCGCTCAACTGAGTAAGGGAAAAAGAGAGAAAAGTTAACAACCAATTTCAATGAGGAAAAAAAAAAAAATTATTAACTAGGGGAAGTATTAATTTCTCATAAATGTTTTTTATCAATGAAAATCTGTTTCCGGAAAGGTAAACAATATTATTGCTTATGTTTGCAATGAAAAATACAACAATAATAATGCTGATACCTTTTTTCTGAGTTTGACAGGATTGACACCACACACCTTCAGTTCGAGCACTTACAGCAGGGTTTACAGCAGGGATGCTTTGAAGGCGGAGTTTGCTCAGTACTTGTCTCTGTTACTTGATCTTGGATAAGATGTCAAAGTTTAAATTGCGTTACAAATGCAGGGAGAGTATGAAGAACACAAGAGGGTTTGATTAAAAATCAAATATCTAATAATCTGTTTGTTGCGAAAGATTATCTTTGTCTCTTTTTAGAGTCGATTGATGGTTCTTCCAGGTTTGTTCCTACAAATGTGAAGAATAAGATGGAATAAAGCAGGACAGAACAGGAAAGACGTGATGAGGAAGAAATGAAGCAAGAAGGTTGGATCCCGCTACCTATAGATCTACCACGAGTATAGAATTGATAGTTGAGGAACAACTAAACACACAAATAAACTTTTGTAAAAGACGATTGTCTCTGGTTTATTTGAAACTCGTATGGAGATGGTAATGTCCCCTATTGAAGCGTCCCGAAAATGAATTAATCAGATATAGTGGTTAAGTTTATAACTAACAGGACGAAAGGATAAAACGCAATGACAATAATGAGCAAGTCTGAGTCTAACACTATTTTTGTAATAGTAATAACAACTTTCAAATTTTAACTTTCAGAGTTCAAGACTTATTCACCTAAAGTGATTAGATCTCAACGAGAAATTTTAGAAATTATGAAAATTATGAAATTCGAATTATTAAAAATGAATCTAGAAATCATTAGAAATTACCTGTCTAGAAAAATAGAATTTCAATTTTATTTTAATATTTTCTTTTCTTCAAAATCAAATTCAAAATTGACAATTAATAATAGTAAACCAGTATTTTCTTTTTCAAGTAAAATGCAGGTAAAGTAATTAATAATTGTAAACCAATATTTCCTTTTCCAGTAAAATATAGGTAAAGTGTGAGAGGAAAAAGGAAAAGAAGAAAAGACCAACAGGTCTAAAAGTCGAGGTGTTTAAATGGTTAAATCACTTTAACTTTGTTCAAACAGACACTGTAGTTAACTGCTGGGGTTAGTATTGATAACAGTAACTGATGCTAAAGGCTTTAGCATAGGCCTCAATGTAAACAACTGCTCAGGTTAGCTTAGCTTAGCTAGCGTTTGTTTACACTGAGGGTTGGGTCAAAGTTCACCCGGAAACGTTGGCTAAGACTTCCGTGTCACGATCGTAACTATAGCGACCAAGCGAACGCTAGTGGGCGAACCGGGAATTGCAGACAGTTGGAAAACAGTTTGTTACAGTTCCATGCAATATGGGAGCATTTTAACAATGTCCACAGAACATGCATGTACAGTAACAATCGATCCTATTACGGGAAATATTAGTCCTTATAATGTTAGGGTTATTTTAATTACTGCAGATTGATTTTGTTCAGCTCTCTAACTGATATAAACACACACACACAACATTATAGCTTTCCTGAAAGACTCTGGAACACGCAGAAATCGAACACTATAACGAGGTATTTCTGGAAATGAGGAACACGCTCAATTCTTACCTTATCGTAGTGTGAGGTTTCATATCTTATTTACTGCAGTTAACAAGAAAGCAAATAGGGCGGCAGACTAGACTTTTCAGCTTTCTCTGGGAGCTTCACTCACAGACAACAACAGCAGCAGCAGCATTCATTCAGACAGACTGTCTTCATCAGACAGGTTATTCAATTTAAATTAAAACACCAGTTCAGCTAAGTCTGGAGGCTACTTGCTTGTCCTTTGCGTTGCTTTTGGGGTTCCCCTTCCTCGGGTCTGAGCGGTTTCCCGGCCGGGTCCGTGTGGTTGTCTTTGAAAGTGCCTGGCTGGAAGTTTCTGAACCGCCGGTCACGTGATGTGTTGGCGGATGGATGAACAAGAGTCTTACAGTTCGAAGTGCGTTGCAGGAGAGACGTTTTATACGAACTTTACAGCAAACTTAACTTTGAACCGAGACTTTTAAGAAAAAGAAAATAAAGGAAGAAATGAAAGTAAGATGAGATGGCTTGAATGAAGCTGTTTTAACTCCGATCTTGATGGGTTTGTCTGCTGGTCTAATTTGGGTCTGGTCGATGTAGAAGCGTACGAACATGAACACTCTCTTGCTGTTTGTTCCCTTTATCGAAAAAGGGAACTTCGAGATGTGTCGAACGACACGGTGGGAACGCCTCTTGCGTGATTGCGTCTGAAGCATCTATGCCAACTAGTCCAATGGAATGAGAGAATGAGCGTCACGGGCGGGTGACGTCATGAACCAGGAAAGGATAAGAGCACTTCCGCTGCTCGCCGGCATTTAGCTTCTGTTGCCTCAGCAAGCGATCTGTGTCAAACTGTCTCTGTCTATTTATTGTTGTCTGTTACAATATTGTCGGAAACGTTATGGCGAAACAAATGTACAAACAGTGTGTTCCTCCCTGCCCGCGTTTATTTAAACGGGTGGGGACACACACAGCTTTGTGGCATTTTGTTTGAGAGTAAGAGCATGCTGAGTGCTAACATTGTGAAAGTGAAACTACCAGATTAGCATGCTCTGCTCTCGCCTGTCACTCTGTATGATAGTGGCAGGCTCGCGATTCTCACGGGATGACAGGACCCGCGTTTGCCGAGGCGGCGCGGAGAATGCATTCCTGGGGATCGCAAAAGGATCTTTTGGAGGGGTGGGAGAACGGTCCGAGGGCCTTTTCTTCTTCCTTGCCCGGAAGATCCAGCTCTATCTCCCCGGTGTTGGAAGCACGCTCTGCGGTTTCTTCCGCTCGGGGAGAGAGAGCCCTTTTTTCCTTCATTTCTTCCTCCGAGGAGGTTTGTGTTGAGAATATTGAAAGTGAAAGCAAGCACACACACTGTTGAATTAGATTCGCCATCTATTTTTCCAGTATATGATGAACTGGTTGAGGTTTTGTCCCGTGCTGTTAGTAAATTAAATATTTAATGGCCAGCTGAGAAAAAGGAACGCTCGTCCTAAGAAACTTGACGAGCGTTTTCTTATTTCTATCACATTATCTCCACCACGAGGCTTCCATTTTTTCCCTGATTTACACACTGAATATTTAAATTATGGAATAAACCGTATTTATCACTACTTTCAGCCCTCGTGTTAAATGTTTATTCAAGATTAGAGGGTTGAAAGATTACGGGTATGATATGATGCCCCAGGCTGAACAGAAATAAAAATAGGAAAATGCTATTTTTTCACCTGGTCCAGTATCATCATTTAAGTCTCTGCTTTGCTCATAAGCCTATACTAAAGAATCTCGCGTTTGCCGAGGCAGCGTGTAGGTTTAATGTTGTAATCAGAATCTAGCTCGGATCTCGCGTTTGCCGAGGCACCGCTTAGATTTCGAGTGTATTTTGCAAAAATAAGATTCTGTGGCTGGGATCTCGCGTTTGCCGAGGCAGCGCGTAGGTTTAAGCAGAACTACTTTGGTTTTATGGGTAAAGCTTATACGGCAGCAGGTCAGCTGGAGAATGTTTATAGAAATCTATATTATAATGCTCCAGGCTTATCAGGCCGATCTGCTGGGGTTCTGGATATAGCGAAATTTGAGCCTTCGGGTCTCTTCGGCGACGCATTCCATGCGGTCGTTGTTAGGTGATAAAAGATATATATATATAAAAAAAATATATATAATAAGGTTTCTCCCTCGCTGTGTCCAGCCCCCCTGGGGCTGCTGGGCGTGAGCAGCCCCAGCCGTCGAGTTCATCATATTATGTGCACAGAAAGAGAGTGCTGCGTCTCGTGTTCCTCCATGTAGATACTGGAGACAGACGCAACCCTCTCAACCGAAGTCGCCTAAGCCTAAGCCGGATCTGAGGACCGTTCTTCAGGCGAAGAAAGCTTCGGTTCAAAAAAAAAAAAAAAAGGTCCTGATGCTTAGGCATCAGGCCTGTGAGGACAGCCCCGACCGAAGTAGAGTGGTGTACACCTCATTTCACGGTGCCCGTTCCATTTCGGGGTCCTCACGAGACCCTCCTGCCAACCCTGCCACCTCCGGTGCTTCAGGGCGCAGCGGTCTCCAGCGAGTCGCTGATGCTATGCTGCGGTACAGCATTGGTTTCGCGCCCTCTGAGGGGGGCTTTTGAGTAGTCAGGTCAGGTAGTTCCTGCCATTATGTTTCAGGCTCCAGATTTGGCTCCCTCAGTAACACCAGAGACCAGCCTCGAGGGGCTGGTTCCGTTAGTAAATTTTCTGGCAGCGTGGATGCTTCTGCCGAATATTTCTCATTGGGTCCTGCAGTTTGTAGAGAAGGGATACAGAATCCAGTTTGGCTCTCGTCCTCCTCATTACAGCGGGGTGCTGCCCACAGTGGTGCATCCCGAGCAGGCTCTGGTAATGGGACAAGAAGTAAAGGCCCTGTTAGCAAAGAAGCTATAGAACAGGTGTACTCACCCGTCAGAGAGTCGGGTTTTTACAGCCATTATTTCATTGTTCCAAAAAAGGATGGAGGGTTGCGTCCCTTTTAGATCTTCGCCTGTTTATTCGGTCAGTTCAGAAACTAAAGTTCATGTTAGCTGACCCTCAAACAGATCGTGACCCAAATCAGATCCGAGGACTGGTTCGTCATGATAGATCTAAAGGATGCATACTTTCATATCTCCATCCTCCCTCAGCACAGGAAGTTCCTGAGGTTTTCTTTCAGGGGCAAAGAATACCAATATCGGGTTCTTCCTTTCGGCCTAGCTTTGTCACCCGCACGTTCACGAAATGCATGGATGCAGCTTTAGCCCCTCTCAGGCTTCAGGGCATACGCATTCTGAATTATATCGACTGGCTGATTCTAGCGTAATCAGAGCAGTTGGCGGTTCGGCACTGAGGTGTCGTTCTCGCTCATATAGAGATGTTGGGGTTGAGGCTCAATGCCAAGAAGAGTGTACTTTCTCCAGTACAGAGAACCACTTTCCTTGGTGTGGTATGGGATTTATTATCCTAACAGCCACAGAAGAGCTGAGGCTAGGCCAGTCACGCACTGTAAAACAGTTCGAGAACTGTTGGGTCTACTGGCAGCAGCGTCCAACGGAATTCCTTTTGGCATGCTGTACATGAGACCTTTACAGTGCTGGCTCAGGACCAGAAGGTTCTCCCCGAGGGGAAACCCACTTTGCATATCAAGGCACGCGGCGATGCTTTCGTGCCTTAGTTATATGTAAATTCTGGTTCTTAACCCAGGGTCCGGTGTTGGGAGCTCTTTGCCATCGAGTAGTGATCTCGACAGATGCTTCTCTCACGGCTGGGGAGCGGTAATGGAAGGCCGCTCGGTTCAGGGTCTGTGGAAAAGCCATCATCTTTCTTGGCACATAAATTGCCTGGAGATGATGGCCGTCTTCAATGCGTTGAGACATTTCCTTCCGGACCTAAGAGGCCATCATGTGCTCGTTCGAACAGACAACACACCAGTGGTCTCTTATCTGAACCGCCAGGGGGGTCTGCGCTCGCGTCCGCTTTGCAAACTGGCGCACCAGATCCTCCTGTGGTCTCTGGGGAAGGTACTCTCTCTGAGGGCAGTGTATATTCCTGGGGACCAGAATATAGGAGCAGACATCCTGTCGAGGCAGGAGCTGAGGCCAGGGGATTGGAGACTCCACCCCGAGGCGGTGGAGAAAATCTGGGAGGCATATGGTCAGGCAGAGGTGGATCTGTTCGCGTCTCAGAACACGACGCACTGTCCTCTCTGGTATTCTCTGACGCACCCAGCCCCCCTGGGGCTGGACGCCATGGTGCAGACGTGGCCGAGGCTACGTCTGTACGCCTTTCCCCCTGTTGCTCTGCTCCCAGGAGTTCTGGAGAGGGTCCGTCGGTATGGAATAAGCCTACTGCTAGTAGCACCACGCTGGCCAAGTCGGATCTGGTTTGCGGACCTGATCCTTCTGCTAGACGGGCCTCCATTGGAGATCCCTTTGAGGAGGGACCTTCTGTCTCAGGCCGGGGGCACAATATTTCACCCTCGACCAGACATGTGGAATCTTTGGGTTTGGCCTCTGAGGGGGCCCAACTTATAGATAGTGGTCTTTCAGCTGAGGCTGTTGAGACCATCCTAAGCTCCAGAGCTCCAGCTACGAGGAAACTGTATGCGCTTAAATGGAGAGTTTTCTCCTTATGGTGTCACCGACATCAGTGGGATCCGGTTAATTGTTCTGTCAACACAGTAATCGAGTTCCTGCAGGAGCGCTTTGTGTCAGGTCTATGTCCTTCCACACTAAAAGTTTACGTGGCAGCCATTGCGGCTTACCATACCATGGTGGGAGGTATATCTTTGGGTCGAGACCCCCTGATTACACGTTTCCTTCGTGGCACTTTGAGGCTGAGGCCTGCAATTCGCACTAAGGTGCCAGCTTGGGATTTGACTGTAGTTCTAGTAGGCCTGTCTAGGGCTCCATTCGAGCCCTTAGATTCGGTCTCAGAAAAGTTCCTTACTTTCAAGACTTCTTTCTGCTAGCTATTTCGTCCCTAAAGAGAGTTGGTGACCTTCAGGCTCTTTCGGTCTCCCCCACCTGCCTTGAATTTGCACCGGGGATGGTCAAGGCGTTCCTATATCCAAAACAGGGATACGTCCCTAAGGTTCCAACCTTGACTCCGAGGCCTATTGTGCTGCAGGCTTTCTGTCCTCCTTTTGCAACTGCGGACCAGGAAAGACTGCACCTCTTGTGTCCAGTGCGAGCATTGGACACGTATGTACGTCGGACATCCTCAATCAGGAAGTCCGACCAATTACTGATTTGCTTTGGATCACCTAAGAAAGGTCTTCCTGCTTCCAAACAGACAGTCAGTAAGTGGATAGTCGAGGCTATTTCACTGGCATACGAGTACTCGGGCCAGCCTTGTCCTTTGGTGGTCCGAGCTCACTCGACCAGGAGTATGGGGCTTCTAAAGCCATATTGCAGGGGGTATCTCTTCAAGATGTTTGTGATGCGGCGGTTGGTCCTCTCCGCTCACATTCGTGAGATTTTACAGTTTGGACCTGGATGCTGCCCCAGGTTCTCAGGTGCTGAGTGCTTAGATCAACAGACTGACACTCAGGTACTTGTAATTATGGCGGGTTGGGTATTCTCGTTCCCACCGTGTCGTTCGACGCATCTCGAAGTTCCCTTTTTCGATAAAGGGAACGTCTCAGGTTACTATTGTAACCATAGTTCCCTGAGAAACAGGGAACGAGACGATGCGTCCCCCTGCCATACTTCCTGCGTCCCTGCGATCGGCTTGCTTCGGCAACTGTCGAAGCTAAATGCCGGCGAGCAGCGGAAGTGCTCTTATCCTTTCCTGGTTCATGACGTCACCCGCCCGTGACGCTCATTCTCTCATTCCATTGGACTAGTTGGCATAGATGCTTCAGACGCAATCACGCAAGAGGCGTTCCCACCGTGTCGTTCGACGCATCGTCTCGTTCCCTGTTTCTCAGGGAACTATGGTTACAATAGTAACCTGAGACGTTCAATAGAGAGAGGCACCAACTTAATTTAACACAGAACCGACTCAAAACCGAACTGAACCGAACCGAAAACTGAACTGCTCTCTGAACCGCTTTGTTCGGGTCTTTAACTTAAAGTTAGTCCAACCTCTTTTGGAGAATTCTGACCAATGAGACAATGGCATCATTTTAGGAGGTGGACTAGTTCCTACTTATCATAAATCATGCGTTATCTGGGATCTCCTTGTTTTCCAGCACTAAGCAGAGAGAACAAGAGATCACAGTTTAAACATTATAGATTATTATAATCATACAAAGCATTTTACACAGATTTCAAACAAGCCATCTTATGAATTAAGGGCATACGATTATTTCGATTGGAAGCACGATACTCTTTCATTCATACACACAGTTATATCACCATTTACATGATTTATATATAATCTAAGCATAATACTACGGAGCCCCTAAAGGGACGTGGTTGTGAAAAAAATTTTAGGATGGGAGAATTTTTTTTTTTTTTAATCTTTTGCGTTCCCTCGCAAAACTTTTGCGTTCCCCCGAGAAACTTTGCGTTCCCTCGCAAAACTTTTGCGTTCCCTCGCAAAGATATTTGCGTTCCCACGCAAAAGTTTTGCGTTCCCTCGCAAAGTTATTTGCGTTCCCACGCAAAAGTTTTGTGTTCCCTCGCAAAGTTATTTGCGTTCCCACGCAAAACCTGTTGTGAGCTCGGACAGACACTTCCTGTTTAATGTCCCGCTGGCAGTGCTTCAGAGCTCCGTACGTTAATGGAGCGTTTCAAAGTGTTTGAACTTGGACTCGAATATAAAGAAATGCGGTCAAGGAGTTCGCAATATATTCAAATAGGATATTCGAACTTCCCGGATCAATATACTTGAGCTAAACGTTGTTAAAACACAAATGACACCTATTTACAATCACAGTAACGGTTACTGAGTAACCTAGACAACGAGCTACAACCCAATTCTCCTCAAAACGAGCTTTATAATATAGGCTAAATGGATCTTTATGTGCAGGCGGCTGAGAGACAAGTGCTAGAGGTCCATCTGCAAAGTGCAATATTGCCCAAAAAACGACTACAGCATCAACTCATATTCAAAAATACAAAAATAGTCATTAACTTTAATGTTACAAACTCTAGTGCCACCCAATTCAGCTTACACTCTTAAAAGAAATGGTTCTATTTAGAACCAGAAATGGTTCTATCACCCGCTTCATATATGGAACTCCAAAATGGTTCTATATAGAACCATTTTAATGGGTTCCATAAATAGAACCCCAAATGGTTCTTTGAATCCAAGTTAGATGGTTCTTTATAGAACCATTTAAGGGTTCTATATTATTAAACCATAATATGATATTTAATAAAATTATTATTAAATTATTATTATGAATACAAAAATATAACCAATCCAGAAAATTCCAAAAGTTTAAATTTATTCAATTGATTATACAAAAATATTAGTGTCACATTTAAAATTGCACATCTGTATACTCTGTATTATACAGCAAAACATTTTTTACATTTAAGATGTTAAATTACATTCAACCATTTAGTTTGAATTTAATTTAAGCAATTTTCACTTTGCAATAAACATACATAAGCTTGTTTATGTACTGTATGTACATGTACAGTACTTAACTTGTACATGCATCTCTGAAATGAGGCAAAACAAATCTTTGATTTCATATTTTTCGACAATGCAGATAAAAAACAACACATGAACAATTAAAACATCTAAATAAATCAGCACTACAACTTACACAAGTCGACAGTACATTTTTTAGTACAGGTATTGGTGTTCTTGTGTCATGCTCATGTTTAAGTTTATGCATATATTTTTGAATAAAAGTCATTGTGTGACTGCAAACAGGCATTCCACAGCCTTTGTCATGTCAATGTCTGCCTCCATTATAATGCTGACACTTTCAGTCTTGAGGGGATCAGGACAGCCGTTAAACACCATGGTTGATGTAGGACCTTTGGGTTCCTGTAAAACAAACATTTCACCTTTTGAGTGCCTTTCACCAATTAACAGAAGTCATCAAATAGACCTAAAATTAATGTTGGTAACCGAACAATGCTGCTACCCATTCACTTAAAATTATATGGACACAAAACCAATGCAGCAAGTCAATGGGCACCGCCATTGTTCGGTTACCATCCTTCTTCAAAATATCTTTTGTGTTCTGAAGAAGAAAGTCATTAAGATTTGAAATGACAAAGGTGAATAAATTTTAGACAATTTTCATTTTTGGATAACTATTCCTTTAATACTTTCATTATTGTAATACATGTTTTCATCTACAATATAGAAGCTACAACCTTTAATTGACAATGTCAACTTTCACTGGCATGGAACAGATAGGTTGGATGGGGAAATAATATTGGTGTTACCATTGTGTTTCCTCACTTCTTTTTGCACTACTGATGATGTTTTGGGCATTCATTAGTGTTTCCATGTTCTTCACCAAGTTGTTCGAAACCTCATGTCTTTCATGCAGCATCTTTAAAAATTACAAAACATTTGTTTACTTCAGGTGCTTATATCCAAATTCAACTTTCAGCCAAACAGTTCCTTAAAGTTACATGAACTGAAGTTGCAATTGACTACCAATAGTGATGTATTCGAGAATGTTAAATAAGAAAAATACTGGCTGGTAAAGTAATCAAAATAATACATGCGTCGAGTCTCACTCTGGCCAGGTTTGTGGCAACAAAGGGAGCCTCTTCTCACAGGGTTCTTGTTGTTAATGAATACAATGATGAAGTCTTTTTATCAGGATTTCATTTTACTTGCCACAATTACAGTCTGTTTAAACATCAAAACATGGATACATACCGAGTACCAGATTATTTGAGGCACTTCAGTTTCCAGGCTGTTTGAAAAAGATAAAATATAAATTAGTAGGATTTTAAGCTTGCTTAAGTTTGTTTATTTAGCATCAAGTCCATTTAAAGCCTCAAAAAAATGATACATTCCGAGTACAAGATATGAGGCATTAGTTCAGCTGTTTGAAAAAAAAAAAATATAAATATAAATAGGTTTTTAAGCTTGCTTTAAGTTTGTTTATAGCCATCAGTCCGTTTAAAACTAAAACAATGATACATACGAGATTCAAGTATTTGAGGCACTCATTTCCAGGCTGTTTGAGAAAAGAAAATATAATTAAGATAGATTTTAAGCTTGCTTTAAGTCTGTTTAAACGTCAAAACAATGATACATACTGAGTACAAGATATTTGAGGCACTTCAGTTTCCAGGCTGTTTAAAGAAAAAGAAAAATATAAATTAAGATAAGGATTTAAAGCTTGCTTTAAGTTTGTTTATTTAGCAACAATGTTTAATATTTAACGACACAGACTTACTTTTTTAACTTATTAAGCTCTTTTTGTCAACCGTCGTTACCTGGGGAGAAATAAAACAGAGCATAAATAACACTTCACAAACCAACTATGCAATGCAAACACACCTACACATTTAACCATGTGCTATCATCACTTTAATCCAGCGCATGCATCACAGTAAACCGCAGTAAACGATGTTACGAACGCTGCACTGACTGCAACCGTGCAGTTTTAATGGAGACCGGCCGGAAGTTCTCAACTGTAGCGGTGTCCACCTGCTGAGTTTAGCTCCCACCCTGATAAAACACACATGAACAAGCTAACGTTAATCAAGATTTTCGGGATTACTGAAAAGTAACAGTCTGATCTGGGTTGGAGCTAAAAACTGCACGAAAGTGGACCTCGCGGGCCAAAGTTAACAGTTAAGAACGAGCGTGCGCTTCATTGAGATTAAAATTCACGCTTCTGTCTCGAAGCTCGTCTCCTTATAACACAGCTGTCTTATTGTTATTGACCATTTCATTAACTATAACAAGGAAATAATGGGAGATTGTAACTTTATTACTTTAAAAACCGGAGCAAATTCAATTTAACAGGGCTTTCTGAACCTACGGCTGACGAAGCCCATCGGTGCTAAGTTACACAGCATTGTTTTTAACTGAGGTGAAAAAATTCCATTTTGCTTCTAGTATCAGTATTTAAGACAAGGACTATATACTCTAACCAATAGAAATATTAACTGCAATACTAAATATTTCAGTAAAATGATTTCAAAAATGTAAAAACTTAACTTACCTGAGGGTATGAACGGGCAGAAATGGCGGACTCCTCAGTTTGAAAAATTAACTGTCACTTGTAGGTTTCTTCGCCAATCCACCAATAGGAATTCAAGGATGATGCAACGCATATACGCCACCAGAGGGCATTTTTACGATTATTATTTTTAATGTTCCCTTCAATAGATTAAAAGTTAACCATCATTATATGGTACACATAAAATAAAGAAAACACTTTGGTTGTTTATTATTAGGCCTATAATGTTTTATTACAAAATGATTGGTAAAAAAGGCAAACTTATAATGTATTAGGAAATATAAGTTGCATGCTAATGTACAAACGTGCATAAAGAAATCTCAAATCATACATTGACTAGATATGAAAATTTTGTTAACTCTGGTTTTTGACTACACCAGTCATTCTCATGGGTCTTTACTCAACAGCTCTTGACTTAACAGCTTTGTGAATGTGTTGTGTATAATTATTGTGTAACATGAATCTTTAGTTTACACTTCAGTCATAAAACATGAATTATAGAACCATTTTAATAAAAAAGGTTCTTTGCTCTCCAAGGGTTCTACATAGAACCATTTTGTCGTTAAAGGGTTCTATTTGCCAAGTACGGAACCCCAGGGTTCTATATAGAACCTCGAGGAACCCTTTTTTTTAAGAGTGTACACATCAATGGTGACCCACTGGTCATACTACACTGCTTTTGCACATTTTATATTATGAAAAATATTCAATAACTTCATGTAACACGCCAAATTTAGTTCACACATCACTGCTCTAATATTGGTTAACATTAGTTACATTTACAGTTATGCATTTGGAAGACACTAATATCCAAAGGTACACATTTACATTCTGAGTTCTTGCTTTTCCCTGGGAATCAAAGGTCATGGGACCTTGGCATTGCAAGCGCTCTACTGTTTGAGCTACAGGAAAACTAGTATGGGAAGTAATTGCACAAAATAAGTAGGCCTAGTATTTACACAAATTATATTGCTACTGTGCGCAGCTAACATAATAGTTGCAATCATAGCTTATGCATTATATTTGCTTACTGAATTTCAATGGCGTATAACAGTGTGAAGTTATTGATTTTATTTCATAATAAAAAATCATAACAATGCATTTTTTTTTTAAATCAAACTAAGTATTGTAGTATAACCAGCAGGAGAGCAGTGATGTGTGAACTAAATTTGGCGACAGTAGCTAGTGTGTCATAGTGAAGCTATAGAATATGTTTAATAATATAAAATGTGCCGAAGGGTTCGGGGATTTGCACTTTGCATACGTCCCCTTATTTGGACTTGTCTCTCAATCGGCTGTTTAGAGATACATTTATATTATAAAGCTCGTTTTGAGGAGAATTAGCTCGTTGTCTAGGTTACTGATTGTAAATAGGTGTCGTTTGTGTTTTAACAACGTTTAGCTCAAGAATATTGAACCGGGAAGTTCGAATAGCCTATTTGAATATTGCCAACTTCACTGAACTCCTTGACCGCATTTCTTATATTCGAGTCCAAGTTCAAACACTATGAAACGCTCCATTAACGTACGGAGCTCTGAAGCACTGCCAGCAGGACATTAAACAGGAAGTGTCTGTCCGAGCTCATAACAGGTTTTGCGTGGGAACGCAAATATCTTTGCGAGGGAACGCAAAACTTTTGCGTGGGAACGCAAATAACTTTGCGAGGGAACGCAAATAACTTTGCGAGGGAACGCAAAAGTTTTGCGTGGGAACGCAAATATCTTTGCGAGGGAACGCAAAAGTTTTGCGAGGGAACGCAAAGTTTCTCGGGGGAGCGCAAAAGTTTTGCGAGGGAACGCAAAAGATTAAAAAAAAAAAAATTCTCCCATCCTAAAATTTTTTTCACCACCACGTCCCTTTAGGGGCTCCGTATAATACAAACATGAATTGTAAAAAAAACAAGAATTATGATGTTTGATTATGAGTCCACTGAGCATTGTTCTGTGTGAGTTGTTCTCTGCAGAATGTGCAGAATTAATGTGGTTTGATATGTAAAGTGTGTTGGTGTGTAAAGTTTCTGGGGTTTAACCCATAAGAACCCGGACCAATTTCCCCTTATAGGAAAATTATGGGGCATATAAAACAGACTAAATGGACCACTTAAAACATGTTTCTGCCGTTGTTTTTTAAATTCAACCACTCCTTGTCAAAGATCTGTAATGTGACATATATGTCACATTGGGCGTTTATGGTGCATTTTTAATGTGACATATATGTCACATTGGGCTTTTATGATGCATTTGAAAAAAAATTAATTTGGTCAGTTTTCTTGCTAAATAACATTTTTTTCTGTTTATTTTCTTTTCCACAACATTTTCTAAATTATTACTTTTCTGGGAAGATAAATAAAAAAAAAAAAAAAACTTTTTCAGAAGTAATAGTTTTTGCATTTTATTTGCTTTGCCACATATTTCAAAACCACACAACTGTGACCATTACATTTTACAACAACTGTTTTGTAACATCAAAAGTCAACCTTCTCAGGTATACGGTTTAATCAAATACATTTTTAGATTTTTTCACAACTCGAAAATGTGCAAAATGAATAAAAATAAATAGCTACCTCACAGCGGAGGTCAACATGTTGAACATGCATGTAGTGCAATAACATTGCAAAATTCTACCTTTTCAGGTATACGGTTTAACCAGAAATACATTTTTTAATTATTTTTTCACAACTCGGAAATGTGCAAACTGAATAAAAATAAATATGGTGTTTTGTACCATATGTTGCATAGCTGTTTTAATTACAGGTATGCAACATGTTTTCAAAATACATTTCATAAAAGGGTAAATCCTAAACCAACTTTCTTTAGTTAATGATCTGTAAGACTGGGGCTTTATTATTGCTGTTCATTGATTCAAGTTATTTTTTGGACATTTGGGTATAAAGTGTTTTAATTCTACAATATATGGTGTAAAAACATCTAAGTGCTGTCCTCTTCAGGTTGAACGGTGGCTACTGCAGTTAAATTTTCAATTTGTGGTGCCCTGTGATGTAAGCAGCCACCAGCTAACCACACCCATGCCTACAGAGAGACGTGTCTCAGGTGCACGCCCCACTCCGCTGGGCTCTGCCCACTTTTACAGCATTTTTCAAATATTGCCAAGGGGGTGGAGTCAGGCTCTGACCATGGGTTTAGTTACCCTTTGACAATGTTATTAATTTGACATTTTTTTGTTTAAAATATGCTTTGAATTGAGCAGCAGAATATATATAATACTAAAATAATTGAATCAGCTAAATTATTTGAGCAGTTCATTAGCATTTTTCTTAATGTGACACATACGTCACATCAAAATTCCACCTACTGTTTTACTGTTAAAAGTCTGATGTGACACATATGTCACAACAACATTTGCAAAACTTGTTTTATATCAATTTGTACAAGAAACGTTTTAAAATCAGGTCAAGTGTAATCTAGGATATGTTATTAAAACATTAGAATTGTTGCATGGGTTGAAACATACCTTTAGTAACAAAAATAAGCGTCTTTAAAAAGTGCTGACACTGCAACATGTGCACACCAGACAGACCACCATTTTGGAAATGTTACCATGGCAACAAAAATGCACACATTGTCACATGACTGAACCTGGATGTTCCTTATATGTCCCTTGGGGACTTCCTGGGTTGAAAGTGAGGTATAATCGTTTAAAAAAACCTTTTCCAATGATCATTAGTGTTTGTGACACCCACGTCACATCGGGTTAAAGACATTCCAATCTGAGGTCACGGCAAGGTCCCTGCTGAAGTCTGCTCTGTTCATCTTCTCATGGGACCTTGCTCCTTAAGAAAGACGAGTCTGTTAAACATCTGTCCTGCTGCAGCAGTGGTGGTGCTGAGGGAGGTCAAAGATGGTCAGGCCCCTTGGTCCCTGCGGGGCCATAAAAGTCCTTTCTGAGGGGGTGCCTAGACTAGCTGGCGCCGGGATCTTTTATGGCTGAATTAGTGATTGAGTTCTGTTTGAATGAATCAAATGGAAGATTCATTTGTGTTTGGTTCATCCTTAAATTCTCTACAACTGTTTATCGCTGTAGTGGGGCTCGTACAGGTCTCGCTCTAGCCGCCTCTTGTTCCTCCGTCTCCCGCGACTGTTTATCGCTGTAGTGGGGCTCGTACAGGTCTCGCTCTGGCCGCCTCTTGTTCCTCCGTCTCCCGCAACTGTTTATCGCTGTAGTGGGGCTCGTACAGGTCTCGCTCAGGCCGCCTCTTGTTCCTCCGTCTCCCGCGACTGTTTATCGCTGTAGTGGGGCTCGTACAGGTCTCGCTCTGGCCGCCTCTTGTTCCTCCGTCTCCCGCGACTGTTTATCGCTGTAGTGGGGCTCATACAGGTAGCCGCGAGCATCAGATCTTCGAAATCCCCTTCTGCCATTTCAACTTCAAAACTATCTTCTGCCGTCGTGATTAGCCTACTATACAAACTTTCTACAAAGACCAAGAGGCAAGAGCCTGTTAGCTTAGCTTCTACAGAAAGATGGCTGACACTATCTTTACATTCTGTGAGTGAGATCCCACCCCATATGGGCATGGTGAAAACATGCGGAACACTGGCTGTAGTCTTTAGCCTCTGGCACAAAAATCCTCCGATGACGCAAAATGACGATTTTTGCGTCATCGAAGGATTTTTTCCAGACTAAAAATTAATTTTTCTCTCATATCAGGGGGATATGAGGGGGGGGAAGCACGGTAATTCGAAAATACTAATGGTTTTCTACTAATACAAAGCTTAATGCTAAATCCTGAAGTATCCCTTTAAGTAGGCTTGGAATAGCTGTTGTCTTTCTGCAAGTGATTTTCAAAGATTCTTAAAGTTGTGCAAATTTCTGGCACACTGCTTGAAGAAGGTGTGTTTGCTCTCGAAACGTAACATCCACAGGCATATAAGTGGACCAAAGTGAAGAATAAGCTATGGGTAATGGCACAAATAGTGATGCTTGGGTTTTAACAGACTTTCAGGGAAAAGTGTTTGGTGACTTAAGACTTATTCTTCAATGAGGACTTTCAGATATGCCACTTGACCTGCTGTAATAGCTGGTGCACAAACAAGCTCCACAAGCTCCCTCAGCTGCAGAACCAGTTGCCATACTTCATTAACAGAAGGATTTTTTATTCTGTCATCAACAAAAAGAGGTACAAACCGAAAAAAGCACCAATTCTGCACTGCATGTCCACTTAATCTTTGACTCCCAGGGACATGTCTGCTGGTTTGCTGCTGGCATTATTTCCTTGATACTTGAATTGTTTTTTTTTTTTACATCTGTTTAATTGTACGTAGGTAAAGTGCTTCTCTTGAACCAGGTGACCAACAAACAAAGCAAGGTCATAAGACACAATACCATCAAACAAGTCGTGCCCCAGACATGGTGGGAGCCCTGGTTGGCAAACATGAAAATAATTAAGCTTGTTAAAAGGAGAGTCCATTTTGATGCCGCATGCAGAGACAGTAGCACTGGTATTTAAACTTGGCAAATGACGTTAATAGGATTGTGCAGTTCCCTTTATCGAAAAAGGGAACTTCGAGATGCGTCGAACGACACGGTGGGAACGCCTCTTGCGTGATTGCGTCTGAAGCATCTATGCCAACTAGTCCAATGGAAATGAGAGAATGAGCGTCACGGGCGGGTGACGTCATGAACCAGGAAAGGATAAGAGCACTTCCGCTGCTCGCCGGCATTTAGCTTCTGTTGCCTCAGCAAGCGATCTGTGTCAAAACTGTCTCTGTCTATTTATTGTTGTCTGTTGCAATATTGTATGGAAACGTTATGGCGAAACAAATGTACAAACAGTGTGTTCCTTCCTGCCCGCGTTTATTTAAACGGGTGGGGACACACACGAGTTTTGTTTAATTTGTTTGGGGTAGAGCATACTTCTCAGCCCTTGAAAGAAAAAAGGTGGGGGCTGAGTTCCAACTCTGTGAAATAGCATGCTCTGCTCTCGCCTGTTACTCTGTATGATAGTGACAGGCTCGCGATTCTCAGGACCCGCGTTTGTCGAGGCAGCGCGGAGAATACAATTCCTGGGGATCGCAGAAGGATCTTTTGGAGGGGTTTGAAACGGGTCCGTGGGCCTTTTTTCCTTCCTTACCCGGAAGATCCAGCTCTATCTCCCCGGTGTTGGAAGCACGCTCTGCGGTTTCTTCCGCTCGGGGAGAGAGAGCCCTTTTTCCTTCATATTCTTCCTCCGAGGAGGTTAAATGTTTGAGAATATTGAAAGTGAAAGCAAGCACACACATTGTTGAATTAGATTCGCCATCTATTTCCCCAGTATATGATGAACTGGTGGAGGTTTTGTCCCGTGCTGTTAATAAATTAAATATTTAATGGCCAGCTGAGATTAGGGACGCTCCTAAAAACTTGACGAGGGTTTTCTTACATCTATCACATTATCTCCACCACGAGGCTTCCCTTTTCCCTGATTTACACACTGAATATTTAAATTGTGGGATAAACCGTATTTATTACTACTTTCAGCCCTCGTGTTAAAGATTTATTCAAGGTTAGAGGGTTGAAAGATTACGGTTATGATATGATGCCCCAGGCTGAACAGAAATAAAAAATAGAAAAATGCTGTTTTTCACCTGGTCCAGCATCGTCATTTAAAGCCTCTGCTTTGCTCAATAAGCCTATTACTAAAGAATCTCGCGTTTGCCGAGGCAGCGCGTAGGTTCAATGTTGTAATCAGAATCTAGCTCGGATCTCGCGTTTGCCGAGGCACCGCTTAGATTTCGAGTGTACTTTGCAAAATAAGATTCTGTGGCTGGGATCTCGCGTTTGCCGAGGCAGCGCGTAGGTTTAAGCAAAGCTACTTTGGTTTTATGGGTAAAGCTTATACGGCAGCAGGTCAGCTGGAGAATGTTTATAGAAAACTATAGTATAATGCTCCAGGCTTATCAGGCCGATCTGTTGGGGTTCTGGATATAGTGAAATTTGAGCCTTCGCGTCTCTTCGGCGACGCATTCCATGCGGTCGTTGTTAGGTGATACAATATATATATATATATATATATATATATATATATATATATATATATATATATATATATATATATATATTTATAAAATAAACCATTAAATAGCACTTTCTGGAGAGTTTTGTGCAAAGAAATGGAGATATTGAGTATTACATGATATGTGAAAAACTGCAAGGTTAAGAGCATTTACTTTGCAACAGGTATTAGGACATTTAGCATTTACATTACTGTTAATCAGTCATCACTTGATTACACGTTGTATTACCTTGTTATGATATAGTGACCCATACAATGTGCTAAACATAATGTGCCACATGGAGAGACAGTGCAGCATATGACAGTAGCAACAGCTGAGAAGATTTGGGTCTGTGGTGACCAGGTCCACCTCATACAAACTTCCTTCTCCCATTCTCTCTCTTTACTACGACAACACACACACACACACACACACACACACAAAAAGGCAAATTACGCCACAACACTCATACACAACACCCACGCAAAGTTTGATTTCTGGCCGTGATTAACTCAAATTACACAACAGAGATTGAAAATCCCCGAATAACTGCAATGCTTTGAAAGAGATAAAAGCGATGATTTAGAAAAAGTGATAACACTGGTTAGTTTTACAATCAACATTTGAATTTATTTGTGTTTTACCTTTGTAATTTAATTTTGATTTTACATTTAATTTCATACACATTCTTAAAAACAGTACAGAGAAACAACATCTATAACTCATCACTCATCTATAACTTCATTACTTCCCACAATGGCTGGTATGCAAACACCTCAGTATTAGTCTGCCTTTTCTTACACGCCAGGTGCTCTGTAACTTTAACATTAATAGAATGTTGATATGATATCAATTAAATCATCTGGTAAGTCTGCTGAGTACATCACTGTAAAGTCTGCTGCCAACTAGGGATGAGATCATTGCCGGTGTAACGGTACAAATTATGTTAATTATTACAGAGAAATTTATGTAATTCTTAGTATTGTTTCTTGTATGCTGGTGGCTATAAGTACTGGTAGTACTGGTAAATAATTAGTACTTTAGTACTGGTAAATAATTTTCATAGTAAGTCAGATGCTTATTATTGTGCATTATTATTTGTTTATATTTTAGAACCACAACCAACTTCACATGTAACCTCAAATACAACTTCATAGTTGACTTCACGTTGGAGTTGTAAATAAATCTTCCTGGATCTCAGCCAGACATATCTGGTTCAAGTTCTTTCACAGTGTTTCAGACCGTTTTCAATAGTTTTTACAAGCATATTGCCTATATTTTTGTAATATATTAAGCACTGTTACACTTTTTGAAACTAGTTCAGCTTGTGTAGGCCTGTCACTGACAGGCTGTCAGTGCTTTCTGAACATATTGAACACACTTTTAAAAATACCGCAATAATACCGAACACTGTGATAATTTTGATCATTTTCATACTGTCCCATCTCTACTGCCAACATGTTACAGAGCTAGTCATGCTAAAAATGTCTGGAATATCACCCCACCTTTTGAAGAAGTAAGTCAGTTTCCTCTTCTTGGGTGGATATGCTCCACTCATTTCAATTTATCTCTGAAAGTTGGAGAATAAATGGTTGATTTAATTTTCATTAACCACAGAGCTTGGTAGCTAAAAGTAACTTAGATCTAGCAAGTCTTATATTTCTGTAATTCACACAGATCAAATACAAATATGCTGACTGAATAGATTGCTAGTTTATTTTAAGTAGCTAGCCAGCTAACGTTAAATTAGCAGTTCTCTTGGCAGTTTGCTGATAATCCGGTATCTGAAGTAAAATGCTCAAAACATCTCCTGAGAAAAATCACATGGTCAACCTAGTCCTGGTTATTTAATTTTGATTTAGTCTTATTTTCCTTACCTTGTCATTCAAGGCCAGGGCACTTTTTTTGACATTTCTGGAACATCCACATCCCGCGCAACCACGGTCTCCCAGGAACATTCATTATTGCTGCGTACATTTATCCGTGTCAGATGCGCATGCGCGAGCGGTGCGCGATCATGGTCGACTGACAACGAGATTAAGCAGCTGAACAAAATTACGGCCGTGTTCCGATTGTTCTCATCTCAGCTCCGCCGAGACAAAATAGACATGCCATTTCAAAAATCTTTCATTTATTGTCAGAAATATGTTTTCAAAAGCATCACTTTCATCAAATTGTATGTGACATAATTTCTAGTAGGCAACTGACTGCAAACGAGCAGGCTTATGTGCCGGGGGTGAGCCCCGGAGAGCCCCGGCCCAATTTAACCACTGTATGTATATATATATATATATATATATATATATATATATATATATATATATATATATATTATATATATATTATAAATATATATAATAGGTTTCTCCCTCGCTGTGTCCAGCCCCCTGGGGCTGCTGGGCGTGAGCAGCTCCAGCCGTCTAGTTCATCATATTATGTGCACAGAAAGAGAGTGCTGCGTCTCGTGTTCCTCCACGTAGATACTGGAGACAGACGCAACCCTCTCAACCGAAGTCGTCTAAGCCTAAGCCGGATCTGAGGACCGTTCTTCAGGCGAAGAAAACTTCGGTAAAAAAAAAAAAAAAAAAAGGGTGTAGCGAACCTACATAATAATAATATACATAAAATGTATTTAAGGGGGCCGGAAGGCCAATTTAGCTCAAAGGGAATGATTCATCGATTTGCAATGAATCATTGACCGAATCACTATGGAACCGAGCAAATGACTCGTTTAGAGTTCATTTGAACGGGCCGTAATTTTAACCTTGGCAACAGATATTTATCCAATCTATAGTGAAACACTATGTATTAGCAAGGTAACTTTAGATCGACAGTACAAGACATTAAATGTGTAAGCACAACACAAGACAAATATCTTTTCAAATATAAACAAGACTTTATTGATTATTCTAAACACATAAAACTAAGGTCTAAACACAATCACACACACACACACATTCATACGAGGCGCAGAGGAAGAGAGAGAAAGAGAGAGAAAGAGTAAGTTTTCATAGTGAGATGCACTTTGCAAGACATAAACCTGAAAGAACCACCAAGCCTTAATTTAAACCTTCGTTTCTTAGACAGGTTATTCAATTTAAATTAAAAAACACCAGTTCAGCTAGAGTCTGGAGGTTACTTGCTTGTCCTTTGCGTTGCTTAGGCCAGGGAATTCCCTATTTGAGGTGCTTCGTCAGAGGGGTTTCCCGGCTGGGTCCGCGTGGCTGGTTGTCTTTGTCTGTATGGAAGTTGGACGGCCAGTCACGTGGTGTGTTGGCGCGGATGAATGAAAGTCTTTGAAGTTGGAAGCGGGTTTTGCAGCCGAAACGTTAAACGCAACTTTGCAGCAAAACTTAACTTAGAACCGAGACTTTTACGAAAAAGAAAATAAAGGAAGAAAGGAAAGTAAGACGAGTAAGGTGGCTTGAATGAGCTGTTTTAACCCCGATCTTGATGGGTTATTTGTCTGCTGGTCTAAAGTTGGTCTGGTCGATGTAGGAGCGTACGAACATGAACACTCTCTGGCTGTTTGTTCAATAGAGAGAGGCACAACTTAATTTACCACAGAACCGACTCAAAACCGAACTGAACCGAACCGAAAACTGAACTGCTCTCTGAACTGAACTGAACTGCTTTGTTCGGGTCTTTAACTTAAAGTTAGTCCAACCTCTTTTGGAGAATTCTGGCCAATTGGACAATGGTATCATCTTAGGAGGTGGACCTCGTTTCTTCTTATCGTAAATCAGGCGTTATCTATGATCTGCTTGCTCTCCAAGACTAGCAGAGAACAAGAGACCACAGTTTAACATTATAGATTATTATAATCATACAAAGCATTTTACACAGATTTCACTCAAGCCATCTTATGAATTAAGGGCATACGATTACTTTGATTGGAAGCACGAAACTCGTTCATTCATACACACAGTTATAATCATCATTACATGATTTATATGGAATCTAAGCATAATACAAACATGAATTGTAGGAAAAACAAGAATTATGATGTTTGATTATGAGTCCACTGAGCATTGTTCTGTGTGAGTTGTTCTCTGCAGAATGTGCAGAATTAATGTGGTTTGATATGTAAAGTGTGTTGGTGTGTAAAGTTTCTGGGGTTTAAGAAAGACATTCCAATCTGAGGTCACGGCAAGGTCACTGCTGAAGTCTGCTCTGTTCATCTTCTCATGGGACCTTGCTCCTTAAGAAAGACGAGTCTGTTAAACAGGTCAAGGATGGTCCGCTTCCTTGGTCCCTGCGGGCCATAAAATCTTCTCTGGGGGGGTTCTAGACAATTTGGAGCCAGTCTTTTGTGACTTAGGAATGTGGTGTTAAAATCCGGAATGCTGAATCACATTTGAATGAAGCCCATGAGAGATTAGAAAGATTAATTTGTGTTTGGTTCATCCGTAAATTCTTTACAAGGGTATTGACGTTTAGGCGTCAGGCCTGTGAACAGCCCCGACCGAAGTGGAGTGGTGTACACCTCATTACACGGTGCCCGTTCCATTTCGGGGTCCTCACGAGACCCTCCTGCCAACCCTGCCACCTCCGGTGCTTCAGGGCGCAGCGGTCTCCAGCGAGTCGCTGATGCTATGCTGCGGCACAGCATTGGTTTCGCGCCCTCTGAGGGGGGCTTTTGAGCAGTCAGGTCAGGTAGTTCCTGCCATTATGTTTCAGCCTCCAGATTTGGCTCTCTCAGTAACACCAGAGGCCAGCCTCGAGAGGCTGGTTCCCTTAGTAAATTTTTTGGCAGCGTGGAAGCTTCTGCCGAATATTTCTCATTGGGTCCTGCAGATTGTAGAGAGAGGATACAGAATCCAGTTTGGCTCTCGTCCTCCTCATTACAGCGGGGTGCTGCCCACAGTGGTGCATCCCGAATAGGCTCTGGTAATGGAACAAGAAGTAAAGGCCCTGTTAGCAAAAGAAGCTATAGAACAGGTGTACTCACCCGTCAGAGAGTCGGGTTTTTACAGCCATTATTTTATTGTTCCAAAAAAGGATGGAGGGTTGCGTTCCTTTTTAGATCTTCGCCTGTTAATTCGGTCAGTTCAGAAACTAAAGTTCAAGATAGCTGACCCTCAAACAGATCGTGACCCAAATCAGATCCGAGGACTGGTTTGTCACGATAGATCTAAAGGATGCATACTCCATCCTCCCTCAGCACAGGAAGTTCCTATGGTTTTCTTTCAGGGGCAAAGAATACCAATATCGGGTTCTTCCTTTCGGCCTAGCTTTGTCACCCCGTTCGCATTCTGAATTATATCGACTGACTGGATGATTCTAGCGGAATCAGAGCAGTTGGCGGTTCGGCACCGAGGTGTCGTTCTCGCTCATATGCAGATGTTGGGGTTGAGGCTCAATACCAAGAAGAGTGTGCTTTCTCCAGTATTGAGAACCACTTTCCTTGGTGTGGTACGGGATTTAGTATCCTAACAGCCACAGAACAGCTGAGGCTAGGCCAGTCACGCACTGTAAAACAGTTCAAGAGACTGTTGGGTCTTGTTGCAGCAGCGTCCAACGGAATTCCTTTTGGCATGCTGTACATGAGACCTTTACAGTGCTGGCTCAGGACCAGAGGGTTCTCCCCGAGGGGAAACCCACTTTGCATATCAAGGTCACGCAGCGATGCTTTCGTGCCTTAGTTATATGTAGTAAACACTGGTTCTTAACCCAAAACCAGTCACGCATTGTAAACAGTTCGAGAGACTGTTGGGTCTACTGGCAGCAGTGTCCAACGCAATTCCTTTTGGCATGCTGTACATGAGACCTTTACAGTGCTGGCTCAGGACCAGAGGGTTCTCCCCGAGAGGAAACCCACTTGCATATCAAGGTCACGCGGCGATGCTTTCGTGCCTTAGTTATATGTAGTAAACACTGGTTCTTAACCCAGGGTCCGGTGTTGGGAGCTCTTTGCCATCGAGTTGTGATCTCGACAGATGCTTCCCTCACCGGCTGGGGAGCGGTAATGGAAGGCCGCTCGGTTCAGGGTCTGTGGAAAAGCCATCATCTTTCGTGGCACATAAATTGCCTGGAGATGATGGTCGTCTTCAATGCGTTGAGTCATTTCCTTCCGGACCTAAGAGGCCATCATGTGCTCGTTCGAACAGACAACACATCAGTGGTCTCTTATCTGAACCGCCAGGGGGGTCTGCGCTCGCGTCCGCTTTGCAAACTGGCGCACCAGATCCTCCTGTGGTCTCTGGGGAAAGTACTCTCTCTGAGGCAGTGTATATTCCTGGGGACCAGCATATAGGAGCAGACATCCTGTCGAGGCAGGAGCTGAGGCCAGGGGATTGGAGACTCCACCCCGAGGGGTGGAGAAAATCTGGGAGGCATATGGTCAGGCAGAGGTGGATCTGTTCGCGTCTCAGAACACGACGCACTGTCCTCTCTGGTATTCTCTGACGCACCCAGCCCCCCTGGGGCTGGACGCCATGGTGCAGACGTGGCCGAGGCTACGTCTGTACGCCTTTCCCCCTGTTGCTCTGCTCCCAGGAGTTCTGGAGAGGGTCCGTCGGTATGGAATAAGCCTACTGCTAGTAGCACCACGCTGGCCAAGTCGGATCTGGTTTTCGGACCTGATCCATCTCCTAGACGGGCCTCCATTGGAGATCCCGGTCAGGAGGGACCTTCTGTCTCAGGCCGGGGGCACAATATTTCACCCTCGACCAGACATTTGGAATCTTTGGGTTTGGCCTCTGAGGGGGCCCAACTTATAGATAGTGGTCTTTCAGCTGAGGCTGCTGAGACCATCCTAAGCTCCAGAGCTCCGGCTACGAGGAAACTTTATGCGCTTAAATGGAGAGTTTTCTCCTTGTGGTGTCACCGACATCAGTGGGACCCAGTTAACTGTTCTGTCAACACAGTACTCGAGTTCCTGCAGGAGCGCTTTGTGTCAGGTCTATGTCCTTCGACACTAAAAGTTTACGTGGCAGCCATTACGGCTTACCATACCATGGTGGGAGGTATATCTTTGGGTCGAGACCCCCTGATTACACGTTTCCTTCGTGGCACTTTGAGGCTGAGGCCTGCAACTCGCACTAAGGTGCCAGCTTGGGATTTGACTATAGTTCTAGAAGGCCTGTCTAGGGCCCCATTCGAGCCCTTAGATTCGGTCTCAGAAAAGTTCCTTACTTTCAAGACTATCTTTCTGCTAGCTATTTCTTCCCTAAAGAGAGTTGGTGACCTTCAGGCTCTTTCGGTCTCCCCCACCTGCCTTGAATTTGCACTGGGGATGGTCAAGGCGTTCCTATATCCAAAACAGGGATACGTCCCTAAGGTTCCAACCTTGACTCCGAGGCCTATTGTGCTGCAGGCTTTCTGTCCTCCTCCTTTTGCAATTGCGGACCAGGAAAGACTGCACCTTTTGTGTCCAGTGCGAGCACTGGACACTTATGTACGGCGGACTTCCTCAATCAGAAAGTCCGACCAATTACTGATTTGCTTTGGATCACCTAAGAAAGGTCTTCCTGCTTCAAAACAGACAGTCAGTAAGTGGATAGTCGAGGCTATTTCACTGGCATACGAGTACTCGGGCCAGCCTTGTCCTTTGGTGGTCCGAGCTCACTCAACCAGGAGTATGGCGGCTTCTAAAGCCATATTGCAGGGGGTATCTCTTCAAGATGTTTGTGATGCGGCGGGCTGGTCCTCTCCGCTCACATTCGTGAGATTTTACAGTTTGGACCTGGATGCTGCCCCAGGTTCTCAGGTGCTGAGTGCTTAGATCAACAGACTGACACTCAGGTACTTGTAATTATGGCGGGTTGGGTATTCTCGTTCCCACCGTGTCGTTCGACGCATCTCGAAGTTCCCTTTTTCGATAAAGGGAACGTCTCAGGTTACTATTGTAACCATAGTTCCCTGAGAAACAGGGAACGAGACGATGCGTCCCCCTGCCATACTTCCTGCGTCCCTGCGATCGGCTTGCTTCGGCAACTGTCGAAGCTAAATGCCGGCGAGCAGCGGAAGTGCTCTTATCCTTTCCTGGTTCATGACGTCACCCGCCCGTGACGCTCATTCTCTCATTTCCATTGGACTAGTTGGCATAGATGCTTCAGACGCAATCACGCAAGAGGCGTTCCCACCGTGTCGTTCGACGCATCGTCTCGTTCCCTGTTTCTCAGGGAACTATGGTTACAATAGTATCCTGAGACGTTCTTGAAGTCCCACATGTGTGGGGTTCGTTGAGAAATGACTATCTCACAGTAGCGGCAGATATAGTTTACCCGAATGAAATTGTTCGACAAAACCCCCAATACAATGTGAGCCCAGGTTGTCTCCTGAAATGGCTACTAAAGCTCCCTTCACAACCATGCCATCGTTTGTCAAGATTCCTCTCCCCTCTAGAAGTATGAGGTCTCTGATCAATGGTTCAAAAACCTTGTTGTTCAAAAACCTGATGATGAGAACTATGATGAAGGTGATGGTCCTAATGTCCGTGACAAGAGGGATGGGAATTTCCAAGTTACTGATGTGTATGACAGAAATGCTTTTTTGGAATCTCGCCCCAGACAGCACAACCAACCTCACAAAAGAGGAAGAGGAAAACGCGGAGGGGTGGAAAACGGCGGAACTCACTCTCAGGAACCACCAATCACAAGGAGCCGGTTGAAGCATCGGTAGTAATCAATATCTCAGACCTCCCCCTCTCTGATGACTGCGTGTCTGTCTTGTCTAAGGGCCTCTCATTTTCTCCTACAAACTCAGGCAGACCCTTTGACACCAAAGTGGATCTATATCGATTTTATAGGAGTTTACATTTGAAGGCCTGGTACTCCCAGAACACGCAGGATACAGCTACCTACTCAACTATTACGGTAAACTCTTCTTTTCGGCCTAAGTCTACCTTTTCACCTTGTACTTCAAATCCTGTATTGACTACTTTCACCAAAAAGGTGACCTATGAAGTAGACAAGCTGTACAGTAAGCAAAAAAAGATCACACAGCATAATCTCACCAACAATGAATCTCAAGCACTTAACCTGTTAAGCTTCACCCCCAATTTTGAAAAATCCCCAGAAATGGCATACCCAAACTGAAACAGATACAGTTCATGAACCATTTGTTCTAAAAGCACAAGTATGATCTCATTTGAAAGCTGACACCTGGCAGTTTATTGCAAATGTAGAATTAATTATTGTCATAATGAAAAATAAATGTTATAAATAGCTTCAAAGTGTTGTCAAGTTATTAGAAATTTATTTTTATGAAATATTTTCATGAAAATAAAATTGAAGTTGGCCCTGTAGCAATCTAGAAATGCACTGCAGCTAAAGCCACATGTCTGACCATGTTATATTTAAAATCTGAAGATGATATGTCTAAAACTCTTTATTTAGTTAAATGTTTTTCAAGATCATGTCAAACGATTTTATTTTGATTAGACTCTAAAATGCAAACTGATGTTTATTGTCATTTTCTAAGCATCTATTCAGTCTATTTTCTCTATTGTGTTGTGGTCTAAACGATCTCCATTCAGTGTCAGTCTCCCCTGCACACATTCACACCTCTCCAGCCTAGTTATTGCTCTAAATATGCTTTCTTTTGTCTGCATTATAATTACTAACGACTGGCTATTCACACTGTTTCAACCCCTAATCTCTTTTAGGGAAAGTTCTCAAAGTTCTCACCTTACATTTGAAACTATATAAAATGACCTTCTTGAAAAAAGAAACATTTCAGCAAGCAGTCCTATTTAGAAATATTCATAAATATAACAGCTAGGTAGCAGGTGCACCAAGGGCTAGCTAGCATGTTAGCTTAGCACACCATCAATTCACGACAATTTATGAGATTAAAACCATGTTTGTGCTCTAAAACTTACTTTATAGCACAAGTCGAGTGTTTTAAATAACCTTCTGTGCTCTGATTTGGCTTCAGATAAAAAAAATAGGACAGAAAATATAGTATTTTATAGTATTCTTCACCATGATAAAGTCTATATCGATTAGCATTACATTATAAATATAATCTATTATTATGAAAATACCTGACATGGCTCGAAGAACACAGGTAAACCAAATATCATTGCAATCATGTTTATTGTCTTCAAAACATCTTTATCTGCATGTTACAGCGATCTCTGTTAGTGTTTACGTCGTGATGGACTTCCTGAAATGTCACATGATATGATTCTTCTTCGTGTTCCAAATTTGGAGTCCATATGTGCACAGGGCGCCCTCAGGCTGCCAGTATGTATTGAAAACACAGTACATCAGAGTCTCCAGCGCTCATAATGATTAAATCGACGCATTTGGGTAGATATTCAATAAATATGATTCCTGTCTATATAAATCTGATGTAAACCTATGAGAATCTATCAATATTTTTCCAAATCTGTACATTTTTGAGCTAAAAGCCCTGATGGACGTTGTTTTGTCAAGCTCTGTCGTGACGATCTCACTGGAGTTTTTTTCTGAATGGAAGCGGCTGACGCTCATAATTCATATCAAAGGTATCGACTCATTTTTTGATTACATAACTCCAGACACAAATTAAGACATAACTGTCACTATAAGATTCTCAGAATACAATAGTGGTCAAATACTAAACCTTCAGTCTTATATCTTTTTAATGATGTATAGTTTGTCAAGGTATTACATTGAATCTGATAGTAACTTTGAACGATTTAAAAAAAAAAAACGCTCAGAGCGCCCTCGCTCTGGCGAAGGTTAAGAGGTTAAATGGCTTTCGGAGAGAGATGATATAATCATAAAAAGTGCTGATAAAGGTGGTGCTGTCTGTGTGTGGGACAAGAAGAAGTATATAAATGAAGCTCTTCGCCAATTAGATAATATTCAGTACTACTCAAAGCCCTCATCCAATCCAATGGACACTACGAGAAGCGAACTTGAGCAATTGCTTAATGAGGCAAAATCACATAATTGGATTACTAAGAAAGAATATGAGTTTTTGCTCTGTCAACACCCACGTTATTCTTCTTTTTATATGCTCCCTAAAGTCCACAAGGACCTGGAAAATCCACCTGGTAGACCGATAATCAGCGGGAATGATTCAATAACTGAACCTGCTTCCAAGTTTGTGGATTATTTCATCAAGCCATTTGTTACAGATTTGCCTTCTTATATTCAAGATACTACACAGGTTTTGAAGAAAATTGAGCAAATAGGTAACATAGGCTCTTGCATTATGGCCACAATGGATGTAGAGTCTTTATATAGTAATATTGTACATGACGAGGGTCTAGAGGCTTTGAAACACTATCTGTCATCCAGACCTGAACATTCGATGCCTCCCAGTGACTTTATAGTGCAACTTACTGAGTGGACTTTAAAGAATAACATCTTTCTCTTTCAAGACAAACTGTACAGACAGGAAAAGGGGACGGCAATGGGCGCTTGTTTTGCTCCCAATTATGCCAATCTGTTTTTAGGCTTGTGGGAGGAGCGATATATATTCTCTCAAGATAACCCTTTTAAAGACAAAATTTTGTGGTGGGGTAGATATATTGACGATGTGATTCTGATGTTCTCAGGTTTAGAACAAGAACTTGTAGACTTTCATGTTTATGTAAACAGTCTAAATGAGAACCTTAAATTTAGTCTGGACTACAACCTACACGCCATTAACTTTCTGGATCTACGGATTTCAAAGGATAATGAGGGATTTTTGCATACATCTATTTTTAGAAAAGCAACAGATCGTAATACCTTACTGCATGCAAACAGTTTTCATCCCCCATGGCTTATTGATAACATACCCTTTGGACAGATCCAGAGACTAAGGCGTATATGTGATTCAGATCAGGATTTCCAAAATCAATCTATGGATATGCAGCGGCGTTTTCGACAAAGAGGTTATCAAACACAAACTCTCATTCAAGCTCATAATAGAGCTCAATCACTTGAAAGGAAGAACCTGCTCCAGTCTAGACCCAAAATATTGCCAACTCAAAAACCCTACTTTGTCACTAATTACAGTAAAGAGGCTATCCAGATTAAACGCATTATAAAGAAAAACTGGAACATTATTGAATGTGATCCGACTTTACGGGAAGTATTCACGGAACCACCTGGGATCAGTTTTAGGAGGGCCCCCACAATTAAAGATAAGTTAGTAAGAAGTTACCTCCCTGCTCCTAAACGTGAAATTTGGCTCCGTCAACCTAAGGGGAATTTTCCTTGCGGTAACTGTAATTATTGTGAGAATATGGTTAAATCTGATACATTTATGGATGTTTCCAGTAATAAGACTTACACCGTTAACAGTTTTATAAATTGCAATACCACCCATGTTGTCTATCGATTAGAGTGCACTTGTGGATGTTTTTATATAGGCCTTACTAAAAGGAGATTAAGAGACAGGGTAGCTGAGCATAGGTATGCCATCCGGACTGGAAATATAAATTACCCAATGGCCAAACACTATATAGACGCTAAACATGGAAGGGATTCGACCTTACGAGTAGTGGGCATTGAGGCTGTTCGCCTTGATGCCAGAGGCGGGGACATAATCAAACGCCTTAAACAAAGGGAGACATATTGGATTTATTCTTTGAGGGCCACTAGTCATCCAGGTCTCAATGAAGATTTTGACCTATCACCTTTTTTGTAATTGTTGTGCTTTAATTGACACAGTGTTTCAATTCTTGAATGTGATGCCTCTTTCTATCAATGTTTTTAGAACCATCTTGACTTCTAAATTAGAATCATGATGGTAACTAGCCTTTTCACATTTATTGGCATTTGGTACATTTCGTGTGGAGTACACTAGATGTAGTGGTGTCACTCCTATTTCTCCACTTGAAGTTTTGTACTTGTATGTTTTAAACTTCTGACATTAGACATGACCTGAACTATTGCCTCTAGTGGCCACATGTGTGTTGCAAGTGCCAGAGTGGCACACCTGAAATCAATGCTATCATAAGTATTGCCTGATTCTGTTTGTTTGTTACCAACACCCTGATGAAGGCCAGTGGGCCGATACGCGTTGGTGTTTTTTAATGGTTTAGCCCTCGATCGTACAATAAAGCCTTTTCTACATTTGTAACCTACTGAGTGCCTGGACTTGGATTTCTTTCCAATTTTTATGAACTTTCAACCCTTCCAAGAGCACCAGAGGATACAAGGGACACCAGCAGCGCTCCAGTTTCATTTTGTTTGGTTCAAAAACCTTGTTCATGCCAAAGTATTTGAAATCTTTCTCCTTACAAAGGAGGACAAGCTGCATGTGATCTATTGTAGATCTATTGTGAGGCAAAATATCGGTCAAGGTCATGTAGACAGCTAAAACCTTGTGTTTTTTCTTTCCTGAACCAAGTGGATTCACAACCTCAAAGACATATTTTTTAAAAACACTTTTCCTTTTTTGGTCTGTGCTCATAATGTCTCTGTTACACATCCTAAGAAGATCTTCCCTGTTGATTTCATCAATGATGTCGCTTATAGTGGCCTCTTGGATTCCAAGTTCTTTCAGTTTCTCCCTTAGGATCATAAGTGAATGTGATAGGCCAATTTCATGGGCATTTTGAAAGTCCTCAATGATTGTCTGTATGGTACTGGCTGCTAGTAACAACTTGCCCTGTAATTTTAGATACAGAAGGGCAATGTTTTGCAAGTAGAGAGTTTCATCCACAACAAATGGACCTTCATTACCATCCATGACAGAACTATCAGAACATGGCTTACTAGGCAGACTACAACAGAAGATTATTAGATTATTACAACTAGGGTCAGCACGATCGGACAAGCCTAACACGGTGTGATCTAGATCTTTATGTTTTCTTGAAAAATGTGAGGCTAAAGTGGACGCAACTGTAAACCTGCAATCACAACCTCTGACTGGGCTTTTGGTTTCTGAGCCTTCCTGTATGTAGGAGCTTAGATTGTCACATGTAACCATAAAAAAATGAGCCACACATTTAAAGGGTGTTTCAAATTGCCTGCAAGGTTGCACAGATGACCCAAGCCCTTTATGCTCTCTGTACATATGAGTTTTCAAAACATTTGCTTTGCGATACATCCATGAGCATTCAGACACACCGCAATGGTACATAATAGTTAGGAGCATTGCTATGCAGCTTTGAGTGTATCAGATGTATCAGATACATGCTCACACAAACTGACTTTACAGTTTAACATTGTGTTCTATTTAGTGACAAATATAACGTGAGGGCTGACAGGGATTTAAAACTAGAAATCCTGTGATTTTTGATATGGCCTGAAGATTGCCTTAACACCAAATTCCATATTTGGATCACAAACGGATAGCAATTACCACTACTGAACCATGTAAAAAGTAACAAATACACATTAGTTAAATCTGAATATATGTGATCAACCATAGACAGTATATAAAGGATCTAACGTTACACAGGTTCCAACCTTAACATTGAAATGTGTGTGACATTGGCTAGAAAGCTACTTTACTACTAACTGTTACTCACAAATGGCTCACAGATTCAAATAAGATCACAAACCAAAAAAGATTAAACCCCAATACTTATAAACGTGTATCTTACAGCTACAAATTAATGATAGTTATTCGGACTGTCTAGCTAATGAAATTGTATTATATAAGGAAGTATGCTGGCAATAGTCAAGTCAAGTGGTTTTTATTGTCGGTCAATCATATACAGTTAGTACAGTACACAGCAAAATGAGACAATGTTCCTCCAGGACCATGGTGCTACATAAAAACAACATGGGGCAATCACAGAACCACATGAGACTACACAGACTAGATTACATTTCTACATAAAGTGCAAGTGCAAAAGTGTGCAAAAAGTATGGGACAGTACAATAAATTACTAAAGGAACAGGACAATAAGCACAGTAAAAGACAATGAAGTGCCAGTACATATTTGTGATCTGAGTAGTGCAAATTCTTTCTAAAATGCAAACATAATATATACTAAATCTGGACATGTGCAAAAGTTGGAGACACACAGGTGTGTGTGTGTGTGTGTGTGTGTGTGTGTGTGTGTGTGTGTGTGTGTGTGTGTGTGTGTGTGTGTGTGTGGTGTGTGTGTGTTAGTCCAGTCACTGAGTATTTAGGGAAGAAGCTGTAACACGGTGACTCTCGATAGTCTCTCTATAGAATGTAGTAATGATGAGGGGTGGGAGATGCTTTTCTCAGCCTTCGAAGAAAGTAGAGACACTGCTGGGCTTTCTTGGTAATAGAGCTGATGTTGAGGGACCAGGCGAGGTTCTCCACCAGGTGAAAACCCAAGGAATTTGTTGCTCTTGACGATCTCCACAGGGGAGCCGTCAATTCAGCGGAGAGTGGTCACTCTGTGCTCTCCTAAAGGCAGCAGCCATCTCTTTTGTTTTATCCACATTCAGAGACAGGTTGTTGACTCTACACCAGTCCATTAGCCGCTTCACCTCTTCTCTGTATGCTGACTCGTCGTTCTTGCTGATGAGACCCACCACGGTCGTGTCATCGGCGAACTTGACGATGTGGTTCTCAGCAGAGTCAACAGCAGTGGACTGAGCACACAGCCCTGGGGGGCCCCAGTGCTCATGTGGTGGTGGTTGCAAAGGTTGTGATCTATAAAAAACAAACTTGACGGGAGGATGTGCGCACCTTTAAGCAAACTTTAAGCCGTGCGAGCAGTTTGGCGACACCGATGGTGAGCTGGAGCAAAATGTCTTTTTGGTCACTTTTAGACTGAAAATCTAAAGAAAATTATACATACAGTATACAGAAAGATAATACAAATATAATTTCACTCACCAAGCCTATCACATGAAGCAAATATCCACCCCTTTTTAAATGTCCGCGCCATTGAGCGCGTTGGGCCGTTTAGTGAAACTGACGCAGCCTATCTAAAACCGTAAATCTTCATTATAATCATAAATACAGTGTTCTATGAAATATGTTCACAATAACAGTTTAAATAAATAAGTGAATGATTTAAACTATGTTTTACTTCTGATAAAAACATTTAGATTAAATATGGCATTCTGATTAATGGAGTTAGACACTTAAATTAGGCCTACATGAAATCATTACTGAGAAGTTACAACATTTTTTATATTCAATAAATATAAATATTTGTTGTGGATGCAATGCTTTCAAACACTTTTCCTCTGGCATGCTGTGTTTTAATGTTTCATAGATAATTGCTTATGATAATAGTAGATTGTCTGAGAAAATAGTTTTTGTGCAAATAATGCACAGCAAGGTTTATTTGTTTCCATTCAAAATATAAATCAATTAAAAATACTATTTGGCCAGTGAAAAATATTGAGAAAAACTTTCTCTGAAATGTATTTTACACTATTTGATTAATTTATTCAAAAACAAGGCAAAGATATAGGCTACAAAATTATTTTTTATTAATGTAATGTGACAGCACATCCGTATTTCATATTTTTCAAATGTCTTACCGTTAATCACGTGGATGAATAATCATATGCAAATGATATGCAGATGAGGATATGCATAGTAAAACTAGGCATTGTAAGCTCCATATATGGTTGTTTTGGGGTGGAGACGCATGTGTGCACATTCTTCCGCTGACTGGGATTTATAAAGTGAATTCTGCGCAGGTTCTACCTGTGTGTCAAACAGATCTACCTGTGTGTCGCCGAACTGTTGGAACCTGTGGCAGCATGTCTGTTGGAACCTGTGGCAGCATGTCCATTGCACATGGCACCCCAGCCCGTGGCAGAGGCATCTGTTGACACAACAATATGCCTGGAAACTCGTTCTAAGTGTACTCCGCCCCGTTGAAGGCTGAGGTTCGACCACAGGGTGAAGGTCTGACGGCAGGCCCGAGTAACTGGTACCCGGAATGTGCCCTGTTGCCATGCCCATCTCGGGACTCAATCGCAAAGCCAGTGCTGAAGCGGTCTTATATGAAGCAGTCCGAGCGGTGTGGCTGCCGCTGCAGATGCCATATGCCCCAGGAACCTCTGAAATAAATTCAGTAGAACCACACTCTTGCCCTCAAATTGTCTCAGGCAAGTCAGCAGTGACTGCGCGTGCCTGCTCGTAAACTGCATGCACATGGCAACTGAGTCGATTTCCATACCAAAATAAAGTCCTTTGCACGAGGGAGAGTTTGCTCTTATCCCAGTTGACCTGAAGGCCCAAGCATGCTAGGTGCCGAAGCACTAGGTCCCTGTATTCGCAAACCTGGTCTCGAGAGTGAGCTATAATCAGCTAGTTGCCCAGGGAGAAACACACACGCTGTTGCAGACCCCTGCACAGATCATCAGGCAGGAATGTGGAAAACGCAGTTACACCAACACAGACTGGAGAGCAGCTCATCTCGTAGAAACTCGAAAAAGACACTCAGAGAACAGGCTTGCAGGAGTGAAGAGGACCTCTTGGCTCCAAAGCAGAAACATAACTGCATATTGCCAGCATACTTCCTTATATACCCCAGAGGTAGGGCAGAGTTACGCTATGCGAATTCCGCAGACCCATGGCATTTTCTTGCCATTGGTTCGTTTTGTAATACTCAAAGGTGATAGGCTTTCTAAGCAAAACCACATTCGTCATGTGTTACTCGAAGATATTGAACGAAAGGAACAACATTACTGTGTTTAATTATATGTAATTAACAGCTTATATTTTTATGCAGTATTGTATTTACTTCATAAATTGAATGTCACCATTGTTGACTAACATTGTCTAACTGACTTATTAACAAAACTAAAAAATTCAATGTATGTTGTTCCATGCATCCAACCAAAGGGAACACTAATCACTATAATGGTAACTCAAAATAAATGTAAGTTGATTTCATCTTTTTGATTTCTTAATTTCATCTGAACACTGTATGGCTGTAAGTCGGTTGTAATTGTTGTGGCATCTGTTTGTCTGTTCTCTTTTTCTCTTGTTATTGTTGTCTCTTCAGTTAATCTGTTTATTTAAAGCAGGTGTCATTACTAACGGTCAATTAGTACTTGTAGATTAACCTACTTTATAAACTGCAACACTGCTTCCTTCAGTATTTTTATTTGGAGTGGATCCATTTCTACATTGAGGAGTGTTTATTTAATTTCAATGTCATAACCTTTATTTTTAATTTAATTTAATAACATACATGCTGAAATATAACTACCCTTGTGAAAAAAAGTGCACTTTAGTGTACTTTTATAAAGTGTACTTATTACAAAAATAATACACTTTAAATGTATACACTTAAGTGTGACTTAAATGCAATGTTTTCGGGGCACTGAATGCACATTAAGTGTAATTTATTTCAAATATATCACATATTAAGTTGAAATAAAGTGTAATAAGTTGCAATTAAGATTGATTCTTTGGAACAACTTAATTGGTACTTTAATACAACTTTATATATACTTTCATAATTGCTTCTAGTGTATTTAAATTATAGTTAAAGTGCACTACACAATATAATGACACGCAATTAATGTGATTAAAAATATACTTTAATGTCAGTTAACAATACACTTAAGTGTGAATTAAATGCAATGTTTTCAGCTCACTGAATGCACATTAAGTGTAATTAAGTTCAAATGTATCATATATTAAGTTCAAATAAAATGCAATAAGTTGTCATTAAGAGTGATTTTTTGGTACAACTTAATTGGTACTTTAATACAACTTTATATTGACTTTCATAATTGCTTTGAGTGTATTTAAAATATAGTTAAAGTGCACTACACCATATAATGACACGCAATTAATGTGATTTAAAATATACTTTAATGTCAGTTAACAATACACTTAAGTGTGAATTAAATGTAATGTTTTCGCCGCACTGAATTAGCCTGGCTAATGCCAGACCCAATCTCGTTGAGAATTGGGTCTGGGAACCACATGCGCAATTTCTCGTATATGAGGCGTGGTTTCAGAATGCCCGTCGCAGTTTATTGGGTGCTAAGAATGTCTATCAAATATGCCTGTACGTAGCTCATAGCCAATCGTTTCGATTATACCAGATGACGTATGTAGAGCGACATAAATTAGACAAGGAAGAAGACGATGGGAAAGATTTTTTTTGTAAACAATGACATTAAGTTTTTTATCAAAGAGTAGCTTCGCGTCTTCAGCCATGTTAAATCGATAAAAAAAAAAGTGTTTCCGTGTGTCGCATAGATGTCGTCATCGTCTAGCTGCTCCCTCCCCGTTCTGTGATTGGTTCCCTAAATGAGGCGAAAAATCTGGCCATGGTATCCAGACTGCCTTTCAGCGTGAATTGAATCGCGCTGCGGTAAGGCAGTATGGGGAAACCCAGGCTAGCACTGAATGCACGTTAAGTGTAATTGATTTCAAATATATCACAGATTAAGTTCAAATAAAATGCAATAAGTTGTCATTAAGAGTGATTTTTTTGGTACCACTTAAGTGGGACTTTAATACAACTTTATATTTACTTTTATAATTGCTTCTAGTCTATTTAAAATGTATTTAAAGTGCACTGCTCAATGCACTGACAAGCAATTAATGTAAACTAAATGTAAACTAAAATGTACTTTAATGTCACTTAACAATACATTTAAATGTGAATTAAGTGTAATGTTTTTGACAAATTTATTGCATATTATATGTAATTGATTTCAAATGTATCACAGATTAAGCTCAAATTAAATGCTATTAGTTGATATTAAGTGATTTTTTGGAACAAATTAAGTGGGATTTTAATACATTTTTATATGAACTTTGAAATATGGTAAAAGTGTACTTCCAAATATACTGACAAGCAAATAATGTAAACTAAAATATACTTTAATGTAATATACATGTACACTATTATATAATTAAATACTAATAATATTAAATAAATAATATGTAATTAAAAAAATAATAAAAATAAAGTTGCAATTTATTTCAAATCTGGACAAAAAAAGTCTTAATAGCCAAGCTACAATCAACACAAACTCAATTTAAAACCCTCTACATTTACTGACAAAACAATCTCTAAAATAAATACATAAAAACCTTTCTGTTGATGCACAAGAAAAAAACCCAAGAAACAAACAGTTACAACACTTTAAAGGAATACCGTAGTTCACTTTAAAATGAAAATTCTGTCATTATATACTCACCCTCAAGTTGTTTCAAACCTGTATGAATTTTTCTTCTGCTGAACACAACGAAGATATTTTGAAAAATGTCAGTAACCAAATAGTTATCTGGTCCCATTGACTTACATGGTATTTTGTTTCCTACTATGGAAGTCAATGGGACCAGTTAACTGTTTGGTTACTGACATTTTTCAAAATATCTTCCTTTGTGTTCAGCAGAAGAAAGAAAGGTAACACTTTATAATAAATGCACACTATTATTCATTAGTTAAGCATGAATTAACAGTTAATTAATCATTTATAAAGCATTAATAGACATTAATAAGAAGTTTCTAAATACAGCTATAAATGCTTTTTGCTTGATTTATAAGCATATCTATAATGTGTTTAATAATTGCATTTTCATACTTTGTTAATGATCAATTAATAATTTCTAAATGAAGTATAGCATTATTTACAAACCAGTTATTTAAGAGTTGTCAGTGATTCATAAGATCACTTAAGTGTAAGTAGAGGGTGAGTATATGATGACAGAATTTTCATTTTAAAGTGAAATATCCCTTTAACTCTCATTTAGAAATAACTATCAATTATGCTTATATGTGACCCTGAACCACAAAACCAGTCGTAAGTCGCACGGGTATATTTTTAGCAACAGCCAACAATACATTGTATGGGTCAAAATGATCGATTTTTCTTTTATGCCAAAATCATTAGTATATTCAGTAAAGATCATGTTCCATTAAGATATTTTGTAAATTTCCTACCGTAAATATATATAAAAAATATTTTTGTGAGTGGATGCAGCAAAATCGCGCAAAAAAAGACAGAAAACACGCCTAAAAAAACTCGCTCGCTGCTAAGTTTGGTATCGTTGTCAAGCTTAGATTTCCAGCTTTCGGTTTCATAACTCTCCACAACGTCATTAGAGCAGTAAGCCAATAGAGAGCGTTAAAACAAAACTTTCTCGTGTAAAAAAAAACGTTTTCTTCCTAGCAACAGCCTGCTACAGCGCCTCTCATTGGCTGGCGACTTCTTCGCGTGCACAGTGTACACAATCCGCAATGGTTACGGTGCAAGCCATGGATTCTGAGATAGCGCGTTTGCTCAATTTAAACTTTAATGACAGCAATAATGTAACGAACATAGTAAATTATTTTTTCGCAAATGATTGGGAAGATGATACAGAATGTCCAGAGACCGGCTTGGCAAATAATATGCCCTGGAAGACGACGAATTCGATCAATGTGTGTTGTGTGGATCTCTTCAATTTTATATGTTCCTGGTGAAATGTGATGCGATCTGGGAAAAGCCACCACATGGTGAAATTTGACATAGCCTATTACAGGTTTTGATAATCTGTTTCCCAAATCTGTTTTTATTTCTTTCATTGATTAAAATGTCGATTTTTTCTCTCTCTCTGTGCGTGTTCTTAAAGAGAAAGTAAGACAGTCTTTTCAGCTTGCCACTATAAATCGCAGTTTTTCTGCACTAAACTTGTAAATTTTCCCAAGATATATTCAAAGAGGATAGACAAGATGTTATAGAATAATAATTTTATGAAAACCCAATTTTGACAAAAAACTGACATTCGATCTATTTTTAGACCTTATACTGAAACCGTGCAGCGCGACAGCCGATGGGTTTGACCAGATCGCATTACAAATAGGCTATTTTAATGAGATTTTTTGTGTGAATAAAGGTTTAGTTGTGGTAAATCAATGGTGTAAATTTTATTTATTTCCCTTCATTAGTAATATGCGTAGCTAAGGACTTCATTTGGACAACTTTAAAAGGCGATTTTCTCAATATTTAGATTTTTTGCCCCATCAGATTGCAGATTTTCAAAAGGTTGTATCTCGGCCAAATATTGACATATCCTAACAAACCATATATCAATGGAAAGCTTATTTATTCAGCGTTCATGTGATGTATAAATCTCAATTTAAGGAAAATGACCCATAAGACTGGTTTTGTGGTCCAGGGTCACATATGCACAATCATTTTCTCCCTCATACAAAGGTACCTAAACCTAAACCTATCATCACAGAAAACATTTTTGTGTTTTTACATTTTCAGAAAACATCATTCTGTATGATTTATAAGATTGTTTCCATGTAATTTACTGGCATTCCTATACTTTTGGGGTAATTTGGTCCCCATAACCTAGGGATTACCAGTACAAACATCATTTTAGAAGCAAACACACAGTACATCAAACACACAACCCATGAATTAATACAAACAAAATGGGATGTGACGTTATACTGCAAAATGTGAACACTAATGCCGAGTTCAGACTGCACGATTTTAGCCACGATTTTGGCTCGCCGACAGGTTTTGAGAAATCGCCGACAAATGCCCGAAATCACAGGCAAATCGGTGCTCGTTCACGCGAGTGACAATCACGCAGTGTGAATGAGCAAAGACGCGATCTGAGAGAATCGCCGACGAGTCGCCGACGCCCGTGAGATATTTGGCATGCTAAATATCTGGACCTGTCGGCGATTCACAATCCTGCTGTGTGAAAGTGTTCTGACTGAAAACTACATCGGCGATGAACGACAGCCAACGAGAGAGCAAGATACAGGACAGGCTGTTCGGGGAGGAGTTATAGACCAGAATATCAGTATTTTAATAGATAGATAGGCCTATATTTACAATTATATCAAACAGAAACAAAGCACAAACATTTGCATGACCAGCAGCAACAGCAGGACGTTTGCAAAATTATTTATTTACCCCCAACTCTCTTTGCAAAACACAGTCCTTGCTCCCCTCGTCTTCCCAACCATTTCCTCCTGCATAAACTGAATATTTATTTGTTTCATTTTCGCTACAAATCAGTGCACAGACAATTTGGATCGCAATCTTCTTGTAGGCTATCATTTTTAATAACAAAGTCAGTGTCGCGCGAGAACTCCGGTCTCACGCACGCGTGATCTTCCGTTATTTCCGTATCACTTCTCGCGTTTGTTTGGTTGTGAAACGTAGTTTGCGGACCAGGCAGAGGTTGTCGGCGATTCTTTCTTTTGTAAAGTCATGCAGTGTGAAACCTCCTGTCGCCGACCCATCGTGCAGTATGAACACAGAAGCAACTGAATGTTACCCCAGATAGTCATGCAGTGTGAAAACAACAGTGACCCGATTATTTTGAAAATCGTGCAGTCTGAACTCGGCATTAGATTCAAACAGGTAATGCTTTGCAAAAAGGTATTATTAGTTAACTCCTTCATTTAACATGAACTAAGAATGAATAATACTTTAAGTAGGGGTGTAACGGTACACAAAAATCACAGTTCGGTACGTACCTCAGTTTTAAAGTCACGGTTCGGTTATTTTTTGGTACAGTAAGGGAAAGAAATGAAAACATTAAACTGCTGGTTGTTTAGTTTAATATAAACTTTATTTTAACAATTTGTTTACACTTTATTAACAATTTGTGTAAACTTTTTTAAACACACTTTTTAATTAAATATAATAAATAAAATATATATAAAACAAAAAAGAATAAGAAATAAAATATTTCTGCAAAATTCTCCACTAAATAAAATCCTCTCAAACTAATATCACATAATAAAATAAAATGAAAAAAAAAAAAATAATAACTATAGATAACAGTGGAGCATTACCAATCCCAGCTTTTAGGCCTGCTCATATGAAAATATATATATATATATATAACTTTTACAAAGTGTAAAGTGCAACATCAACAGTTTCAGTTTTTAGACCTGCTCAGATTCATTCAACTTTCATGTTTTTTGTCAAAAAAATTAACTTGTCCACATTGTCTGCAGAAAGGGAAGATCTTCTGGCAGTTACAATGTCTCCAGCTGTAGAAAATACCCTATCGCTAGGGACTGAGGTAGCAGGTACAGCAAGGTAGTACTTTGCTAACTTGGCAATATGAGGATATGTGGGCTCATTGGTCCTCCACCATTCAAGTGGGTTGGAATCCAGTGAAATGCAGTCCACAGACTTGTATAAGGTAACCTCTTCCTTCACTAGCTGCAAAGTAGGCTTGTTTCCCACCTGAGTCTTGAAGAGTTCACCAAACAGTTCAGCCATGGCTGACTTCTTGACAGGAGGAGATGATGCCTCTGAGTGTCCTGTCACTGGAGATGAACTAATTGCTGTGGCCTCCTCACTCTGCAAAATAAAATGACAAAACTAACTTTAATAAATCGCTACTACTGGCACTGTAGCAGCAAAGTATTTCAAATTATACAATGTCAATGAAGATAGTTTACACACAAGAAAATTAACACAATACCTGTTCTTCCATGGTTACAATTTCTGTGATGAGGTTGTTGTAGATTCTGTCACGACAGGCATCATCCACATGAGGAAGGGCCTTGAACCTCGGATCAAGAGCTGTGCATTTGTGGAGGAAGTCATGACAAGCAGAGTATCTATTCTTCAGGTTTTCTGTGATGGCAGCCTTGATTTCTCTCACAGTTGGACTGTCTTCCTCATTGGGTGCCATAGAGTTGAGGACTGTGGGTTTTAGGGGGAGGATCATTGATACTGAAGGTGTGGATTCAGTGCTCATCAGTGTTGTGATGGTTTTTAGTGGTTTAAGAACCTCAAGTACCTCCTCTGCCATTTTCACATCCTGGTCAGACAACGTGCTTATTTCTTTATTCTTCTTGAGGGCCTTTTCTGTCAGTGCAGAGTACACAGCTGCTTGCTGTTCAAGGTACCTCTCAAGCATATCATAACTGGAGTTCCAGCGGGTGGTGACATCATGAATAAGGGTGTGTTTTGGAATATTAAGCATTTCCTGTTTGCTCTCAAATATATGTGCTGCTGTTGGGCTACGGTGAAAAAAAGACACAACCCTTCTGACTCTACCTAGCACTCTGGACACCTGGTTGAGACCTTTTGCTTTCTGTGATGCTAAATTAATTGTGTGTGCAGAACATCCCATTTGAGGGCCCAGTCCAGCTTCACTGACTGCAATATTCCTTGCATTGTCTGTTGTGACAGGAATTGTAGTTCCTGGCCTCTCCAACTTCCACTCAAACACTGTCTCCTTAAGTCCCTCTGCCAGATTTGTGCTTGTGTGTTGTTCATAAATGGGGCTGGTTTGCAGAACATGGCTTACCATGTTCCACTCTGGAGTAATGTGATGAGCAGTCACTGTTAAGTAGCTCTCAGTATCTCTAGATGTCCATCCATTAGTTGTGAGTGCTACAGCAGATGCCTTGGACAGCTTGTGGACAACAGCAGTTTTAACCTGTTCATAAACGGCGGGTATAACTTTTTTGCTGAAATGTGGACGAGATGGAATTTCATACCTGGGCTCAGTCACCTTCATCATGTGCTTAAAACCAGTGTTCTCCACAACCGAGTATGGGCGTAGATCAGCTGCTATGAAAACACCAATTGCATTTGTTATTGCTTTGGCCTGATCGGAATTACCAGCAAAGGTCTGTTTAAATGCCAACGGGAGCTGCGTTTGAACTATGCTCGTTTTTTTCCTCGTAGTAGTGATGTTCACATTAGCGTGATGCCTTTTCAAATGCGTTAACAAGTTTGATGTGTTTCCAGCTACATACCTGATCGTTACTGAGCAATGTCGGCACACTGCTTTCGTCTTATCGACTAGTCTTTGTCCGTCGACGTATTTCACTGGGAAACCAAAGTGTTCCCAGACAGGAGACCTTAACCCTCAGGGGTCTGAGCTGTTTTGAGGCTCTTGAGGTGTTTTGGTATGCCCTGACATTTATGCTTATTTCAGCTACTTAAAACATACCATTAGCCAACATATAAATTTGCTGTATTCAGCACAAACTCTGCTACAATAATATGTGAGCAAAATGGATGTACATGTTTGCATTTTATAGAAAAAAAATAATATGCGTGGTTAGTACGTTTTGGGAAAAGAAATGTCACCACAATAAGGCCATTTAACACATACTGAATAGTTGTCCACAATACTTTTGAGTTACTATTCTTGTAGGCTAGAATTTTTACTTCAAAATGAAGTGAAAATCATTCTGACCACTCTTTCAGAAACATCAATATAACGTATTTATATTTCTTACATCAGTTTTTGGGTCAGCAGTGCTGTATGCGTGGGAGTGTTAATGTCCATGAATATTAATGTGATTTACACCTGGGAAGACTCAAGACACTCCCCTAATGACTAATGGCCCATCAAGGTGCTGTGAGGCAACCTGAACAAAGAATGAGAGGAGATTCAAAGGTTTTTCAATCTGTTTTATTGTAATTCCTCTATGTGGAGAAACTAAATGTTCTAAATTTGCTCTAAGTAAATCAAATGTGAGTAAAATAAATAAATAATCAGTCAGCTATAAAAAAACAAGTGTGAGCAATAAATAAACAAAAGTAAAGGCAGGTATCTCACAGTAAATGCGTATGCCTCGTTGATGCAGGCTCTAAGCAAATCAAATGTGAGCAAAATAAACAAAAGTAAAGGCAGCTCCTTGTTGCTCGTCTGAATGTTTGTCTTGGCCCTCTTTGCCACATTCCTATAAAAATAATAATATTAATAAAGGTTAATAAAAGGTTGATCAAAGTACTATCAGTCAGGGCTATCAGGGCAATCAGCATGTTGATAAAACAAAAAAAATATATAAGCTATTTTATATTAACATTACCAATCAATAATTGTAATATTGTAATATTGAACTTTTACATTATGACGATGTAAACACAATTAGAGTACATTTCATCTGTAAAATGTCTATGCACTTACTCAGTATTATTCTCGATCGCACTGAGAACTGAATGACACCTGCGTGCTCCTCTGCGAGGTGCTGGAGAAGGAGAACGTGATGCACTTTCCTAAAAAACAAAACAAAATAACTGTTAGCATACATTATGTATACAACAGAGTATCTGTTGATGGCCCATATAGAATGGATGCTGATAACACAATCAAAGAAACTGTATTATTATTACCATCAATCAATCACTAATTACCATGGATTACAAAAAGACATTTGTAATTTCACACAAGAATATGAACTTTTACATTATGATGATGTAAACATAATAGGCTACATTTCATCTGTAAAATATTACGTCTCACTTACTCAGTATTATTCTCGATCGCACTGAGAACTGAACGACACCTGCGTGCTCCTCTGCGAGGTGCTGGAGAAGGAGAACGTGATGCAGCCGCACTTTCCTAAAAAACAAAACAAAAATAACTGTTAGCATACATTATGTATACAACAGAGTATCTGTTGATGGCCCATATAGAACGCACGCATTTATGATTTACTCAATGAACGGATCGTTCACGAACGACACATCTCTACATTTCAAACATTTACACTGTATTCACAAACAGTGCATAAGCCAGTAAGCATGATAATAAGTGTCATAGGCTAACCAAAACTGAACATTTGCGAGTATGGCCCATATAGACAGCACGCATTTAGGCATAGGCTACACAATAACCGGATTGTTTGCGAACGAACGACACATCACTAACTTACAATTCAAACACACCTGTATTCACAAACAAGTAGGCCTATTTACGCATGATAAAGTGTCATAGGCTAACCAAAACTGAACATTTATATACTAACATATTGTATTTAGACAGTAGCCTATCACGTATTTTACCGGAGTCTGAAATATATTTCTATCACAAAAAATGCATTACACATAGGCTAAGGCAGTAGGCTATTTTAGCATGATAAGTAGTCATGGGCTAAACAAAACGTCTCGGTTACTGATGTAACCCTCGTTCCCCTTTAGTCGCTCACGTTCGAGCCCTATCAACTTCGAATGTCTACAGAACAAGCCAATGAACGTTGGGGTGCGTGAAACGCGTCACGCGCCCCGCCCCGCAGCGCAAGTATAAACAGGAAGCGGACGCATGCACTCATTGTTTTTCGCTGAGGAGCCGAGATAGTGACGGCCGTACAGCGATGGTCAGCATCTGTGGCGGCGGGACGTCACGTCTCCCGTTCCCTCCTTCGGGGAACGAGGGTTACATCAGTAACCGAGACGTTCCCCTTCAGTCGCTCACGTTCGACGTGACGTCGTCGTGACGACGTTAGGGGATCCCATGGAAAACGCCATCGGTTGCTGCCACATCCAGCGCCCTACGCAAGACTCTCAGACCCCCAACTGCTGGGGTGGAAGATCTGCGTAGAGGGAGTTCAACTGCTGTTCCATATACCCACACCGTGAACTCTTGGATAACACTGGGAAAGCGTGCCTTTCCAGATGGAGAGGGACGCTGCGGAAGCCACATCCTGCCCGAAGGGAGGTAACATGGGGAGAATACTCATATGGACTGGCCAGAGGGGCAGTGCAACATATGGAATGTCACTGGGGTGGCTCCAGCCTGAGAAGGATGAGGCTACACCAGACAGTGACGGCAGAGCGGACTCTGCCAAGGGAAGACACGGGCTCACCGCAGGGAGCTGGTCGTGGAAGAATACTGCAGGAATCACCACATATGGAACCCAGCCTAGCACAAGTTACACAAGCATACGAGCACTAGGCCTGGTGTCGGAAGCTCCGCAACGTCCGACTGCCGAAGGGGTGCGGAGGAACTCACAGGGTTCGCCTGAGTGGGGAACTCGACTGGAGCAAAAAGCGCACGTATCCGCTCCATGTGGAGGGGAGTGGCGCAGCAAGCCGACACAAGAGTGGAAACTTCGGTGTTACCGGCTGGTTGAAGCGAGCACACAGGAAGAAACCGGCTCAACACATAGGCTATAAAACCTAGCGAACGTGTTAGGTGTCGCCCAGCCCGCAGCTCTACAGATATCTGTCAGTGAGGCGCCGTGTGCCAGCGCCCAAGAAGAAGCGACACTCCTGGTGGAGTGGGCTCTCAACCCAGGCGGGCAAGGCACGCCTTGGGCTTCGTAAGCCAAGGCGATGGCATCCACTATCCAGTGGGCCATCCTCTGCTTGGAGACAACCTTCCCCTTCTGCTGGCCTCCGTAACAGACGAAGAGCTGATCTGAGGTCCTGAGGCTTTGTGTTCTGTCCACATACAGGCGCAGAGTGCGGATGGGACAGAGAAAAGCCAGGGCTGGGTCTGCCTCCTCCGAAGGCAGCGCTTGCAGGTTCACCATCTGGTCCCGGAAGGGAGTGGTAGGAACCTTGGGCACGTATCCGGGCCAGGGTCTCAGGATCACATGAGAGTTAGCCGGGCCGAATTCTAGGCACGATTCGTCGACCGAAAATGCCTGCAGGTCCCCTACCCTCTTGATAGAGGCCAATGCAACCAGGAGTACTGTTTTACAGGACAGAATTTTTAACTCAGCTGACTGCAAAGGCTCAAAGGGTGGTCTCTGAAGTGCCGAAAGGACCAGAGAAAAATCCCAAGAGGGTATAGAGAGTGGGCGAGGAGGATTTAGTCTCCTTGCTCCCCTCAGGAATCTGACGATCAGGTCGTGCTTTCCCAACGACTTACCTTCAACTGCATCGTGATGTGCGGCAATGGCGGCAACATACACTTTAAGGGTGGAGGGAGACAGCCTTCGCTCCAACCCATCTTGCAGGAAGGAAAGCACGGCTCGGATCGAGCAAATTCGGGGGTTCTCCTCGTGAGAAGAACACCAGTCAACGAATAGGTTCCACTTCAGAGCATAGAGGCGCCTCGTAGAGGGGGCTCTAGCGGAAGTGATGGTGTCAACTACCGCTGGGGGTAGGTCACCTAGAACCTCCGCGTCCCGTCCAGGGACCAGACATGAAGTTTCCAGAGGTCTGGACGCGGGTGCCACAGGGTGCCCCGTCTCTGAGAGAGCAGGTCCTCTCTCAGAGGAATGGGCCAGGGAGGGGCTGTCGCGAGGAGCACTAGTTCGGGGAACCAGGTCCGGTTGGGCCAATACGGTGCAACTAACAAGACCTGCTCCTCGTCCTCCCTGACTTTGCACAAGGTCTGTGCAAGAAGGCTCACTGGGGGAAACGCATACTTGCGTAGGTCCGGGGGCCAGCTGTGTGCCAGAGCATCCGTGCTGAGGGTCCCCTCGGTCAGGGAATAGAACAACTGGCAGTGAGACGTGTCCGGGGCGGCAAACAGATCTACCTGTGCGGTCCCGAAGCGCCTGAAAATCAGCTGGACCACCTGGGGATGGAGTCGCCATTCTCCTGGTAGCACCTGCTGCCGTGAGAGCTCGTCGGCTGCATGGTTGAGCAGGCCAGGAATATAAATGGCACGAAGCAACCTCAGATGCTTCTGACTCCAGAGGAGGAGATGGCGGGCGAGTTGTGACATGCGGCGGGAGCGTAAACCACCCTGACGGTTGATGTAAGCAACGGTCGCAGTGCTGTCCGTACGGACCAGCACATGCTTGCCTTGTAGCGGCGATTTGAAGCGGCTCAATGCAAGATGTACTGCTAACAACTCGAGGCAGTTGATGTGCCAATGCAGTTGAGGCCCCGTCCACAGACCTGAAGCTGCATGCCCGTTGTACGTGGCCCCGCAGCCGGTGGCAGAGGCATCCGTGGTGACCACAGAGTGCCTGGACACTTGTTCTAGGGGAACACCTGCCCGCAGGAACGAAGGGTCCGACCACAAGCTGAGAGTTTGGCGACAGTGCGGAGTCACTTTGACCCGGCACGAGCCGCTCTGCCACGCCCATCTCGGGACTCATCTCTGGATCGTGGACCCAGTGTTGGAGCGGCCTCATATAAAGAAATCCGAGCGGCGTACCGCGGCTGCAGATGCCATATGCCCCAGGAGCCTCTGAAAAAGTTTCAGTGGAGCCGCTGTTCTGCGTTTGAGCGTACTCACGCAGTTCAACACTGACTGGACGCGGGCCTCGGTGAGGCGCGCTGTCATGTTGATCGAGTCCAACTCCATACCGAGAAAAGAGATCCTCTGCCCGGGGGTGAGTTTGCTCTTTTCCCAGTTGACCCGAAGCCCTAGGTGGCTGAGGTGACTGAGCACCATGTCCCTGTGTTCGCACAACTGCTCTCTCGACTGGGTGAGAATAAGCCAGTCGTCGAGGTAGTTGAGAATGCGAACACCACGCTCGCACATGGGAGCAATGGCCGCCTCCGCGACTTTCGTGAAGACACGGGGCGACAGGGCCAGCCCGAAGGGTAAGACTTTGTACTGATATGCCCGTCCCTCGAACGCAAAGCGAAGAAATGGTCTGTGTCGAGAGAGAATCGAGACATGAAAGTACGCGTCCTTCAGGTCGATCGCTGCAAACCAATCTTGGGGACGGATGCATTTGAAAATGCGTTTCTGCGTAAGCATCTTGAACGGCAGTCTGTGAAGAGACCGGTTCAAGACATGCAGGTCCAAGATTGGCCGTAACCCACCGCCTTTCTTGGGTACAATGAAGTACGGGCTGTAGAAGCCGGTCTTCATATCGGCTGGAGGGACCGGCTCGATCGCGTCCTTCGCCAGTAGGACTGCGATCTCTGTCCTGAGCACAGGGGCAGTGTCCGCCAGAACACGGGTGAACAGAATGCCCCTGAATACAGGGGGACGCCGGGCGAACTGAATCGCATAGCCGAGTCTGACAGTACGGATGAGCCAGCGAGACGGGCTGGGAAGAGCTTGCCAGGCTCCCAGACACAGCGCAAGCGGAACCAACGGCACCACAGACGTACCCGGGGTGGGGCAGCGTGGCGGAATGCAGGGACCCGACTCGGACGGCATAGCGGCACGGAGTGGGGTCTGAGTGTGTGGTGCAACACGTACCTGCTTCCGTCGAATGGCAGAGTGAGTGTGCGGAAGCGTCAGTGCATCCAGAACACAGCCACTGCTGCTCGCTGGCAAAGAAGAGGGGCTCGAGGGTGACAAGGCATAGCGTCGTCGACTGCCAAGCGCGCCCTCTTGGGACCCAGAGGTTTCAGAATTGCTCTTTAGTTGAAAATGAGGGTACCACTGGCCCGTGGGTCAGTGGCGGAACAGAAAAAGGAAACAAATATTCTCCACCCGGCCCTCCACCGGGGGAAGGAGCGGTGCCTTCACCACCTCCTGAAGAGCAACTTGATCCACTCTGGGTCGCCCGTCTCAGGGTCGTTAGTACCTGTGCTTGCCTCCTGGTTTGGCAGCGGGCTGGACGGGCATGGTCAACTTCCTGCGGCCTGCCCCACGCCGAGGCCTGGATGGTGGCTGCTGCTGCTAAGGCTTAGCGGGAGCGGAGGACGCCGCAGGAGGTCGACCTCGGCGACGAGGTCGACGGAGGAGCTGCGGCCGGCGGACGGTGGGAGCAGCAGCGGTCCGCCGGGGCAGGATGTGTCGGATGGCCTCCGTCTGCTTCTTGGCGGCCGAGAACTGTTGGGCGAAGCTCTCGACCGCAGAGCTTCTAAGGCTTAGCGGGAGCGGAGGACGCCGCAGGAGGTTAATAATAATAATAATAATTCATTACATTTATATAGCGCTTTTCTGGACACTCAAAGCGCTTTACATAGAAGGGGGGGAATCTCCTCAACCACCACCAGTGTGCAGCATCCACTTGGATGATGCGACGGCAGCCATACTGCGCCAGAACGCCCACCACACACCAGCTTACTGGTGGAGAGGAGACAGTGATGAAGCCAATCAGTATATATGGGGATGATTAGGAGGCCATGATGGACAGAGGCCAAGAGGGCAAATTTGGCCATGATGCCGGGGTTACACCCCTACTCTTTCGAAAGACATCCTGGGATTTTTTGTGACCACAGTTTACCACAGTTTTGTGACCTCGGTTTAACGTCTCATCCGAAGGACGGTGCTATTTTGACAGTATAGTGTCCCCGTCACTACACTGGGGTGTTAGGTCCCACACAGACCACAGGGATAGCACCCCCTGCTGGCCTCTCTAACACCTCTTCCAGCAGCAACCTGGTTTTCTCAGAAGGTCTCCCATCCAGGTACTAACCAGGCTCAGCCCTGCTTAGCTTCAGTGGGCAACCAGTCTTGGGCTACAGGGTGATATGGCTGCTGGTTGACCTCGGCGACGAGGTCGACGGAGGAGCTGCGGCCGGCGGACGGTGGGAGCAGCAGCGGTCCGCCGGGGCAGGATGTGTCGGATGGCCTCCGTCTGCTTCTTGGTGGCCGAGAACTGTTGGGCGAAGCTCTCGACCGCATCGCCGAATAACCCTACCTGGGAAGAGGGGCATCCAGGAACCGACATTTATCGGTGTCCCTCATATCCGCGAGGTTGAGCCAGAGGTGGCGCTCCTGGACCACCAAGGTGGACATCGCCTGACCGACTGAACGTGCAGTTTCCTTCGTCGCTCGGAGAGCGAGGTCGGTTGGCACACGGAGCTCCCCGAGGAGCTCTGGGTTAGAACCACCCTCGTTCATGTCCATGAGCGCCTGGGCCTGATGGACCTGTAGAAGCGCTATGGCATGGAGGGCGGAAGCAGCCTGTCCACAGGCTCTGCAGCCTTGGACGGGAGGCGTGGATTGCCCCGCCAGGAGGAAGCGGACGCCGGACACAATTGCATCGAGACGGCACGCTCCACCGGGGGAACATCTACATACCCCTTAGCCGCCCCGCCGTCGAGGGTGGTGAGGAGGGAGGAGCCACTAGGACAGCTTCTGGCACTATACGGCGCCTTCCACGTCCTAGTAAGCTCTTAATGCACTTCCGGAAAGAATGGCACTGGGGCGGAGCGCTGAAAACCAGCACGGCCCGCCCCGAGATACCAATCGTCCAACCGAGAAGGCTCGGGACGTGGTGGAGGGTTCCACACAAGCCCGACCTTCTCGGCGGCCCGGGAAAGCATAGCTGCCCATTCTGGATCTGACTCGGGAAACGCCACACTCCCAGAGAGGGGTAACGCAGCCGAATCCTCATCTCCAGAGGACTGAAGCTCCCCCTCCGATGCTGCGATCGACATCTGATCGTCAGGTGGGGCCCCAAAGTACACGGCTGGCCGACCACGAGAGGGGCCAGCGCGTTCGTTTGGGGGCTCCAACGGCGGCAGCGCTTGAGAGGCGTGAGGGGCCCACGGAGATTGCCTCTGCGGGGAAGCCCTCACGGTACTCCTCAGATCACCCTGACCATGCGCAAAAGTAGGTCTATTCTGAGGTCCAGAATAAACACTAGATCTGGGCATAGGCGAGGGGACTGCACCTCCCTTGAGGTAAGCGAGTCTTGATCTAAGCGCGGCCATAGTCATATTCCCGCAATGAGAACATGAACTATTCACAAAAGCTGCTTCAGCGTGCTGAATGCACAAACACGAGAGGCAACAATTGTGGCCGTCTGCTGGCGCCAGGGAACGACCGCACCCAGAAACGCACAAGCGGAATGTCGTCCTGAAAAGGACGCAGCGTCACGCTTGTGTTGCTCTTTTAGTTGAAAACAAAAAATATAAAGAGAAAAAATAACTCTCTGAGTGCTGAAGCACCCAGGGATAGCTGCGGTGTAATCGGGGTACACACTCACGAGAGGAACGCCCACCGAGACCGACACATACAGACACACACACACACACACACACACACACAAGCAATGCTGTGAAAACAGCAGTTGTGAGCTGTAATGCTCGCGGCCACCGCTGATCGCGCCGTCACACCAGCACTGGAACAGAGTATTCTCTTTGAAGTCTTCAACGATCGATGCAGCAGTCTGCAGAAACTCAGAGTCAAAACGAAAGCTCGGCTCCGAAGCGAAAGACAATGAGTGCGTGCGTCCGCTTCCTGTTTATACCCGCGCTGCGGGGCGGGGCGCGTGACGCGTTTCACGCACGCCAACGTTCATTGGCTTGTTCTGTAGACACTCGAAGTTGATAGGGCTCCCTGAAGTGATCCCCTAACGTCGTCACGTCGACGTCACGTCGAACGTGAGCGACTGAAGGGGAACTGAACATTTATATGTAAAAAAATATATTGTATTTAGACAGTATCACATATTTTACCGGAGGCTGACATATATTTCACTAAATCATAACCAAGCAGTTTGCAAAATGCATAAGCATAAGGCAGTAGGCTATTTAGCATGATAATCAGTGTCATAAACTTATCAAAACTGAGTGAAATATATGTAGGCTAATATAGCCTACAAATATGTTTAGAGAACACGAGCGTACACGAATAGGAATATTGTGAGGCAAACTTTCATGTGTCAAAAGCTAACCAAAACTAGGCAAAATACAGTCTGAAAATTCATTTGAGCTATATGATCAGAAAAGAAATTACATAACAAACAACTTACTCCGAACGTATCCTCGGCGGGGTTGGTCGTCCGAGTTGCAATCTTTCACTGGGTAAAAGTTCTTCTCCGCTGTCCAGTGTCCAGAATCATCTGAAGGGCCTATGTGCTGCCATCCTCAAAACGCGATGAACTATCAGTGAATCCAGGGTTGCCAGGTCCCAGAAATATTTCAAGCCCAATGACAACTCAAAACCCGCCCAAATGGAATGAAAACTAGCCCAATTTTCCAGTGTCCAATCAGATTAGACAACGGCTGGATTCTCACAAAGGGCCTTAAAATAAACGTGTGCATATATATATATATAACACACATATATATACATTTATATATATAATATATATATATTAATATATATATATATATATATATATATATATATATATATATATATATTATATATATATATATATATATATACATAATGTTAAGTTTAAAGTTTCGGCCTTGTCTTACCTAAATTCTTAATATCACACACTGTGTTTTTTTTTTTTTTACACAATCTCATACATTAAAGGTCAAACAAGAACTTGTCCTCTGATATTTTCTGAACCTATTCAGAAGTACTAACTTACTTACTTTTTCTCTTCTCAGCACTTTTCTCTGGTACTCTTCTCTCCAGATCTGCTGTTGTTCTGTTTACACACAAGCATCAATATTAAAATTAACACTGTTAAACTAAGTTAACATACACTGGCTTTTATCAATGGTATTACCAATATGCTTACTGGGTGAACTTGAACACTTGTCCCTTTGTTTTTGTTGTTGTTTGTTTTCTCTTTTTCCAGAACTCTTCACAACATTTTCTTCTTAGATGGTCTAACTGTGCAGCCTCATTTTTATGACAGCTTTGAACAGAACTATATACAATCTCAGGCTGTTTTATTTTAGACATTTGTGCTCTCTTCCCCACCCTTCTCAGGTGGTGCTGAATAGATATCAGCAGTAAAGAGAGAAAGCATTCGTGGTGATGGTTTAAATTCATGGCAGCATATGTTTCTTCTTTGCATGTAAGCTCCAATCCTCATTATATTTAGCAAAGAATTCTGCTCTAGCCTGTTTCGTAGCTTGTTCTTTATCAGTGACATTTGGGAAAATGAACGCTCAACTGCTGCATTGCTGAATGGTAAAGCAAGAAGACTCAATGCAAAATTGCCAAGCTCTTCGAAGTTTCTATCACCTGCAGTATCTGTGTATGCAGAAACTTCTACCCAGAAGTCCTCTGTTTTGCCATCTTCTGCATTGTTCAATTCCAGAGTACTAATTACTCTCCACTGTTGCTCTGCTTTTCCTACATCTCCCTTGAAGAGGTGGAAAAAGGGAAGATCATCAATCCTGGGCTTACTTGACGACAGAGCATGACTCGGTGACAGGAATTTGAGAGCTTCTAACCGTTTAATGTTATCTGGAAGTCTCTTCCTAATTTCCTTTGACAACTCAAGCATGTAGTCCCTGCACCTGCGTTTCATGTCCTGTTCAGCTAAGTCACTTATTCCATTGGCTTCAAACAAAGCAAGACGGAACTGCACCCCAAAGTCTACTGCATCAAGTGGCAAAAGATTCTCATCAGAAAGGTTAAACTCCATGATGTCTTGCCAGCTCTGGAATGTCCTCGGCAAACCTATGCGCTCAAGCAGGGACCGGTAAAATGTTAAAAGTTCCGTTAGAAGTTTTGAAGGATCGGGTTTGTCAAGTTGAAAGATTTTATTAAGTCTATTTAACTCTGACACAATTGATTGGAGGAATTTCAGGTATATCAGGTTAATATTGTCACTATACATTTGGTACAGCAGTTCTGCAGCATAGCTCCTCTCACTGTCTTTTGTCAACTGAAAATGCTTAAGCTCCACATACTGTGAAAGGATCCAGTTGATGCACTCACTAATAGCGAGCCACCTAGTGTCTGACAGTTGCAGAATCTTCAGCAGGCTTTCACCTACATTTATGGTTTTTTACAGTTCAGAATATTTTTGGAGACGCTGGGTGGCATTTGAAAACTGTAGGTCTGAGAAATCATGTACTCAACATTTCTGGGGAGGACATTGACAGCCTTTGATGCACAAAGCACAAAGCTGAAGAGAATGGCACACACACTTTATGTAGACAATATGAGGATTGCGGTCACGAAATTTCTGTAGCACTGAGTTATGTTGCCCACACATTGTGTTACAGCCATCAATTGCAAGACCCATGCAATTCAGTATGGACAATTTGTTGTCATCCAGGAATTTGAACAAAGCATTTGCTATAGTCAGTGAATCACCAGCTACTATATTTATCATTCCTGCAAAAGTGTTAATGATTTGTGAGAGCTTCTTGCTGTAATATCTGATGACTATGCATAGTTGTTTTCTGGTTGTGACATCAGTGCTCTCATCAACAATAAGAGAGTATGGTCCACTTCCTATATCCTCCAGAAGGTCTTCATGCACTACTGGTCCTATCACTGAATTAATTAGTGCTGTGCATTTTGTTCGATGTAAACTAATACCTTTCTTGGAAATTTCTTCCACAACACTTCCTAAATGATCAACAGTTGAAGTGCTTGAGTGACAAGCAACGTGGCAGCCAGCTTCAACTCTGCCTCTTTCACAGCAACATTACTTCTTAGAAACAAACTGCCTGTGTCAAATAATGTTCTGGCATTTGAGAAAGGAGCCGCATTTTTTTTATGTTTTTCAGTCACAGCATGAGCTACCACAGAGGTCTTCACTCCTGCTCCTGGAGAGCCACTGTCCTGCAGAGTTTAGTTCCAACCTGCTTCACCACACCTGCCTTTGAATACTCAAGCGATTCTGAAGTGCTTGATGAGCTGAATCAGGTGTGTTCGATTAGGGATGGAACTAAACTTTGCAGGACAGTGGCTCTCCAGGAGCAGGAGTGAAGACTTCTAAGCTACCAGATCACCATGGTGAGCTCTGATTTCACATTTGCAATATTTGCAGAACGCTTTTCTCTCATCATTTGGAACACTTCGAATCCACTCCTTTAATCCTTTCTCTGTCTCCCATTCTTTGCGGTACTTCTTTCCATATTTTCCCCATTTACCTGACATTTTGAATGCTGCTTGTTCATCCACGGACAACCGAACCGACGCTTCTACACCTATAGACCTCTATTGACTGATGACGCTCTTTGATGTTACGTCAAAAACACACGTGACGCGTCTACTCGCCCGCGACGCGTGATTTTTTTTTCCCAAACCACTTCAGCGGAAATCCCGCCCTGCAACCGATTTCATTGGTTTAGGTTACAGTGACGGGTAGGTTTAGGGATCAGGGTTGGGTGTAGGCAATCTGTACAGTGATTGACATGACCAATGAAAACTTTAGAATCAGCTGCAGGGCGGGATTTCCACTGAAGTGGTTTGGGAAAAAAAATCACGCGCCCGCGACCGCAGAGGTTGTTGCCAAGTATTCATTCCCGGGGATCAATACCCACTAATAAACGGTTCCCTTTTATTATTATTATTTTTTTTTTGCAGCCGCAGTAGGCCCTACATATAGCCCAAAAAACCGCAACCCGCAACTCCATAATTTTCCCCGCGACTCCTTTTTTAAAATAGCCCAATTGTGCAGGAAAACCGCTACCCTGGCAACATTGAGTGAATCTGAAGAAACTTTGTGTTGTTATGGGCGGCATTGATCGCGGGGCGTGCCGCGTGTGCGATGCAATCACCTATTTACCATGTGAAAAGCGCTGGGGGCGTGTCTGCGTCAGCTGATAACTGTCACGGTGAGACACGGAGATGAACCCAAACGCTGACAGTATAAAATAAGACACGGTTTAATGACAAAAACAGGAAAACAAAACCCACGAGGGGGCAAAACAGAAGGAACACAGAATACCAGAATGACTAGACTAAACTGGGAAACAAATAACAAGAAAACAAACAAGACTTCAAGAGATGCTAACAAAGACTAGATGTACACAGGGTACTCACGATCAACGTATAACAATGAACCGACACAAGACAGCAAACACAAGGGGATTAAATAGGAAGACTAATCAAACATAACAGGTGACACAGGTGAAACACTAATGACAGAATCAGGATAACAAGGGGGCGGGGTAACGAGACGAGACAACACAAGCACATGACCAAAACACAAGGCCATGTGCTTGCACACAGAACATGGGTCTGTCATGATCCTGCCACAATACTAGAACTCACAGACCTGATGGCAGAATCATGACAATAACAGATAATGAGGGGAGAACGAAAAAACTGTAACTCTCCTTGGTTTCAAACGGATTACATAAACTGGAAATATTATTTTTTTTTAGTAACTTACTTCAAAAGAAGAGAATCTCAGCTTCATAAAGAGACATCTCTTGTATCTCTGTGACAAGTATTGACAGTTACATTTATTTTTTCGGACGGGTTTCTGAATGGACTTCACTGACAGAGAGAAGGGAAAATGCGCATCATGTTTATTTTTCTTTATTTGACGAAAAGCACAACACTTTGTTTTTATTGTGAGTACCCACAAAAAAATAGAAACTAAACAGGATCTAATGATGTACAACACTTAAATGTAAGATAAAAATCAACAGAGTAATTTGATCCTCTTTTGCACTGATAAGGAAAAAATCGAGCTCATCACGCCCGCGTGACGGCCGACCTCAGAGGGTTAATGATATGGGTGGTTCTTCAAGCTCTGGCTTGTCTGCATTGGCCATGACACTAGCGAGAGCCTGGGCTAAAGCGCGCTGTGTATGTACCGCAAGTGCAGCGCGGAGACATCCGACACTTAATATGTTCGTGTGGAAACTCAGATTTGACGGAAGTTCCGCATTGCATTCGGTGCGCATGCGCACCGAACGGAAAGTCCTGTACCGAAACGGTCCAGTACGAATACACGTACCATTACACCCCTAACTTTAAGCATTTATTAGTCTTAGTTAATGTTAATTTCAACATTTAATAATGCATTATTATATTCAAAAGTTGTGTATTAAAATTATAATGCACTGTGAACTTGCATGAACAATGACTATGAATTGTATTAACTAACTTTAACAAACTATATTTTAATTAACTAATATTAACAAAGATTCATAAATACTGTAAAAAAATGCTCATTTTTAGATCATGTTTGGTAATACATAAACTAATATTAACAAATGAGACCTAATTAAAGTGTTACCGAACCTGGTTAATTTTATCTCTTAAACCTTTTCATAGCACCAACATTAAACATGACAAAATGCTTACTTCAGCATTACAGTGTCAGTGAATATAAAAAAAAAATAATAATAAATAAAAAAAACTGAAGAAATCTAAAGGCACAGAAACAAGAAAACCAAAATCATTTGTCACCAAATGTTTTGAAGTAGTGGAAAGTGCTGTTTATGTCAATGTCCCGGTGCTCTCCGAAGTAAATGTGAATGGATTTGTTCCAAAAAGGCAGGAAAGTCAGAAAAAAATACCTTGAGAAAAAAAGTGAAGGAAACCATTTGTTTATAAAACAGATCCAGTCCATTATTACATTTGGCTCAAATGAATAAAAGTGATAGATATTTTCCCTTTAAAGTTTATATACACCTTGCAGCATCTGCAAAATGTTAGTAATTTTAGCAATAAGAGGGATTTCTCTATTTCCCACAAACACCAGGATTGCACTGACCACGCCATCTTCACTGGCACTAGGCTTAAAGTCATTCAAAATAGAGAACATTTATTTTGCTACTTTACAAGGAATTAAACATAACTTTATCAATTACACAAATATAGGTTAATAGCCACGTTTCCACTGCCGGGCCAGGGCCGGGCCAGATCTAACAGCGAGCCGAGCCGAGCCAGTGGCCTCGGGCCTCAAGCACCGGGCTTGCGTTTCCACTGCCGGGCCAGTAGCCCTGCAGCGCTGCCCTAAACCCCGCCCCAACACGCCTTTCTGGATCAAACGTCATACAATACAACCCAACCCATTTCAGCGGGTATTATGAATTTATTTATAATAGGAAGATAGCATGTATATTAACTCACCGGCCGTGGCTGCAATAGTGTCCCGATTATCTCGCGAGTGGACGGACCCAGCACACCGTACATCAAGTCGAAGCATGGAAAGTCCTTTCTCTGAGCTTCGCTTTGTCCATTGTGCGTTTTAATCGCCTTGTACAATATACTGCGCCTGCGACTTTTTTATTTTTTCCTGAACTTGAAGCGTTGCTCGCTGAATGCTTAGCTTAGAAAGTTCAGCATCGATGCATTTTATAATGTCCTCGTTTCTTCACACGCCGTCATTCTTCTGCCCAAATGCTCAGAAGAGCTTTGGTATCTTCGACAGACCAGTACAGGCGATTCTCCATTTCAAACAGCGATTATTTTTCGCGATATAAAACAGTGAAATGTGCATCTTGCTTCAGATCATAACGTTCCATAACACCGATAAACTCCGCCTTTTACCTTGAGCACGCCTCTAGCCCGAGCTGGCCCGCTTTGGCCCAAGGTTTTCGACGGGCCAGAAATCCTGGCCGTTGGCCCAGAGGAAGCCCCGCTCAAGCCCCGGAAGTGACAGTGGAAACGCGACTGGCCCTGGCACGTACCAGCAAGGCTCGGCCCTGGCCCGGCAGTGGAAACGCGGCTAATGACCCATGCAAACCCAAGACCCATGCAAATTGAGAAAGGTAATCTTGAATTTTAAGCTTGCCGCACGTATCTTCATGAAGGATGTTCCTGTATTTACCACGGTTGACACAGTAATGCGGCAGCCTTCTTCATTTGGTTTGTTACCTGTAAAATATATGATGATTATAGGGGCATATGTAAATGCACAGGTGGGAATGTATAACTTGCAAATGGAAAAGATACAAAGCATTAAAGCTATAGGGATAGTTGATAGCAGTGTTTTAGCTTGGTGTGCTGGCTGGGCAAAAATTCCTAATAAATCTTGTAACATCACAACAATCCATGAATAAATATATTTAAAAAAACATGTCAGTAGACAAATTCCTCGAACACGCCCACACACGCGAGCACATTATGATGTAAGACATTATTAGAATGCAATCATAGATAAATTATTGGAAACATGATTAATTTACCTCCCGAATCTATTGCGTATAACGTTACTATCTGCGATTAAAAAGCACTCTTAATCGCAATTTCAACTGCGGTGAAAAAAATGTCAATAAAGAAAGCATCAAGATATACTTACTTGACTGATTATTTGCAGTAAAACATGTCATCTGCAAACAGCCAATTGTGGTGCTCCTTTTGTTCTCTTCTTGTTTAGGAAGCTTCAGTTTCCTTTCCTCGTGCATCGCGATTACAGAAACATATCAGCGCATTTTTCAAACTCTAGTGAAGTAGTGCGTCATCATGACGTAGTATTTCTGGCGCATGCACATTAAACACCATGTTCGTATAGAGTATTTTTATTTCAGCTTTTCTGTTTAAGTTGAAGTTGTTCTAACTCATTGTGTTGTTAGACTCTGTAAGTTCACAAAACTTTACTCTTTCACCAAACTAAAAGTCAATATTTTTGTTCAGTCTAGTATAGATTGCAATTAAATGTGTTTAATTGACTTAGAACAACATAATGATATTGAAAGTATTCTCACAGATGTAAAGTACAACACATTACTGTTATGCTAAGACCCCTCTCATAAATTACATTGTATTGTCATATATTATGTAGAAAACTGACAAAAATGTCAACAATAAGTTGTCCTGGATTATACTGTATTGCAAATTTATTGGAAAAACACATTCCAAGTGCATTAATGCACACAGTATATATTATAGACTAAACACATTTTAAAATACATGAACAAATTGTTTTTGGACAACACACTTGAGTTGAAATTAAAATGAATTACTTCCCATGTTTTCCATTAAAATTATTATTTTATTTAGTATAGTAGTCAATACATCAAAATAAATTTAATTTAATAACTCATAACGGTAACACTTTATTTGAAGGGGTGTGCATAAGACTGACATGACACTGTCATAAACATGACATAACACCTGTCATGAACATGAAGGAGTCTTTATGAATGTTTATGACTGTTGTCATTAAGTGTCATTCGGTAAATTATGACACTTTTAATGCAAAGTTGACATTGTTTAAAATGTCTTTGTTATGACAACTTGACATTAACAAAGAAAAAAATGTCTTTGTTATGACAACTTGACATTACCCAAGACAAAAATGTCTTGATTATGACAACTTGACATTAACAAAGACGGAAATGTCTTTGTTATGACAACTTAATATTAACCAAGAAATCATAACCTGTCAACCTGTCACAAATATGTCATAACAGGTCTAATTATCAATCTTCAAGCATGTTGCAGTGTAATAACCCTTAATGACATCTTTATAACTAGTACAATGTGTTCCACTTTACTTGAGGACAAGTAAAATATTCATGACACAGTTATAATGGTGTCATGACGGCCAAAGTTGTCACAGGTTGACAGGTTATGATTTCTCGGGTTAATGTCAAGTTGTCATAACAAAGACATTTCCGTCTTTGTTAATTTCAAGTTGTCATAATCAAGACATTTTTGTCTTGGGTAATGTCAAGTTGTCATAACAAAGACATTTTAAACAATGTCAACTTTGCATTGAAAGTGTCATAATTTACCGAATGACACTTAATGACAACAGTCATAAACATTCATAAAGACTCCTTCATGTTTATGACAGGTGTTATGTCATGTTTATGACAGTGTCATGTCAGTCTTATGCACACCCCTTCAAATAAAGTGTTACCCTTATAACTTTAATAACTTTAAAGCACTATAAAATCATAATTATTTAAAATGTAAAAACAAGTAGACACAATTAAAAAGTGATTTTTTTTCTTAATTTTCTTAAGTGTGTTTAGAAATATTATCATGAAAGTGTACTTTAAGTAAAACTTAAGTAGACATTATTAAAAGGTGATTTTTTTAAACATGCACTTAGGTGTGTTTAGAAATATTGTGATGAAAGTGTACTTAATTTAAGATAAGCTTAATTAGATATTATTAGAAAGTGCATTTGTAAAAAGTGCACTTAAGTGTTTATAAATATGATCATGAAAGTGTACTTTCTTTAAGTTAAACTTAATTAGACATTAATTACAAAGTGCATTTGTAAAAAGTGCACTTAAGTGTGTTTATAAATATGATCATGAAAGTGTACTTTCTTTAAGTAAAACTTAATTAGACATTATTACAAAGTGCATTTTTAAAAAGTACACTTGAGTGTGTTTATAAATATTGTCATGAAAGTGTACTTACTTTAAGTTAAACTTAATTAGACATTATTACAAAGTGCATTTTTGAAATGTTTACCTAAGTGTGTTTATAAATATGATCATGAAAGTGTACTTTCTTTAAGTAAAACTTAATTACATATTATTACAAAGTGCATTTTTAATAGTGCACTTAAGTGTGTTTATAAATATTGTGATGAAAGTGTACTTTAAGTTCAATTTAAGTGGTCTTTAATTTTAATTATATTATATTATATGCAAGTACACTTTTCAAAAAGTATACTTTTATGAGTTTAAGCACACAAAAAGTATGCTTTCAATACAATTAAGCACACTTCTTTTTCACAAGGGTAGGGACATTAGTTTTACCTTATGTGTCTTTAATCTAGAGCACAAATTAAGTAAACATAAGTAGAGCTCACCTCAATCAAGGGTACTTGTGTTAAAATGTGTCAGTTTGAGTTAAATTAACTTAAATGTCCGAAAGATTTTTTGTTTCTAAAATATTCACTGGAGTACAAAGTATAACAAAAGAGAATACTGAAGGCAGATCATGTGTTATATTAATAATCTGTCAAGAGGTGGAGCTGTTGTCCATGTGAATGCCAGTTAGTGTGAAGAGAAGTCTGCTAGATGAAGATCTTCCATGTGCTCTGTCAAAGCAATATAGATTATTTCACACAATACTAATGAACAAATAGTTTTTTTTCTAGTTTTTTTCTGAATTTTAATCCAGACACTTACATTGAATGACATTTTGACACTTTAGAGCACAATAACTCCCTTTATTTAATAGTTTGCAACACAAATATTTCTGGGTCAAAAAGAGGGTAAGATTTAAGTGATTTAATATTATATTCATTTGTGGGACCCTCATATTGTATTAAAAGTATTCTTTAGCAGATGTACATCACATGTACGCTTGTCATTGCAGTGCATTATCAGGTTTAATGAGTGCACTCGATAATTTCCACTATGGTTTTGGGCACCTATACAATATGGATGTCTCCTCTAATAAATAGGACTATAAAATGACATATTTTGCCTATAGGTTAAAGCAACATTTATACGATTTTCTGAAAAGTCCCTTTGGATAGAGATTGTGATCACTAAGAGAGCAAGCTCTGTATTTTATTTAATTATTTATTTATTTAGTGTACCATCACATGTTTACACATCAGTAGTGTTTTTCCCCCCCCTTCTGTTATCGTCTTCTACAGTATATTCCCACCCATCCAGCCCATAAAAATAGGTGGTCAGTCTTGTTTACAGTAGAGCGTGCTGGCTAATTTCAGTAATGTGGTTTTGTACCAATTGCTTGGCATTTTAATGACGGTTATTTATGCCATCCTTCCTCATAAGTGGCTAGAGGAAGTTGCAGTGCAGAAAGAAAGAGCTTTGTGAATGACACCACAATTTGCTGTGTGAAATCTATTGTTTTAATTAGGTGAAAGCCAAAGTGACATTTATTGGTTTCAGAGTTACTTGCTAATGGATATTGGAAGTGTGGCAGAAGTACAAGTAAAATATTACAAGTAAAAACATTGCTGAAATTACATAAATAATTTGTAGATGCTTTGTTAATGAGTATATATTATTTCACTCAGAGACTGTCAATTCCAATTTAGCAATAACTCATTTGCCTTTATGGATTAGGCTATTTGGTGCCAATATGGCACTCCCATGAGTCAAAGTACACTTTTGTTAGTTATTAATGCAGGATTCTTAACAGTTTTTTTTCTATATATATATTGAACAAAGTAGCAATCCAAAACTTTACCACAAAAGTTTTGCTAACAAAATAAACAAAAACATTCTTAAATGAAATACTGAAATGTTGATGATGAAGGCATTTCTAGCTACTACAGTAAGTATTACACCAAAATACAATAGAACAAGACTATTCAGTTGTTTAGTTTCAAAAAATATGTTTTTACAAAATTAAAATTATAGCTGGATTTGGTTGCCAGATTAATTCTGTAAAAAATACAATATAATACTTACAATAAACTAAAATATTTTACTTCATCAGAATGGTACCAAACTGTTTCAACACACACACACATAAAAAAAAAAAACAATCACAGACATGATTCGAAAAGGTTAAATGGTCCTGAAAAAAGAAATAGTCACACTTATATTGTTCGAAATGAATGGAAATGAATGGGAGACACATTTTATATTGGAAACGTTTGGTACTGCGTACATACAAATTCTTAGGGTACTCAATTAATTAGCGCAAAAGCTAATTTTTGGAGATATCAACCTCAAATTTGGAACACAGCTTGTTTAGATTTATGGCTTTGATTTGCTCACAGATTTAGAGTAAATCGTGTTTTCACTTCCGGCACTTTCCGGCACTTGCCGGAAAAGAAAGAAGCGCCCGCGCCCTCAGATCACTTGGACGTGGCCGTGTTTACAAGAGGTAAAAACGATATAAATACTGTTAGTTTTCTCACACAAACCACTCGTTTCGTGTCTTAGGCCATCAATGTGTACTTACATTTACGAGTCATTAAATCATGTTTAATTTGGACTTATCTGTGCATGCTCAGGTGGTGACCATAGACCTGCATTATATGACTGACAGACAAGAATGGTTTGACCTAAAAATATCAAAATTGAAACTACTGCGGAAACAAAGACACCTACATCTTGGATGCCCTTGAGGTAAGCTAAAACATTCCAAAAATTTATTTCAAAGTGAACTATCCCTTTAAGCCCTTTGTTTCTGCTGTTCAGTGTTCTGTGTTAACATTTATGGATCTTGTGTAGTGTTATTTCTCTATATGTTAATTAAAGTCTATTGTCATTGTTCTTTCTGCATCATCCTTGGAATTCAAACTAAACGCATCCCTGACACCCTCAAGTAACTACATCAATAATTACACTGTAGAGTCTTCCCTTTAACCTTAACCCTCCCTTAACCCACCTGTAAACCTAACTATTTAACAAAACCTGTCCCTACCCACCGTATACCACCTCAAAAGCAGCTAGTTTTTTTGCAAAGTATTTTACAAAGCAATACAGCATCAACATACTAATCCATTATACCAAACATTTATTAACAACTATGTAGTATTTAAAGACACTTAAAATAATCAGCATAAATCTGTTCATTGTAAAAAAAATAATTCAATTTATTCAGATGAAAAATATGAACATGGTTAAAATATGGCTAGATGTGGAACAAGCAATATTGTATGAGATCAAAATAAATTTGATTTATATTGATGATATACGCCTGTTTTTTTTGTGATAAGTCTTTTTTATTTTGCTGTTATTATGCATGATTATATTAGTTGCTTTTATTAGCTGCATTTAGTATTCTTTTCCTCTGCTGTCCACACCCCAAATCTGTGAACTATCACAACACACTGAGAGCCACTGTTTTATCCTATTTGATGTGCCAAATTAAACATTTAGTTATTACACAGTACAGGTAAGCAAAAACTGACACAGTATAAAAATACAGTATATGTGTTTTTCTGCTGTCACTTTCCTCTTTCTCATCATTTGGCCCACCAGCTTTGTGGAACATATTTCCTGTTTGGTTGAGCCAGATCTATCTCCCTCAGTGTCAGCGGAATCTGACAGGCATGCCAAAATGATGATTGTCTTGTTCAGACATGAGTTACAGTAGGAGGCAGATCTGATGCTTCATCAAAAGGAACAGTCAAACATCATTGTGTGTATCTCCTTCACACTTTTGTGTCTGTCTAACCTCACATGGTGAGATGGGTACTTTAACTTAAAACATTCCTGATTGAGTATGATGTGATGGGATATAAAGGTCACAGTGGGCTACATTTTAGTGTCGCAGGGTTACGCCCGTTTCGCACATACTCCGTTTGCAGTGCGTATGCGTTGCGTATTTTTTTCCGTACCCATGTTAACAGGTTAGAGCTTTCACACTGCACGCGGATGCAGTCCGTCGATCCGTTGCAGTTGCGGTGCGTATACAGCAGTGCAGAGATCGTTTCCGCACCAAGTCTATTTTTGCTGTGCTGCAAACGCTGAATTAAAGTGACAGCGCACGGTTGGTGGTCAAAATGAACACAGATTGACCTGAAAATGTAGTAATTTCACCATAAATGCATTTCATTCAATAAAATGTAGTAATCTCACCATACATGTATTTAATTAAATACTACTTTTCATCTTTTTACTTTAAGACCGGGGTTTTAAGCAAGGAAAACGACAATTTACCTCAACAAGGACATAATAATGAACAACACTCATTCGTGGAGGTGGAAAAACAAGTTCTTTGTAACATGCAAGATTTATTTTATTAAAATTTAAATGCAAAAGAAAAGAAAAGGCATGAGAGTCGGCTGTTTTTGTCAATTTTAAGTTTTAATTTAAAATGTTTACGATTTTAATATAAGTACATGCACATATTTGATCACTTTCTTAAGCAACTTAATATATAGAAGTAATGCATGGAATTATAGGCGTTTAAATTGTGTTTAAACGTGCATACGTCCATTCAAGTTTGTATATGTGTGTTTGTGGTACAGCCGCGGATCAGTAACGCACTGCAAACGCAGCATATGTGAAAGCACTATAGCGTGTGCTGCTCCTGTACCGTATACGCACCACAACACGCACCGCCAGGGGCGTCGCACCCGTGGGGGATGTGGGTGTTTTAACACCCACACTTTTCCCAGTGAGAGGGTTCAACACCCGCACTTTTTCTGCAGTTTTTCCGCAGTTTTGCACAAACGCTTTACTACAGTCGCTCCTCCATTTCTCTGGACGCTCTGTGTGTGTGCTCCTCCTCTCCCCCGCCCTCTCGAACACGACACCGGCTTTGAGTGAGACCGGCTGAAGATTGGCTGTTCTGCCTTAAGTCCCGCCTCTCTTGGCGTGTTACATTTATCTGTCAGCTCGTGCTGAGGAGGCGGGAACTTCCAGGTACTTTGAATGAGTGTTATGCTTTCGAGGTTTTTTAATAAGCTTGATATGGGTTTGGGAGGATGTTATGTTTATGTTTTGTTGACATGTCGAGTGTTTTCGGTATTGTATTTAGTTTTTTAGACTAAACAGCACAAGACTTTAATTAAGTCGGCTGGTTGCGCACTTTGCTCACGCGATCAGCATGGATCTGGTGTTTTCTCCAAAATAAAAGCTCAAGGGTTTATTTCTTGCAAGTGAAGAAATTAGGACAAGAGTATTGTAATTTTTCTATTCTATTAGCGTTATATAAAATATACTTTTGAAATATTCATTTTCATTTATACAGTAGCATACATTTAGTAATTTTTTTATAGGCTATATGGATTTTTACATCATAGGAATAATTATATAAAACATTATTATATTGTTATAATAAATGTTTGGCATTCTAAAACACCAGTGGTAATGTAGACTGAGACTATATCATAACTAAAAAGATGTTTGAGCCCTCTTTAGGTACAAGTCAATGCTTTTTCTTTGTTCAGTGTGCACAGTTCATGGGTTAAAGCCGGTTGAAGCTCTTAAATTTGAGCTCTCAAAGTGCACCAGATTGATGCATTTAACCTTAAAATTTACAAAATTTTCTTTCGGGGGAGCATGCCCCCGAACCCACCTAGAAGGACAGAGGTCCACACAATATATAGTTTTACAGCCCTGACCATATTCATCCCCCACACTTTAGAAAAGCTTGCTACGCCCCTGCGCACCGCATACGCACTGCACACGTAGTATGTGTGAAACGGGCGTTACACATTCAGCCATAAAGATAACTTTCTGTCCAGTGATGTTGAGCTGTTCTTTTTACTGCCTCTTAGTAGAACGTAGGCTACTCTTCAACGAGAGAGAGAGAGAGAGAGAGAGAGAGAGAGAGAGAGAGAGAGAGAGAGAGAGAGAGAGAGAGAGAGAGAGAGAGAGAGAGAATAGATTTAGAGTGGTGCTTGTCTGTGTAAAACACGTATGCTGCGTCCCAATTCGCATACTATCCGTCCTAAATAGTATTCGAAAATAGAATTAGTACGTCCCAAATCGTAGTATGTTGAAATGAGTGTTCCAAAGATACCCGGATGGTCTACTATTTCCGGTCAGAATCCGAAGTGTAGATCGATGCGCACTCTAACGGCTGATATTGCCCACAACCCATCGCGCGCTGGACGAGGATTCAGTTAGAACTACAAAAAAAACTACAGACATGGAGGACGCGCGAGTCCGGCGGTTGTGTAGAGAGGTTTAGATAAAGTGGTTTGAGTGATTAATTATCAGTGTCTAACATGACGAAAATGTATTTATTCAATGTTGTCGACATTACATTGCATCTGCAGCAGCATTGTGAACTTTTGTAACGATACGTTTAGCCATTTTAAATGCATCATTATATTCAAATTGCAAACACATGAGGAGAGTCTCCTCATGAAACACCCAAGACTGGCAGGTGAACGTGCTAAAACATTTCTCTCCAGAATGGTAAGAAATTATAATAGATTGAATGGAGGATTTTAACTGTGACGAGATGATTGACAGGCCATTTTACGGTGATAGGATGCACGCGACAGGTCCGTTAAAGACAGGAAGTAGTATGTCCCAAAGCTTGCTTACTCTTTTGCCACACGCTCAAAAGTATGTACTTTTTCTTCACAAAAAGAGTAAATACTTTTAGGTCGTAGTATAAGAAGGCGAATTGGGACGCAGCAATGGTGTCACGGGGTGACTAATCAGTGAACGAGCGGCAGGTGTGGAGGGAGTGGTGATTGGGGCACATGCTTCCAAAATGGAGTATAAAGAAAAGCCATTTTGAAGAGAGAAGCAGGGGGTGCACGCAGCAGGTAGAGAGGCTGAGGCTGAGGCTGAGGCTGAGGCTGAGGCTGAGGCTGAGGCTGAGGCCAAAGCAGTAGCGAGAGAAAGAGAGAGCGATAGAGAACGATAGAGAACGAGAGTTCAGCTGGATTGTGGGTGTAAGTACTGATTGCACAGTGAGTCTGTTGAATTGCAGTTCTATTGCGTGCACGAGTGAAATCTTGCAGTGTATTGGTGAATATGCGAGTGTGGGAATGGTGTTGCTGCTGTTCACTCGCAGTCCCAGCTGTTTACATCTCTCTGCTGAAACTGCTGAATTATGTTCATGCCTCTCTCTGTCTGAGCCCATAAAGAAGAGAACGTGGAAGCTGTGAATTATGTTCATTCCTCTCTCTGTCTGAAACTGGAGGTACGTTTATGTGTGTGTGCTTCTCTCTCTGTCTGAGCCCCTAAAGAAGAGAACACGGAAGCTGTGAATTATGTTCCTTCCTCTCCATGTCTGAAACTGCTGCATTATCTTCATACCTTTCTCTCTATGTCTGAGCCCTGAAGAGAGAGCTGGCGCGGAAGTGAATTGTGAATTCTGTTCGTTCCTCTCTCTGTCTGAAACTGTGGAGGTACGTTCATGTGTGTGTGCATCTCTCTGTCTGAGCCCGAAGAGAACGCTGAAGAAGAGAATGCGGAAGCTGTGAATTATGTTCATTCCTCTCTCTGTCTGAAACTGTGGAGGTACGTTCATGTGTGTGTGCATCTCCTCTGTCTGAGCCCGAAGAGAATGCTGAAGAAGAGAACGCGGAAGCTGTGAATTATGTTCATTCCTCTCTCTGTCTGAGCCCCGAAGAGAATCCTGAAGAAGAGAACGTGGAAGCTGTGAATTATGTTCATTCCTCTCTCTGTCTGAAACTGGAGGTACGTTGATGTGTGTGTGTGTGTGCATCTCTCTCTGTCTGAGCCCGAAGAGAATGCTGAAGAAGAGAACGTGGAAGCTGTGAATTATGTTCATTCCTCTCTCTGTCTGAGGCCCGAAGAGAACGCTGAAGAAGAGAACGCGGAAGCTGTGGATTGTGTTCATTCCTCTCTCTGTCTAAGCCCGAAGAAGAGACTCTTAATATTGTTTTTACTATTTAATAAAGAATATATATATATTTTAAGTTCTGTGTCTGCCTCATGTGTTCCATGGCACGCTCCTCGGGCGGTGGTTCGGTCACCTGTGACAATGGCATGATACTAATTGTTGCTATTGGTTACAAGAATGTTACTATGTGGTTGCTAGCATGTTTTGGATTGTGGCTTTCTGCTTAGCCCCAAGTATATTCCTTATTTAGTCCTTGGTTCTTCCTCAAAGTAAATGTATTTAATGTTGATAATTTACAAAAAAAGAAAAGAAACATTACTGAACTTAAGCTGGACTGTGACACAATTTCCTTTTAGAAACAAACTGTGTTGCATTATTTTCCTTTTATCTCTGTAAAGCTGCTTTGGACACGGAGGACACGACTGGTCATCCATGAGAAGGACCAGCAGGCTCCTTTGGAGGCTCCAACGGCAGCAGCGTTTGTGAGGCGTAAGGGACCCACGGAGATTGCCTAGGTGGGGAAGCCCTTACGGTCATCCTCAGATCACCCTGGCTAAGCACCAAAGTAGGCCTATTCTGAGGTCCAGAATAGGCACTAGATCGGGGCATAGGCGAGGGCAGTGGTGTAGTGCAGGGTATACGCAGATATACGGCGTTTCAGTCGGAATTGCGTATACACATTTCTAAATCCCCTCTGATGTGCATCATTTAGTAGCTAATTCAATCTCACGGGAATTAAAAAATACCGAGTCAGGGTCGTTTTTTTAGTGTAGCCTATATAATGAAAGTTGTGAAATAATTCCCTAATATTAACTCTAATTTGATGCTGCAATGATTCGCCCATCGCAACGATAATTGACCTTCTCATTTGAGCTGCTTCAGCACTCAAACACCCGCTCGTTAATGTCTAAATGTTTGAGACCAATCAAAGCAAGCGGGATTTTTGTTCACAGGAGCGCGAGCCGAGTGTGAATCCCGAAGCGATGCTTCACTTCAGTTAACGATCAAACAGTGCGGGATAAGATGCAAGTAGCTAAATAAACAGCTGTTTTTTTCGATAAAAGTTTTAAATGACCGACAGAAATAATCAGTTTGATCAAAGACAGTGGAAATTATAAGCTCAATTTAACAACACAAAGCAACCTATTAAATATATTGCCATTATTATTGTATAAATATATTTTTATAACGTAACCTCGAATGTGTTGTTTGTATCACTCCGCTTGTCTGTGTTTGCGCAACTTGCATATTTAAGCCAGAAGGTGGCGACAAGTGACTATCTTTATGAGTGAGCAATTGAACTATTGATTAAATGAACAGATTAGTCCAAAAACATTGATTAATTTAGGAAAGAAAAAGTAGCTAAAACTGATCTTTGATGCTCATACTAATTGCTCATATGCCTCTGGACACAGAATGATTGCATTGACGTTTGTTTGAAATAATGTAGCATCTATGCAAAATAATCCTTGAATCATTTCTTATTCAAGACCATTCCCGTTTTGAATATGTGATTGTGCATTGTCAACAATAAGCATAAACGTTCTGCATGTCCATTTTGTAGAGTGGATCATTCATTGAAACATTTAAACTGATACTCATGTTGAAGAATCTGATCAAATAATTCATGCTACTGCCCACCGACATGCTTTTAAAGCTACTGTTGTCCATTTTTTTGGCCTTCAAAACACCTTAAAATGACATGTTGAGATCAGGAAAATCAAAATATTCTAATTTATGGGAACTCTGTATTTATAAAACCCTGTGTACGGCCCTGATATGCAAGAATACTATAAATTTTCTATTCTATTAATTATATTCTATATTATATAGTCTTGCATATTCAATACTACTATGCAAGACTAGTCTTACATGTCACTGTTTATAACACAGTTCATCCTTTACTGGGACGCTTAAAAAAATATTGGGGGTTTAAATTAAGAGTATACCCACTTCTCCAGGCACCACTGGGCGAGGGGACTGCACCTCCCTTGAGGTTAGCGAGTCTCGATCTCAACGCTGCCATAGTTATATTCATGGGAACATGAACTATTCACTACTTGTGAATTCACTAGTAATTCACACAAGTTATTCACAACTTGTGTAAATAACTAAACCAACTTGTGTCGGTTCCGAACAGAGCTCTACACCAAGCTCTCTTGCTGTAAAAACAGCATTTGTTTGAGCAAAGAATGTTTCAAGGCTCGTTCAAGGCTCGTTGCTTGAGCGGTCACACCAATACTGTCTGTTGAGTTTTCCGAGTTTTCAACGATCACCAACAGTCTGCAGATTCAGAGATGAACAGGAAGCTCGGCTCCAAAGTGAAAGTGCGTGTTTATACCCGCGCTACAGGGCAGAGCGCATGACGCGATTCATGAACGCCAACGTTCATTGGCGCGATCTGTAGACACTCGAAGATGATAGGGCTCCCTATAGTGATCCCAATTACGTTGTCACGTCAACATAACGTTGAACACGAGCGACTGATAGTGAACTACAAGGGGCTACAAACATAGCACAGAAGCAGGAAGTAACACAAAAGTCCAGGGACAAACACGGAGAACATATTATGAATTCAGAGGTTCATTTATGTCTGGTTCATCACCAGTGTGAAATGTATGCAATAGGATATAAAGAGTAGGGCAGAATTGTATCCACCAACCCAAATACTGTATGAGTAGTTGTAACTGGGATGTTTGCCTTAGCAAGGACCACTAATAAGAAAATTTTCCATGTGATATTCTCTTCAAAGAGCATTTAGAATTTATATTAACACTTTTCACTCCAAATAAGTGGGTGAATATGACATGCACCAGCAACAAAAACACTTGAAAAACATGATGGAAACAAATTATGAAGTATGGAAATTTCTAATTCAATAACTAGTGCCTTTCAGTTGAATTAGCCACACTAACCTTAATTTCTCTCTCTGACTCAGAGAGTAAACAGCCTAAGAGGAAACCGTCTCATTTTTGACCTTGCCACAGTCTTTTGAAAAGTAGAGTCCATAAGACCTCAAATTTCTTGGCAAAATAATTCACCATCTCTCTGCTAATAAATATCATAAGGTGAAAGCCCCAGCTGGGGTGGCCAGCAGGAGAAAAGCAGTTTTATCCCTTGGTCGGCCCATTCACTCTGACAGCCTGTGGGGTCATAGAGGCTAGAGACTAACCTGCCAAGTTCCTCAGACAGGACCAGTTAGGTGAATACACTCTGTTATTGTGACCCGTAGCACGCGTATTTGCGCAGCTGCTGCCACTTTTACATCCTGCCATGATAGATACTCTCTTAGAAGCTCTTGGGTGGAGATACATTTTTGTTGATGTTTCAAGAGACTTCTGGGGGAATGTGGTACTACGACAGATCCAACAGAATAATATTTTACCTACAGTGAATTTGAAAGATGAAGGTACATAGTATCTGGATGTGTATATGGAGAATAAATGGTGACTGTGATTTTTCCATGTAGGATGTGTCTTTGGATCAGGATCTTTTGATGGTCCAGGAACAATATTCTTGTCAAACAAACATAGCTCTAACCCCATCTCAAATTCCAACCATAATCCAAATTTTTTAACTACCCGTTAATGGTCCAGAGTTTCACTCACTCTCTATATCTTGTTCTTTCCCATGGGTACTAAACGATCAGGTTTATTTTGAACTCTTTCTTGTAGGATCTCACTTGTACAATATGAGTTTGACACTGTAGAGTGATTCACTGTGTGTGACTGTAGTGTTTTTACTATGATGATAATCACAGCCTTTTCTAAAGCATATGAGCCATGTTTAAAGAAACATTCAAAAGAATTAAGTCGTTTTTCTCTCCATTTTCTATGTTATTACTTAGCTACTCTGATGTACATGTAGCGTACATTTAAATTTAATTTATTCAGTTTGTCCATGGGGTGGCCAACATTGGTACTTCATACGTTCATCATATCTTTGGTAAAATGTTCTTTTTTTTAAGCAAAAAGAAAATTCTAAAGTTTATAAAAAAACATTCTGGTCATTTAGCTTAGTCTGGTATAAGCTATTATATAAAAGCTAAGTCAACGGAAAATATCAGCATGACTAAAGGAATCAGACTAAATGGAATATGTCTACAGTTTTGTCTAAAACATGTTAAGACAAAAGTCTAAAACATGCTAGAACATATGTTGGTTGCAGCTAGAGGGTTTAAGAGAGAGAGACACACCAAACCCACCTCTAGGAATGTTAAGACCTTCCCTTACCATTCAGCTGTATTGTTTTGCAAATGATAAATCACTCACAAATATTAAGAAAACCAATAGATGAAATGGATGTCTATGCACTTTTGGTGCCAAGTTAAGTGTTATGTAAAATCTAAAGCAGAAATATTACTGCAGGCATTCATCTCAGATGTTTATGTGATTCATAGGTAGCCAGTTGTTGTTGTTTTTGGTTGATTAAATTTCAGGTTGTAAATGACTGTGAATAAAGGATTTGTTTAATACAAGCCGAGCAAGAAAGCAGAACTGTGACACTGAAAACACATCTGGCCAATATTTCAGAGGGCCTGAAAATAATCGGCAAAGTAAAACATAACTAATTACTACATTCAAGGGAAATTAAAGGCTAAAAACCAGTCTCTGAAGATCTGGCACTTAATTACTGCATGATTAGCATAATCATGCATGCTAATGGAAGCACTAATGAATCACTCTTGTTGGGAGACAAGCCACATCTATAACTGTACTGGACGGGTACATATTTTGTTGTCTCAATCAAGCTTGTATAATGTGTCTCCCATAAAGATGATTTCATCAATCATTTTAATGGCCACAAACACTTGATCCTGTATTTCCCTGGCTGACTTCTTATAAATGTCTTGGTTGCATTTGACAAACAGCAAATATGGCACTTCTGTCAGATGTCATACATAGCAAGGCAGAGCAATATTATATACGTTTATGAGCGACAGACTTGCAGAATGATATCTGTTCCAGCAAAGGGGATTAATGTCCAACAATACACAATATGATTTAAATTAATTGTTTCAGTAAGAACAGTAACACAGTGATATTGACCTTTGGATCTTTTTTATCTTGTCCCAAATTCATTTTTGACAGAGCCTTGGAAGTAGACATTTATCTGTCACATCTAGTGAGTACTAGTAGTACTGTTATCTCTCTCTCTCTCTCTCTCTCTCTCTCTCTCTCTCTCTCTCTCTCTCTCTCTCCTCTCTCTCTCTCTCTCTCTCTCTCTCTCTATGAAAAAAAAGATGTGTTTTTAAAATTGTGCTGTAACTGACTGCAAACAGCAATGACAGCCATTACAACTCAATTTGGCATGGCACTACACACACTCTATCAAAAAAAAAAAAAAAATAAATAAAAGACAGAGGCAAGATTTCCTATAATACTGTGTGTTCATGAGGTCTGGCCAATATCATATAGGTGACAATGTTTTCGGTGTTGTCAGAAACAAGTTAAGTGTCAAGAAACTAAATAGACTGTGACCACAGCAACGGCTCCAATTGGACCCGATCTCAGAGTTAGTTCATAAATACCTGAGCCATAAAAAACATTGTACGTGGGTGATTTTTACTCATATTTTATTAATATCTCAAAATCAGGAGTTTTCTTTTAACTATACATAAAAAAAGTTTAAATTGTATGAATTCATTTGAATGTTTGTGTTTGTCCTTTTGTCACATTATTATTATTTCTGCAAAGAAAAGTAAACTAGTTTTAGTCGGTTGGTTCACATCAATGTCATGATGTCATCTGTGGTACTTATTCATACCATCTTTTCATGTTGTACTGTTTTTTTTTTCCCCAAACAAGGTGCAAGTTGATTTATTAGTGTCAAGCTTATATTGAGTACACTGACAGTGCAACTGGAAAACATATGTTCCATGTCAAAATGTCAAAATGCTCTATGCTGCATTGGGTATTTACTTTTAGGCCTGTGTGTTCCACTAATTTCCTTTAATATATTTTTGTGTGTGTGTGTGTGTGTGTGTGTGTGTGTGTGTGTGTGTGTGTGTGTGTGTGTGTGTGTGTGTGTGTGTGTGTGGTGTACTAGATCTGAATTGAAAAGTTCTTCTGAACCAGTGATGATGAACAACAAAAAAAAGATTAAAAACTTGATAAATTGGATAATTTCCCTTTTTGTATAGTACCAGAGAGGCATTCTTACAGTTTTTCTCGATTGCTTAAACACGTTTCTTGAAACTATGCCTCGTATTCTCAAAACAGTAAACACAAATCCATAACGTCTCACCCAGTTCCCTTTCGTCCTGGGAACTCCGACGTGCACAACACAACTAAAGAGTATTTCTCTGAAAGAGCAACACGGGTGAAGATCGCGTCCTTTTAAGGATGACGTTTCATCCGTGTGTTTCTGGATGCGGTCAGATTCTGCCTCCGGTTGATGGTCATGATCGCTGTCTCTCGTGCTTGGGCCTCGCGCACGCTGAGGCAGCTTTCGTGAACGAGTCATGTTCCCATTGCGGGAATATGACCGTCGCAGTGTTAAGATCAAGACTAAGATCCCTCTCACGAGGGGGAGTCCCTTTGGAGATTCCCCGATCTAGTTCGTCTTCTGGTTCATTTCAGAAGGCGGCTACTTCGGCTAATCCCATTGGTGGTCTGAGGGTTACAGTGAGGAATAATCCGCCGGGTGAAAGACCCCCACGGACCCCTCACTCCTGCACACTGCTGCCATTGGAGCCCTTGGAGGAGCGCGCTGGGCCATCTCGTATGGTCCCGGTCGTTTCCTTCGGGGCTCCGCCGGAGGATCAGATGTCGATCGCTGCATCGGAGGGAGAGCGGTCATCTTCTGGGAATGACGACTTGGCTGCGTTGCCCCCTTCTGGTGTGGTAGCGTTGTCCGAGCCGGACCCGGAAATGGCCGCTATGCTTTCCCGGGCGGCCGCAAGTGTAGGGCTCGTGTGGAACCCTCCACCGTGTCCCGAACCTTCGCGGCTCGATGATTGGTTTCTCGTGCTGGTTCTCAGCGCCCCGCCCCGGTGCCTTTCTTCCCGGAAGTGCATGAGGAGGTGACGAAATCATGGAAGGCCCCTCTGGCGGCCCGACATAGATCGACTCCCTCCTCCTCCCTTACCACCCTCGATGGCGGGGCAGTGAAGGGTTATGAGGGCATTCCCCCGGTGGAGCGGTCGGTTGCTTTACAGCTGTGCCCTAAATCCGCTTCCACCTGGAGGGGTGACCCTACTCTCCCCTCTCGCGCCTGTAGGTTCTCCTCCGGTCTGACCGGTAAGGCCTATAGTGCGTGTGGAGAAGCTGCTTCTGCCCTGCATGCCATGGCGCTCCTCCAGGTCCATCAGGCGAGAGCGCTTTGCGACATGCAGGAGGGTGGTACCAACCCAGGTTTGCTCCAAGAGCTGCGCACGGCGACGGACCTTGCCCTCCGGGCGACGAAAGTCACCGCGCGTTCCCTGGGCCGAGCGATGTCCACACTTGTGGTCCATGAGCGACATCTCTGGCTCACCCTGGCCGATATGACGGAGTCAGACAAGTCCAGGTTTCTGAACTCCCCCATTTCCCAGGGTGGCCTATTCGGCGACGCGGTCGAGGACTACGCCCAACAGTTTTCCGCCGCCCAGAAGCAGTCCGAGGTGATTAAGCACATCATGCCCCGGAGACAGGCTGCTGCTGGCCCATCCCCTCCGGCTCCACCTCGCGCTGCTCGTCGCCGAGGGCGCCCTCCTGCCGCTGCCTCCGCCCCTGCTCCGCCTAAGCAGCAGCCTCCTAGGCAGCAGCCGGCCGGCCGCAAGAGAGGTGCCTAGCCCGCCCGGGGCTCGTCGAAACCCCCTGGTAAGAGGAGAGGTAAGCGGCCCTGAGACGGGCGGCCCAGAGGACCTGACTGCTGCTCTTCAGGAGGGTGCTACTGCACCCCTCCTTCCCCTGGAGGAGGGCCGGGTGGAGAATCCTTTGTTTCGTTTTGTTTTTCTTCCGCCGCTTCCTTCAGCGGTACCCACTTTATCAATAAAAGAGCAGTTTCCAATTCCTCTGGGTCTATCTCGGTCGAGACTGACTTCTCAGTCTCCCCCATCCGAGGGGGTCAGAATGACAGTGTGCGCCGCCTCGTTGCCTCGCCGCTCTCGTTCCCCTCTCCCCAGCGCTCAGATGACAGCTACGCCGCCTCGGCCTCGTCGCTCTCGTCTCCCACTGGGCAAGGAGGCGCGGAAACCTGGATTCGACGCCCCCGAGCCTCGTTCCTCGTTTCCCCTCCTTCCTTCGCCTCCGTGGAAACAGGTAGGTGTTGCCTCGCACACTCAGACCTCTCTCTCGGCCGCAGTAATGCCTCCGGAGTCCGGTCCCTGTCTTCCACCCCGCTGCCCCTCCGCGGGTACGCCGGTGGTCCGAGTGGGCTCCTTGGCACGGTTCCTCGAAGCCTGGCTAGCGCTTCCGAGGCCGTCCCGCTGGCTCACCCGCACTATCCGGCTCGGCTATGCAATTCAGTTTGCCCGCCGGCCTCCCAGGTTCAGAGGCGTCCACTTCACCCGGGTGCGGAGTGTCGATGCCCCTGTCCTGAGGAAAGAAATCGACGTCCTGCTGGCGAAGGACGCGATCGAGCCGGTCCCTCCAGCCGAGATGAGGTCGGGGTTTTACAGCCCTTACTTCATTGTACCCAAGAAAGGCGGGGGGTTACTACCAATCCTGGACCTGCGAGTTTTGAATCGGGCCCTGCACAAGCTCCCGTTCAAAATGCTCACGCAGAAACGCATCTTCGAGTGCATCCGTCCCCGGGATTGGTTTGCAGCGATCGACCTGAAGGACGCGTACTTTCATGTCTCGATTCTTCTTCGACACCGACCTTTTCTTCGGTTCGCGTTCGAAGGTCGAGCATACCAGTACAAGGTCTTACCCCTCGGCCTGGCCCTCTCGCCCCGCGTCTTCACGAAAGTCGCAGAGGCGGCCATTGTTCCCATGAGAGAACATGGCGTTCGCATTCTCAACTATCTCGACGACTGGCTCATAATAGCTCACTCGCGAGATCTGTTGTGCGAACACAGGGACCTGGTGCTCCAGCACCTCAGCCGCTTGGGTCTTCAGGTCAACTGGGACAAGAGCAAACTCTGCCCAGTGCAGAGGATCTCTTATCTCGGTATGGAGTTGGACTCGGTCGCTCAGACTGCGCGCCTCACCGAGGAGCGTGTCCAGTCAGTGCTCAACTGCCTCAAGTCCTTTCAAGGCAGGTCAGCGGTCCCACTGAAACAGTTTCAGAGGCTCCTGGGGCATATGGCAGCCGCAGACCGCGGTAACGCCGCTCGGTCTGCTCCATATGAGACCGCTTCAGCGCTGGCTTCACGATCGAGTCCCGAGATGGGCGTGGCAGAGCGGCACGTTCCGGGTCAACATTACCCCGCACTGTCGCCAAACCTTCAGTCCTTGGTCAGACCCTGCGTTTCTACGGGCCGGTGTGCCCTTAGTCCAGGTCTCCAGGCATGCTGTGGTTTTCACAGATGCCTCTGCCCACGGATGGGGGGCCACGTACAACGGGCATGCAGTTTCAGGTCTGTGGACGGGGCCTCAACTGCATTGGCACATCAACTGCCTAGAGTTGCAAGCAGTACGCTTAGCCTTGTCGCGCCTCAAGGGGCTGCTTTTACACAAGCACGTACTGGTCCGTACGGACAGCACTGCGACCGTTGCGTACATCAACCGTCAGGGTGGTCTACGCTCCCGTCGTATGTCGCGACTCGCCCGCCATCTCCTCCTGTGGAGTCAGAAGCATCTGAGGTCGCTTCGAGCCATTCACATCCCTGGTGTGCTCAACCGTACAGCCGACGAGCTTTCACGGCAGCCACCTCTTCCGGGAGAATGGCGACTCCACCCCCAGTCGGTTCAGCTGATATGGGAAGTCTTCGGAGCCGCTCAGGTAGACCTGTTTGCCTCTCCGGACACGACTCATTGCCGGTTGTTTTACTCCCTGACCGAGGGTTCTCTCGGCACGGATGCACTGGCGCACAGCTGGCCCCTGGGTCTTCGCAAATATGCGTTTCCCCCAGTGAGCCTTCTTGCACAGATTTTGTGCAAAGTCAGGGAGGACGAGGAGCAGGTCCTGCTCGTTGCGCCGTATTGGCCCAACCGGACTTGGTTCGCGGAACTCATGCTCCTCGCGACAGCCCCTCCTTGGCCGATTCCTCTGAGGAAGGACCTCCTTTCCCAGAGACGGGGCACCTTGTGGCACCCGCGTCCAGATCTCTGGAGACTCCATGTGTGGTCCCTGGACGGGACGCGGAGGTTCTAGGTGGCCTACCGCAGGGTGTGGTAGACACCATCACTTCCGCCAGAGCCCCCTCTACGAGGCGCCTCTATGCGTTGAAGTGGAACCTGTTCGTCGAGTGGTGTTCTTCCCACCGGGAAGACCCCCGAACTTGCCCGATCAGAGTCGTGCTTTCCTTCCTGCAAGATGGGTTGGAGCGAAGGCTGTCTCCCTCCACCCTCAAGGTGTATGTTGCCGCAATAGCCGCTCATCACGATGCAGTAGAAGGTAAGTCTTTGGGGAAGCACGACCTGATCATCAGATTCCTTAAAGGTGCCAGGAGGCTGAATCCGCCTCGTACTCTGCACCACTTACCCTCTTGGGACTTGACTCTGGTGCTTAGTGCACTTCAGAGGCCCCCGTTCGAGCCCTTGCCTTCAGTCGAGTTAAATATCTTGTCTATGAAGACAGCTCTCCTGTTGGCTTTGGCTTCTTTTAAGAGGGTAGGGGATCTGCAGGCTTTTTCGGTCGACGAATCGTGCCTAGAGTTCGGACCGGGCCTTTCTCACGCTGTGTTGAGACCCCGGCTCGGATACGTGCCCAAGGTTCCTACCACCCCGTTTGTGGATCAGGTAGTGAACCTGCAAGCGCTGCCCCTGGAGGAGGCAGACCCAGCCCTAGCTTTTCTCTGTCCCGTCCGCGCCCTGCGCTGTTACGTGGACAGAACGCAAAGCTTCAGGACCTCGGATCAGCTCTTTGTTTGTTACGGAGGCCAGCAGAAGGGGAAGGCTGTCTCCAAGCAGAGGTTGTCCCACTGGCTAGTGGATGCTATCGCCCGGGCTTATGAGTCCCAGGGCGTGCCTTGCCCACCTAGGTTGACGGCACACTCTACTAGGAGTGTTGCCTCCTCCTGGGCTTTGGCGCAAGGCGCCTCGCTGACAGACATCTGTAGAGCTGCGGGCTGGGCGACACCTAACACGTTCGCTAGGTTTTATAGCCTCCGTGTTGAACCTGCTTCCTCCCGTGTACTCGCTACGGCCGGTAGCGCGAGGAATTAGGTTATGTCGGCTTGCTAAGCCATTCCCGCCCCGTGGGCCGGATACGTGCGTCTTTTACTCCGTTGGTTCCCCAACATACGGCTAACCTCGTGAGTTCCTCCATCACCCCTTCGGCATCAGGCGAGGCGGATCGCCGGTGCCAGGTCTATTACCTCTCGTAGGAGTTGCTATTAGACTGGGTGGCCTTGACAGTGGTCCCTTCGGCGACCCATTTTTTCCACGTTCCAGCTACCCTCCGGGTTAGCTCCGTGTCTTCCCCTCGACAGACCCCTCTGTCGTCCTTGCTGAGTACGCTCCCACCCCTCGGGCTGGGACTACCTCAAGGACTTCCGTATGTTTCACTACCCCACGGGTTAGTACATACGTGTATTCCAGTGCCTCCCTTCGGGCGGGCAGGGGCTCCGTAGCGTTCCCTCCTACGGGTTGGGCACGCTTTCCCAGTGTTATCCAAATCCACTGAGTGGGTCTTGCGGAACAGCAGTGTGATTTTCCCTAGCTAGCTCCCGCATCTTGTTCAAGAAACTGCTGCAGGGTAGCTTAGCTGGGCGCTGGAAGGGGTCAGCACCATGGCGTGTTTGTAGGGATCCCAATTCGTCAGGGAACTCCCCCGACGACACGTCGGAGTTCCCAGGACGAAAGGGAACGTCTCGGTTACATATGTAACCCTCGTTCCCTGAGTACAGGGAACGGAGACGTGTCGTCCCCTCGCCACGTTGCTGTACCTTCGCGGAGGACTGGACACTGTTCGGCTCCTCAGCGAAAAAGCATTTTGGATGCGTTTGCTTCCGGCTTTTATACCCGCTCTGGTAGGCGGGTCGCGGAATGCAAATCTTGCATGCCAATATTCATTGGCTCGTTTTAGTTTCACTCGAAGTCGATTGGTCTCCCTAGCGTGATCCCAATTCGTCAGGGAACTCCCCCGACGACACGTCTCCGTTCCCTGTACTCAGGGAACGAGGGTTACATATGTAACCGAGACGTTTCCCAAACAACCTATTTTTCAGGTCAAAATGAAGCTCTACACTCAAAACCATTCACTCTTGCTGAAAAACCAAACTTTGCTCTCAGACAGAACACACAAGCCCTTAAAAAAACACACACCACAACATAGTCTAACACACTGGTGCAATAAATTCAAAACAACATTTCCAAAACTGGTAAGTTATGTTACTTGTGGTTCCCCTCCTCACAAACCTTTTCACATGATGAACAAAAGATACAACCAATGGATACATTGGCACATTTTTATTCATTCATGTATTACACAGTACAACACACACACACAAAAAGAAGAAGATTATAAAAAAGATACTTTTTACTGTAACTCTCACACATCCTTTTTACAGGAAAAAATGGAAACATACTGAAAATATCTGTATGCGAGGCAACTTGATGCATTTCTTTATTACAGTATTACATATTACATAGTGCAACAGTAGATGTGATGTCAAAGCACAGAGTACAGCACAAGTTACTGTACAGAGCAGTCTTACTGTAAGTACACCTCCCTGTTTTCCTCCCTGAAAGTTCTGATGAAGGCGACGGTGAAGCGACTCAAACTAGGCTGTACTCGTTGCCCAGCCTCCCTCATAGTCATGCCATGGACAAGGACATGATCAACTAAAGTGGCTCTAATTTCATCCGAGACTGCTTGTCTCCTTGCCCTTTCTCCTCCTCCTCCTCCTCTCCACCTCCACCACCACCTCCACCTCCACCTCGTCTACCTCGTCCTTCACCACGTCCTCCTCTTCCTCTTCTTCCTCCTCCTCTCCCTCCTCCACCACATCCTCTTCCTCCTGATGTGTGTTACAGTTTTTCTCGATTGCTTAAACACATTTGCCCACTCTGACATCACATTTTCAAAACAGTTAACACATAGGATAAAACTAAAGCTCAATGGCCAAAATGACTAATTTTGTTAGCAAAATGCTCTAACACTCACAAAACATTAAAAACATGTAACATAAGCAAATATTTCCATCAAACAACACAACTTGTGGTCAAATTAATTTATTATTTCAATCAATCATTACACAATGGACAACAAAATACAAAATACAGCCATCAATATGAAATGATACTTTACAAACTCAAATGGATTCTGGAAAAGAAAAGCTACCAAATGAAACTTATGGGTGGAAATACCTTAAAAAAATAATAATAATTATATATATATATATATATATATATATATATATATATATATATATATATATATATATATATATATATATATATATATATATATATATATATAATGTGTGGATTCTATAAAGTAAAAGCAAAAAGCATGTCAAAATTTACATTACTGTATGACAGTCACATAAATGGGATTGATAAAAGATCTGCATCACTGTATACACAGTTTGTTCTGCTAACAGGGCAATACAGTAAAGCTGAAATAGTGGTATACATTACAGTAACACTGTGAATTACCTGTTCATTCTGAAAAAGCCTGACAATAGATGCCACAGTGCTCTGACTCAGAATGGGCTGGACCCTTTGTCCAGCCTCTCTAAAGGACAAGCTATGATTGATGACATGGTCAATAATTGTTTTTCATTTGAAAATTTCATGTTTTTAAATTTCAATTGAAACTTCAGCTCGATTTCGTCCTCTTGCTGCTGCAGCTCCTCCACCACGCATACAAACTCCTCTTCCTCTGGCCCCTCTGCCATGGCCTCTTACTCCTCTTGCTCCTCTTCCTCCTCCTCCTCCCTTCCTCTGGCCCCTCTGCCATGGCCTCTTACTCCTCTTGCTCCTCTTCCTCCTCCTCCTCCCTTCCTCTGGCCCCTCTGCCATGGCCTCTTCCTCTACTTCCGTGCCTATGGCCTCTTTGATCCATGCTTGCAAATAGCAACATAGAGGTGGCATCTTTTATAGATGGATGAGGACTGATTGCTGATTGAAGAGTTGTGCAAATGAGTTTCACACAGATGGATAGAGATTTATAATTATGCAAGTACTTTCTATCAGCTGTTTATAGATGTTTTCCTTTTGTTCAACACAGTGAATCCAATAGAGTTTGGGGTCTTTCAATGAGATCTGTGGTAACTGTTTTGAAAAAGGGTGTGAAAAATGTGTGAAACAAATGAAAAAGTGTTAAAGCATTTGCAAGAGAAGACTTCTGCTGTGCTAATAATACGATAATGAAGATCAAGCGGATCCCAGTTTCATTTAGCGTGCCTTAGCAAATGAGAAAAACTGTAAATTGTGACTCTTAGTGTTTTCACCTGGGTAATTGTGTGCTAATTGAGCTGAAACTATGCTGACTTGAGTGAACATTATTGAATGCTAGTGCTTTCTAAATGACCACATGGTCTAGGCAATGAAATATTAAAGGCACACTATGCAACAATTGCACCTTAATATAACAGCTTCAAAGTAATTTCGGTGGTAAACAAACTCATAGTAGGGCGAATCATCCTGGGTAGTAAAGCTCGGGGGGGACGCCGCTGGATAAACCAGCAATGTAAGTTTGAGAGGAGAGCCCTGACAAATCTCGCGAGAATCACGACATGCTTTACGGCAACGACGTCACACACATCAACAACAACAACATAGGAAGCACGAAGACAGTTGCGCGCAATTCAGACGTGATACCATGCGTGATACTCGACGATGGAAAAAGCAAAGAAAACGCGGTCGGAAGAGACTAGGAAAGGGAATAGAGAATCTGACCGTGTGAGGAACCGGATAAGAGTCACTCGGTCGGGCTTTCACTCGTTGGCGCGAGCTAAAAAGCACGCAGCACTGCGTGCAAAAGCGCCGAGTCAAGCGAGTCGAGCCCCGTGTCAAGCGAGTCGAGCCCCGTCTCAGGCGAGTCGAGCCCCGTGTCAGGCGAGTCGAGCCCCGTGTCAGGCGAGTCGAGCCCCGTCTCAAGCGAGTCGAGCCCCGTCCCAAGCGAGTCGAGCCCCGTGTCAGGCGAGTCGAGCCCCGTGTCAAGCGAGTCGAGCCCCGTGTCAGCCGAGTCGAGCCCCGTGTCAAGCGAGTCGAGCCCCGTGTCAAGCGAGTCGAGCCCCTCTCAAGCGAGTCCAGCCCCGTGTCAAGCGAGTCCAGCCGTGTCAGGCGAGTCACCCGTGTCAAGCGAGTGATGCAGTGATGCTGACCTGGCGATCTTGTTGATGAACTAGTAAGTAAATCTCTTATTTGTAAACTTGTTTGCGTTCTATGTTGTATTATGTTGCGCTTGCTTGTAGTATGTCATTTTTTTACGATGCTGTTCATTCATCCATGTTTGCGATTATCATGAAGACAGTTGTCAATATCTCACATAATTATCAGGACATATATAAGCCTAGAGGTTGTAAATAGTGTAAACGAGCACAATTTGCAAAGTAGTATGATAAATTGCAATAATCGTGTCTAATGACATCATAACGGCCAATGTTATGAAATAATGCGACGTACTTTATTGATGTCATCTGGCATTTTGTAATGTTTACATTACAAGCAAAAAACACAAATGAAATTATACAGTAGGCCTAGACTATAGGCTATTTACTTGTGATTTAGCAGCAATCGTGTAAAACGTTATAAGACAGCAAACGCAGTAGAGTACTTTATTATTATAAAGTAGTCTAACACTTGACACATATAGTTATTATTATCCTATTACCATCATCAGTAGTTCAGTAAACTATGCAGTAACCTAATATTTGTATGAAATCGTGAAACATTACCTGGTCAATATCTTCGGAGTGTATCTGTGTGTCTGTTTCATGCCCTTGACGCTTCTAAAGCATGTTCTATAGCCACTGGTATATTGCTATTTACGACAGTGCAAGTATTCCACATCGACTCTAGGGGTCGCTGTTTGACAAAAACACAAATGCTGCATAGTGTGCCTTTAAGGATTTGTGTGTAGAGTTTTGCAGTGACAGTTCAACAATTCTGACTCATGTGTCAAAACAGGGAATAGTGTTTATAGTTTAGTGAAATGGGTGTGCTTTTTGATAAATGGCATTATGGTTTTGAAATTTTAGTTAAAAAGCCTGGTTATAGTGTTTAAGCAATTGAGAAAAACTGTAATAAACAACAGTCAGTATAGCTTAATAAATCGAATAAATTGTAATTTAGTTTGGGCACTCTAAAGTAAAAGTATACCCAAAATGAAAATTCTGTCATCAACATTTATATTATCCCAAACCCTTACTATCCTTTATTTCATGGATATATTCAAAGGCGCAAACTCATTCAAAACATGTAAATGGATATTGTCCCTTTAAAACCATTAACTCATTGTTGTCTATATATAAAACACTTTGTTTTATTCCAAAGTATATGCAACTGTAGACACTCTCAATGCATCTACAGACATGATTTGAATACTTATTTTTTCTCATCAATGCTTTGTTTTAACATGTTAATGTCTGAACCAAAGGTCACAAGCTACAGATTAGAGAATGCAAAAATGACTGCATTAGCCAATAGTATGTCTGTCTCTCTGACACTGTTGCATTGTGTGTTATTGGCAGAAAAGACAGGCAGACAGCCTCACACTGATGCTCATTATTTCCAATTCCAGCGATTTCAGAGATTTAAGCAGGGCATTTTGGCTATCGCCACTAAAGGAGGTGTATTGATCAAGGTGGAGATTAAACATATCATCTTATTACCACACAAGAAAAAGTCAAGCCGGTGAAGCAACACTAGCCTGCCAGACATATATAAACTAAACTAATTTATCTACAGTTGACATTATTAACATATTATTTGTTTGGGTATATTTGGGGTATTTTCATGTTTTGTTTAGTTTTTATTTGTGCATTTACATTTGCAGAAGCAGTATGTTTTTATAATTGTGTTTGTTGGGATTTATTAATGATATGATAATTACCTTATATGCTGTATTATTTTACATAGCAAAGATATGTGTGCAAAAAGTGTAAAGAGCTCTTTATTCCTGTTAACATTTCACCACACCTTATTTCAATAAGGTAGCCCTCTTTGTTTTCAGGACCTTGAGTAAAGACGGCATATTGAATATTGTGTCACAGCCTAAATGTGGCCCCTAATTTCCTCAGACTGGCTAAAGGGACATTTGCATTATTGACGAGGCGTTCCTGTCACCTCAAACATAGACTATTTAAGGAAGAATAATTTTATGCAAACTGTGTATTGATGGACAAATGATCAATTGGCCTTTGCAACAATATTAATATTCAATTATTTCAGTATGATGTGCATTCCATTATCCATATTACATTTATAAAATGGGTATTTATAATACAAATTACAGTATATAATATTGTGAAACAGTAGCTAGGTAACCAGGTGTTTTTGCTGCTACTGCATATCACATATTTTAGCATGACTGGGACTAATTATCATCTAAGACTGGAATGTCTCGGTTATGTAACCCTGAAGGAGGGAACGGAGATGTAGTCGACGTGTCGACTGATTGGGATCACGCTTAGGGAGCCTGTTATCTTCGAGTACTGTTAAAATGAGCCAATGCACATTGACGTGCGAGATCTGCATCTCACACTCCGCCCCAATGCACGCACCAGTTGTTTTTCTCTTAGGAGCCGAGGGGAGCCTGGAGTCAGAGGTGGTCAAGCAATAGTGGCGACGGGACTACGGAACGAGGGTAACATACGTAACCGAGAGCTTCTCTATCAGTCGCTCACGTTTGACGTAGCTGCATTATTTGAGGTGGAGATGGGACAGGGCTTAGGCCAGGGAAGTCACTGCTGTTCCACAAGACCATTGGGAAAGTGTTCTCTTTCATTGGAAAGGAATAGGCTGCGGAAGCCACATCCTGCCCGAAGGGAGGTAACATATGGTGGATACACATTTGGATTGGGTGGATTACTTAGCAGTACAACATATGGAATGTCACTTGGGTGGCTCCAGTCTGACAGGGGGGAGACTCAACCGGTCAGTGACGACAGAGCGGGCTCTGCCAAGGGAAGACATGGGCTCGCCACAGGGAGCCGTACCGTGGAAGAATACACATATGGGATCACCGTAGCGATCACAACATATGGACCCAGCCTAACACAGGTTCCACCAGTGCATACGAGTGAAAGGCCTGGCTTCGGACGCTCGGCCACGTCCGTAGCCGAAGGATATGGAGGAACTCGACAGGGTTCGGCTAAAGAGGAACTTTACTGGAGTAAGAATTGCGCTCGTATACAGTCCAAAGGAGGGGAATGGCACAGCAATCCGACACATATTGAACTGGGCTTACAGTGAAAACTGGCTTCATGAGAAGGCAGCGCCTAGACAGGAGCTATACTCTCTCTTTTTGAGGAGCTCACTACCCATTGGGGCACGTTCACCTTGGGATAACACACCAAGATGATGGCAACCACTATGCAGTGGGCCAACCACTGCTTGGAAACAGCCTTCCCTTTCTGCTGGCCTCCGTAATAGACGAGAGTTGGTCTGAGGTCAGGGATTAACCTCTTAACGTTCGCAAGTGCGCCGTCGCTCTGAAGCATCCCCCCCCCCCCACTAGTTTAATGTTTATGAATGGATTTAACGTGAAAGAAGATCATTAATCTTGGCAAACTATATATCATTTTAAAGGTCTAAGCCTCAAGCATCGATGATAGAGCACTGTTTTTCAATGGAAAGCTTATAACAAATGTATTTATTGCATTTAGGCAAGCAGTACACATCAAAACACACATAATCATAAAAACGGAGCTCTTACCAGTATTGTTGTAATAACGAGCCACACACGCATCCACTGCTAAAAGTTCCAGATTGAATGGAAAGCTGAGGGTCCACTGAATAACATCCCATGGAGCATTTTTAGTCCAAAGAAACAATAACGTTGTAATATTGATAATTATTCCTTTGTTTACATCGCGTTTCTTCAGGGTGACATCTCATATTGGTCGGTTATGCAATAAATAATGCATAAAAAACAGACTCCCGGTACCAAAAGGTTATATGGGTGTGTTGCTTAGAGTGTAATGAACACATTTAGACCGCACACACGCACACACAAACAAAGATAGGCAATATCTAGCTCAAAATATCCAAACACTGCAGTCAGTTTTTGTGTCGTCATGATATGCACATCCTATCATTTTGTCTTTGCAACGAAAGCCAATGAAATCGTCGAAATTATATGACTTATAGAAAATGTAGCCAATCAGCAAACGAGTCCAACAATACCCTGGAAGTTTATATTCCTCACTCAAGCAAGATGTTTTTTTTATTTGAATCCGGCGCTCTCCCCGCTTTCCAATCAGTTTGAGGAACCTGCGACGTAGGCTGTGATCCCTGCCTGACAGGCCAGCTAGCTAACAAGCTATAGTGAAATGACGGTTCCCTAGTCAACAAATATCTGTTTTCGCGTCTTACTCACTGGATGGATTCTGTCATCATATGGATCGTCAAAAGAATTTTTTTTTCTGCTGAAGATGTTTTATTCGAGATCACTCGAAGCAGCGATGATGAAGGAGAGTGAAGACAGACAGCGACGAGGGTGATATGCTTCCGGACGGAAAAGATGATCCAATTTTATATCGGTGAGTTGCTATAACGTTATATAATTTATGTAGCATGCACACATACGTGTGTGTGTGTGTGTGTGTGTGTGTGTGTGTGTGTGTGTGTGTGTGTGCGTGTGTGTGTGTGTGTGTGTGTGTGAGAGAGAGAGAGAGAGAGAGAGAGAGGAGAGAGAGAGAGAGAGAGGAGAGAGAGAGAGAGAGAGAGAGAGAGAGAGAGAGAGAGAGAGAATGAATGAGTGAATGAGTGAATGAGTGTTTGGTTTCCCATTTGTTTCATAAGGTAAATGCATTGTGGTCTGAAAAGATTATGCTACTTTTATGTGCATTTATGTATTTGTATCTATTTATATGTGTTGGACAGTTGTGCAGTTGTTGTTGTTTTGTCCTGGCACACACACACACACTATCTATCTATGTGGTGTGTGTGTGTGTGTGTGTGCTGGGAAAAAATGATGGAGGCGGCTGGACACCTGTGCAGTATAGATGTATATAGACTGAAATATTCTGTGTTTTTTCCTAGCACACATACTGTATATACATTTTTACAGTATAATATACATAATATTTACAGTAGAAATACAAATAGACTGAAACCTTTAGCACACTACATGCTACTAATATTTACAGTACAAATAGTGTAAATATTATGTATATTATACTGTAAAAAAATTGTGTATATTTTGTATATATGTATATATATATATAATATATATATATATATATATATATATATATATATATATATATATATGTGTGTGTGTGTGTGTGTGTGTGTGTGTGTGTGTGCTGGGCGAATTGCAGAAAATAATGTGCTAGAGATAAATAGGAAGGAGTTGTATGCTATCAAAATTGCATATTCCTGTCTGATGGCCGGCCATCGGTGTGATTGTTGGCTCTATGTCTGCCCATCCATATGAATGCTGTCTGTATCACTGGCCATCACCGGCCATTGATTGTTGATTGAATGGATGAGCTTTAGTATGAATGCTGTCTAAACGACTGCCCATCAGGGGTGCGTTTCCCGAAAGCATCGTTAGCCAACTATGGTCGCAAGTTGGTCGCACTTTCCATTGAACTCTATTGGTAACGACGGAACTTGCGACCATAGTTGGCTAATGATGCTTTCGGGAAACGCACCCCAGTTTGATTGTTGATTAAATGGCCAGCCATATAAAAACTAAACTGAATTATTTTCTTTAGATGCAGTGCTAATTATCTTTCCATTCTTTCCCATGCAACAGCCATCAAGTTGAATCTTCAGATGAAAAGTGGCATCCAAGCGCCAGCCAACCAGCTGAAAGAAGTTCAGTTATTTTTTTTATTTATATTTCATAATATTTTACTTATATCTTCTTTTGTTCTGTTGTGCAAATAAATCACTTAGGCTACATAAAGTCTTATGGTTGTGTGTATTATTTTATAACTATTATTTTATAACTATTATGAACTATTTTATTAATTGACCAAAATAGCTTGCAGTACCCTTCACAACATTTGGTCATTAGGTTGCTTTTTGATGTATCCTTGGTACCTGGACAATATTGTAGGAATCTCATTTTTCATAATATCTTCCTCAAATGTGAAACATAAACTGATGAGACTTGTGTCTTTCAATCAATTACCTAACTGGATTCTTCCAGGTTTGTTTTCATTTATTTTTACATGAAATAATCAAATGTTACTTGCAGTACAAATTATCTTCAAGACACTTCAGATTCTATAAATTTTTGTCTGTGAAAGTTTTTTCAACTTTAAGATTTGGGTAATAAACTCTGAAGTGTCTTCTTTTTAAATATGTCTAAATTGTGCATGTAGTGCAAATAGTTTAGCAAACTGCAATTATTTTAGTTTGGGGATGTCATTTCTGGGGATGTGCCTCAGGCAGGGGAGGGAGAAAGGGAGCTGACATAGTCTTGGAAAAAAGTTTGCAGGAACCCCATTTTTCATTATATCTTCCTCAAATTTGAAATATAAACTGATGAGACTTGTGGCTTTCAATCCTTTACCTATCTGGATTCCTCCAGGTCTATTTTTATATATTTTTACATGAAATAATAAAACATTATTTGTAGCGCACATTATTTTTGAGGCACTTCAACTTTTATAACTTTTTATCTGTTTTGAGTATTATTAACCCTGATTGATTGTTAGTAGAGTCCCAATTGTCTTCTTTCCAAAAACCTTAATTGTGCCTGTGGTACACTGTTCTCAGGAGCTGTATTTATTTTAATCCAGGTATGTCATTTTCAGCTGTGAGCCCCCGAGTGGGGGGTGAAGGTTAACAGGTTAAAGAGAAAAAAATTCTTCTGACTGAAATTTTTTTCAGGCCAAGTGATATTCCTGTAACTTTATTTAAATAGTCGAGATTATGTCCAGTTATAACCGCAAGGAGCAGAAAGGGCAGAGAAAAAAGCCAGGGCTGGGTCTACCTCCCCCAGGGCAGCGCTTGCAGGCTCACCACCTGGTCCCCTTTTCAAGGGATAGGTAGGAACCTTGGGCACACATCCAGGCCGGAGTCTCAGGATATCATGTGAGTTGGCCGGCCTGAATTCCAGGCACGATTCGTCGACTGAAAATGCGTGCAGGTCCCCTACCCTCTTGATAGAGGCAAAACAAGCAGGTAAACTGTTCTTTTTGTAGGGTTTTCGGTCCATAAGCTCTTTATCAATTTTAAGTTTGGGGATAGATATTCAATAACTATTAATCTATGATCAACAAATTATTGAATACAGTTTGAACCGGGTCCTTACGTTAATAAATTACCCACAAAGGGGTGTACAGCGTACCCGTCTGTTCAGGGTAAGTATATAACAATTAAACACAACGAATTATGGTTAATTATTAATATACATCCTACACAGAGGAATGGCTGATCTTCAACAATACCAAAGCATTTGACCCCTCCTCGCTCATTCACACGTCCGCCGTGTAGTCAGGCAAAAGGGTACAAATGACTTATGGTCTATTTTAGCTTAAATTAACTGACAATGTTTTGTGCACTTAAACGATTATCAGATTGTAGCTAGGATCTTTTATATTAAAGAGGCTTTGTTATACGAGCAACAACCACAGAGTCAATAAAGCATAAAATGAGGTTTAATGAATGAACTAGACTACATGTAACAGGATATAGATTAAACAAAATGAAATAAAACAATAAGAAAAGAAAACACAAGGAAAATACAATTGCTAGCACAGTTTAGAGTAAACCCTTTAGAGACAGCCACAGGAGATATACTTTACAACGTCTAAAATTTGGTTTGAACAAGTTTTGCATTCAGACCTGTAAGTTCTTGGTGTGCGGGCGGCGTCCAGAGAGATGGAGGGGGGTTTCTTTGACTCCAAGCGTGGTTGATTCGCGGGAGATTCAAACGTTCTGGCTTAGTTCTGTATGCGTGAAGAGAGTCTTTTCACCGGAGTGCTGACAAGACTTACGAAACGCACGTGGAGGTCTCAGTCGGGAGACGAGAACACTAAGAACAGACTAGCTATGCGCAAAATGAAACGAAGTTAAAGTAAAACAGGAACATTAAAAATAAAATACGAAGATTACAAAGAATACACAGGAACAGGATACACACGGACAGAGAGAGCGATTGTCTCTGTGTTGGAGAATTTAAAGATGAGCTGGGCACGCCTGGGTAAGGCGCGCCGGCCAATGATAGCATCCCATATCGAGGAGCGCGTACGCCCCCTGATTGGGGTGGAGATCAGCGGTAATATGAATTTATGACCAAGTAGAAAATTAAGCTTACTTTGGTAATAGCATATGCATGTAGTTATACATTTCACGATATGGATATACAGCTTAATAGATGGATCAGATTTGTAGGATTACAACGATATCAAACATTTCACATCACAGACGTACTATTACAGAGTTACATCTGGAGGCACACATTCAGGCACTCATAAGGATCGTACATTCCTGAAAACATTCGTAATACAAGTTTGCACACTCACAGTTCTTTTACATGTATTTAAAACAGCAAATATATTTTAGTAACGATTTACAGATAGGAAATCAGAGTTCATATGTATGTGCGTGTGTGCGGGGACGTGGGTGTGAACGCGTGTTGCGCTCGGCGGGAAACAGACAAAGGAGCATCTGTTTTTGCGCTTCTCCCCCTTGATTTCCGCTGGGAGGGAGAAGATGGCCTGGGTGTTGTCTCAAGCGAAAGAAACCGCTGTTTGGGGAACACTTAAGACAATTTGTCAGCGTAGATGACACCTTTAGGGTGTACTCTCTAGACTTGAAGACGCCAGTTCGGGAGATAGGGGTTCCGAGGGCTGACCACATGGCCTTTTAGGAATGTCTGTTAAAGTTAGGTCCCTTTGTTCTGGATTTAAATTGGTTGCGAGTTCGTGACTCAATAAAAGAGAATTAATGAAAGCTCCCGAGTCTCTACATTTTAAAAACAGGTTTTTAACTCATCTGCCTGAAGTGGCTCAAGGGGAGGTCTCTGCAGTGCAGTAGCACCAGAGAACAGTCGCAAGAGGGTATAAAGGGGGTACAAGGCGATTCAGTTTCCTTGCTCCCTTCAGGAACCTGACAATCAAGTCATGCCTCCCCATGGATTTGTATCCACTGCATCATGATGTGCGACAATATAGAGGCAACACACATTTTGAGGGTGGATGGAGACAGCCCTACTCAACCCATCTTGCAGGAAAGAAAGCATGGAAGAGATCAAACATCTTCGGGGGTCTTCCCGGAGAGAAGAACACCACTCTACAAACAGGTTCCACTTCAGGGCGTAAGCATGCCTCGTAGAGGGTTCTCTCGCAGAAGTGATGCTGTCTACAACATGTTGTGGTAGATAACCTAGAACCTCCATGGGGAACTAGGTCCTGTTGGGCCAATAAGGTAGCCTGGTTCAACCAGACTCTCGTACATTTCATTTGTACAGAGAGTCTGGCCTTGCTCCATTGAGAAACGTTTACTTCCTTGTAGGCGGGTTCTCTGTTCAAGTTCAAAACTATTGGATCTGCCCAGAGTCACTCAGGATCTGTCATAGCCAATCGCTAACGTGTGGTCCTGACGTATGTCATGCGCCGAAACCGGTCGGAAACAACTCCGAATGATCAGAGGATTATGTTTACAATAGGATGTCAGTCAACGAGAGCTGCAGGTTTTGTTCATCTAGGAACAATTATTAATTCGAAATGTAGGCTATATTTGACACTAAGGACAGAGATGTATTCATTCAACGGTCGAAGCTGGGTCTAATCATTAAAAATACACCGCTGCGGTCGTTTCGGATCTGCCGCAAATGCTGTACAGTGAATGATCTGTCTATATCTGCAGATGTGTAATAAACAACAATTTTTCATATTATGTCTTATTGTTTCTTAACCCTTTAAGACCGACGGGAGCGTCGGCGCTCCCGTTTGCGTGTGTCTGTTTAAAAGCCTATAGAAACTGAAACCAAATGGCTAGCTCAATCTTTCTTTTTGCATACAAAACCAGAGATGTAACAAGTTCAGATCAAGCCTTAAACATGCCCATGTTGCGTTGTTTTCACCCTCTAATCAGTCTGTACAAACTGCGTAATATTCGTTTACAAAAAACAACAACACAAAAATGCATTGCACGTCTTTCCACACATGTTCTGTAGATCTGCGATTGATATTTACGTCTTCCGATGACTCATTGACGTATCACGTTCTGTGCACTATGACCCCCGGGTGTGTCACATGTTGTGACGTCACACGCTGCGTCATTTGACCATGCGTTTGACTCCCGTTTGACTCCCATTTGCTATATGTTCCTTATATGGTTATTGTCTTTTTACCATCGCTTTATTTTATTATTTCTTTCTCCTTTAGACGTTCACAAATACAAGGACATTCACACACACACACACACACACACACACGCGCGCGGGCGCGTGCACGCACGCAGCGTTATGTCTAAACGAAAGTACACGCCTTTTTTTTGAATGAGTGTAAAAATGAGTGTATCTTAAAAACTAATTTATGTAAACAGTTCAAATCAATTCTGTATAGTTTTAAATTTTTTGTGCACGTTTTTCTCATTGACAAGTTTGAAGTTGACATTTATTCATTTTTTGTATTGAAGAAAATATGTAAAAGAAAAATTACTTTTTGAGATATTTATATAGTTACTATTGATTTATTACAAACATATCCTTCAAACTGGGAGAGTAAGGATTATTTTGATGTATGGCATATGAAAATGCTCAAAAAAATGACAGCACAGCATGTAAAAATACAAAGATATACTCTGGTGGAATTGTTCTATGGCAGGTCATAAAGGGTTAATTACCTTAATTAATTATGGTCTTCAAAGTATGTGTTTGTACATTTTTATTTATGACATTTAGTTTTTTTTTTATTAAAACAAACTAACTATTGCCATCTAAAACTGAAACTCAAATTATGGTCTTCAAAGTATGTTTTATTCTGCCATTGAATTAGAGTTCGACAAACGCAGCGGCGCGTTCACTTGAATTTATTTTTTCTGCTAAAATAACTTAATAGGCTAGCCTACTTCGTAATTTTTGGTCATACAGATAGGATATCATATTTTAAAACTGTAAAAGGTCTACTTTCATTCATGTAAAGTAGGCTACACTCACAATAGGCTAACAACAAAACGTTTTCTCACTCATTTGAGCGAACACGCACTGGAGAAACAAATGTTTGGGCTTTTCTCAGTGAGCTTCGACATGGCCGAGTGGTAGAGCTGACGGTTCGATCAATCAGAAGACATGCGTTCAAATCCCTAACAAACATGGACTTCTGTAACAGGTTTTTATAGGCTATTAATGCAGATTTGTTTAGTTCTAAAACTCTGTTACACCATTATTTTTTTTTTTTGCTTATATATATAAAATAAAATTACCATGCATTTCCATTTTACACTAAGGAACAAATAGTAGCCTTCCTTCCTTCTTTCTTTTCCTTCTTTCCTTCTTTCTTTTCCTTCCTTCCTTCCTTCTTTATTTTCCTAGGCTATCCAACAGAACGACTTTACATCTGTAGCTATAATAATACCAATCGTTCAAAAGCAGTTGTGTAAAAAAAAATAATTATATATAGGCGTAGCCTATATATATATATATATATATATATATATATATATATATATATGTATATATATATATTATATATATATATATATATATATATATATATATATATATATATATATATATATATATATATATATATATATATAGTTTTATTCCCTATAGCCTACATAGAGATTTTAAAAACATGGTTTTAAGTAAAGTTTTCGACAAAGGAGGCAGCGCGTTCATTTGATTTATTTTTCTCATAACAGCTAAAATAATTTAATAGGCTATACGTGATTTTTTTGGTCATACAGATAAGAGTAGTAGTAGCCTACATCGTTCAAAACTGTAAACTTTTTTTAGGCTCTCTGTCTCCGGGAACTGCGCGTCACAAAAATGAACCGAAAGCCACTTGCCTCAGCTCAGTCACGATAGGAAATCGGCTATGTCTAAAGCCTTTAAATGTCTAAATATTTAGGCTAATAAATGTTATCTGATTATGTAATCCATGTGAAAACGAGAGGTACAGAGAATCTGCTGAAATATGTTTATGATGCTGGCGCCTCGCAATGAGAAAATGACAAGGTGAAAATCTCGATCTAATTAAATGTAGAGACTAAATCGCCCTGAATTAAAATGTAAAAAACAGATCAAATCATTTATTCATCGAAGTGTTGCTATATTGTTTCATTTAAAGTTCATAATTATTATCTAAATGTTATTTAACTTATCAGCAGTGCACAAAGCACCGAGATATTTGTGTTTGAATAATAATATTTGAATAATTTATTTGAATAATAATAATTTAAAAAAGAACTAATTCACAATTTGCATGCCTAGATCCAAAAATCCCTGTAGAATTTAATATTGAGTTGAGCATTTTGTTCATGACAACAAAATGAACATGCGTTTGAAGATTATATTTAGTTTTGCTTGGAAAAAGCTGGCCCAAACCAGTTTTATTTCTTAAATTATTTAAATAATGAAATATTTAGTAATAAACTTTTATGACAGAAATATCACTACATGTAGCTTAAATTATTTAATTCCTTCATTATCAACACTTTAATAGCCTAATGCTAATGTATAGAAGAGCGATTTAAGTGTGAATTCCGACTTCTCTTTATTTTAAGTCAGGGGGGTTTGAAGGGTCAGTTCAGCGTGATGCAGGGCAATAGGAGGTGTTAATGTCCCTCTTTCATATGGAGAGTGTCGGATGAGCAGGCAAAGACAAAATTATTTTAAGGATAAATCTCTCGATGTGTCCCCATATTTTATTAAATTTTAAATATTGTAGTTTATTTATTGTAGCCTATTTAAAGTTTTTTCACACACAAATTTAAATTGAAGTGTTCAATCCAGTTGTTTCAACTGGTTTTGTAGAGTTTAAGAATGTTTGAGCAAGGGAGACTAAATAAACTTGCTGAGATCCAGCGCGAGAGAGGCAAAACTCATGTTTTTAATTTATGTTGCTTTGGACTATTTTCGATTTGTAGCCTACCGTTTCGTTTAATTTAGCTGCAATTTCTTTGGCAAAACAAATTTAAAATGTAGCAAGAATAAGATTCTGTGTTTCTTTTTTGCATGGAAATAAAGTCTAAATGCAACCCTGTTTTACATTTTTTTTAAACTGTTCCACCACTTTATTTAAACCTTGAATTGTTCGATGGGGTTCCAAATTTAAGTATTTTTAGTGTTTTTTACATTACACAATAATTTAGCAGACTAAAGACGAGCTTCTTCATTTTCATTTTCTGACGCAATCGGCTAACCATCTTCCTTCAACAGTTTTGTCGTCTGTGCAGCGGCTCCGAAGCGAAAGACAACTGGTGCGTGCATCCACTTCCGTATTTATACCCGTGCCGCGGGGCTGAGTGTGAGATGCAGATCTTGCACGCCAATGTGCATTGGCTCATTTTAACAGTACTAGAAGATGACAGGCTCCCTAAGTGTGATCCCAATCAGTCGACACGTCGACTATGTCGTACATGAGCGACTGAAAGAGAACTATATATTACAATTAAGTTTGAATAGGCTTTCACATGTGCACATGCTTTAAAAATGTATTGTTGTTTTTCAGGATTGAGTTTACAAATTTCCGTAAATTACTCCTTTATTCAGACCTCTGCATTCAAAGTCATCTGTAAGACCTTTGGTTGTTAAAAGACAGTGATCAATAAAATCAATAATTTGTGTTGTTCAAACAGTGATGCAAATAATATCAGACAGAGAGGCCATTGTTCAGCAAAGTCCTCCAATCAGATCACTGATGATATTACCAATTGCAATACAATGCTTCTAATGTAAGCAGTACTTTTACATGGTATCAATTTTTTAATATATATATATATATATATATATATATATATAATATATATATATATATATATATATATATATATATTATATATATTGCAATTTAAGATTTATTCCTATTTATCTTGAGGTTTGTATGTTATTATACTGTAGCTTCTTGACAACTTGTTCTGTTCTGTGAAAAGGCTGTTCAGGGGACTTGGCTATTAACATATTACTGGTTACAGTTTACTGACAACTATGAGCATGTTAACTTATGATGATAGTTTTTACAACTTTAGCTAGAGAAGTCAGTGAGAACACAGTTCCTACAATAGAGCACTGAAAGAACAAAAACACTCAGTTTGTCATTTCCTTCTGGGTGGGCATGTGGATGGATGCATGGCAAAGCATCAGTGTGGCCCTTTATATAATTGGTAAACCTTCACTAACAGTGGTTTATAAAGAATGCCTTTCTGTAAAAAAATGTTGAAATTAAATAAATTATTTAAGATTACTGATTGTAACTGAATTCAACCAACCTGAAAAAAAAACAAGGTTTTACTGAAGCATAACTGTCAAGTCAAGTCACCTTCATTTATGAAACGATTTTAACTATATAGATTGTTTCAAAGCAGCTTCACAGGGTTATAACCCGTCAGTGGATATAACCTGATTTCTCAAGATATGTAAAATTAATAATTTTGATATAATCTTTTTTTGTCTTACATGATGAAAGTCCTTTTCCAACCTTGATTACCCTTACTTTAGTAGAAAACAGTTTTACATACAACTTAAATTAGTTTATCCAATATAAACCTGAATATTTAGATCAACAGAATTGTTCAACATTATACTCTATGTTTATAATAAAATTAAAGACAAATGTCAGTTCTGAGCTGTAAAAGTTTGAGTGCCCACAGTCTACGCACAAGTGCTACTCTTCAGCATAATGGTAACCTCAAAATTCAGTAACAGAAACTCCTCTAAATGTCCAACATAACTGAACAATAAACATTAACATAAATTACCAACATCTTTCCCTTTACTGAAAAACACATAAAATAGCACTTAATTCCTAAATTTACTCTCCTAATGCAGTCCCTTGCCAAGCATGCTGGGAACTGCAGATCCACTGCCCATGGCTGCATTTCCCAAAAGTATCGTAAGCCTAAGTAGATCTGAGAGCTATGGAAGCTTGTTTCCGCCACAGAATGAAAAATAAAAAAGGTAATTGCGACTTTTTATCTCACAATTCTGACTTTCTTTCTCACAATTGCGAGTTTACATCTCGCAATTCTGACTTTGTTTCTCAAAATTGCGAGATATAAAGTCGCAATTGCGTGTTATAAAGTCAGAATTGTGAGATATATAGTCAGAATTGCGTGATATAAAGTCGCAATTGCATTTTATAAAGTCAGAATTGCGAGATATAAAGTCAGAATTGCGTGATATAAAGTCAGAATTGTGAGATATAAAGTCAGAATTGCGAGATATAAAGTCGTAATTGCGTGTTATAAAGTCAGAATTGCGAAATATAAAGTCGCCATTGCGTGATATAAAGTCAGAATTGTGAGATATAAAGTCAGAATTGCATAATATTAATTCGCAATTGCGTGTTATAAAGTCGCAATTGTGAGATAAACTATTCTGAGAGGGAAAAAAAATCCGTATTTTTTCCCCCATAGAATTGGACTTTATAACTCGCAATTGCGAGTTTATATCTCACAATTCTGACTTTATATCTCGCAATTCTGACTTTATAACACGCAATTCTGACTTTATATCTCACAATTCTGACTTTATATCTCACAATTCTGACTTTATAACACGCAATTGCGACTTTATATCTCACAATTCTGACTTTATAACACGCAATTGCGACTTTATATCACGCAATTCTGACTTTATATCTCACAATTCTGACTTTATATTACGTAATTGGGAGTTTATTTCACGCAACTCTGACTTTATATCTCGCAATTCTGATAAATAAAGTGAGAATTGCGAGATGTAAACTCGCAATTGTGAGAAAAAAAGTCAGAATTGTGAGATAAAAAGTCGCAATTATTATTATTATTTATTTATTTAGTGGCGGAAACAAGCTTCCATAGAGAGCCTTTGCCACCAATTGTCTCAACAATGTTGTCAACAATATAATGTCCCTGCATTATATATATATATATATATATATATATATATATATATATATATATATATATATATATATATATATATATATATATATATATATGAAGACTTCAGATGGAAAAGCCCCTAAGTTCATCTAAAGTTTGTGTTTAATATTAACATTTTTATCAGGTTTCTACCCAAGTACCGACATTTCTTAATGGGCTGAGGCCGGGATTTAGTGAGTTTGAAGTGAAAGTATTTGATGAACATATACTATGTGGGGAGAGTATTCACCCAATATTATTATCTCATTTTTGACAGAGGTGGCTTTTAGAGGCTTTTGCATCTAAGGTCTTCATATATATGTAAATCCAAATGTGTTTAACTGTACATGCAGAAAACAGGTTTTCTCTTATCAACTTTTAATCAGAACTAGATTATTCACTAAATAAACATGATTAGCAAAATTTACACTTGCTGTGATTAAAAGCTGATAGAACCCCTTGAAACTATTGTAAGCTCCTTGAAGGGTCACTGGAGGTAAAAACAAAACAAAACAAAAAAACATCTGCAATTTGGGTCTTGAGAAACGTCTTGATCATTTATGATCTGACATGTGAACACGATTACAGTGTAGATCAGATATATCTATAAAGCCATAAAAGTAAAGATAAGAATACAGGTGTGAGTTCTGAGTTGGTTTCGTCCTAGTGCTCTGTAATGATAATAATATGTGTGAATTCCTTTTAGCTCTTCTACAGGTGCTAGAAACTGTTTTCAAGATAGAAACTACGGTTTTAAAAAAAAATAATAATAAGAACATTTAGTCACAATCATATCCATCCAAATGGATATGACTTCCTCAAATGGATATGACTTCCTTTCTTATGTGGAATGCAAAAGGGAATGTTTTACATAATCTGCTCTTTTCTATACAACAAAAGAAAATTGTAACCACAGAAGCTAAAAAAGGCTTTATGGCTCATTAACTTTATTTACATTTAAAATTACATTATTATAGACATACAATAGCTTTGTAAATTTGAGAAATATGTTAAACATTTCAAGGAAATCCTCTTCTGAATGGCTTAATAACCTGGGATAAGATAAAGTAGTTTTACATAAAATATTTTGTTTTCAAAGATTATTCAGGAGCAGACAAAATGTTCTTTTCATGCTGTCATATCAATCCCAGCAATATCTAATGATATGTTGATTTATACTTTTAATTGCCCTCCAATCAGTGCAGAGATAGCAGGAAGGGAACAAGCACAATATATTATGTAATTTTCCCTTAACAGGAGTGTGTGTGAAAAACACAGGTTAAGTCCACTAATTTCCATTAATTATCAAAATGTATTTCAAGGGTCAATGTGGATGGAGTTTTGTATTGAATCCAGTAGTTTGAGTTAATATGTTTCATGCTCTTGCAAGTCTGCAGTATAACAGTAAGAAATATTTCCCATGTGGTCCTCAGATGTACGGATTGCACGGAATTTTACAGCAAGTGCACTTATGTGTACATACAGTGTAGAAAGTACTGGGTGATCTAAGGTAACTGCATGGGTTAAGGTTTGGTTTAGGGGTAGTTATTTCAATTACTATAATATGTACATAGTATGTACATGGGGAACAGGACTGTAAATAAAGTTTGTGCGCATTGGTATTATGCCTATTAACAGCCCAACAATTTCTGCAAAATAATATTACGTTGCGTTGTGCATGTTTCGCGACAGTTTCAAGGTGAAATGTCTAGTGAGTGGCGCTAGAACTGGTGTTCAGTTTAATCTGAAATAGATTATTTTGAATCTGGTAACGTTTTATAACTATGGTTTTAGTATATCACCTCAGTTCTTAATTGAATAGTCCAAGGAGTGGAGCTAAAAGGTTAATGCTCCATCGCATTTTAAAATATTGTACACCTTTTAAATTATTACACACCTTCACTACACCCTAAACCTTCCTGATAGTGTTAACAAAAGCAAATTTTACATGAAAATGAAGCGTAGCGTCAGTTGTGGCAAGTCACGTTAGTCAAGCCCGCATCAGCTGACTCTCAGCTGATACACATCTACCTATAGGAATACGACGCCTATCACTGTATAAGCTCATTCAACATTATCAGCAGCTATCGTTTTTCTCAGGAGCTAATTAAATGGCGAAATTTGACAGGCAAACCGCATCATCTCACAAAGAATCGTGCAATCGTGAATTTAGCAAGAGGAATTAGTTCCTCACAAGGATTTCACCTCAGATTAATTAAAGTTCGTGAACTACATTGATCATAAGCTGCCTGATTTGAAAGTGACCTCAGTCTGTATTAGGCCTACTGCTTGCATCGCTGCATTTTTGATACGACTCGATGTGATTCACTCTCCGTTCATTTCTGAAAGTCTTCACAAAGCTAAGCTAAGTTCCTTTTTAATGCTCATTGCTAAAAGCTATCAGGGTATTGACAACATGATTGTTGAATAACCGTCCTTTTAACAAAAACAATAATTATGTAGGCCTGTATGTATGTGTAATTGTGGTTAGGGTGGCCATACGTCCAGATTTTGGCCGGATAGTCGGGATTTTAAGCCCCCTGTCCGGTGCTGTTTTTTGTTTTCAATTCAGTTCACTGTGTGCATCAGTTCTAATAACCTATAAAATCACTCATGTTGATAGTGGCTCTCTGATGCCCGCAAATTAGTTAAAATCTCCTGGAATCTCGACTAGAGCCGAACATGTGAGACCAGCTCAGTCTCACACCCAAGGCGTCATCTAACTGACGCTTTTGACCATGTTTGGCCATGCGTCAACATGCCGACGCACATGGTACCCCTTAAGCGTCAATATGAGATGCGCCTCCTAATGGTCTAACCCTACCCCAGACCTAAACCTACCCATAACGGAAGCGTCATCTAACTGACGCTAAAGGGTGCGCGTCATTTGATGACGCCCGAGGATGAGCGTCTCATATTGATGCTTAAGGGGTACCATGTGCGTCGGCATGTTGACGCATGGTCAGAAGCGTCAGTTAGATGACGCCTTGGGATGAGACTGTGTTGGTGAGACAGAACTTAGCCTACTGTATGTGTATTTGCTCCAAACCAAACAGTGTAGCGCGCGCACGACACAGAGAGAGAGCGAGAGACCTTGCGTTTCCAGTAGGCGTCAGTGAGTGAACGCCTGACAGGAGCCACTCAGTGTACCTCTTGCGCAGATTATCCTTGAATGGCTTGTTGACGACTACATCCAATACCTGTAGCTGGCTTGTCATCCCACCCGGGTATGATCATTAGATCGCCGTTCATTTTCCGCAACTGAGTTTTGTCGGGCTCCGTCAAGTGTCCGTGGAATGCATCCAAACGAGCATACCGGTATTTCTCTTCTTCTGAAGCGCACCGCGGGGCCTGCCCCACACTAGCTTGAGCTTGTGCTGGTGCCCTCTACTGTTTCTCCCTGCTTTCTCCCTTTTCCCCTGTGATTTTGTCTATATCGCGAATATAAGACAACCCCTCATTTTCCAGCCTATTTTTAGGACAAAAACCTTGTCTTATATTCGGGTATATACGGTAGTTAGGAAATAATTCATGGTGCAAACAGAACAATTTTTGCCGTGGCACAGCTCTAAAAAGACAAACAGTCACTTCAGTTCAGCGTTTAATCTGCCAGGTATCAGACACGCTTGGTCTATCTAGTTCTTGGAAACACGTGTTCTTAAACCTATGCTTGCTCTAAAAATACTGCTTGTTCTAAAGTCTCTCTAGTTGCTATTGAAAACTGCTTGCTCTAAAAGCTGTTTGTTGCTATTGGAAACATGGTTGTTTTAAGCTTATTTAGACCAGTCGTTATTTGGAACATGGCTGTGTTTTAGGCTTATATCTGGCATCATTGTCACATGCTGTGCTAAGCTTATCATGTATCAGCAATATGCTGTCATTTTAGCAACTTGCTCTCAGTTCTATAATGGTGGTTGCTAGTGCAAATTTGATAGAAATATGCTTGTTACTTAGGCTTCTAGGCTGTGTGATTGTCAAGATATAGGCAAGGAAACAGAGGTAAGTGAATCCAAACACAGCTTTATTCAAGGTGACAAGAGTGTAAGGTGAGTATTCAGGGAGTTCAAGTGTAGATTCGGTGAAGATCACTCGGTGCAGGGCGGACAGCAGGTAAGCACAATCACTTCAGGAATGTAGATACCAGAGCCGGACAGTAACGGAGTTCATTTACTTGAGTACAGTACTTAAGTACAATTTTGAGGGATCTGTACTTTACTCAAGTATCATTTTTGGGGAGTACTCATGACTTTACTCAAGTACATTTGAGAGGCAAATACTGTCTCTTTACTCCACTACATTCCTATCCATAACCGTGAGTACCCGTTACTACTTCTAAAAAAGGAAAAAAGAAAAATCTTGGAAAACCCTCAATTTGTTGTTTCCCTCTCAAACGTGATTGGATTGTGCAGGCGCCACTGATTGGGACAGCCTATCAGCAATCACCTTCAGCTTTCCGCCAAAGTCAACTCTGGTCAGATTTAGATAAGAGACGAAACCATGGACGAAACAATGGATGAAGACGCAGCAGGTCTATCCCGGGAATCGCAGAAATTTTCTTTAATGTTAAATAAAGCAACATGGTAAAAAGATGAATGATTTTATTTTCAATTCCTTTTACATTCTCCAAGGTATTAACATTTTTCATAACTTCATGTAGGACGTTTCTATACATAAATGTAAGCGCTGTGGCAGTAGTAATGCAATATTTTGAAAATGTACTCTTGATACTCAAGTACTTTTAAAAACAAGTACTTCAGTACTTTTACTTCAGTAGACATCTGACTGTAGTACTTTTACTTGTACTTAAGTAAAATTTAGCCAGGGGTATCTGTACTTTTACTCAAGTAATGAAGCTGTGTACTCTGTCCGCCTCTGGTAGATACCAAGTAGTCACAGTTCATTAATACTAACCTTTTCTTTTACAGATGCAGTCAATAGCAAGCAAGCTTGGAGGACACACTGGAGGTTCGTAAGAATACAGGATCACAGGCAATAGGAAATTTGAACAGGAATCCTGGAGACAACAGAACAATGACACAGAGGTTAGAGTTTCACAGGTGAGTATACGTCACGTCTTAGTAGCCTGGAGGCATCATAGGCTCAGAAGACAATAGTTAATGGTCTGTTCCTGTTGGAGGCTTGACACTGAACTGGGGCTATGGTGAGTGTTTTATAGTGTTTGTTGATGAGGCTGCTCAGAGACGCGGGAAGTCATTTTCGACAGGGGGTGCGGGGTGCTTTGTTGCGCGGGGGGGCTTGTCGACCAAGCAATTACAGGAACGTGGAAAAGTCCACTTCTATACAGATCTATGAATTACTAGTACCTAGAAAAGCGCTATATAAATGCAAATGCAACGAATTATTACTACTCTAACCTCAAAACCTTTTTTCCCATTTGCATTGATGCAAGCACGGCAACGATCTTTATACCGTAAAACTTAAAATAATAGCCGAGTCCCAAATAGACGCCGGTAAATAAAGGCCGGTCTCAAATAGCCGGTCTGTTTTTTTTAGTTTCGGGTTGTAAAATACGTCGGATCGTCCGCTTTTTGGCGGCCGCCAAAGCCTTTTTTGATCGGTGAGTGTTGCTTTGACAGAGAGAGAGAGAGAGAGAGAGAGAGAGAGAGAGAGAGAGCGCCCGGCCACGCACGCGCAATCTCACGTCTTCACACAACACAAGCGCTGTCTTGCTCTCTCTCTCTCCCTCGCGTATATTAATCAAAGTCAATAGACATGATAGTAAAAGGTTCGTTTCTTTATAATAGGCATGCTAATCACAATCATATAGGCTACCATCTGGGCCTGCACAGCGGCAGGAAAAAGACGTAGATGTAAGACACCGTGTCTCTACCTTACGATGATTTTGGTACACCAAAGGTAACGTTAGATTCCCGCTCTGGAGTTCGGCTGATAAACTCTGCCATGAGCTATAATTATATTGCTATAGCGCTGATATTGATATAGACTAACGTTATCTCACTAGCAGCAGTTTTTTAGACTAGTTTTTTTTTTTTTTTTGTGCTGTGTAGGCTGAATCGTAATCGCGTGATCCCCCAGCACCCCTACTTCCCGCGTCCATGAGGCTGCTGATGGTGAACAGGTGTGTGTGATTAGTAATCCGGAGAGAGTGATCGTTGTGTGGTGGATGGAATCAAGCTTGATTGATCTCTGAAAGCGATATAGCTAAAACAATTATCACAATATAATGTTTTATATCGTTTGTTATCGATAAGTATTAAAAAAAAATTTAAAACCTTTTTTTTTAAGACAAGGCAAACAACAAATTATATTAGTTTTAGCAGTCAAAAACAAAATGAAATTGAAATGAAAACCAAATATATTTTTTATGTCTAATATTAAGTTAAAAAAGTAAGTGTTAAAGAAACTTTTGAGCTTAAATAAAATGTCACAAAATCTGTGCAATGTAAAAGTGTAAATGTAGAACAATCAAGGCAAACTTTGAGGTAGATCAACATCTGTAATAATTAGGGGTGTAATGGTTCACAAAATTCACGGTTCGGTTCTATACGACTCAGTGGTGTCACGGTTCGGTACGTTTTGGATACAGCAAAAATAAAGAAATGCCAGAGAATTTTCCTTGATTTAAAAAATAACAATAATAATATTAAAATAAAATTTATTTTTAAATAAATGTGAATTTTCCTACATCTTGAAACTTTTAGTTTTATAAATGGGGGGGAATTTTTGTAGGATGAACAAATAATGTTTTGGTCATCACATTAAAATTAACATTTAAATATGATAATATTTGAGTTTTGGAGTGCTGGAAAAAGATGTGTGACGTGACATTGGTCCAAACTGAACGTGAAGCACAAAATAATGAGTTGCGCAGTTTTTGTTTAGTTTTCATTATGTTTGACATTTGATGTTGTGCAAGGTTGTGGTGGTCACACCATCTTTAACTTCATGGTCGAATGGAACGCACCTTCAGTCAACGTGGTGGAGAGCGCAGTTCATGGTTGCATAGCAACACCAGACGCTACGGGAGTGCAAGCACTTTGGAAAGGAGGAGAAAGCGGCACAGCCACGCTTTCCACACATTTTTAGACGCGATATGTGAACGGCCCCTAATATCTACGGGCAATGAGCGCAAATTTTAAGAAAAATATTGAGTGCTATATCAAACATTTATTATATCGTTACGACAATGGTGTACCATCGATAAATACCGATACCGTTTTATCGCCCAGCCCTACTTCTAGTATCATTAGGCATACTGTCCCAAGCAATGGGCTGTAGTAATCAAGCGTTGTTTTAGGATTATCTGGTTGCATTGGGAAAATGCTTTTTCTTTATTCTATCCGATTATTGCAAAATGCGGTGTTAAAGTTAGCACATGCTTGCGGCTAAAGCTTATCTAGATTATCGGTAACATTCTTGTGCAAAGTTCACAGTAGGTACATTCACAGCAGAGGTCTGTTATTCAACACTAACAACATCGTAGCTTTATGGTCCTGTGAAGGAGTGTGGAATAATGGGAGACATCGTCTTTACCTCCACAAGCAATGGAATTCAGTACGACGGGAGCAGAAATAATTTTCATGAATAAGGAAGCACACTGTACCTCATTGCTTAGCTGCGCACTGCATTTGAGCTACAGGGTGCATGCTTCCCCGAACGGACTACACTAGTTTTTATACTAGTCCTATATGGTTTTATAACATGATTGTTGTATCAGTTGTTGCTGCTAATTGGAGCTATTGCTGTAGGGTGTATGCTTCCCCAGCCAATCTACACTAGTAATAGCAACAGTTCTGTCATTATGCAACATGCTTGTTGTCTCAGATTTGTTGCCGCTAGTCGGAGCAATTGCTGTAGGGTGTATGCTTCCCCTGCCAAACTACACTAGTTTTAGCAATAGTTCCGCGATTATACAACATGCTTTGTTGTTTCAGATTTTGCTGCCGCTAGGGGTGTAAGCTTCCCCCAAAAGATCACATACAACTGTTAAATTGGCTACAGCAACACGATTGTTGCAATGTTTCCTTACTTGCTCCAGCTTGGGGTGATGCTTCCCCCAAAAGATTGGATCTATAGTACTCAACATATGCCACTAACATCAGGATGTATTAACCATTCTATCAGAGTCAGTTGTGTCGTTGGGGGTAATATGTGGAAAAAAAGACATCCAGATGTTCGCTGTCAGTTTGTGTTTGGGGGATATTGGCATTGGTTTTGTTTTGGGGGGTTATTGCTGCTCTCCCTGCTCTTATCCATGCTAGGCTACATGGATGCACAGGGAGTTCTTGCCAAGAACAGAACCATACAGACACTCCTAACTGTATGCTAACTGTCAATCGTATTTGACGATAGTGGTCCTGACAGTAATTAAGCGTAGCTTCAGTTCTGACTAACACAGTCTCATCCCAAGAAGTCATATATTGACGTCTTGGGACGTCTTTTGACCATACGTCAATATCCGCCTTTTTAGGGTACCCTTAAACGTTGGTAAATGACGATCCTGGGACGTCATACAACTGACGCTTTACCTTTAACGTCAGTAGGTGACGGGGTAGGTTTAGGGGTAGGTTTAGGTCTGGGGTAGAGTTAGGATCCGATAACGTCATCTAACCGACGTTTAAGAGTACCCTAAAAAGGCGGATATTGACGTATGGTCAAAAGACGTCCCAAGACGTCAGTATATGACTTCTTGGGATGAGACTGCGCTGTTCTGACAGGTCACGTTAGTCAAGCTCGCATCAGCTGACTCTCAGCTGATATACGTCTAGTCTACCTATAGGAATATGACACCTATCATTGTATACATTTATAAGATCCTTCATTATTATCAGCAGATATCATGTTTCTCAGGAGTTAATTACCCTCCTCCATCCCCAGCTTCTCCTCTTGTCCAGTCAGCATTGCATTCTGATTCCCCTTGAATCAGAGGCTGCGTTTACACTTGGTATTAACATACGATCACCGTGATCCGATCATAAGCCAATCAGGACATGGTGCGTTTACATTTGTTCACATTAAGTAGCCTCTGTATCTGGATAACCGATGAGATTTCTGTTTCCTGCATAATATTTAAATTAGGTCTGTGGCACGACACCAGATTAAGAGTAAAGACGATACAAATAAAACAATGTCCCAATTGCTTTCACTCACTCACTTTACTTTCTTATGCAATCTCCAGTAATTAGATCAAATTAAGAATGAAGGAATACTACCAGAGTTGATCATACAAAAAAAATAGGTTGATCATGTTAAACAAGTCACATCGATCATCTGGGTTTAAGGTTATAGCGTGCAATGACTATATTGACAGAAATGGGAGATTGATAAACATGCTGAAACAATATTAACATTCAACATTTTAAACATTTTAAAAATCCGATTCCGATTATTCCTTTGGCAAAGCAGCGTGCAGCTCTTCATTAAGATATCATTACTGACCGTGATTGTACAGGCGATCGCCTCGTTCAGATAATGTTGCACAATTAAAATTAAAAATGACACACATAGTATCATGCAAGTCTAAATTAACTGTTTTAAAGATTGACGTTTATTGTAAGGTTCAAATAAGTTTAATACCTTGTCTAAACTGCGTCTGGCCATTATTTTCTGACAGCCACGCGCTGATTTATATTACATTCACCTGTGAATGCAGACACGATAGCTGGATTGCGTTTACATTACACTGAGATCCGATCACAATGCGTCCTCGACTACCTCCGAACTTGGACACGCTGATCGGATAACATTCCGATCAGATGTGCGTTTACACTTGTCTTTTCAATGTGTATGTGGACAACATCCGGATACAGGTCACATGTTAATGCCAAGTGTAAACACAGCCAGAATAAATTCTCAAATTATATTGCACTTTAAAATCTTGAATTTATGATATCTGCAATATATTCATGTTGGTTATGTTCTGTTTACCCTAAGGGGGGTTATTGCTGCTCTCCCTGCTCTTATCCATGCTAGGCTGTATGGATGCGCAAGGAGTTCTTGCCCAGAACAAAACCATACCGCCAATCTAAACTTTATGCTAATTGTCAATTGTATTTGACGATAGTGGTCCTGACAGAAACACAATTGCTGAAGGAACCATACCATATTTGCTTGTTTCTAGAAATATTTGACCTCTTTTATCATGCCTCATCTTTCACATGATTTATACCCTAGCTCTCCGCATCACAAGTACAATTCTGTACCAGCTGAGCTACCGAACAAGCATAGCATGTCAGAAAAGCCAAACATATAGAGCTGGTAATGTTAGGCAAACTCCAAAATGTAATCGTTTACAAATCATGCACTTTATTACAAGTGCTTTGAGGTCTTAATATAAAATTCAGCATGGAGCCGCATGAAAATAAATCTTAATTAATCCATAATCAGCCCATATAATTTTTTATAAAAATTATAGAAAATGTTGCCACAGGTATGTTTTTCCAATGAGCCTGTGTTGTCTATTATTTTTTTAAAATTGACAAGTTCACATGAGCAATGAAGCTGCACTATATGTCAGAGAGGGGACGTGGACTCTGCTGTCATTTTAAGTTAAATATTTCTCAATGTTCTTAACTTTATTTTCTTGCCTATATTGTTTATAGCATGTTAGATAGCAGATTTTAATTGAAGAGAAAACATGCTATAAAGCCATAAACTTCATGGCACCTACTGCCAATCCTTAGAATGCTGTAAAATACATATCTTTGTGTCTACTCTATTACCTTAATATAACAATGTCATGTCAACTTTGGACCCAAATCTTTGTGAAGACTGAATCTTACCGGACTTATTCCAGATTTAACTGGTTTAATGATATTTAGTATAATTAATATTAGTGCTGCAGTACTCAAGACCAGTCGTGGTCTTGCGACTGGTCTCAAGACTATTTATTTAGAAGATTTTGGCCTGTCTCTGTCTCAGATTAAGAGAACTGGTCAAGACACAGCTGCTAGAATATTACCAAATTGCCAGTGCATTGCCTAATTTATTTGTTAACATCATTTAATTTTTTGTTTCAAATGCATTCAATAACTTATTTCTAATTTGGTTTATTTTGCCGGGTCAGAAATTAATGGGGGATTGTGTCAAAAATGTCAACAAAAGGGCATAATACATGCCCATAAAATTAAAGATATGATTGCAAAAAGCACTTGTACAAGATCTTGTTTTTATACATGAAAACATATTATATTATTAAGTAATATAACAAGAGCAAGAGAGCTTTTGACATGAATATTAGCATGATTACAAATGTGAAATAGATTTTTATACAAATGTTCAATAAACAAAATTGTATTTAAAAAAAAAAAACGGTCATCACAACATTATTTATGCAGTTGTGCTTTGACCGTTTCAGATGCAGCTTCTGCGCCACCTCTGCAGTGCAAACAGATTAATTTTGTTATTAGTGATTTAATTTGATTGGTAACAGCTATGTGATAGCACAGTGGTGGACGAAAGTTAAAGTAAAGATACTCAAGGTAAAATATTACTCAAGTAATGCATGTGTCCAAATTTTTATCTTAACTGATCTATTTCATCAGAAACGATCTTGAAACAGGGATTTAAGTGTAAAATACCGAACTTGTCCTTTAAGTATGCAAGTACTATGATTTTTTTTATGGCCATAATGTCCTATTATAATTTGTCACAAGACTCTTGCTTAACTCTTGGCACACCAATCTATTAACAAAATATATATATATGTGTGTGTATTAATTGAATACATTTTTTGTGTATTTAATTTTGGAGGGAAGGGGACTGTTCCCAGAAGGTATAATACATTTACAGAATTTACTGTGTATATTTTTCTCGAGCGTCTATGGTCATAATTATTAACATCCTAAAGTTATGATACATTCACATAAACCTGCACAATGCCATTAAATACACACACACATATATATATATATATATATATATATATATTATCGCGTTAACGCATTTATGAATTAATGCCGACAATTTTTTTAACGCACGTTAACGCTGTTTTTTTTTTTAGATAATTTTTTTTAAAGTCCGTTGCTTACTGGCTCTCTGAATACTACACACAGGCCTACAGTCAAACCATGGATCACAGGAGGGGTGGGATGTTGGTCAGCCAGCAAATAACCCACCCAAACAAGCAGTGGAGAGGCTTTGGCAGGTTCTCTCAGGTGAACAGAAAGGGAGACAGCGCTCCGCGAGTGAATGACAGTTCTGTGCGCTACGCAGCTGTAGCCTTTTTAACTTAAATTAAAATTATACATAACTTTACCTGATAGGCCTGCGTTTAGTTTAGCGGGGATGCTCTGCCATGTGAATCCCCTTCTGTTGATGTCCTGACAACTATTTAGATTCTGGAAACTCACAAACAGCGAACCGAGGATCAGTCTCTCTTCCAATGATTTGTACTGGCTGCGCGTCGTGTACAAAAAGTTATAGACAATTCAACGTCGGCAACAGGCAGGCGCGGGCGCGTGCGTGAGGCGAGCTTGACCACAAAAGTTTCACAGGAACGCACCCGCTTTTCGCTGCACCTTGTGCTCGACCACTTCACCTCACTCTGAAAGCTGATTTATACTTCTGCGTCGGACCTACGCCGGAGCCTCTACGTTGGTTTTCATTTATACTTCTGCGTCGTTGTCCGCGTTGACGTGCAATTACGGGAGCATGTGAAACCCGAGGAGCGGTTCTAGCAATCACAGCGCTTGCGGTACGCGTATTGACGCGTTGTTACATTTTTGGAGAGGTGCACGTCAGGGTACGCGCGCTGCACACAGCCTACGGCGTAAGTTCGACGCAGAAGTATATTGGGCTTTACCTCTGTTTAATGTGTAGCCTAATCTTTGTGTACGTGGGAAACCATGGCATTACCAAGCTACTATCATAGAAGTAACGGTGGTCGACTTATATCTGTAGTAGTGGTCATCTCTGACTACATAGACTGTTTCTGCTGCTCCCTGATAAAAGATATCTGTTGATACCTGTTCAGAAAAAAAAGAAGAAAACTAGACTCGTTTTAACTAGATAAAAGGTAATCCCCAGTGCCAAATAGCTTTGTTTTAATATTTGATTTGATTACATTAATGTTTAAGTTGAGATTTACAATAAATATTTTATTGCTACTGTGTAAAGAGAATACTGCTGGTATAAAGCACCTTATTTGTTTAAAGTTTTTGCAAACCACATGTGCAATACATTACTTAGAATTCATTATTCAATTTTGCGCGTAACAATGAGATTAATCACGATTAATCGCAAGAAATTCATGTGATTAATCGCAATTAAAAATTTTAATCGTTGCCCAGCACTAATATATATAAATATATATACACACACTATACACACACATACAGGATTATTAGGAACACCATACTGTGTTTGACCCCCTTTCACCTTCAGGACTGCCTTAATTCTACGTGGCATTGATTCAACAAGGTGCTGAAAGCATTCTTTAGAAATGTTGGCCCATATTGATAGGATAGGATCTTGCAGTTGATGGAGATTTGTGGGATGCACATCCAAGGCATGAAGCTCCCGTTCCACCACATCCCAAAGATGCTCTATTGGGTTGAGATCTGGTGACTGTGGGGGCCATTTTAGTACTGTACAAGAAACCAATTTGAAATGATTTGAGCTTTGTGACATGGTGCATTATCCTGCTGGAAGTAGCCATCAGAGGATGGGTACATGGTGGCCATAAAGGGATGGAGATGGTCAGAAACAATGCTCAGGTAGGCCGTGGCATTTAAACGATGCCCAATTGGCACTAAGGAACCTAAAGTGTGCCAAGAAAACATCCCCCACACCATTACACTACCACCACCAGCCTGCACAGTGGTCACAAGACATGATGGATCCATGTTCTCATTCTGTTTACGCCAAATTCTGACTCTACCATCTGAATGTCTCAACAGAAATCGAGACTCATCAGACCAGGCAACATTTTTCCAGTCTTCAACTGTCCAATTATGGTGAGCTCTTACAAATTGTAGCCTCTTTTTCCTATTTGTAGTGGAGATGAGTGGTACCCGGTGGGGTCTTCTGCTGTTGTAGCCCATCCGCCTTAAGGTTGTGCGTGTTGTGGCTTCACAAATGCTTTTCTGCATACCTCAGTTGTAACGAGTGGTTATTTCAGTCAAAGTTGCTCTTCTATCAGCTTGAAGTCAGCCCATTCTCCTCTGACCTCTAGCATCAACAAGGCATTTTCACCCACAGGACTGCTGCATACTGGATGTTTTTCCCTTTTCACACCATTCTTTGTAAACCCTAGAAATGGTTGTGCGTGAAAATCCCAGTAACTGAGCAGATTGTGAAATACTCAGACCGGCCCGTCTGGCACCAAAAACCATGCCACGCTCAAAATTGCTTAAATCACCTTTCTTTCCCATTCTGACATTCAGTTTGGAGTTCAGGAGATTGTCTTGACCAGGACCACACCCCTAAATGCATTGAAGCAACTGCCATGTGATTGGTTTATTAGATAATTGCATTAATGAGAAATTGAACAGGTGTTCCTAATAATCCTTTAGGTGAGTGTGTATATATATATATATATATATATATATATATATATATTATATATATATATATATATATATATATAATGTATGAAGAGTTCAGATGCAAAAGCCTCTAAATGCCATCTGAAATTTTCTTCTAAAATTATCATTTTTATAAAGCTTGTATATTTAAGTTCAATAATTTCACTTAAATGGCAAGAAAAATGACCCATTAATTGTCATTTAAGTGAAATTACTGAATTTAAATATATAAGCTTGATAAAAATGATCATTTTAGAAGAAAATTTCAGATGGCATTTAGAGGCTTTTGCATCTGAACTCTTCATATATATTCTATGTTATGGGAGCAGCCAATTTGCCTCCAAAATTAAACACAAAAATTTTTTAATGCAGTGTTTCTGAAATTGCATTGCAACAGACAAAGTTGCTAACTTAGTTAGCAACTATGCTTTTAGGAAACGCAACCCTGGTTCGCACTTAGTAGATACCACCAATTCAATTTTAAAACAAAGTACGCGCGCTGTACTGTGATTGGTGGCTCTTGTGACCAGTTACGTTTTTATCCACTCATAAATAAAAAGGAACGACTGATTTTGAAAATGTAGTAGAGTAAAAAGTAAGATATTTGAATTTGAAATGTAGTAGAGTTAAAGTAAAATCTAAAAAGTAAAATCTCATCGTCTTAGTCTTGGTCTTAACACACACTGGTATTGATCTTAACTTGGTCTCGGTTTAGTTGGTTTTGACTACCAATGATAGATCATTGTAGTTAATTCATGAAATCAATGGCAAACTTTGTGTGTGTGTGTGTGTGTGGGGGGGGGGGGGGGGTAAATAAAGCAAAATTAAAGTTCTGTGAAATGTGACATTATACAATTGGGCTTTCAGAAGTGCTCAATGAATGGCCAGTGGCTATATTTTAACACTATGTAATAGTCAAAAGTAAACATAAAAACTTTTTTGTACAAAGATGCAGCAATAGTATGTCAGCATACTGAAAATGAATTGTTTGTGAAAAAACAATTAATCATATTTCAAAATACAGCTGAAAAAAACACTTTTTTTTCAGAAGCAAAATGAAGCATGTTCACGCTGTATTAATACAATATATAATAAATCATAAATGGTGGAGACTAAGAGTCTGGAGGATAGGAGGAGAGAAAATATGTAATGAAAAAAATATATATTACAATGCAGAATGTAAAATAAGTAAGGAATAATTGACAACAGGCCATTGAATTATTAGAAAAATAATGCACACCCGAGGTGGTAATGCGGTCACGACGCGAAGCGGAGTGGCCGTTACACCTCGGGTGTGCATTATTTTTCGGATAATTCAAAGGCCTGAAGTCAATTATTCCGCTTATACTACAGTTACCACACCTCAAAACATTGTTCAGATGATGCATTTCAAGACGTTTGTCAAGTTTTTGTCATTAAAACGCTCTTGTATGTAGGACTAATTTCTTACGCATCTAATCCCATGCCTCCGTTGCTAATTCCAAAACGTCATTTTAGAGTTAGTAACGGAGGTTTGAGCCACTGATAGCATACTAATGATGGGGACACACTTACGACTCGCTGAAACATTCGAAGACTGACTGTTTCCATCGACTGTAGCAGGTCTTAAACACCGACTCTGAACACAGACTGAACGCGTTAAACACGCGTTTGGGCATGATCAGTCATAAGTATCAAATTACTTTCATAACTGGCCCTAGTAAGTATGTCCCGGCTTTATGCAGTTATTAATGCCGTTATTACAGAGAGAGAGAGAGAGAGAGAGAGAGAGAGAGAGAGAGAGAGAGAGAGAGAGAGAGAGAGAGAGAGAGAGAGAGAAGCATGTGCGTCAATATTATTTATTTATTTATTTATTTATTAAATTTGTTTTAATTAATTCGTTCATTCTTGTTTTCTATAATTGACAGTAGATAACCTAATAAATGAAACACACAAAGCTCTTTTAACATATTAATAATTATTTATTTGTTATATTATCTGGAATAATTACGAAAACCCGTGCAGCAGGACTATCAATTTATTTATATAGCCTATTCAGTTTAATTTTCTATTTAGCCTGTTATAGATAGGACTACATACTTTATTTATTAAAACTAAACTGCATGTGTCCATTGATTGTGAAGTTAGACATTGAAAACTGCAGATCAAGCGCATGGGGCTGCGTATTTTTTCTTGCTATGAATTGTATCCTATTTTCCGTTATTACAGTTAACTACGCGCAGTGATATGGAACTGCAATGCGGTCAAACCTGCCTGGAACTACTTTAGCCGTGCGTTTCCCTGAAAATAATTGCACACCTTAGAACGTTCTCAACCAATCAGAATCAAGCATTCAACAGCCCTGTAGTATAAAATCAAATATTACTCAGACATGTTTTCATGTGACTGACACTATAGGTATAACATTTCAAGAGCTAAAATGTAATCCATCCATTTTTATTCATATTTATGATTGTGAAATTGGCATTCAAAGTTAAAAAAAATAATAATAATAACTGGAACTTGCCATTGCAATGGACAAGAATGCAACCAGTCCATCCGACATCATGAATATCAGCAGTGTTGTCCTCATAGACCAGCCTAAATGGGCAGATAAAGTAGATGATTGACCCATCTTGAGCCAGCTCTCCATGTTTCTTTCTCATGTAGTTTAATCTGGCTGTCCGTCACATGGGATCGCCTTGAACTTTGGTAACTTCATTATTTCAATAGCACTACCACATATCACATTTCACAGCATAGGCACGTTCAAAAATAATTAACTGTGTTCAACAGATAGTGAGAATGAAACGCCCGCCAGCGAGCTGTTTAATAGACCGATAGACTGATTACGGAGCTGTGAACTTTTATGAATGAAGCTGAGTGAATAAAGTATGGAAAATATGAGCAGTGCTTGCATGTACAAAATTCAATGAAAACAATGGGTGTAGTAGTGGTTAGTTTCCAGACCATTGCTATATGGTTACTGAAGGGTTACTGAGTTGTTATTGGGTTACTATGGTGTCTTGGATGGTTGGTTTCTGGGGCATTGCTTGGACAGGTCACTTTTGAATCATAGTTTAACTTTTGTTTTTTTTTTAAAACAAAAATCGTAGAATTAATTTATAAAATGTAGATGCCATTGCCTTCATAATGAATTTAACAGAGATGAACAAAATATGGGTTGAGTACTCTCTGAAACCTCTCAAGCAAAGGAGAGAAGTCCTCCTGCTTTGACAAGAATGCACCTTTTGCTCATAAAACACTAGTAACACGTCTCATGTCACCGGACATTATGACAAATCATAGTGTTAGGCAATAAAATTTAATTTGATAGCTCCATAAACCAAAATGTCTTTGTGTTTCCTTCCTCAGTAATCGAGACGTCAATGACCTCAGTGTAGATGATGTATTTTACAATAAAACTTTTACTGTCTGCTGAAATGAGTTATAGGTATAATGAGAGAAATTAAAGAGCAATTCAGTAGCAGCAGGGATTGGCAGGTGCCTTCTTTAATGGCAAATATAGACAATATTGTTAAGAACAGCTTCTGGGCAATATATTTTACATGAAGTTATCTTTATTTGACCTTTTTTATTTTTTACTGAAGCCTTTGTAATTTAAATATAATAAAGTGTTACATTACAGTATTTGCCTAGAACCTGAACTGCATTTTATGTTTAATTGTATTCTAAGTGTGTACCTTATGGCTTTTTATATTTGCCAATTATAAATGTGTTTGGTATAGATTTTAAGGTGGTAACTTACAAAAGACGCCACCATTATAATAGATTAAACCCCAGGGAACACTGCAGTATTGAATAACTAAATAACATGATTTATGATTATGCTAAAGAAATGCAACACATTTCCCAAACATTAAACCCACATGGGATTTTCTCATCCCTTGGCCGTGTCAATAATTGGGTCAAACCTTTTTAAAATTCTATATTATTTTAATTACAAATGTGACAGTGCACCAGGCCTTTCTTCTGAAATAAAACAGTTGTATGCTATTAAAATGATTGATCCAATTTTACATTAGGTGGATTACCTAAGATAGACCCAATTTTGGCATGTGGGGCATACATGTCATACCCAAAATCAAAAGGTTGCTGCTCATAAGTCATTCTGAATAGACACATATCCAGTATATATGTTGAAAGCCAACCCTTGAGAGTTTACAGTTTAAGACTCAAAATTAATCAGACTGTTATGAATATTGAGATATAGAAGCTCAAACATAAAACCAAAAAATATTAAGAATATATATATATATATATATATATATATATATATATATATATATATATATATATATATATATATATATATATATATATTAATGTATAAAAATATGATATAAATGCAGTTTAACAACTTATAACCACAACTAAAGTGTAGCCACACGTGTGGGCATGTTTCATGTTAAATCTGAGGATGATATCTCTAAAATGATCCATGCTGTGAAGGCTTAAGTAAGAGTATGTCAGGGGGAATTTTTAAAAAAATCTGATAAAATGCTTATCAAATATTTTATTGCCCTGTAAACACCCATTTACAGTCTTTGACTAATATCTGGCGAGGTGAGAACTGGCCCTAATGTTGTCTATCGACGAACCTTTCACACCTCTGCCTGTATGATACTTAATCTTGATTATTTTTTTATCCTTATTATTTTGTTTGAATTGGCAATCTACACTTCTTTTATCCCACTATACATGAATAATCCACTTATCTTAAGTCTTGCTAGAAAACAAACAAAATAAAAACTATTCTTGGGACCTTATGTGAATTATTTTAACAAATTAGATTATGGAATAGAAGAGCTCCTGCAGAAGATGCATTATAGCAAGTAGCATCAAGCTACATGACACAATTTAAAAGATTAATATTACACTTTAACGCTTACTTTAAACCACCATCGAGAATTTATATCATATTCCGATCGTGTTTTTGAATAGTTTTAAGTAAAAAAAAAGATGTTGAAATATGTTATATTTAACATTTTATATGCAGCTCAGGGCTACACCTGCTTAGCATGTATACTGTAAACATTCTTTATTAATATGAAAATACCCCAAATTGCATGAAAATCACACACAAACCACATATACCGTAAAAACGTCAAATAATAGCCCGGGCTTTTATTTGCCCAAATTGTCGAACTGCACCGGCTTGTATTTGAGACAGGCATCTATATGAGACAGGTCTTTATCATTTAGTGTTGAGATATTGTTCATTGAGATGTTGTTCCTAGAGTCTCTAATCTCTAAAAATCTCCAAATGCTCCACGTGAAACTGCGGTCTTCCGACCTTTTACTATAGTGTCCATTGATTTTGATTAATATGCGCGAAGGAGAGCGAGCAAGACATGTTGTTTGAAGGGAGATCTCTCTCTCTCTCTCTCTCTCTCTCTCTCTCTCTCTCTCTCTCTCTCTCTCTCTCTCTCTCTCTCTCTCTCTCTCTCTCTCCTGCTCGTTTGCGAACTGTCAAGCGCAGCAGTCATTCTATTCGACATCACTCAACGATCAAAAAAGGCTTTGGCGGGACGGGACACATATTTGCTTTGGCGGCCGAAATGAAACCAAAATCGCGACACTGTGTCGCAGTGTGAGAAGGCAGAATCGCGACACACCCCTTCCTTCCCATCCAGATCCAATGCTACAACATCTTTAAATTACTATTAGTATTATTTGAATTTAACATTATAAAATACATAGACCTAGAACTTGAGGAAACATGGCAACCAACCCAGAGATTGTAGACCCTCCCAATACATTCAAGTCAGAAATATGGAAACATTTTGGCTACCTGGTGGAGAACAAGGATGGCAATCTGTAGTCGACAAGACCCACACAATTTGCCGTAAGTGTTTTACGAAGCTTACCCAGGTGACCGTCAACACGTCCAAAATGCAGATGCATATCCAACGGGACCATCCTAAAATCAATTTAGCTGGAGCACAGAAAACAACCCAACAGCAGCAGCCTACACTGCCTAGTTTATTCCAAGCAAAGTTTCCAGCCAATTCAGATCGAGCATAAAAAATGACTAATGCAATTGGAAATTATATGGCATTGGATATGTGCCCCTTTTCGTTGTTGAAATTGAGGGGTTCAAGTATTTACTTAGTGTGCCCCATTATGCATTACAAAGCTGGGCGCATTTCTCTCAAAATGTGCTACCAAAACTTCTGGAGAAAACAAAGGCTAAGGTGAAGGAAGGGTTGAGTACTGATGAATCCATCGCAATCACCACCGATGGATGGACGTCCCATGCCACACACCGCTATATAACCATAACCGCACACTATATCACGGGCAATTGGCAAATAGCAAACCCCGTCCTCCAAACACGTGCGGTGTATGAGAGCCATACCAGCGACCATTTATTGGGAATACTTAAAGAGGCTGTGATAGATTGGAAGATCAGCAGATCAAACGTCCCCGTTCCCGCGACAACAGACAACGCCAGAAATATTGCCAATGCAAATAGAATAGTAAATTAAAGCTGCAAGCAGCATTGGAAGGGTCCTTGCACCCGTGAAACCGCCACCCGGTGGCTTTAGGAAGACAGAGCATGGTGGGCAATGTGCATTTAAGTAGGTAAATATAGGAGGAGTATGTCAAAGTCAGTTACAAAAATGTCCTTTATTATGGGGATAATAGCATGCGTTATCACTCAGATAAGTGTTGCTAGCATGTTTTAGCATGTTTAGAACTCAATGGCATATTTAATATATTGCTAGTACTGCATCACAGTGTAAAATATGTCACTTCCTTTTGACAGTAGGTGGCGCTATAACTTAAAGTTGTCATGTAGATATGTTCAGGGCAGGACTCTTATCAAACGTGTGAAGTTTAGGGCAGATTGGACATTGCCTTCAGTAAAAACAACTTCCTGTTTCATTGCATTGGTATGCATTAGCACTTAGCTAAGAATTGCTAGCATGTTTTAAGATGTTTCTAACATGTTTATAACTCAATGGCATATTTACTATGTTGCTAGTACTGCATCACACTGTACAACATGTCACTTCCTGTTGCCAGTAGGTGTCGCTATTACTTTAACTGAAAATTGTCATGTAGATTTGTTCAGGGCGGGACTCTTATCAAAGTGTGACGTTTGGTACAGATTGGACATTGCCTTCTTGAGTAACAACAACTTCCTGTTTCATTGCATTAGCATGCTTTAGCACTTAGCTAAGAATTGCTAGCATGTTTTAACATGTTTATAACATGTTTATAACTCAATGGCGTATTTAATATGTTGCTAGTACTGCATCACAGTGTTAAACATGTCACTTCCTGTTGCCAGTAGGTGGCACTATTACTATAACTGAATATTGTCATGTAGATGTGTTCAGGGCAGGACTCTTATCAAACGTGTGACGTTTGGGGCAGATTTGATTTTCCATGCCTGAGTTACAGCAAATTCCTATTTAATTTTAGTAATTGCATGCTTTAGCACTTATGCCTGGCTCACACTACAGGAGTTTTAAAATCCTAACCGATTTTGAAATCTGGTTGCAGCACACACTTAAGGAGAATCTTTACAGATTTTCTTCCCTCAAATCTTAAACATGCTCACACTACAAGATTTGAAAATCGCGGCGCATCACACACTACACAATGTTATTAAGATTATCGGGCCAGAGGAAGCGCCTTGATATGATTCCACCATGATCACATGACCTCACGCAACAGAACGGAAGCAGAAAAGTGGATGTAAATATCTGTCCTTCATGTCAAGTCATATTCGTGAAAAGGTTGCCTTTGACCAAGGAAAGCAAAATCTTTAAAAAAAAAAAAAAACCATCCTTTTAACATTTAAGGATATTTCTAATGAATGGCGTCAGCTCTGGTCAATACAATGAATGCTATTGATTTAATGACGCATCAGCTTCAGCTTTACCCATGCGCCGGATTGCTGCTCAGCTGAGCCTTATAAAGTGGAGCTCAAAGTTAAAATTAAATATTAAAATAATTAACACTAACAGCTTGTTTCATTAAATCTTAGAATGAATCCGAATTTTTTTACATTTCGTTGAATGAACAGTTTGATGACTCCCTCAAAGGCAGTGCCTTGCCGCCACCTAGTGTCGTAACAGTGTAACTGCACACTGAGTGAAAGTCTATAATACGCAGACGAGCGACGATACTGGTGAAATATCAGCAGAACGCAAAAAAACATAAAGTGAGATTCGAGGATTAGAACTAACTGTTATATAACAAAGATCTAACAAGCTTAGTGTCAGGTTTATGTTCTGTTATGTGGACCCTTATTTTGACTTCTGTTTACTCCACTTTTTTTTTGTTTCGGTTTCATTACTGAACATGTAACTTTACTAGTCCTCGTGCCTGCTGACAACAGCGTAAGTAACACTTATTTATTTAGCAATAAATACATAAATAAATGAAGATAATACCGCATTTCACGCTGTTGTCACTCAAAATTACCTCAATGGAAATCACCAAAGCCCTACGTTACTTGTTTCTTATTGGTTATTGTGACAGTAGGCCTACTGACGTAATCACAATCTTGCTCATCCCGATAAATATCAAACATGTTTGATATGATCGGGGCGAGCCCGATTTGTGTGAGAGCAGATCGGGGGGTGCAAGATTCGATCTGAGAACGCCTCACATTACCAGATAATCTGCACCGAACATCGAAACCGATCGAGGTCCTCCACAAGATTTTTTCTCCGATTCTCGGGAGGGGAAAATCGGGCATAAATCGGCCTAAAACTCCTGTAGTGTGAGCCAGGCATTAGCTAAGTGTTTGCTAGCATGTTTTAGCATGTTTAAGCATGTTTCTAGTATGTTGCTAGCTTGTTTAGCACTTGCTGGCACTTTTTTATATGTTATCAGGAGTCCACAACAGTTTTAAACATGTCACTTCCTGTTGCCAGCAGGTGGCGCTATGGCTGTAACTGAATATGAGCATGCATGCACATGTGTTCAGGACAGAACTCTTATCAAACGTGTGAAGTTTGGGGCAAATTGGACATTGTTTGCCTGAGTTACAGCAACTTCCTGTTTCATGGAGAAACATCGAATTTTGTCAGGCCGCCGAGGACACGCCCTTTGACGAAAACTCAAGATCTTCGCAATTTAACGTCACAAAGGCCTTAAGATTACACTCACCAAATTTGAAGATGATCAGATTAAAACTGTAGGAGGAGTTCGTTAAAGTACGAGGCCTGAAAATGGCAAAAACTGCACAAAGCAAACAATACATTTAAAATATATGGGTTGTATGCATATTTTTTTAATAAAAAAAGATATATATCCAAAAAGACAAGGCCTTAAAGGGTTAAACTCTTGTCACTGTAACAGACACAATCTCTCTATCTCTCTCTCTCTCTCTCTCTCTCTCTCTTCTCTCTCTCTCTCTCTCTCTCTCTCTCTCTCTCTCTCTCTCTCTCTCTCTCTCTCTCTCTCTCTCTCTCTCTCTCTCTCTCTCTCTCTCTCACACACACACACACACACACACACACACACACACACACACACACACATACACACACGTCAAGTCACTTACATTTTAGATGCAATATTGAATAAGCAGAAAAATTGGATTTTCTGCTCTGAAAATATAAATAAGCATAAAAATTGAATAAGCACTTTGAATATTCTAAACAGAATAAGCACTAGTATCTAATGAATAAGTACTAGTACTTAATGGAATAGATACTAGTATCTAAAAAATAAATACTAGTAGCATGAAAATAGAGACTAGTAGGTTAAAATGATTAAATGTTAAAACGGCTTGCCATATTTTCTCAGAGAGAGAGAGAGAGAGAGAGAGAGAGAGAGAGAGAGAGAGAGAGAGAGAGAGAGAGAGAGAGAGAGAGAGAGAGAGAGAGAGAGAGAGAGAGAAAATGACCTTTTAGATACTAGTACCTATTAATAGATACTAGAATTTATTCAATAAATACTAGTACTAAGTCATTAGATGCTAGTACATATTAAATAGATACCAGTACTTATTCATTAGCTACTAAAACGTATTCAAAAGAATATCTGAAGAATAAGCACTAGTATCTAAAGAATAGGCACTAGTACTAAAGAATAAGCACTAGTCGCTAATGAATAAGTACTAGTACTTAATGGAATAGATACTAGTATATAAAAAATAAGTACTAGTAGCATGAAAATAGAGACTACTAGGTTATAATGATTGAATGTTAAAACGGCTTGCCATATTGGCTCAGCGAGAGAGAGAGAGAGAGAGAGAGAGAGAGAGAGAGAGAGAGAGAGAGAGAGAGAGAGAGAGAAGAGAGAGAGAGAGAGAGAGAGAGAGAGAGAGAGGAGAGAGAGAGAGAGAGAGAGAGGAGAGAGAGAAGAGAGAGAGAGAGAGAAATGACCATATTCAAACCACAATATCTGACTTTCGGAGGGTCGGAGGTAATGACTATAAATTAGAAAGTTGTTCGGCTTGAGGAGAAGAATATAAATGATGAGTTCTGTAGGTAAAACTAACTAAGTTATAACACACTTTATGGGCTCTATCTTGCACCCAGCGCAATTGACTTTGTACACCGACGCATGTATCATTCCTATTTTGCACCCGCGCAAAGCGGGCTTTTCCCTCCACAGAAACACGTCGGTAAACTAGGAAATTAACTTGCGCTCCCTGGGCGGGTCGGCGCAAAAAGGAGGCGTGTTTCGGCGCAAACATTCCCTAGTGCTATTTTGCAGTTCCAGAAAACAACTGCGCCACTGACCAAAAAAAACCTGGTCTAAAGTCAGGCGCGTTGCGCATTGTTCATAAAGCTATTTTAAGCGCGCATGCTTGGCCATAATGTAACGGGTGCACAATGCGCATACACTGATTCTCTCATCAACACAGATGCAGCCGTTTTTATTTTTGCAAATCATACATTATAACAAGGACAAATATTACCACACGAGGGAAATCATTGTGGTGTCCATGAAGATATGAAAAAAAATAGGCATAAATCTAGCTTACACATTTACCAGTGTATACTGGTAATTTTTCAGGCAAATTGTAGTAATGACGGATCAGACCTGTTTGCCCAATAGTGGCAAGACACATATGTATATAAGGACATCTGACAAATTATTTTGTCCGTCAAGAACTAGGAAAAAAAAACTGAAGACTGCGAAATCACCTTTACCATAATGTAAGTACATTAAAAACCTTACTCTTTAACTTACCAGTTAAGTTGAGCTTTCTCATATTTTTTTCTATTGATTTGGGTGGGTTTGTCCCATCCCCAATTTCAATTCTCTTTCTTTTACGGCCCTGACGAGAACAACGATCTCCTCGGCTGTGAACCGCTCCTGGCGCGCGGCTGGTAAATGCACCATAATAATAACAATCCGCCATGCAACATGCGCACCTGCTCTTAAAGGGTATGTTGGATGACGCTCTGATTGGTTTATTTCACGTTACGCCCAAACCACACCTATGAATAATAAAGCTACTTCAGACCAACCTCTTTTAGATTTGCGCCAGGCGAAAGAGGCATTTATCCTGCTGGGAAAATAGCAACAGCGCCGGGATCCGCCCACAAAGTTACTTGCGCTTTGCGCTTTGACACTTGCGTTTCAGATCGTGCGCTGGGTGCAAGATAGGGCCCTATATGTCCTTTTTTAGTCATGAAAATTGATTTCCTCGCCGCGGCCAAACCGTTCGAGATATCAAAAATCTGTCTGCAATTTAGCATCCTCAATGTCTTTACTTCAAGCACACCGAGTTTGGCGATGATTGAATGAATTGCCTAGGAGTAGTACTTCAAATTCCACAGCGAGCGTTTTCAGAACAACCCATAATAGCCGATTTCCTGTTGGGGTGGCGTAAAACTTGACCGGGGGAAAGATGTTCGGCCCGATGAGATCTATATGTGTACTGAGTTTCATATTAATTCATGCAAGCATGTTGGATATATGGACCAAATTGTCGGACCCCGTTCAAGGGGGCGCTGTTGAGCCCCCCTGCCTCGCCCGGGTACCAGCTTCAGCCCAGCCCTGATGGCTGTGGGTTCTGAACTGTGTGCAAAATTTCAAGAGTTTTTGAGCACGTTAAGAGCCCCAAAAGCCCCTGAAACCTTTAAATCCATTATAAGCAATAGACAAATCCCTCACACACAGAGAGGGAGAGAAAATTCTCAGAAACATCCACATTCAAACTAAAATATCGGACTTCCTCTTGGTCTGAGCTAATGACAGTTAATTAGAAAGTTGTCCGGCTTGATCTGAACAATATGCGTACCAAGTTTTATGATTGTAGGTAAAACTATAAAATACCCCCACTTTTTGTCAAAAGGTGGTGCTACTGAGCCCGTGCACCACGCCCGTTTCTGAAACTTTGCACATGTCTACTGGCTAATTAATGTGATGTGTCTATCGAGTTTCATGCAATTTCAAGTATGTTAAGAGTCTCAATAGCATCAAAAAAGAATATTAAAGTTTGATGCGTTGTCACGGCAACAGTATCTAAGATATAAATAATCCTTTCACGGTCTACATCTGGCGTGAGTTTACATTATACAGATGAAGTTTGAAGCAAATCGGGTAAAAAATAAGAGGGTGATTTCAAAGCATTTTGAAAGTGACACACTTCCTGCTGCCAGTTGGTGGTGCTATAACTTTGGCTCACATTGCTCACATCCATGTGATCGGTCTCTTACAGCGAACACACTGCTGAAGTTTCATCAATATCAATTAATGTATGCAGAAGTTATAACACACTTCCTGTGTCCCAGGAAGTGTCCCTGTGTATTCGCCATAAATTTGTTTCCTCGCCACGGCCACACCGTTCGAGATTTCAAAAATCCGTTTGCAATTTGGCATCCTCAATGTCTTGAGTTCATGCACACCGAGTTTGGTGGCGATCTGATGAATTCTCTAGGAAAAGTGTTTCAAATGCCAAAGCATGCGTTTCCAAACAACCCTTAACAGCCAACTTCCTGTTAGGCTGGCGTAAAAAGTAAATGCACGAAGGATATATGAACCGATGAGATCTATATGTGTACCGAGTTTCATATTATTACATGCAAGCGTGTTTGAGTTATAGACCCAGTTTTCGGACCCCGTTTAAGGGGGCGCTGTCGAGCCCCCCTGCCACGCCCGGGTACCAGCTTCAGCCCGGCCCTGATGGCCGCGGGTTCCGACCCGTGTGCAAAGTTTCAAGAGTTTTCAAGCACGTTAAGGGCCCCAAAAGTGCGCTGAGAGTCTCAAAAGTATCCAAAAAGAATATTAAAGTTTGATGCGTTGTCACGGCAACAGCATCTAAGATATCAACAATCCTTTCACAGGTCTACATCTGGCGTGTGTCTACATTATACACATCAAGTTTGAAGCTAATCGGGTAAAGCGTGTTGGATATATGGACCAAGTTTTCGGAAACCGTTCCAGGGGGCGCTGTCGAGCCCCCCTGCCACGCCCGGGTACCAGCTTCAGCCCGGCCCTGATGGCCGCGGGTTCTGACCCGTGTGCAAAGTTTCAAGAGTTTTTGAGCATGTTAAGGGCCCCAAAAGTGCGCTAAGAATCTCAAAAGTATCCAAAAATAATATTAAAGTTTGATGCGTTGTCACGGCAACAGCATCTAAGATATCAACAATCCTTTCACAGGTCTACATCTGGCATGTGTCTACATTATACACATCAAGTTTGAAGCAAATCGGGTAAAGCGTGTTGGATATATGGACCAAATTGTCGGACCCATTCAAGGGGGCGCTGTCGAGCCCCCCTGCCACGCCCGGGTACCAGCTTCAGCCTGGCCCTGATGGTCGCGGGTTTTGACCCGTGTGCAAAGTTTCAAGAGTTTTCGAGCACGTTAAGAACCCCAAAAGTGCCCGAAAGCATAAAAAAGCATGAAAAAGCTTAAAAAAAGGAATATTAATGTTTGATACATTGCCATGGCAACAGTATCTAAGATATCAATAATCCTTTCACAGATCTACATCTGGCGTGTGTCTACATTATGCACAAAGTTTGAAGCAAATCGGGTAAAATTAAGAGGGTGATTTAAAAGCATTTTGAAAGTGACACACCTCCTGCTGCCAGTTGGTGGCGCTATAACTTTGACTCACAATAGTCACATCCATGTGATCGGGCTCTTACAACGAACACACTGCTGAAGTTTCATCAAGATTAGTTAATGTATGCAGTAGTTATAACACACTTCCTGTTTCACGTTTCTCGCCATAATTTCGTTTCCTCGCCACGGCCAAACCGTTCGAGATATCAAAAATCCCCTGCCAATTTTTCATCCTCAGTGTCTTGACTTCATGCTGACCGAGTTTCGTGCCGTGTGTTTGAATTCTCTAGGAGGAGTATTTCACATGCCATTGCATGCGTTTTCCAAACAACCCTTAATAGCCGACTTCCTGTTGGGCTGGGGTAAAAAGTAAGAGCATGAAGTATATATGAACCGATGAGATCTATATGTGTACCGAGTTATATACATATTATTACATGCAAGCGTGTTTGATTTATGGACCAAGTGTTCAAACCCCGTTCCAGGGGGCGCTGTCGAGCCAACCCTGCCACGCCTGGGTACCAGCTTCAGCCCGGCCCTGATGCCCGCGGGTTCTGACCCGTGTGCAAAGTTTCAAGAGTTTTCGAGCACGTTAAGGGCCCCACAAGTGCCCAAAAGGTAGTAAAACAATAATAAATATAGCTGCGAGCAGCGATTACGGGCCCAAGCCGGTGGCACCGCAACCCTGGTGCACCAGGGTGGCGGTACTGCCGGCTTTGGCCCTTCATCGCTGCTCGCAGCTATATTTATTTATAATATATATATATATATATATATATATATATATATTATATATATATATATATATATATATATATAAAGCCGGTGGCATCGCCACCCTGGTGCCTTTAGGGTTATTGTGCACGACGTGACACAAAATATCTGCTCGCTATCTGCCGAACGGCTCTGGTAGTCCCGCTTCAGCACTGATGATGTTGTAGAAATAGTGTGCTCTGGTTGGTCTGGATTATTCGGGATTTTTTATTTTATACAGAAATAAGTTATTTATAATTCAGATGAGAATAAAGTTAGTGTTGATTAAAATGAAGGAAAACAAATATATTGATCTGAAATATAGCACATTCATTTTACATTTATTTAGGTTCAATTACCAAACATACAATCTTAATTTAATTTAAAGCAAACAATACATTTGAAATACATGGGTTGTATGCACATTTTTTTTTTATAAAAAATATATATATGTATCCAAAAAGACAAGGCTTAAAAACTCTTGTCACTGTAACAGACACAATCTCTCTCTCACACAACACACACACACACACACACACACACACAAACACACACACACACACACACACACACACAGCACACGCACACACACACACACACACACACACACACACACACACACACACACACACACACACACACACACACACACACACAACGTCAAGTTACATTTTAGATGCAATATTGAATAAGCAGAAAAATCGGATTTTCTGCTCTGAAAATATAAATAAGCATACAAATTGAATAAGCACTTTGAATATTCTAAACAGAATAAGCATTAGTCGCTAATGAATAAGTACTAGTACTTAATGGAATAGATACTAATATCTAAAAAATAAGTACTAGTAGCATGAAAATAGACTAGTATGTTAAAATGATTAAATGTTAAAACGGCTTGCCATATTGGCTCAGAGAGAGAGAGAGAGAAAATGACATTTTAGATAATAGCACCTATTAATAGATACTAGTATTTATTCAATAAATACTAGTTCTAAGTCATTACATACTAGTACCTATTAAATAGATACCAGTACTTATTCATTAGCTACTAATACGTATTCAAAAGAATATCTAAAGAATAAGCACTACTATCTAAAGAATAGGCACTAGTACTAAAGAATAAGCACTAGTCGCTAATGAATAAGTACTATTACTTAATGGAATAGATACTAGTATCTAAAAAATAAGTACTAGTAGCATGAAAAAAGAGACTAGTAGGTTAAAATGATTAAATGTTAAAACGGCTTGCCATATTGACTCAGAGCATCAAAAGCATCAAACAAGAATATTAAAGTTTGATGCGTTGCCACAGCAACAGTTTCAAAGATATCAAGAATCCCTTCACAGGTCTTCATCTGCAGTGTATTTACATTATACAGATGAAGTTTGAAGCAAATCGGGTAAAAATAAGAGGGTGATTTCAAAGCCTTTAGGAAGTGACACACTTCCTGCTGCCAGTTGGTGGCGCTATAACTTTGACTCACAATAGTCACATCCATGTGATCGGACTCTTACAGCGAACACACTGCTGAAGTTTCATCAAGATCAGTTAATGTATGCAGAAGTTATAACACACTTCCTGTTTCCATTATTCGCCATAAATTCGTTTCCTCGCCACGGCCAAACCATTCGAGATATCAAAAATCCCCTGGCAATTTTTCATCCTCAATGTCTTGACTTCATGCTGACTGAGTTTCGTGGCGATTGGTTGAATTCTCTAGGAGTAGTATATCGAATTCCAGGGGCATACGCTTTCAAACAAACCATAATAGCCGACTTCCTGTTGGGCTGGGGTAAAAAGTAAAAGTACAAAGGATATATGAATCGATGAGATCTATATGTGTACCAAGTTTCATATTATTACATGCAAGCGTGTTTGATTTATGGACCAAGTTTTCGGACCCCGTTCCAGGGGGCGCTGTCGAGCCCCCCTGCCACGCCCGGGTACCAGCTTCAGTCCGGCCCTGATGGCCGTGGGTTCTGACCCGTGTGCAAAGATTAAAGAGTTTTTGAGCACGTTAAGGGCCCCAAAGGTGCGCTGAGAGTCTCAAAAGTATCCAAAAAGAATATTAAAGTTTGATGCATTGTCACGGCAACAGCATCTAAGATATCAACAATCCTTTCACAGGTCTACATCTGGCGTGTGTCTACATTATACACATCAAGTTTGAAGCAAATCGGGAGAAACATGTTTGATTTATGGACCAAGTTTTCGGACCCCGTTCCAGGGGGCGCTGTCGAGCCCCCCTGCCACGCCCGGGTACCAGCTTCAGCCCGGCCCTGATGGCCGCGGTTTCTGTCCCGTGTGCAAAGTTTCAAGAGTTTTTGAGCATGTTAAGGGCCCCAAAAGTGCGCTAAGAATCTCAAAAGTATCCAAAAAGAATATTAAAGTTTGATGCGTTGTCACGGCAACAGCATCTAAGATATCAACAATCCTTTCACAGGTCTACATCTGGCTTGTGTCTACATTATACACATCAAGTTTGAAGCAAATCGGGTAAAGCGTGTTGGATATATGGACCAAATTGTCGGACCCGTTCAAGGGGGCGCTGTCGAGCCCCCCTGCCACGCCCGGGTACCAGCTTCAGCCTGGCACTGATGGCCGCGGGTTTTGTCCTGTGTGCAAAGTTTCAAGAGTTTTCGAGCACGTTAAGAACCCCAAAAGTGCCCGAAAGCATAAAAAAGCATGAAAAAGCTTAAAAAAAGGAATATTATGTTTGATGCATTGCCATGGCAACAGTGTCTAAGATATCAATAATCCTTTCACAGGTCTACATCTGGCATGTGTCTACATTATGCACATGAAGTTTGAAGCAAATCGGGTAAAAATAAGAGGGTGATTTAAAAGCATTTTGAAAGTGACACACTTCCTGCTGCCAGTTGGTGGCGCTATAACTTTGACTCACAATAGTCACATCCATGTGATCGGGCTCTTACAACGAACACACTGCTGAAGTTTCATCAAGATTAGTTAATGTATGCAGTAGTTATGACACACTTCCTGTTTCACGTTTCTCGCCATAATTTCGTTTCCTCGCCACGGCCAAACCGTTCGAGATATCAAAAATCCCCTCGCAAACTTTCATCCTCAATGTCTTGACTTCACGCTGACCGAGTTTCGTGCCGTGTGTTTGAATTCTCTAGGAGGAGTGTTTCACATTCCTTTGCATGCGTTTTCCAAACAAGCCTAAATAGCCGACTTCCTGTTGGGCTGGGGTAAAAAGTTAGAGTGCGAAGTATATATGAAACGATGAGATCTACATGTGTACCGAGTTTCATATTATTACATGCAAGCGTGTTTGATTTATGGACCATGTTTTCGGACCCCGTTCCAGGGGGCGCTGTCGAGCCCCCCTGCCACGCCCGGGTACCATCTTCAGCCCGGCCCTGATGGCCGCGGGTTCTGACATGTGTGCAAAGTTTCAGGAGTTTTTGAGCATGTTAAGGCCTCCAAAAGTGTCCAAAAGGTAGTAAAAAAATAATTAGAAGAAGAATAATAATAATAAAATATATAAATATAGCTGCGAGCAGCGATTACGGGCCCAAGCCGGTGGCACCGCAACCCTGGTGCACCAGGGTGGCGGTACCACCGGCTTTGGCCCTTCATCGCTGCTCGCAGCTATATTTATATATATATATATATATATATATATATATATATATATATATATATATATATATAAAGCCGGTGGCCACCCTGGTGCCTTAGGGTTATTGTGCACGACGTGACACAAAATATCTGCTCGCTATCTGCCGAACGGCTCTGGTAGTCCCGCTTCAGCACTGATGATGTTGTAGAAATAGTGTGCTCTGGTTGGTCTGGATTATTCAGGATTTATTATTTTATACAGAAATAAGTTATTTATAATTCAGATGAGAATAAAGTTAGTGTTGATTAAAATGAAGGAAAACAAATATATTGATCTGAAATATAGCACATTCATTTTACATTTATTTAGGTTCAATTACCAAACATACAATCTTAATTTAATTTAAAGCAAACAATACATTTAAAATACATGGGTTGTATGCACATTAAAATATATATATATATATATATATCCAAAAAGACAAGGCTTAAAAACTCTTGTCACTGTAACAGACACAATCTCTCTCTCTCTCTCTCACACACACACACACACACACACACACACACACACACACACACACACACACACACACACACACACACACACACACACACGTCAAGTCACTTACATTTTAGATGCAATATTTAATAAGCAGAAAAATCGAATTTTCTGCTCTGAAAATATAAATAAGCATACAAATTGAATAAGCACTTTGAATATTCTAAACAGAATAAGCACTAGTCGTTAATGAATAAGTACTAGTACTTAATGGAATAGATACTAATATCTAAAAAATAAGTACTAGTAGCATGAAAATAGAGACTTCGTATTTCCAGAGCCCGTCTAACTTGTCCGCTTGTCCGGGACAAATGGATTTTTGAAGGACAAGTAAAAGAGAATTTTACTTGCCCGAACGGACAAGTCAAGTAGCCTGATTAGAACATCAATAACAAACAAAATACATTACTAGGGAATCACTAAACCGAGAGAATGATTCTGATTTTATTACATTTATTGTATGTTGTTGCGATCGATTGTGGATAATAAATAGGTTGCGCTGTTGACGCTCGCGCAGCCTCTCGAGGAGATATCTATATGAGCGCAGCACACACACACACACACTCAGTTAACAACATACTGTAACTGCCTCTAAAAATCTAAATGTGGAGTTTCTATATTTTAACATATGTGTTAAGCAGCCTCAATTGTTTTTCCTGAATACCATATCAAAATGTGACATTGATTTCCTACAACAGTTCAATAAACAAGTTAAAATGTAGTCACTTACATTTTAGATGTAATATTGGCTGTTTTTCTTCTGTTCCAGCAGCGAAAATAGTTCCAAACAAAAATCACAGCAGAACCACAGCGCATCTCACAGGAACACTAATTGTTTTCATTACTGAATGATTCAGCATTTTGACCCGAATCGGTTCGGTTGAGTCAAAGATTCAATGAGCAATTCCTAAACATCTGTCTCATTCTTGAATGAATCAACCGTTTAAACGAATCGTTTGAATGAATGAATAAATGACTCACTCATTAATACGGCCGCCTGCCGCCACCTATTGGCAATTTAGTGTTATGTTTATAAGTAGCCTAGTATACTTCTTTCCACTGTTTCTTATTTGTACATTTAAATCAATTTCATAACATTATTTTATGCAATTGTAATTTTTCAGTGTAAATGATTTAATTTGATCAGCCCTACCTAGGGTAACAGTAGCCTATGCTTCATCTTTCATTTTAAATTCCTAAATTTGATCAATAAATTCAATTATTTAGAATAATAAGACACTAATAGGACATTTAATAATATTGGGGGAGGGGATGCCCTTCATGGGACACTATTATGCGACAGTATCGCACTTTAAGATATATAACTAACACCGTATTGCATTTAGGGTGATTGATAACATACATAATATTCAATATTCTTAGTCAATATCCACAACATTCAATGCAGATATTACAATATGCCGATTTAAATATCAAAGCTGATTGAACACTGATGAGAATATTGCTTCAGAATAAATAAATAAATAAATAAATAAATAAATAAATCCGGACAAGCAACTTTTTTCTCAGACAAGTGAATGACAGATTTACTTGTCCGGAGGACAAGCACATGAAAAAAAAAAAAAAAAAAAATGTTATGCTCTCTCTCTCTCTCTCTCTCTCTCTCTCTCTCTCTCTCTCTCTCTCTCTCTCTCTCTCTCTCTCTCTCTCTCTCTCTCACACACACACACACACATCAAGTCTTTTAAATATACTATTGCCACCCACCGTCAATTTGATGTGTGTGTGGGTTGGTTTATGTGATTTATGAGGACACAAATTTGTATAATGGCATGTGTATTACACTGGTATTAAAACTTATGGGTGGTTTATGAGGACATTTCAAAAGTCCTCATAAATCAAATGGCTTGAAAAACATAAAAAACAATGTTTTATTAAAAAAATTTAAATGCAGCATGTCTGTTATATGCCTTTATTAAAAAAACGTATTTAAAAAATACAAGGCTTAAGACATTTATTTTCTTTTTAATGAAGGCCAAACCACACAGCAGTGAAATGGTTAATATAGCCCCACTCCCCCTCCCCCTTCCCACACTCACAGACACACACACAGAGAGCAGTCACAGAGACGTAGGCTCAGAGAGAAATGACCATATTCAAACCAAAATATCTGACTTCCTCTTGGTTATTGCTAATGACTGTAAATTAGAAAGTTGTCTGGCTGGAGGAGAACTATATAAATACAGATTTTTGTAACTCTAGATGAAACTAACCCCCCCATTTTGTCAAAAGGTGGCGCTACTGAGTCCCTGCACCACGCCCGTTTCTGAAACTATGCACATGTCACCTGGCTAATAAATGTGATCTGTCTGTCGAGTTTCATGCAATTTTAAGCAATTTCAGGCATGCTAAGAGTCTCAAAAGCATCCAAAAAGAATATTAAAGTTTGATGGATTGCCACAGCAACAGTTTCAAAGATATCAAGAATCCATTTACAGGTCTTCATCTGCCGTGTATTTACATTATACAGATGAAGTTTGAAGCAAATCGGGTAAAAATAAGAGGGTGATTTCAAAGCATTTTGAAAGTGACACACTTCCTGCTGCCAGTTGGTGGCGCTAAGTTATACTTTGACTCACAATAGTCACATCCATGTGATCGGGCTCTTACAACGAACACACTGCTGAAGTTTCATCAAGATCAGTTAATGTATGCAGTAGTTATGACACACTTCCCGTTTCACGTTTCTCGCCATAATTTCGTTTCCTCGCCACGGCCAAACCGTTCGAGATATCAAAAATCCCCTCGCAAACTTTCATCCTCAATGTCTTGACTTCACGCTGACCGAGTTTCGTGCCGTGTGTTTTGAATTCTCTAGGAGGAGTACTTCACATTCCATTGCATGCGTTTTCCAAACAACCCTTAATAGCCGACTTCCTGTCAATTATATTGATCTGAAATATAGCACATTAATTTTAAATTTATTTAGGTTCAATTACCAAACATACAATCTTAATTTAATTTAAAGCAAACAATACATTTAAAATATATGGGTTGTATGCACATAAAAAAAAAGAAGATATATCCAAAAAAGACAAGGCCTTAAAGCAGTGGTTCTCAATCTTGGTCCTATGGGTGCCACTGCTCTGCACATTTTATATGTCTCCTTTATCTGACACACCCACTTCAGTTGATAAAGCTCTTTCCTAACGAGCTGATGATCTGAATCAGGTGTGTTAAATGAGGGAGACATACAAACTATGCAGAGCAGTGGCTCCCTAGGACCAGGATTGAGATCCACTGCCTTAAAGGGTTAAACTCTTTTCACTGTAACAGACACACTCTCTCTCACACACACACACACACACACACACACACACACACACACACACACACACACACACACACACACACACACGTCAAGTCACTTACATTTTAGATGCAATATTGACGGTTTTTCTGTTTCAGCAGCGAAAATAGTTAAACAAAGATCACAGCAGAACCATTGCGCATCTCACAGCAACATGTTTTCTCATTACTGAATGATTCAGCATTTTGGACAAATTGGTTTACTCAAAGATTCAATTAGGGTTGTGCCGATAGACGATATCATAGTTAAGCCAGCATCGCGACCCCCCCCCCCCCCCATGTTTCCATGGTGACGCGTCATGCTTGGCACGTGATTCACCACAGCCAAAATAGCGCTGTATGACATGTAACGTTAGCGCTTTTATTTATAAATATTAACAAACCTGGTTACCATGTCATCAACTATCTTCTATTCTGATTCTCAAATGTGTGTAAGTGAGTTTGTTTTGTCGTTTAAAAAACAGTTTCTCCCGAAATACATGGCCGGTGAACTGGGAGAAGAATAGAGTTAACTTTATAGTTCCTTACACTGTGTGTCTGATATGAATAAAATCCGTCGGCAAATATATTTGAATGGGTTGTTATTGCTGCTTCCATAGACACCATTGTGTATTTTACAAACTATAAATGTATTGTTTTGCTATAAATTATATGCATTTAAATGTCTGAAACCTAAAATAAACATTATGTGGTTAAAAACACTGAATAGTTGTGATATAATATGACAAGCACTGAACGCGTCTGTCTCTGGCTCAGCGCCAGCCACAGCGCGAAAGCACAGTCTGGATCTGGCTGCTCTGTCACGTGTACATTGTACATCATGTACATTCGCTCCTAGTGGTCAGCTGCTGCAGACTCAGAGCGTGCCGAAATCAAAATGGCTGATGAGATGTAGAGGAAAATATCTCCGCGTTGTGCCTACGCCCCTTAGCTGTTCTAAATCCACTGTAAAACAAGGCTTTGCGGGGCTTATTGCTTAAGTGAAAAATTAAAACGTTAGCCCCGCCCCTCCTCCCGATATCATCGTCCATCGCGATGTTTCACTGTACACATCGTCTGATGCCAAATTGGTAGACATCGCAAACCCTAGATTCAATGACCAATCCATACCTGTCTCATTCATGAATGACTCAGTTTTTCGAACGAATCGTTTGAACGAATGAATCAATGACTCGCTCATTAAGACGGTAGCCTGGCGACACCTAGTGACGGTTCAGTGTTATGTTTAAAAGTATCATTCTTTCCAACGATTTTTAATTGACTCATATTTAAAACAATCTCATAACATCTTTTAATGCATTGTTATTTTTCAATGTAAATGATGTAATTTGATCAGCCCTACCTAGGGTAACAGCCATATAGTATCTTATTATTCTAAATAATTGAATTTATTGATCAAATTTACAAATTAAAATGAAAGATGAAGCATACATTTAATAAGACTGGACTAGGGGTGCCTTGCAGATATTACAATTATGCACTTTTAAATATACCATTGCCACCCACCGTCAATTTGGTGTGTGTGTGTGTGTGTGTGTGTGTGTGTGTGTGTGTGTGTGTGTGTGTGTGTGTGTGTGTGTGTGTGTGTGTGTGTGTGTGTGTGTGTGTGTATGTGTGTGGGTTGGTTTGTGTGGGTTGGTTTATGTGATTTATGAGGACACAAATTTGTATAATGACGTGTATTACACTGGTATTACAACTTATGGGTGGTTTATGAGGACATTTCAAAAGTCCTCATAAATCAAATGGCTTGAAAAACATAAAAAACAATGTTTTATTAAAAAAATTTAAATGCAGCATGTCTGTTATATGCCTTTACTTTATTAAAAAACGTATTTAAAAAATACAAGGCTTAAGACATTTATTTCCTTTTTTAATGAAGGCCAAACCACACAGCAGTGAAATGGTTAATCTAGCCCCACTCCCCCTCCCCCTCCCCACACTCACAGACACACACACACAGAGAGCAGGCACATAGCCCCACTCCCCCCCCCCCCCCTCCCCACACTCACAGACACACACACACAGAGAGCAGTCACAGAGACGTAGGCTCAGAGAGAAATGACCATATTCAAACCAAAATATCTGACTTCCTCTTGGTTATTGCTAATGACTGTAAATTAGAAAGTTGTCTGGCTGGAGGAGAACTATATAAATACAGATTTTTGTAACTCTAGATGAAACTAACCCGCCCACTTTTGTCAAAAGGTGGCGCTACTGAGTTCCTGCACCACGCCCATTTCTGAAACTATGCACATGTCACCTGGCTAATAAATATGATCTGTCTGTCGAGTTTCATGCAATTTTAAGCAATTTCAGGCATGCTAAGAGTCTCAAAAGCATCCAAAAAGAATATTAAAGTTTGATGGATTGCCACAGCAACAGTTTCAAAGATATCAAGAATCCATTCACAGGTCTTCATCTGCCGTGTATTTACATTATACAGATGAAGTTTGAAGCAAATCGGGTAAAAATAAGAGGGTGATTTCAAAGCATTTTGAAAGTGACACACTTCCTGCTGCCAGTTGGTGGCGCTATAACTTTGACTCAAAATAGTCACATCCATGTGATCGGGCTCTTACAACGAACACACTGCTGAAGTTTCATCAAGATTAGTTAATGTATGCCGTAGTTATGACACACTTCCCGTTTCACGTTTCTCGCCATAATTTCGTTTCCTCGCCACGGCCAAACCGTTCGAGATATCAAAAATCCCCTCGCAAACTTTCATCCTCAATGTCTTGACTTCACGCTGACCGAGTTTCGTGCCGTGTGTTTGAATTCTCTAGGAGGAGTGTTTCACATTCCTTTGCATGCGTTTTCCAAACAAGCCTAAATAGCCGACTTCCTGTTGGGCTGGGGTAAAAAGTTAGAGTGCGAAGTATATATGAAACGATGAGTTCTACATGTGTACCGAGTTTCATATTATTACATGCAAGCGTGTTTGATTTATGGACCATGTTTTCGGACCCCGTTCCAGGGGGCGCTGTCGAGCCCCCCTGCCACGCCCGGGTACCATCTTCAGCCCGGCCCTGATGGCCGCGGGTTCTGACATGTGTGCAAAGTTTCAGGAGTTTTTGAGCATGTTAAGGCCTCCAAAAGTGTCCAAAAGGTAGTAAAAAAATAATTAGAAGAAGAAGAATAATAAATAATCCTTAGGAAAACAATAGGGCCTTCGCCCTTTGGGCTTGGGCCCTAAATATAGCTGCGAGCAGCGATTACGGGCCCAAGCCGGTGGCACCGCAACCCTGGTGCACCAGGGTGGCGGTACCGCCGGCTTTGGCCCTTCATCGCTGCTCGCAGCTATATTTATATATATATATATATATATATATATATATATATATATATATATATATATATATATATTATATATATATATATATATATATAAAGCCGGTGGCATCGCCACCCTGGTGCCTTTAGGGTTATTGTGCACGACGTGACACAAAATATCTGCTCGCTATCTGCCGAACGGCTCTGGTAGTCCCGCTTCAGCACTGATGATGTTGTAGAAATAGTGTGCTCTGGTTGGTCTGGATTATTCGGGATTTTTTATTTTATACAGAAATAAGTTATTTATAATTCAGATGAGAATAAAGTTAGTGTTGATTAAAATGAAGGAAAACAAATATATTGATCTGAAATATAGCACATTCATTTTACATTTATTTAGGTTCAATTACCAAACATACAATTAATGTTAATTTAAATTAATTAATTTAATTTAAAGCAAACAATACATTTGAAATACATGGGTTGTATGCACTTTTTTTTTTATAAAAAATATATATATATCCAAAAAGACAAGGCTTAAAAACTCTTGTCACTGTAACAGACACAATCTCTCTCACACACACACACACACACACACACACAAACACACACACACGCACACACACACACACACACACACACACACACACACACACACACACACACACACACACACACACACACACACACACACACACACACACACACACACACACACACACACACACACGTCAAGTCACATTTTAGATGCAATATTGAATAAGCAGAAAAATCGGATTTTCTGCTCTGAAAATATAAATAAGCATACAAATTGAATAAGCACTTTGAATATTCTAAACAGAATAAGCATTAGTCGCTAATGAGTAAGTACTAGTACTTAATGGAATAGATACTAATATCTAAAAAATAAGTACTAGTAGCATGAAAATAGAGACTAGTATGTTAAAATGATTAAATGTTAAAACGGCTTGCCATATTGGCTCAGAGAGAGAGAGAGAGAAAATGACATTTTAGATAATAGCACCTATTAATAGATACTAGTATTTATTCAATAAATACTAGTTCTAAGTCATTACATACTAGTACCTATTAAATAGATACCAGTACTTATTCATTAGCTACTAATACGTATTCAAAAGAATATCTAAAGTATAAGCACTACTATCTAAAGAATAGGCACTAGTACTACAGAATAAGCACTAGTCGCTAATGAATAAGTACTATTACTTAATGGAATAGATACTAGTATCTAAAAAATAAGTACTAGTAGCATGAAAAAAGAGACTACTAGGTTAAAATGATTAAATGTTAAAACGGCTTGCCATATTGACTCAGAGCATCAAAAGCATCAAACAAGAATATTAAAGTTTGATGCGTTGCCACAGCAACAGTTTCAAAGATATCAAGAATCCCTTCACAGGTCTTCATCTGCAGTGTATTTACATTATACAGATGAAGTTTGAAGCAAATCGGGTAAAAATAAGAGGGTGATTTCAAAGCCTTTAGGAAGTTACACACTTCCTGCTGCCAGTTGGTGGTGCTATAACTTTGACTCACAATAGTCACATCCATGTGATCGGACTCTTACAGCGAACACACTGCTGAAGTTTCATCAAGATCAGTTAATGTATGCAGAAGTTATAACACACTTCCTGTTTCCATTATTCGCCATAAATTCGTTTCCTCGCCACGGCCAAACCGTTCGAGATATCAAAAATCCCCTGGCAATTTTTCATCCTCAATGTCTTGACTTCATGCTGACTGAGTTTCGTGGCGATTGGTTGAATTCTCTAGGAGTAGTATATCGAATTCCAGGGGCATACGCTTTCAAACAAACCATAATAGCCGACTTCCTGTTGGGCTGGGGTAAAAAGTAAAAGTACAAAGGATATATGAATCGATGAGATCTATATGTGTACCAAGTTTCATATTATTACATGCAAGCGTGTTTGATTTATGGACCAAGTTTTCGGACCCCGTTCCAGGGGGTGCTGTCGAGCCCCCCTGCCACGCCCGGGTACCAGCTTCAGCCCGGCCCTGATGGCCGCGGTTTCTGACCCGTGTGCAAAGTTTCAAGAGTTTTTGAGCATGTTAAGGGCCCCAAAAGTGTGCTAAGAATCTCAAAAGTATCCAAAAAGAATATTAAAGTTTGATGCGTTGTCACGGCAACAGCATCTAAGATATCAACAATCCTTTCACAGGTCTACATCTGGCATGTGTCTACATTATACACATCAAGTTTGAAGCAAATCGGGTAAAGCCTGTTTGATTTATGGACCAAGTTTTCGGACCCCGTTCCAGGGGGTGCTGTCGAGCCCCCTGCCACGCCCGGGTACCAGCTTCAGCCCGGCCCTGATGGCCGCGGTTTCTGACCCGTGTGCAAAGTTTCAAGAGTTTTTGAGCATGTTAAGGGCCCCAAAAGTGCGCTAAGAATCTCAAAAGTATCCAAAAAGAATATTAAAGTTTGATGCGTTGTCACGGCAACAGCATCTAAGATATCAACAATCCTTTCACAGGTCTACATCTGGCTTGTGTCTACATTATACACATCAAGTTTGAAGCAAATAGGGTAAAGCGTGTTGGATATATGGACCAAATTGTCGGACCCGTTCAAGGGGGCGCTGTCGAGCCCCCTGCCACGCCCGGGTACCAGCTTCAGCCTGGCCCTGATGGCCGCGGGTTTTGTCCTGTGTGCAAAGTTTCAAGAGTTTTCGAGCACGTTAAGAACCCCAAAAGTGCCCGAAAGCATAAAAAAGCATGAAAAAGCTTAAAAAAAGGAATATTAATGTTTGATGCATTGCCATGGCAACAGTGTCTAAGATATCAATAATCCTTTCACAGGTCTACATCTGGCATGTGTCTACATTATGCACATGAAGTTTGAAGCAAATCGGGTAAAAATAAGAGGGTGATTTAAAAGCATTTTGAAAGTGACACACTTCCTGCTACCAGTTGGTGGCGCTATAACTTTGACTCACAATAGTCACATCCATGTGATCGGGCTCTTACAACGAACACACTGCTGAAGTTTCATCAAGATTAGTTAATGTATGCAGTAGTTATGACACACTTCCTGTTTCACGTTTCTCGCCATAATTTCGTTTCCTCGCCACGGCCAAACCGTTCGAGATATCAAAAATCCCCTCGCAAACTTTCATCCTCAATGTCTTGACTTCACGCTGACCGAGTTTCGTGCCGTGTGTTTGAATTCTCTAGGAGGAGTGTTTCACATTCCTTTGCATGCGTTTTCCAAACAAGCCTAAATAGCCGACTTCCTGTTGGGCTGGGGTAAAAAGTTAGAGTGCGAAGTATATATGAAACGATGAGATATACATGTGTACCGAGTTTCATATTATTACATGCAAGCGTGTTTGATTTATGGACCATGTTTTCGGACCCCGTTCCAGGGGGCGCTGTCGAGCCCCCCTGCCACGCCCGGGTACCAGCTTCAGCCCGGCCCTGATGGCCTCGGGTTCTGACATGTGTGCAAAGTTTCAGGAGTTTTTGAGCATGTTAAGGCCTCCAAAAGTGTCCAAAAGGTAGTAAAAAAATAATTAGAAGAAGAATAATAATAATAAATAATCCTTAGGAAAACAATAGGGCCTTCGCCCTTAGGGCTTGGGCCCTAATAATAATAATAAATAATCCTAAGGGAAAACAATAGGGCCTTCGCCTTTTCAAGGCTTGGGCCCTAATAAACGGAGCAATTCCAAGAGGGTCCTCACACCATCGGTGCTCGGGCCCTAAAAATAATATTAACAATAATAATAAACGGAGCAATTCCAAGAGGGTCTTCACACCATCGGTGCTCGGGCCCTAAATAGTAAATAGTAAAAAAGCAAAATAGACTTAAAATACTCCGTCAGTTTTGGTCATACAGACTTAAGAAATATGAAAAAATAAACTGTTAAATGTCTACTTTTTTATGTGTCCACTTACAATCGAAATAAAAAATTGTGCTTAAAACTCAGCGAATGCTATTCACCCAGGCATGAGCAATATATCTTTATAATCATTTAAGTTTGTACTTTTAAATGATCTAAATCAAAACTAAAACAAATATTCTCTGTTTATGTAATCTATATAAAAAGAGAGAGATGTCAGTCGTTCCCTTTCGTAGTCACTACGAGTTCCGTTGTGACGAGGAATGGGGTTTCGCTTAGAAAGCCTATCAACTTTGAGTATTACAAAACGAGCCAATAGCACAGAAATGCCATGGGTCTGCGGATTTCGCATAGCGTAACTCTGCCCCACCTCGTGTGGGGCCGGAGTGCCCTTATGCCGCGTTCCAGGCAACCTGTAACCCGTGTTTTTCCAACTTTATACCCGTGAAAGTGCACTGGAACGGCAGTCAAACCCGTGACTTCCCAACCGTGAATTCGTACTAGATCGATGTACTCCCAGTTACGAGTTGAAAAAAACACTGGTTACAGGTTGCCTGGAACGCGGCATTCTATGCCTGTGGCAGCTTTCGCATTGGCTAGGTGCCTCCGTGTGCATGGTTCCCCACTGGTGACCCCCACATGTGTATTTCCATTGTAAGCCTCTCTGAACATGTGTCTTTCCCTTGGCAAGTCACCTTGCCACCCCTGGGGTTGAAACACTCCACCCTGCAGGCTGGACACCCCAGTCTTCTTACAAATGTTTCCCACCAAGGTCATATGTGTATTCTTAAGTGCTATTCAAACTCAAATGATCTGAGGCAATAAATGCAAACGTGCCAACGCCCACATAAACTCGATAAAGCACACCAAGTTTAATCAGATTATTGTTCTATGTTGTCTTGCGAGGCTGTGAGGAATAATCCTGGGAAATTTACCTCAGAAGTGCTCTGCCACATCAAGGCAAAAGGCCATAACTTCGATTTTTGGCAAAAATGAGTTATTGTCATTTCAAAGACAATCTTTCAAATCCAGTAACAGCTAGCGGTAGTCTTTAGCTAGCGATGCTACTTCACAAACTAGACACAAACACGTTTTGAGCCATAATCAACAACTTATCCAGTAACAAGCACTGCATTAGAGCCGGCTTGTTGGATATATTGATTCACAGCCCGTAATACAAGGCTACATGTACAATTCCAATAAAATTTGCTTCTCATAGGCTAGCTATCGCCTGCCAATGACAGTCCACTGACTGATAAATAAGCGAGTTGGTTGGTTGGAGCCGCAGCGACACACCCATTATACACCAGCAGCAGGAATGTAGTAATTTAGAGCCTACCGTTTGTTGAACCCTGGTTAAAATCCATGTCAAACAACCGACAAGAAAGCAAATCCATTACAATGCGGAACTACTAGATACAGTTATTTAGGAACACCTTATCTGTAGCCCCGCCTTAGCTCTGAAGCTCTGTGACTATTATGAACAGGCTGCAATGTCAAGATTGCAATGCTGGAATATGTTGTGTGTGTGTGGCGCGTGTGTGGCGCATGTGTGTTTGTTTGTGTGTGAGAGAGAGAGGTGCGTGCGCGATCGAATAGAGGAAACATAAAAACTATAGCAACTATTCTCACTACTTCAACTTACATTATACATGTGAAGCCATTTTTATCATAGTGAGTCCAATAGGTTTTATATTGCTTGCATTGCAATATAAGTGTTATCATAACATTGTGCTATAAAATAGAAGTTAAGGTATTTTGCCTTGGTATGACTGATTGTCATTTTGTGGGCAATGCTAAGGCAAAATACAGTAACTTCCGAAAAAGGGTCAAAGGTCAAATTTGAGTTTTTATAGATAGATTAATACAGGTACACACTACAAAATGTGAAAATTACAATATTAAACCTATAACTCAATTGTCAGGACATTAGGATAACTTTAAAGACATTTTTTTCAGTTTCACACTCTGGTGAGTTAAGGTATTTTGCCTTAGTAGGTCAGTGTTGGTTTAGCTCAATTTTGAGAAGCAACGGATCCAGCTGAGTATTTTGAATTGTACGTTTCTTATTCTTAAGTGCTTTGTTCTAATCGCAATGTGGAATAGTGTCTGTAAACCACAAAAAAACTGTTTAAATATGAATCGCTTGTATGTGTGTGAGTGAATGAAAGGCACAGATGCGCACTGTTGTTTACTATGTTACATACGAAATATGAAAGACAACATTTTCTTGACTAGTTTTGGATAGATTATAAAATTTTTAACTGTAAAATAGAAGCTTTTGTTAGCCAGTGTCTGCTCAAATGTTAAATATAGTATCTTTTGTCAAAAATAAACTCATCACCTAAGATGTTATTATAGTGTTTGTTCCAATGTAGGCTATATCAAACTAATGAATCCTTAACTTTGAAATATGTATGATAAAATGTATACTTTAAAAAAAGAAAGATTACACTTGAAATATTGTTAAAATTGTAATTGTTGTTGATTTACATGTGAACACCTTTTTAATAAAATAGCAAAAATATATATTTACAAGGTAGACGTAAATAAATCTTAATAGGTTAATATAAGCCTTCTCATTAAATTATTAATTTTTGTTTTTTATTAGTGAGTGACACATTTGGGAAGAGTATATATTTCAAAACTTTCTGAAAATACAGTCTGAGAATTAACTGCACAATTACTAGAAATGTTTACATGGTCACAATGGACTTTAGTTCTGTCTGTTTTTTGTTACAGTATTTTGTTACAAAGAAAACAGAAGTTTTATAGCTTTGGCTATTTATTTTAATTAGATATATTGTTAATAATTTGTTAATAGTAGTTAATAATTTGTTAATAGTAGTTAATATTAGTTCATATTAACTATAGTTAATATTGTTATTGTTCAGTTTATTCAGGTTTTTCAAATGTTATTTAATAAAAAAATATTTTTTTTCTCTCTTCTCCAACAATATGCATATGATGTTATTGTAATTATAGTTCAACACTTTAGCAGCCACCCTTGCATGGGCAAGCACCACATGTCTATGGCCTAACTCTAGATACAAAAAAAGTTTGCTTGTAATTGTTATATGCTTGTAAATATATTAAGGCTGCCTGAAAACACATGGTTTGTAGAAAAAAATGATCCTATATAAGCACATTTCAGGATAATATAATTGGCGCAAAATACTGTAAGGCAGCCTCAGCACGGGGTCTGTGGGGACTATGCAGGTGTCCCGTATGTCAGTGATAACATATAACGGGACTACACTCTTTGTTCAAGACATTTAAGAAAGTAAAGAGAGAGATATGCAAAGCTAGTTTAAAAATTATGCTAGATGTTCTTTCAGTTGGTCTAAATTTATGGTCTGGCTCATGAAATGGAGATTTCCCAGACCCTTTCCCCATATTAAATAGACTCTACATAGAGTAACGGGAGAAAATGAGGCTCAAAGCAAGTTCTCCTGATTTCCCATCTTCTGGCAGGCTGTCACACACAGAAATGTGCAGTGCACTGACAGGTCCAGCACCTTCTCAGAGTTGGAGGGAGATTTGGGCCATCACCGTCAGTGACAGCAGAGATTAGCAGTGTAATCCCATTTGAGTGTTGTGGGAATATTCTCGGTTTTCTCTTAACAAGCTAATTCATTCACACATTTTATTAGTGTGTTAATGAATGTGTTAATGTAAGTCCTTTTATGTTCGGCGAATCACTCCAGGTTGGTTTATTTTTTCCTTTTCATCTATCCATCCCTCAGTATCAGGAGCCTATCTGAAGTGGATTTAACAATTAGTAAAATGGTGATTGTGCTGAACATACTAAAAATTAACAGTTTTCTTAATGCAGGCCCCGTTTCTATTCATGTGCAGTGCAAATGAGATTGAGGTTTAAGTAGAGAATCCTCTGCAATCTGTCTGACTTTTGTTTCTGTCAGATTGTTAAGACTCTCGTTTCTTTGAACATCTCATGGAAATCTGTGAAAAGTGTCTGTGCTTTAGAGTATCTTTGTATTTAAATGCTTATTTGTCAAAGTCTTTATGTCCAATTACACACAAATTTCTGCCTTAAGAAATTTTAACCTACCATTGCGATTCATCTGTAATGCCATTCTGCACTGACAAATCCAGTTCCTGGTGTTATACTTGTTATATGAGGTTATGGTTACAGAGATTGAATTTGTATTCTTAATTGTTACAGCTGTGAAATAATACATAATAACATCTATGTAACACGTGTGCACCTAGCTACTGTGTATATATCACTGCAAAACCCATAGTTTATGCCAGAAATTTCATTTAAATAATCAATTTAATGCATTTATTTTTTGTAAATGCAATATGGCCAAGGCTGTGTTATATTCCAAATGGGTTATAAGGGCTACTCCATTGCAAATTGTAACTAAAAATGCCCTTTAGCTGGCTGTAACTATATTGAATGAAGGAATTTATTTTATTTAAAGCAATATAGTGCCATATAACAAAGGCAATAGGAAGCATTTGATTTTTAACAACATAAATCAGTCAATTGTTCGAAACAGAGTGGGAAGAAGTCAGACTTTTTGAGGGGGCTTTCACACTGGCAGTTTAGTTCGGAACGGGGCACGGTTCGCACGAAAAATCGCTAATGTGAACATTGTCATGGGACCCGGGTGCGCACTGGGGTACCGAACCCGAGACTACCTGGAAGAGGTGGTCTGAGTTCGATTGCTCCCGAACCGTGCCGTGGTTCGCGTGAATGTGAAAGCAACACGGACTCGGGTGCGCACTTGTTCAGGAAGTGAAGTAATCTGCGCATGCGTTTTAGCTTATTGTGATGTATTCAGTTAAATGAAACACTTGTAAGGGATGATAGTGATGATGATGTACCTTGGATACGAGCGAGAGTGAGCCTGCAGTGTATTCATGCATTGCGCGTGGAATCAGGGCAACAAATTTGGAAATCCACTGTCTCCTCAAAATAGTCCGTTTGCAAGCAGCAGAAGTCCACCTTATGTGACACATGCACGGTAAACCTGTATTGTTCACTCAACTCCGCATAAAAGCAGCGAATTAATAAATAAAAAAACACAATATTGACCCGTGTTCTGTTTTCTATCATGCGCCGTGCACGTTTGCGATAACGTCATATGCACGCAAACGCACCAGGGTTCGATAGAATCAAGTTGAGTGTGAAACCAGACCAACGCTGCGGGGGGCGCCGAGAACAAATGCGCTCGGGCTCGAACCGCAGCAAACGAGCCCAGTGGAAAAGCCCCCTTAGACCCACCCCGGTTAACTGTTACAGTTAAAGGAAAAACAAGAAAGAAAAACAAAGGTAGCTACTTCCTTATTTGTTGACATTATCATTCCTCTCAATTACAATATTCGGTCCCACTTTATATTAAGTGGCCCTAATACCTGTGAACTTACATGGTTACTAGATATGTACTTAGTATGTAACTACAGTGTAAATACACATTGGTACATAGTATTTACAACAGTAATATTTGTGTAACTACACATATGTAACAACCCACGGAAAGGTATGTGTAAGTACAAATGTGTAACAGGACATTGGTAACAACACTTTTTCCACTACAGTAAGTACACATGTGTAACAGGCATTGTGTAACTACATTTTGTAACAACAATATGTATTCACACAAGTTGTTCCACTTCCACACGCAGTCTTCCATACTGTAGTTACCAGTTAACAACACACTGAAACCATGATGATTCCTATGTGTATACCATGTATTTACTATATGTCCGACAGGACTTATATTGAATTACAGCTAAAGTTTTCCCTTGTGGTACCAGTGTACTTACATGGTTACTCCTCAGGAACTCTGCACTTGATACAATGTGTTCAATTGTCATAACTTACTGTGTATTATGCAAAACCCAAACCTCTGTGCAACACTGTATTAACAGTGTACTTACATGGTAACTCCTCAGGAACTGTCTACTTAATATAAAGTGTAAAATGGTCATAACTTACTCTGTAATATGCAAAACCAAAACCTCTGTGCAACACTGTATTAACAGTGTACTTACATGGAAACTCCTCAGGAACTGTCTACTTAATATAAAGTGTAAAATGGTCATAACTTACTCTGTAATATGCAAAACCAAAACCTCTGTGCAACACTGTATTAACAGTGTACTTACATGGTAACTCCAAAGGAACTGTCTACTTAATATAAAGTGTAAAATGGTCATAACTTACTCTGTAATATGCAAAACCCAAACCTCTGTGCAACACTGTATTAACAGTGTACTTACATGGTAACTCCTCAGGAACTGTCTACTTAATATAAAGTGTAAAATGGTCATAACTTGCTCTGTAATATGCAAAACCAAAACCTCTGTGCAACACTGTATTAACAGTGTACTTACATGGTTACTCCAGGAACTGTCTACTTAATATGAAGTGTAAAATGGTCATAACTTACTCTGTAATATGCAAAACCCAAACCTCTGTGCAACACTGTATTAACAGTGTACTTACATGGTAACTCCTCAGGAACTGTCTACTTAATATAAAGTGTAAAATGGTCATAACTTACTCTGTAATATGCAAAACCAAAACCTCTGTGCAACACTGTATTAACAGTGTACTTACATGGTAACTCCTCAGGAACTGTCCACTTAATATAAAGTGTAAAATGGTCATATCTTACTCTGTAATATGCAAAACCAAAACCTCTGTGCAACACTGTATTAACAGTGTACTTACATGGTAACTCCAAAGGAACTGTCTACTTAATATAAAGTGTAAAATGGTCATAACTTGCTCTGTAATATGCTAAACCCAAACCTCTATGCAACACTGTATTAACAGTGTACTTACATGGAAACTCCTCAGGAACTGTCCACTTAATATAAAGTGTAAAATGGTCATAACTTACTCTGTAATATGCAAAACCAAAACCTCTGTACAACACTGTATTAACAGTGTACTTACATGGTAACTCCTCAGGAACTGTCCACTTAATATAAAGTGTGAAACGGTCATAACAGAGACCATCTAGGCAAACCCAAACCTCTCATAGTTTTATTAACAATAGCATTAAAATATTTTGAGCCACTAATCCTACTCATACCCCTAAACCTACCCATAACCATTCCTTAAAACTACGTAGGCTACACTTATGAAGAAAAAAAAAACATAACATACAGACAAGTAACGTTATAAATTTCACAATAATTTGTTTATTGCGAAAATGTAAAAACCGGTACCAAAAGTGGTTCACATGATGATGCGTTGCAGCCGCAGTCCTCTCTGGCAGTATTATAATAGTTGTGTATGAGGTACAGATCAGAATATAAATTATTAATCCATGAAAATGTTAATGTGGTTTCGGTTCGCTCTGTGTGAAGGCACGCGCGCTTCTCTGTAGCCTACTACACCGACTGAAACACGGCATGTCGCAATCTGTGACGAAGCAGGCGAGAGCCAATGAGCGTTTGATATCACGGCCGTAAAACATGTCGTAACGCTTCTTGAAGGCGCATTTTTTGAATTTGAATTCATCACCAGCGCGCCTGAGCGCGGGATTTGACGTTTGCACTTTGCGGTCGCTGCTGAGAAATGGAGATGAAGATCATAAAGGGCTGAATTTTGATCTGTTTCTTGCAAACAACGTATGGATTCTAAACAGGACCGTGCATAGACCTTTTGAGGGGCATGTGCTGAAACTAAAAAAGGGCACCCCCTCCCTTTTTTTCCACCAATTAATCAAAATTCATATAAGTACAAAAAAAAGTTATATCAGTTATAATTATTTTTATAAATGTTATAGTTCTAATATATATATATATATATATATATATATATATATATATATATATATATATATATATATATATATATATATATATATATAATATATATATATCATTTTTCTCTGCTCTGCAGAACAAAGTTCAATAAAATATTTGTTTAGCTATTCTGCTTGGTTTAATAAGCTAATTTGTATTATTTGGTTAAAATTGCTCTACCTTCCCCTCTTCTAAATGTCACACATAAACATGAGTCAAGTATTTTTGACAAACTATTTGAAATATAATTTAAATAATTATGTCCAACTCAATTCCAGATTATAAGAAACTATAGCCATGCCATTAATATAGCATATCCAACATGTATCTGCCTACCTGGCAAAAACTTGATACTGTGGAGGACCAGGCATGTATTAGTTTCTTGAAGGTCCCTTGTTCACTACACTTTCCCTAAAATAAGCCAGCAATGAAAATAAATAAATAAAGCAATGTGAAAAGTACAGTTGCAGTGAAAAGGAGTACTGAATTGGTGTAATGATGCTGAAAATTCAGCTTTGATCACAGATATAAATTACTTTTTAAAATATTTAAATAGTAAACAGTTATTTTAGATTGTAAAAATAGTTCACAATATTATTGTTTTTGCTGTATTTTGGATCAAATAAATTAAGCATTGGAATGAATTAAATAATGGATTACATTCTGCATGATAAAATATAAAGATTTCACAGTGATCTTCTATAATGTTTTTTTTTTTTTTACTACTACAACATTACTGGAGTAAAACCATGTTTTACTACAATTATACATGTGAGGACGAGCGGAGAGTATAGAATAATAATAAAAACTACATTGCACGTGCATATCAACAGGCTTGAATTAACCATAATTTAATATTACCATAACAAGATGAAATGTTAATAAATTAAGTGTATCAGCATCAATCATAAATCAAAGAAGAAAATTTCTTAGAAATATGTTACCTAGGTGACGAGGATCACTCGTCGCTTTGTGTAGTTTCAGTACAAAACAGCACGGGGGCGCGCCTGTGCTTATGATTTTCCGATGCTGAAAACAAAGTATATGTTGTTGTATTATGAATATATTGTTAACATTTTACAAAAGTCAAACTCAAATACAGTTACGGGTTTTTTGACCAGCGAATGTGTGCAAATGTGCATTTTGTCCGTCATTAAAACGGCGCCGGCGGCATAGGCTACATTTTCATCAACGGATTACTAGTTTGTTAGACGCTCAGTTTTTCCTGTTGTAAAATACATTTGACCAAAATCGCATTTTCTAAAAGCTGAAATGCTACTTTATGCACAGGCTATTTAAGTGTAGGCTATGTATTGACTAACGTTGCTAGCCTAGACCTCCCTCTCAGGTCCCACATGTCTCAGTCAGACATTAAATAAATAAAATATGAGCTTTTATAGACAAAGTGTTTAGTACTTATTCAAACAACATCTATTTTTACCCTTGCAAAACTTCGTTCAGCTGCTGTCTGCTGTGCGGCTGCTGTGGAGCTTCAGTTGATTGATTCAGTCACGAGTCACGACGACAGATGCAAGCTCTTTTTAAGAATTTTCATTGACTAAATATTTTTAAAACAGACAGGCGTAAAGGGTGACCCGACCAATAGCATTGATTTATTTAAGAAAAAAAAAAAAAAAAAACACCACCCAAAAAAAAAGGGCACTTCGAGTGTAAGAGCAAAAAGGGCATGTGCTCTGCATAGGTTGAGCCCTACCTGTGCACGTGCCTGATTCTAAAGATTTGGATTACATCAGGTTAATAAAATTGATGTATTTTGTGAATTTATGTTGTGTTTTATTGGAGAAAACGCTTTTTGTGTCTCACAGTAAATAAACTAAATGCTACAAAATGGTTAAATGATTAAACAAGGTTTTTTTTAAGGTTTTAAAGTGTAGGCTAATCTTGTTTATTGTTTACAGAACACTGTAATTTACTGTAAAGGCAAATAGGTCACCACAATGTAAAATCAAAAAATATAAAATAAAGAGTAAATCTTTAAAAGTGCTATGCAGTAATATCCCAGAATCTATCAAAGCATAACTATCACATTTATATTTCAGAGTTTACTATCCACTACGTAACCTTGTGTTTAGCATTTACTGTGGTACACAACAATGACCCTGACAGTCCCTGAGGAGTTACCATGTAAGTACACTGTTAATACAGTGTTGCACAGAGGTTTGGGTTTTGCATATTACAGAGTAAGTTATGACCATTTTACACTTTATATTAAGTAGACAGTTCCTGAGGAGTTACCATGTAAGTACACTGTTAATACAGTGTTGCACAGAGGTTTGGGTTTTGCATTTATAGAGTAAGTTATGACTATTTTACACTTTATATTAAGTAGACAGTTCCTGAGGAGTTTCCATGTAAGTACACTGTTAATACAGTGTTGCACAGAGGTTTGGGTTTAGCATATTACAGAGTAAGTTATGACCATTTTACACTTTATATTAAGTAGACAGTTCCTGAGGAGTTTCCATGTAAGTACACTGTTAATACAGTGTTGCACAGAGGTTTGGGTTTTGCATAATACACAGTAAGTTATGACCATTTTACACTTTATATTAAGTAGACAGTTCCTGAGGAGTTACCATGTAAGTACACTGTTAATACAGTGTTGCACAGAGGTTTGGGTTTTGCATATTACAGAGTAAGTTATGACCATTTTACACTTTATATTAAGTAGACAGTTCCTGAGGAGTTTCCATGTAAGTACACTGTTAATACAGTGTTGCACAGAGGTTTTGGTTTAGCATATTACAGAGTAAGTTATGACCATTTTACACTTTATATTAAGTAGACAGTTCCTGAGGAGTTACCATGTAAGTACACTGTTAATACAGTGTTGCACAGAGGTTTGGGTTTTGCATAATACACAGTAAGTTATGACAATTGAACACATTGTATCAAGTGCAGAGTTCCTGAGGAGTAACCATGCAAGTACACTGGTACCACAAGGGAAAACTTTAGCTGTAATTCAATATAAGTCCTGTCGGACATATAGTAAATACATGGTATACACATAGGAATCATCATGGTTTCAGTGTGTTGTTAACTGGTAACTACAGTATGGAAGACTGCGTGTGGAAGTGGAACAACTTGTGTGAATACATATTGTTGTTACAAAATGTAGTTACACAATGCCTGTTACACATGTGTACTTACTGTAGTGGAAAAAGTGTTGTTACCAATGTCCTGTTACACATTTGTACTTACACATACCTTTCCGTGGGTTGTTACATATGTGTAGTTACACAAATATTACTGTTGTAAATACTATGTACCAATGTGTATTTACACTGTAGTTACATACTAAGTACATATCTAGTAACCATGTAAGTTCACAGGTATTAGGGCCACTTAATATAAAGTGGGACCCAATATTCAGATTATCGTATTCACTTCTCAGGGTTATGTCGATGTCTGTTTAGTTTCATCATGTTTTTGTTTAATTTTCCATGTCCCCATTATGCCTGTGTTCCTTGGTCGTTAGTTTCTAATTAATCTTGCACCTGTTTCTGTTCTGGTTAATTAACTCTCGCTGTGTATTTATGCCCTTAGTTTCCTTAGTTATTTTGTCCGTGATTGTTTTTGGTTTAATGTGGTTGTGTTCTCCTGAAATTCTCCCAGAGTTTATTATTAAAGATTGCTTATCATTACAGACACACGTGTGACTGAATATCAGACACATAAGATTTTTGTTTGCAGGGTTTTTTCTTCTCTCCCTTTTTTTTGTTATGGACTTGCCGGCCGTCTAACTGATCTGTCTAGAGGTGAAAGAGCTAAAAACTAGAAATACACCAAGGAATTGTTTGTTCTGGCGTGCCTCACACACTGATCGCTTGCTGATGCTGGTATAATAAAAACACACAAAGCGAGCAATCAGGCACGCCAGATCTAAAAAGTATTTGGTGTGGTGCTAGTTTTCGCTCCTTCTGCTTTATGCAGAGCAGTTGGATGATCGACAAGTCCATAAGAAAGGGAGAAGAAAATCGAAGGCATGCCTGTCTGGTGTTGGTCCTTGGGGAGATTTCGCATTTGTGCATTTGTGGAGTTGGGTGCTGGTTAACAACGTGTTCAACATCTGCCCTGCTGAGGATGACATTATCAGCCCCACTCTGGACCCAGAGCACAGGCAGCCACCTCTCACAGCCTGCATGGAGAATATGCCAGAGCCTGCCGCAGGCACGGATTCCAAGCCTGCCGCAATGTAAGTGTCAGAACAAAGACTGAGCCAATCATCGGCCCGAGCCCTATGGATTGTCTGACCTGGTCCGTGAGCCGGCTACACCATCTATCACTGTGGGTGTGCTGTGTCTCCTAAGATCCTGCCCAGCCTCCCTCTCCCACCTCCTCTACCTATAACAGCCAGTTTCTTGGGCCCCACCTCTGATGTTTCCCTTCAGTCCCTCGGACTCCACTCTGCAGTGTGGTTCTGCATTGGGTCTTCCATTCTCCAGCTTCGCCTAGTCAAGAGGATCCCCTGGCTCCGCCTCTGGCCACCGAGCTGGCACCACCTCAGACGCTTGTCGCTGCCGCTCCGCCTTGGTCTCCAGATCCATTGGTGTTGCCTGGTCTTATCTTCTCTTCAGCTTCGCCTGGGTCTCCACCTCCATCGGCTGTCTGTAGTCCCCTGGTTAAACCTGCCAACTATCCACCATGGGTCTTCCCTCATTCAACTCTGCCTTGGGCCTGTGTCCTAGTTGTGGTATGGGTCCCCATCTGGCTTCTTCTGCCCTCCTCTTCTCCTTGGCTCCTCCCACCATCATCACCTCCCTGGTTCCTTCCACCTTTATTTCCAGTTTAATACCCTGTGGCAGCCCCTCGTCCTCCTTCAGAGCCCCCATCCTCTTTCCTCCTATTTCTATGAATCTCCTGTGTCGTGCGCATCATTACATCATTACACATCACAAAGCATCATTACAGCAACACAAGTCACAATGGTTTTATTTCTAAAATTAATATTGTCTTTTAGATATTCTCATCTGCAGTAGCACTACTGCAAAATGAATGTATAAAATAAGCTTCAAATCACAGCTCTTCATCTCTTCAGCTGAGATAATCGTTTACCATGCAAGCTCTTTGACATAATGGCCAGAAACCTTTAAGATGTTCTTAGCTTTATTTCACTGCAAAGCCATATCAGGAGCACCAATAAGTATATCATGTCATGCAGGAGATAACACAGATTATGGGTACAATGAATACTTGTTGTGTGTTCCATGAGTTTATATTTAATTTTATTTTTATTAAATATAAAAAATGCAGAGATAGGGAAGTAAACGTAATTATATAACAAATGTTGTAAATGAAGATGTTTGCAATGTGGTAAAGACTATGCAAAAAATAAAGAAATATGCTAAGTAAATAGAATAATAGGACAACAAACAAGTGACTAGTACATATACTAATATAAGGACAGAAACGTCTCGGGTTATGACTATAACCCTTGTTCCCTCAGAAGGGAACGAGACACTGCGTCGAGAACTCGACACTTTGGGGATGCTCCCTTAGCATGCGCCTCTGAAGTAAGAATGAAACTATTCCAATCCTGATTGGCATTGCGTCCTGACGTAACATGTGACGGCATAGCCGGAAGTATAAAAGTGACGCTGACACACGCACATACCAGCCTCGCAATGAAGCAAGACGCTCTAAGGCCTCGAGGGGCGTGGCGGAGCGACACAGTGTCTCGTTCCCTTCTCAGGGAACAAGGTTTATAGTCATAACCCAAGACGTTCCCTTTCGAGGAAACTCAACACTGCGTCAATAACTCGACACTTTGGGGAAGGAATGCCCACTAGGCCACGCACCGAATAGGCCTGTCCTGGAGTGAAACTGATTCAGGCACTCAACTACGACGAAAGCACGTGTGCGCCAGGTGTACTAGGGAAGTGTAAACTGTAAAACCTAATAAAAGTGTGTGGGGTAGCCCAGCCGGCTGCCTCAAAGATCTCCTGGAGGGGCACTACCGAAAGGAGGGCCCTAGAGGAAGCCATGCCTCTAGTTGAATGAGCCCTAACAGCTAGAGGTGAAGGCAAGTCGAGCACCTTGTAAGCCGAGGTAATAGCCTGAACAATCCAATTACTAATAGTTTGCTTGGATGCCAGGAGCCCCTTCTTAGGTGACCCAAAACACACCAATAATTGGTCCGACCTCCTCCAAGAAGAGGACCTCTCGAGGTACACGCTCAAAGCTCTGACAGGGCAGAGCAAATTAAGCTTCTCTTCTTCTGCCGACACATGAGGTGGATGATGGAATGCCTGAAGGACCGTGGACCGAGCCGTATTCGTAGGAACCTTTGGCACGTAGCCCGGACTCGGGTGCAAATAGGCTTTAACTTTGCCAGGGGCAAACTCCAAGCAAGCTGGTGTCACTGCCAGGGATTGGAGATCTCCCACCCTCTTAAGAGAGGTAATAGCTAAGAGAAATACCATTTTTACCAAGCTGACTGCAGAGGTTCGAAGGGGGCCAGGGATAACCCTTCGAGAACCACCGCCAGGTCCGAGGCCGGAACCCTGAACCTGGTTCTCAGTCTCATCCTCCAAGTACCACGGAGAAAACGTATGACCAACTGGTGCCTCCCCATAGGCCCATCACTTAATGGTGTGTGGAAAGCCGCAATAGCAGCCACGTACACTTTAAGCGTGGAAGGGGAGAGACCCGGAGAGAAACGGTCTTGCAAAAACTCCAGAACTGAAGCCACCGGGCAATTTACTGGATCTAACTCCTGTTCTCTACACCAAGTGACAAACACATCCCACTTGAGGCTATATAATCTCCTAGTAGACGGAGCCCTAGAGCTAAGTATGGTTTCAACCACCCCAGCTGATAGACCAGCATTTAGGTACTGATCCCCCTCAGAGGCCAGACCCACAGTTTCCACAGCTCCGCGTGAGGGTGGAAGATTGTGCCCTCCGCCTGAGACAACAGATCCCTCCTCAGAGGAATCTGCCATGGCGGAGCTATGAGGAGTGATATCACGTCTGAAAACCACACTCAGGTCGGCCACATTGGGGCTACCAGAAGTAGACTGATGCCCTCTAGACGGACCCTCTCCAGGACTCCCGGAAGCAGAGCGATCGGGGGAAATGCGTACAGGCGAAGCCACGGCCAGGCCTGTACCACAGCATCCAACCCCAGTGGGGCTGGATGTGAGAGGGAGAACCAAAGTGGGCAGTGGGATGTCTCTCGAGACGCAAATACATCCATTCCGAGACGGATCCACATCCATTCGTCCAAACCTCTCCCATATCAACTTCACCACATCTGGATGAAGTCTCCATTCCCCGGGCCTCAGCCCCTGCCTCGACAGGATGTCTGCTCCCTGATTCTGAACCCCCGGAATATACATTGCTCTGATAGACAGTATTTTCCCCTGGGACCAAAGAATAATCTGATGTGCCAGTCTGCACAGAGGGCGCGATCTGAGTCCCCCTTGTCGGTTCAGATAAGCCACCACTGATGTATTGTCTGATCGTACTAAGACATGGTAACCTTTGATGTCTGGAAGGAAGCTCCTCAAAGGCCTGAACACAGCCATCATCTCTAGACAGTTTATGTGCCAAGAATGATGATGGTCCTGCCACAGACCCCTGGCAAAGCGGCCGTCCATGACCGCGCCCCAGCCAGTGAGGGAGGCGTCTGTTTAAACGGCTTTCCAGCGACATGACGCTCCCAGCACTGGCCCTTGGGACAGGAACCAAGGTTTCTTCCATATTTGTAGAGAACGAAGGCATCTGCGCGTTACTCTGATCATACAAAACAGATTCCCCTTGGGGGAAAACCCCCTGGCTTTTAGCCACCACTGAAGGGGCCTCATATGTAGAAGGCCCAAAGGTATAATGTTGGATGCCACTGTCATGAGGCCCAGCATTCTTTGAAAATGCTTCACAGTGATGGCCTGACCTAGCTTTACTGAAACCATATTTAGGATGGACTGGACACGTGCGGGAGACATGTGTGCCCGCATCGTAATCGAATTCTATACCACACCCAGAAACGTTGTTTCCTGAGCTGGTTCCAACACGCTCTTTTTCATGTTGAGTCTCAACCCCAAATTCTGAATGTGGCCAAGGACGACATCTCGATGCCGAACTGCCATTTCCCGAGACTGAGCCAATATAAGCCAGTCGTCGATATAATTCAGTATACGAATGGCCTGGAGTCTGAGAGGAGCCAGAGCTGCATCCATACACTTCGTGAACGTGCGGGGAGAGAGTGCTAGGCCGAACGGAAGAACCCGATATTGATATGCTTCGCCCCCGAAAGCAAACCTTAGGTACCTCCTGTGACATGGAAGGATGGAGACATGAAAATAGTTGTCTTTTTTAGGTCTATTGTGACAAACCAGTCCTCGGACCTGATTTGATTCACAATGATGGGAATCGTCAGCATCTTGAACCTGAACCTCCTCAGAGACTGATTCAAGTACCTCAAGTCCAAAATCGGCCTGAGCCCGCCATCCTTCTTTGGAACTATAAAGTATTGGCTGTAAAACCCTGACTCTGTCTGGTAGGGGAACACACTCTATGGCCCCTTTGACCAGTAGAGCCTGTACTTCTTGTTCCATAACCCGAGCCTGTTCTGGAACCACTGTAGTCGGTACCACCCCTGCAAAACTGGGAGGTTGGTGACCGAACTGCAGTCTGTACCCTTTTTCTATTACATTCAGGACCCATATAGAAATACAGGGGTTGGACAATGAAACTGAAACACCTGGTTTTAGGCCACAATAATTTATTAGTATGGTGTAGGGCAGTGTTTCTCAACCTCTCCTGCAGGGACCCCCTGACAGGCCATGTTTCTGTTTTAACCCTGAAATGGCACACCTGATTCAATTAATTAAAGGCTTAATGAGTAGTTGACTAATTGATTAATTGACTAATTCCTACTCTTCCTACTCTAATGAATTGAATCAGGTGTGCCATTTCAGGGTTAAAACAGAAACATGGCCTGTCAGGGGGTCCCTGCAGGAGAGGTTGAGAAACACTGGTGTAGGGCCTCCTTTTGCGGCCAATACAGCGTCAATTCGTCTTGGGAATGACATATACAAGTCCTGCACAGTGGTCAGAGGGATTTTAAGCCATTCTTCTTGCAGAATAGTGGCCAGGTCACAAAGTGATGCTGGTGGAGGAAAATGTTTCCTGACTCGCTCCTCCAAAACACCCCAAAGTGGCTCAATAATATTTAGATCTGGTGACTGTGCAGGCCATGGGAGATGTTCAACTTCACTTTCATGTTCATCAAACCAATCTTTCACCAGTCTTGCTGTGTGTATTGGTGCATTGTCATCCTGATACACAGCACAAAACTGTGCTCTTACCCTGCTAATTGGACCTTCACAGTCTGCTCTTATTGGTTCAATGTGCAATTAATGAAGATTTGCCACCAGGCTGGTCCAATTTAGCCATGAAACCTCCCACACTAAAATGAGAGGCGTTTCAGTTTCATTGTCCAACCCCTGTATTTGGAAGAAGGCGCCACCACAAATTTACTAAGGGAACCAGCCTCTCGAGGCTGGCCTCGGGTGTTTCTCGAGCACTGTTCTCGACCTTCTGAAGCAGCGAACTGGCAGGAAGCGGACGAGAATGATTTTTCGACCATAGGTGGTGCTGTTTTGTAAGCTCTACGGGCGAGCGCCACGGTTTGCGTTCGCTGGAAATTGATTTTCACCCGAATTTTCAGTGACGGCGGGACAACATCTTTTTCCGAAGGGTTCCGCTGGGAAAACAACCTCGGTTGCCTCACAGCAAGGGGGGCAGCCCTTAGAGGTCCTATTACCCTGGCTAGGACCTCTTTCCTGAAGCCCTCTTAGCCTGAATGACGGCCCTCAGGTCGCCCTTCTGGCCAGAGGATTTAGAATGAAAGCGTTTTCTCTGTTGCCAAGCTCCCGTAGGAGTGGCTCGAGAGGAAACGCTCTCCTTTTGCTCAAGGCGATGAGAGGAGCTGGCTGACGGCTGAGGCTGGCCACTTGAACCAGCCCTCCCAGATCTAGAATGGCGGGGGAGGTACTGCTGAAAAGCTGCCGACTGTTTTTTCGCCTCCTGAAACCTGTCGACGACAGTAAATACTGCGTTGCCGAACAGGCCAAAAGGCGATATCGGAGCATCTAATAAAAAGGAACGATCCTTGTCTTTCATGCCCGACAAATTTAACCACAGATGCCTCTCCGTGGCCACCAAAGCTGACATGGAGCGGCCAATAGCACGGGCCATCTCCTTAGTGGCACGGATAGATAAATCTGCGGCTCTTCTTAGCTCCGCAACATCAGCAGGTGTTGGTCCCTCCCCCTCATCTAGATCTTTTAGAATATCGGCTTGGTACGCCTGCAAAATAGCCATAGAGTGCAGGGACGCACCAGCTCGACCAGCCGCCATATACGCCCTGCTCACCAATGCAGAGGTGTCCCTACATGGTGTGCTGGGCAGTGCCGGAGCTTTAAGCGAGGATGCCGCTTCGGGAGAAAGATAGCTCGCTAAAGCTTCCTCCACACACGGCATCCTGCCATACCCCGCCTCTCTCGCACCCACCACATTACTATAATCACACGATGTATTTGTGTGAAATGCGAGACGAGTGGGGCTTTTCCCAGGATCTAATTATCTCTTTATGAAGATCTGAGAAAAAAGGCAAGCCCCGGCGCTGAGGTTGTAAACGGTGCTGCAGGAATCTCTCGACTAATTTACTCTGACGAGATTCCTCCTGCTTATCTTGTGGCCAGCTGATGTTGAGTCTGGCCACAGCACGCGTTACAACCTCCACCAGCTCCTCATAAGCGGGAACATGAACTGGCGAGTGTGACTCATGTTCCACGCTCCCGATGCTGAGCACATCCAGTTCCTCGGAAGCAGATAGCTCAAGCACCGGGCACTCGTCCCGGGCAGAAGAAGCCGCAGCGCGGGCTTCTGCACCATGAGCGAGCGTTATAGAATCCGCAGATGACGAACGAGAAAGTGAACGCCTCAACGGACACGGGACCTGAACCGCAAGGTTTGCGAGCTTGGCCATCTTTAGAGAAAATAGCCAAGCGGGAGCGCAGCACTCTTAGTGGGAGTGCTTCACAGTGTACACAGGGCTCACAGGCGGCTCCCTCGAGAGCTGCCTGTGCATACTGCACGCCCAAACAATTTACACATAACGGATGTGTGTCCTCACCCGTAATAAATCTAGGACAGGGGTGCACACATCTAGTAAATTGTTCACTCACCATACTTTCAAACAGACAACAATAAATAGGACAGACAGTTTCAACATAGAGCACTTGCTGAAGAGCAATAGCTGGTATGTGTGTGTCAGCGTCACTTTTACACTTCCGGTTATGCCGTCACATGTTACGTCAGGACGTAACGCCAATCAGGATTGGAACAGTTTCATTCTTACTTCAGAGGCGCACGCTAAGGGAGTGTCCCCAAAGTGTCGAGTTCTCGACGCAGTGTTGAGTTCCCTCGAAAGGGAACGAATTGTTTTTGTGCAGCCATATAAATAGGAAAAACTGTTTAGTTAGCTTTTTTACACTATCATACAATTTAACCTTTCACCCCTTGTTAGTTTAACTTCATAACTGTTTAGATAGAGGGTCTATTCTCATTTTCTTAATCTTTCAATGTGACCCTAAAGATCAATGTGAGATAATGAATAATAGGGATTTTAAGCATGAAAAATCCAGTAAAACATGAACAACCACATGATTCAACCTGGAAAGAATCTAGGTGGTTTACAGAAAATAAATGCATTTTTCTAACTTTCATATATTGTATAACCACAGTCATTAGAGTGACTAATGCTACACTAAAGAAAAAAAACTGAAATGGTGTAACAAAATGTAACTTATATTTGTTCTGCTGAAATAAATTATACATCAAATTGTATGGCTTGAGCAAGAGATGTGCTCTTTTATGTTTTTACATGGTGGATGACACAATGGACATATCAGTATTTTTGCACAGACAAGTGCCACTCAATTTTATTTATTTCAGCAAGTTGTAGATACATTTTCCCCAGAACTCCAACTCATAGGCTACCGACTGATTAGATGAACAATAGAGAAAATAATGGGGCCAAATATGAAAATCTGAGGCTTGCTTTGGTTTGATTTATGGTATTAAGTTGCTTTTTAAATTAAACAGGAAAGAGACACTAACTCTATTTAACTCTAAGATGGTAAGATCACTTTGACAGAAAACACCCTAATTTCATGGTAATCTACTGTGAAACCACTGTGAGAAGGATAGTTATTTTGAATTAAACCATGTGGAGATTACTGGCCCCCCTTTCTAGCTGGATTATTCTGACATTGATGAAATATCTCCTGACGCCAGCGCTCGAAGGGTGTCGGAAAAACAACCTCTTCTCTGGAAGAGCCTTCCTCTCAACCCTTCAGGCAGCCTTACCTCCATCCACAAAACCCCTCTGTACATTAATTAAAGTCCTGAGGCAGGCGGGATACAGTGCCTCGACCGCCGGATTAGTGGATTATGATCTGGGGAGGGTCTCTGTCGCCATGGCACCATTCCTTTAGTGACGGGCATTTCTCTGAGTCCCACTGGCACCTCACTAAAATAAGATCTACTAAAGAGGGATTGAGTATTGTATACTCATCTGCGGGGGGTATTGCTATAGAAAGAAAGAGGCCAGACAACAGTCCAAAACAGAAACAACAGAAGAGAGATTGTATATATAAAATAAACGACCAACCAAATTCACCCATTTTAATTTAGGTGGAATTCATAAGATCCTCTAAAGCAAGCAACCAACATAACTGTTGTACAGGCTTTCTGTTCTGTTTTATTGAAATTTAAGTGTGTAATTTTCACTAGTATAACAGAAATGTATAAGTAATTGCTGCACCCCTACCCATACTTTCAACCTCACACATTGGGTGACACATTTCATATGAACTTGTACAATATGAATAATTTCTAACCTAACCTAACCTAATCTAATCTAACCTAACCTAACCTAACCTAGCCTAACCTAACCTTACCTAACCCTAAACATAGAAGTCCATATTCCTGAATATTTGGATATACTTTGGATTGAGAAAATGTATGTTTTCAGTCAGGTTTCAAACACTCCATCAACTATTGGTTGGAAAACTTTTTGTCCATATTTTTCCTATATTTTCCTATTTTTCCTTTTTGCTATATTTGTCCAATGTCCCATGTCATTGGACAAATATAGCACCACCGTGTTTCCACTTTTCAGAGGATATCAACATACAAACACAGAGTCAACAAGCTGATATCGATAGCTCTGCCTCGATTGCTCCGGTCTGCCTCGCTGTCTTGCTGCCGTGTGGTTTCCGTCTGTAAGCTCCGTATAGCTTTCCGTTTTGAATCTCTATTTTCTATTATTCCTTGTTGTTTATATCGCTAAATATATTGTACTCATCTAATTTTGCCTGTCAAATTGATCTGACTTTGCTAGCTTAATCTAAATCACTATAGCTAGCAAAACGCGCTATCTGCCATCCGTGTTTGCCGTCTGTTTTTCTCTAGCGCACTCATGCCTTTTCGAGTCCATCAAACAACTGTGGAGGATCAGTCAACAAACACAGTGAGTCATGTCTTCTCCTATTATTGTCACTTGCTCTTTATTTCACATGTATAGTATTGCCTTCTATGTCACCGTCGAGGGATTTACATGTGATAATTGCAGGGAGATAGTCAGACTGACAGAGAAGATTTCACTAGAGACACGCATCCAAACTTTAATTGAGGATAGTAAGAATGCAAGGGCTTTAGATACTGCTTTGGATGCAACTAGCTTAGTGAACTCTGAACATTGTTCTGTTCCGGCTGTAGAGTGATACACCCACAGAGAATCCTGTTGAAGTGCCCTAGTTATTGGCGATTCGATTACACGGAACGTGAAAATAGAGACACCAGCCACCATAGTCACATGTTTGCCAGGAGCCAGAGAGCCTGACATCAAAGCAAATTTAAAAGTGCAGGCTAATGTTAATCGTAAATTCTCTAAAATTATTATTTACATTGGCACTAATGATATTCTACCTCGCCAGTCTAAAATAAACATTAACCCTCAGGGGACCAGAAACGCGTCGGCGTGTTTTGCTCGTTTTTTTTTTTCACATAGCAGAAAAATAGACTTAAAGTACTACCATCATTTCTGGTCATATAGAGTTAAGACATATGAGAAAATAATCTGTTAAATGTCTACTTTTTTTATGTGCCCACATACAATCGAAATAAAATATAGTGCTTTTGTAAAATAAAGAATATAAAAAGGGTGTGCGTTCTGCCTCCCCTTCTCCGTCAACATAGAACAAAGAAACAGAACTTATAAACAGAATCCAAACAATCTTAAAGCCATTCTTTTTTAAATCCCCTCATTCTTTGTGCAAGGCATAATGATATGGCCTGATAGCACCTAATAGGGCCATTATGGGAGGGTCTTTGTCTTTCTCAGGTGTGGAATGAGACACATATTAACCATAACTCTCATATTAATGAGAGATCACGCCTCCTCGCATAAAGCTTTCTCAAACAAAACACGTCCTTAAAAATGTAAAATACTTTATTGACTTATCTGAATGAGTAGTCAGGATGATTCTCACATAGTTTTGGAGCAAATATTCTAGACTATGTGATACAATTTTCAAAAGTCTTGTGAAGAAATATGTGTTTTGTGGTCTTATTTCAGCAACTTTCATTTTTATTTTTTTCAATAACCACGCATAAACATTATTTTCTTAAAAATACAAACATGTACATACATGTTGCTCACATTTCATGGTAGCCCTGTCTGTGCTATATAGAGTGAATTTACACCTTTGCCATTAACATGTTTATAAATAACTGAAAAAAGCACAAATGTCAGTGCATGTCAAAACATCCCAAGTGCCCCAAAAAACACCCTGGTCCCCAGAGGGTTAAAAAGGTGTGTGAACTTGCAAGTACAATGTCAGGCACTGTAATTTGCTCTGGCCCCCTTCCTGTCCAAAGGAGTGATGATATACAAAGTAGACTGTCCTCACTCAATGGCTGACTGTCTAAGTGGTGTTCGCAAAATAATATAGGGTTCATAGACAATAGGAAAGCCCCAAAAAGTTTTTGGGGCAGACCTGACCTGTTGAAAATTCATCCCTCCTGGGATGGTGCTGCTCTTCTCTCTAGAAATTGTTATGGTCAGTAAGATAGTGGATTCAATGCAAAGTAAAAATCTGTTTATTGAGGATATAGTCAACAGATGGTAATGAGAAGTCAGATTGTGCAAGTTTCCAGGAACAATAGCTCTTGGTAGGGCAGAGATGCTGATGAACAACACGGTCTCTCGAGATAGTGAAGAGATGAGGGATGAGTGATGATCAATGTGAAAGTCACAAACTCACGACTCGGAAACCAGAAGTTCAGAAACTCTGTAGAAGAAGGCAGAGTGAAGAGAACTGGAATACCGGATACAGGTGCAGCACATGAAACCCGACGACAGGCAGGAGACCAGAACACAACGGGAAACATCTACAACGATCTGACAACACATGACAAAAACTGTAAGCTTAAATAGGAGCCACTAACCAGATGCAGGTGGTGCTGCTGATCAGATGCAGGTGGCGCCGTTAATCACCGGTAGTGATCAGTGACCACGCCCACATACACACACAACAACACAAGTCGAAAAAGATTCAGTGAATTGATGAACCGTGACAGTAATATGCCACATACCGTAATTCCTCAAAAAAAGACCGGGGCCTTTATTTACCTGAACTGCAGATGGTAGCCGGCTTTTATTTGAAGCAGGCTTTTATTAGAGGCAGGCCTTTATTTCTAATTCGCGATTTCCATGGTGACGCTTCATGCTTGGCACGTGCTGTTCACCACAGCCAAAATAGTGCTGTATGACAGATGTCGCGCGTTTATTTCTAAATATTAACAAACTTGCTTACCATGTCATCAACTATCTTCTATTCTGACTCTCAAATCAGTGTAAGTGAGTTTGTTTTGTCGTTTAAAACCCTTTATAATTGATCCTGATCTGTAACGTGAGATGGGCACCGCAGTTCAAAGATTCCTGTCTGTTGGATGTATTACGTTACCCAGCGTGTGAATTCTTCAGTTTCTCCCGAAATGCATGAAAGTAAGTGACCGGTGAACTGGGAGAAGAATAGAGTAAACTTTATACTTACACTGTGTAACTGTTATCTGATATGAATAAAACACGTCGCCAAATATATTTGAATGGATTGTTATTGCTGCTTCCATAGACACCATTGTGTATTTTACAAACTATAAATGTATTGTTTTGCTATAAATCTTATCTATTTAAATGTCTGAAACCTATAATAGACATGTGGTTAAAACACTGAATAGTTGTGATATATGACAAGCGCAGCGCGCGTCCGTCTTTGAGTGTACACTAATTTTTCCCCGGCCTTAATTTGAGACCAGCCTTTATTTGTCCGCGTTGACCACGCACCCGGCCACTATCAGAGGCCCGGCGTTTATTTGAATACCGTTTTTTATTTGAGGAATTACGGTAGTCTAACAGCCGTTTCACACCGCAAGCATGAACGGCGCTTGAGCAGCGCATCAGTGTAACTACATCGTCACTGCAGCTGCAGATGCATGAGAGTATTCACACTTGAAGCGTTTGTACAGTGTCACAACAGCGGCTCCAAATCTAGCGAGCAATTCTTTACAAAGACAACTATGCATTTGTTTTAAGAAGTTGGTTGTTTATAAAATTGATAGTCTTGAAAGTTTGTTATGGGGAGGTGTACAACATTGTTACCATAAATGGTAAACAACTAAACAACCGAGAAAAGAGCTCCAATATTGCCGTTTCAGTCATACCATTTCGAAACCGCGGATAAAAAAATAAAAAACACACAAAAAAAACACACACTCGGGTTTGATTTGGGTCGTGCTAGCCTATGTAGCTAGCCTATGTATGTATTACATAAACTAAAATAAAGTTTATATATAATATTTTCTGGCTAGTTTACTTTATTTATAGAAGATTTAGGCTACCCATTTAAACTTGTTTTGAATTATAGTTTGTGTGAAAGTATGGTCTATTATAAAAAACTAGAGTCTTCATTTTCTTTTTTTGCTTACTCAAGTTCTTGTTAAAACTCACTAGACATGCTTATTCTGTGCATTTTGGGCACTTTTTGTGTGAAATCATATTTTGTCCATCAAAAGTGTGCTTTCACTTTAATTGAGCGTGAGCAGCGCAACAAAAATAGACTCGGCGCCGAAACCCCCGCTTCACTGCTGCTCACGCGACGCTCACTCGCTGCTTCTGCTCCCGGTGTGAATGCACTCCTTGATTAACCCTTTTGAACACCGGTGTGATTAGAACGGTCAATGCATCACATGATCAACTGCTAAATTCAAATATGCTTTCGCGCATTGGCTGGCACTGAGCCAGAGACGGCCGTGCTCAGTGCTGTCATATATCACAACTATTGAGTGTTTACAACCACATAATGTTTATTTTAGGTTTCAGACATTTAAATACACATAAGTACTAGAAAAACAATTATTTTGTGTTTGTAAAATACACACTGATGTCTATGGAAGCGGCAATAATAATCCTTTTCATTATAATAAGACGACATGTTTTATTCATATCAGATACACATTGTGTAAGTAGCTTTACATTTTACCCAATTCTTCTACCTGTTCACCGGCCACTTACTTTCATGTATTTCGTGAGAAGTGGAGGCATTGACGTGTTGTAAATCCAACAGATCCGATTCTCTGAACTGTGGCACAAACCAACATGGCACCACCCATCACGCATACAGCTTGTAACGCGATCGTTATAAAGGTGTTTACACAACAAAACACATCCACTTGCACATATCTGACAATCGGAACATCAGTGTTTCATGCTATAACTAATACATTTGTGAATATTTTGAATAAAAAAGGAAAAATGACAAAAGCAGATCATCATTCATGGGACAGATAAAAACCCATCACATCTTTCCCATCAGAAATCCCATCAGACTCTTTCACCTAGATATCATCACATAGAGACTGTGTCTGTTCCCGGAACTAGGAAATACATAAAACTCCCAAACCCATTTAATGGTAAAAATGTGATCGATGTTCAACATATAAAAAACAAATAAAATGGAGATGAAAAAATGATAGAGCTCAGGTTGCTCAATATTCAATCCCTTTCTTCAAAAGCACTTATTGTTAATGATATGATTACAGACCGTAACCTAGATGTGCTGTGTTTGAACAGAAACGTGGGTAAAACCAGACAATTACATTACTTTAAATGAGTCCACCCTGCAAGATTACTGCTATAAACACGAGGCTCTTTTAAAAGGAAAGGGAGAAAAGGGGGAGGTATTGCTGTAATTTATAACATTATCTTCAGTATTACTCAGAAGTCTAGTTTCAAATATCATTAATTTGAAGTGATGGTGCTTTCTGTAACGTTATCTAGCGCAAGTGATAAATCCCGTTTGACATTTGTGTTGGCTACTGTGGGCACCATACACATGTTATCAAATAACTTGCTGATTTTCTATTAGAGTTAGTACTGGCTGCAGATAAAGTCCTAATTGTTGATGATTTTAATATCCACGTAGATATTGAAAAAGATGCATTGGGATTAGCATTAACAGATGTAGCGGGTGACACGAGGGGGTTTCTTAAAGAATTATAATTAATAGGGTTGTATCATTCAGACTCCGACTACGCCACTCTGGGAATCTCGCCCAAAGAATTAGAGTAAGCCCCAACAAAAGGCACACACAGGTTCGTATCACCTAATAGAGCCAGAGACATGGGTTGTCGTACAAAAATAAGTTTTATTGACAATTCTTAAAAGAGACAGTATAAAAAGGATATAGGGCGCTTTGTCCAAATTCAATGAACCCCTGAAGGTTTAGGACCAGGACTGGACTGGGACGAGAGACACAGAGGCAGAGTCTCGCAGCATACCACCCATAGGTGCAGGACCACTGCACTTCACTGTGCACACACACACCCACACACACACACAGATGTTAATACCAGGCACTGCACACGGTGAGAAAGATACCGTCACCCAAATAAGAATCCTCTGCCCCCGGTACTCAGGCCCTGCTAACACACAAAGAGGGTATACATCAGATACAGAAATAAATATCGGATAAAAGTCAATTCAATAACTAGAAGGATTATTAGCGCTCAAATCAAGAAAACCAAAATAATATTACAATTAATAAATTGAAATAAACAGTTAGTTGAAATTAACCCCAAATGACAGCGGCAGCAAAATGTATCAAGAAAATAAAGAAAGCAAACTTCAGTCAAAATTATTAATCAAAGAAAACAAATCAAGCAGTTGGGAGCAAAATAATATTACAATTAATAAATTGGAATAAACAGTCAGTTGAAATTAAACCTAAATGACAGCGGCAGCAAAATATATAAAGAAAGAAAACAAACCAAACTTCAGTCAAAATTATTAATCAAAAAAAACAAGTCAAGCAGTGAGGAGCAAAATAATATTACAATTAATAAATTGGAATAAACAGTCAGTTGAAATTAAACCTAAATGACAGCGGCAGCAAAATATATAAAAAAAGAAAACAAACCAAACTTCAGTCAAAATTATTAATCAAAAAAACAAGTCAAGCAGTGGGGAGCAAAAATAAAGCAAGTCTAAAGAATTGAACTATTATTTCAGAGAAGTAATTGAAAAAAAATAGATAATTCAACTTCAGAAACAAAATCAAATACAAATGAGAAAGTAGAAACGTCAAAATAAATTAGAATGATAGAAGAGCAAGGATTACAGCTCAAATTCCAGCACCAATCCTTGCAGATAACATCAGTTCAAAAGAAAATAAACTACGTGAAAGCAAAAAAAAGAAACTAAAGAAAATATCAACTGAAGTCCCAAGTTCAAATAGAATCAGTGGACAGTTAGTCCAGTCGAAACGGGACAGGAACAGGACAGAAACAGGACAGCACTGCGGCCGTAAATGAACGCGGAGCACCCCGACTCGAATGTAGTTGCCGTCCTTTACGGACCTATAAACAACAAGATTGTCACTCTGCTAGATCAATTCTCCAACTTATGCGCGCACATAAAACTAATACATACCGATCGTCAAGGAAAATGAAACGTAGCTTTCTCTGGAGGGGAACTCAGGTTCTCACCACTGAGAAAGGGTATAGATTAGGACACATCCTTAAATACAAACTAGCACTTCACAATCACGCATTTCAACAGAGCACGATTATTGAGAGATTAGCAAACTCTCCCTACCTCGTCCAGCGTCCACATCCAGTACACGCAAACAATAACCATCGCAACGAGCTTGTGCAGCAAAAGTACAGCAGCACGCTCTCCAACGCAAAACGGTGTTTCTAAAAGGTACATTAAAAGAACACTTCTCGTAACTACACGCACTTCAGGAGCTAAACAAACAACTAACCGTGCATACTCCTTACCGGTTCGGGTGCTTGCATCCGGTTTCCAGGAGGCAGTGACGGAAGCGCGTTAACGACGCAACAATTCAAACGTGACGCCTGACGAGCAGTAACTGCGTGACTGTTTTAAAGCCCAGGAGCGCATATGATAGGCTAGACTGGACATCAATCACAATGATGAAGACAGAAACGCCCTTTCCTGCCACATCTACCCCACCATTCTGCATCGGCGCCCCGACGATGGACTAAAGTCAATTACCAAGACACCCCTCCAATTTACTAGCTCCAAGGTCTAAACAAAGCTGAAATGCCATTGGTTACAATCCCGGAATCACCGGTTACTCTGCTCCTTACCTCTCCAGGGTCCGGGGAAGATGATGCAAATTCGGATGCTGACCTGCTCCGGCTCGACGTGAGCGCCGAGGGGAGGCCACCCTCTCATTATGGGAACTGGGAGGAATTTCCCTTTCTCGCACTATAGGTTCTACCTCCCGTTCCTCTGACTCCCTCAGAGCCGCACCACCAGGAGGTAGGTCCGCCGGCCATAGCTCTTCCTGCACCTCAAGCTGTACTGGGCGTCCAACACCCCAAGGTCCCATACCCTGAACAATCTGAGGAGTCTCTGGCACCAACACCATCAAATCGCCATCGTCTGCCCCTTCGTACTCCTGAGGGTCATCTCGAGCTTCTACAACACCCGTAGGCTGGTTGACAGGCAAACCGTCCTTCCGGACACAAGCCTTCAACAGAGAACGGTGCACTCGCCGTACCTTGCCCAAATCTGAAACCAGGGCAATAGTATACACAGCACCCCCCTCCTCCGGGGGCTGAGTCACCTGATAAGTCACTGAACTCCACAAGTCCTGGATCTTGTGGCGACCCCGCACTGCATGATCTCGTAAATAGACTAACTGACCCTCTGAAAAAGGTAGATCCCGAACATGTTGGTCGTGCTGCCTTTTTCGACGGTCCGCCGCTGCTCACAAAGCTGCCGAATAAGAGCCGATTCAAAGTTCCGGCCCTGGTCTGAATGAATTCTACCCGGAACACCAAACTTGTAAAACCACTCTTCAACCAAAACTTGGGCTACGGTCTCAGCTCTTTGGTCTCGTGTAGGCACCGCCATAGAAAATTTACTAAACACATCAGTCATCACTAATATGTTTTCCTGTCCAGAGTGTGAGGGTTCAAGCACAGTAAAGTCAATCGCCAGGACTTCATTAGGCCTTGAAGCCAGTAAATGGCCCATAAAAGCCCGTGCTACCGGCTGATTATCTTTGGCGAGCTGACAACGTTCACATTCTCGACACCAAAGGGTAATGTCAGCCAACATATTTGGCCAATAGCAGCGCTGCCGAATCAACTCACTGGTGCGCTCCACCCCTTGATGCCCATGTTGTTGGTGGAGTTGCATCAAAACCTCTTCCCTCAAAACATCAGGCAAAACTAATTGGTAACATTCTTCACCTCCGTCAGGACGAAATATTTTCCGATAAAACAACCCTTCCCTCGCCTCTAATCGATTCCATTGCTGGAGAAGGGTCAAACATGGTTTACTCAACTGATGCCGCTCCTCAGGTCCTGGGCGCCGGCCCCGCTCCCAGAACTTGATTACTGGTCCAATAACAGGATCAGTCTCCTGCATAGATCGCAGGTCAGGGGCAGAATAGCCTGGCAACGCACTCACTGCCCTCACATCTGCCTGTGCTACACAGCCTATGCCAATGGCCTGCTGTAACAACTCGGGGACTACAACACCTGCAGCCAAACCCTCAAGCTGACCTCGAACGACTGGGTTCTGGCGAGAGAGAGCGTCTGCGTTACCATTGCTCCTTCCGGACCTATATCTCACTTCAAAGTCAAAAGCAGCTAACTCTGCGGCCCAACGTTGCTCCGTGGCGCCGAGCTTTGCTGTAGCTAAATGACTTAAGGGATTATTATCCGTGAACACGATACACTTGTGCCCCAAAAGATATTCCCTGAATTTTTCAACCATGGCCCACTTGAGCGCTACAAACTCTAGTTTCATTGAGCTGTAATTGGTCATATTACGCTCAGTGGGCCTTAGGCTGCGACTGGCATATGCAATGGGTCGGGTTTTCCCTTCAAATTCTTGGGACAAAACTGCCCCCAGTCCCCCATGACTAGCGTCTACTTCTAGAATGAAGGGTTTGGAAAAATCTGCATAAGCCAGTACTGGGGCAGATGTTAACCTGATTTTTAGGGCCTCAAATGCTGTCTGACAGTGTTCGGTCCAGACAGGAATCAAACTCCGCCCCCGTCGCTTGCCTGACTTGCCTCCAACCACCTCAGCAACTAGCTTATGCAGAGGGGCTGCCAATTTGGCAAACCCCTCCACAAAGCGCCTATAATAACTCGCAAAGCCAAGGAATGTTCGTAACTCAGAGACAGTCTCAGGACAACGCCATTGTGCAACTGCCTCGATTTTACCTGGGTCTGTTGCTACCCCTTGCGCCGATATAACATGTCCCAAGTACTTGACCTCTGGCCTGAAGAAAGCACACTTCTCCAGCTTTGCCTTGAGTCCTTCTCTCTCCAACCGACTCAAGACCATCTCCAACCTCTCTAGATGTTGGGCTACGGAGGAGGAAAACACAACAACATCGTCAAGATATAGGAGCAGGGACTGACACCGCTGACCACCAAATAGTCTCTCCATTAACCTCTGGAACGTACTTGGAGCGTTGCAAAGTCCAAAAGGCATACGGTTCCATTCAAATAATCCAAACGGCGTACAGAACGCAGTCTTGGACTTATCCTGCTCGGAAACAGGAACCTGCAGATACCCGCTGGCCAGATCCAGTGTAGAGAACCAGCGAGCCCCCCCTAGTGAGTCTAAAGATTCCTCAATACGAGGAAGGGGAAATGCATCCCTCCTAGTCTTGGCATTCAGGTGACGGTAGTCTACGCACATACGTAGACTACCGTCCTTCTTTTTGACTAGCACAATCGGCGATGCATAGGGGCTACAACTTTCGCGAACTATTCCGGCCTCCAACAACTGATGGATATGAGTTTTTACCACCTCATATTCAGAAGGGGGTATCCGTCGGTATCGTTGACGCACTGGAACATTATCCAGTAAAGGAATGTCATGGGAAATGAGGCGAGTACAACCTAGATCGTTCTCATGACCTGAAAATACTGCCTCATATTTCTGCACCAGAGCTCTAACCTGATCCTGTTCTGATTTTGACAAAACAGATAACTCAAGAGACTCCATCTGTTTGGACAAAGAGGGACTCCCCTGCACACCATGGGACTGGACAGTGGCCATTACTGGCTTTACTTCAACAACTCCTGTTGGCAAACTGACTACATAAACCTCCCTAAGGTTACCCACCACTGTTGTAGGGCGAAGTGTTACATCCACTGTGCCGACGTTCACTACCGGCACATAGACAGTCCCTTGACTTACCCTTACCAAAGCAGGTGATGCTAAAAGCCCAGCTGGAAGGCCGGATTCAGGGGGCTCAAATAAAACAGTACTGCCAACATATTGGGTCGAACAGGTTGCCGCCACTAGCTTAATTGTGCCACCTGGTATGCGGCACACCCCACGTCCACGCACCCGTACACACCCTACTTGATCTAAGCGCTCTCTAGCGCTTACTTGCTGACAATATTGCAGTGCACTCGACATGCTTGGTAATTGTGTAACTACAGGTAGGTCAAAGAGGGAGGTGCCATGCTGCCCGAAAAGCTCCTTATAACACCGGCCAAGAATGTTCATCCCCAGTACCCCAGGGACATCCATGCTCATGCCTCCAGGAGGATCCCGAACCACCAGGACACCACAACCACCGACAAGCCTGCCACAGATCTCCACATCTAGCTCCAAATATCCCATGTACGGGATAGTAAGCCCATTGGCTGCTCGAAGCTGTAGCCACTGACAATTTTGAAGACGATCCTGACCCCATGGTTCAAAATGTTGTTGAAAGCAACTTTCGGTGATTGTTGTTACCATAGAACCAGTGTCCACTAAGCAGGGCACTGAAACACCCCCCATAAGGGCAACTACATGTGGACAAGAGGAGATTAAATAGGGAACTGAACTGCGTACACCTATCCTACTTGAGTCAATTACTTCCCCACCCAGGCGGTGACTCTGCGACCTGGTGGGAACTAGTTTTTTCCGATGGCCGGGAGGAACGTAGCTGTCCATTCTCAGCTGTAGAGGGGCCTGCCACCGGCTGGGAGGGATTTGGGAAATTTCGTTGCCCCTCACACTCACGAGCAAAGTGGCCCGGTCTTTGACACCGCCTACATATAACTGGACCAGAACGAGGGGAGCGACAACGCACCTGTGATGGTTGGAGACGGGCGAAGGTTTGAGTAAGGTGATTCAACTGTTGCTGTTGCTGTCGTAGTAGTTTACCTCAGCTCACCAAACTCTGACTGCTGCGGCGACCCAGCTGCTCCAACTGGTGCCCCACCACGTACCCCATATTGAATGCCATATGCTAGTGGGACTGACTGGCTACGCCCTCTCGACCCTCCAGGCATTCCCTCCTGTACCCACCTAATTGCTTCACCTCGAACCTCCAATAAGGTAGCAGTAGGCTGGCGACGAACCAACTGCTTCAGCTCTCGCCTAAGGGTGCTATCAGCGACGTGCTCGACAAATTGGTCCCGCAACAAGGTTTCCGCATTTTGGATAACGTGTGGCGCCCCGGTTCTTAACCCTTTCTAAAAGGCCCATAAGTGCAAGAGAAAACTCTAGCAGAGTCTCACCCTCCTGTTGCTTCCTTGAAAAGAAAGCCTCTTGTAACGCTACGTAAGACTGTGAGCACCCATAAAGATCACGGAGCGCCTTAATAATCCTGTCGGGGTCTCCGCGTTCTAGTTCAGGACGATACCTGATCTCTTCCCTTGCCTCTCCCTCCAAGTGGTCAAAAAGGAAGAAAGCCTGATCTGCATTTGACATATGGCGCAACCTCATACACGCCTGTGCCTCCTCAACCCATTCGTCAATATCCAAACCCGATTTGTCATTGAATTTTGGGCAGCGTCGATCTCGCGGTACAAAAACAAATCGTTCAGACGCAACAGCGCCAAGCGGTTGAGGTGTCACAGGCGGAACAGTAAAGGTAGAGGTACCAGGCAAGGCTGCATCAGGACTAGGCAAACCAACTGGTGCCTGTGCCTGCTGCAACCTTGCGTTGTCAGCTCTCAACTGGGCTACCAAATCTCTCAATTCTTGTAATTCATCCTCCATCTTGATGTTAATTGATTTTTATTTTTAAAGAGACTTACCACTGCAAGGAAGAAGCCACCAAATGGAACAACTCCGGCACAACGCACTGCTGTCCTGTTTCCAAAAAAAAACAACCCACAACACACAAAACAAACAAAAAAACCTATGTCTCTGACGCAAAGTTATGGTGACCCTGCCGACTACGCCAAGATGTAGCGGGTGACACGAGGGGGTTTCTTAAAGAATTATAATTAATAGGGTTGTATCATTCAGACTCCGACTACGCCACTCTGGGAATCTCGCCCAAAGAATTAGAGTAAGCCCCAACAAAAGGCACACACAGGTTCGTATCACCTAATAGAGCCAGAGACATGGGTTGTCGTACAAAAATAAGTTTTATTGACAATTCTTAAAAGAGACAGTATAAAAAGGATATAGGGCGCTTTGTCCAAATTCAATGAACCCCTGAAGGTTTAGGACCAGGACTGGACTGGGACGAGAGACACAGAGGCAGAGTCTCGCAGCATACCACCCATAGGTGCAGGACCACTGCACTTCACTGTGCACACACACACCCACACACACACACAGATGTTAATACCAGGCACTGCACACGGTGAGAAAGATACCGTCACCCAAATAAGAATCCTCTGCCCCCGGTACTCAGGCCCTGCTAACACACAAAGAGGGTATACATCAGATACAGAAATAAATATCGGATAAAAGTCAATTCAATAACTAGAAGGATTATTAGCGCTCAAATCAAGAAAACCAAAATAATATTACAATTAATAAATTGAAATAAACAGTTAGTTGAAATTAACCCCAAATGACAGCGGCAGCAAAATGTATCAAGAAAATAAAGAAAGCAAACTTCAGTCAAAATTATTAATCAAAGAAAACAAATCAAGCAGTTGGGAGCAAAATAATATTACAATTAATAAATTGGAATAAACAGTCAGTTGAAATTAAACCTAAATGACAGCGGCAGCAAAATATATAAAGAAAGAAAACAAACCAAACTTCAGTCAAAATTATTAATCAAAAAAAACAAGTCAAGCAGTGAGGAGCAAAATAATATTACAATTAATAAATTGGAATAAACAGTCAGTTGAAATTAAACCTAAATGACAGCGGCAGCAAAATATATAAAAAAAGAAAACAAACCAAACTTCAGTCAAAATTATTAATCAAAAAAACAAGTCAAGCAGTGGGGAGCAAAAATAAAGCAAGTCTAAAGAATTGAACTGTTATTTCAGAGAAGTAATTGAAAAAAAAATAGATAATTCAACTTCAGAAACAAAATCAAATACAAATGAGAAAGTAGAAACGTCAAAATAAATTAGAATGATAGAAGAGCAAGGATTACAGCTCAAATTCCAGCACCAATCCTTGCAGATAACATCAGTTCAAAAGAAAATAAACTACGTGAAAGCAAAAAAAAGAAACTAAAGAAAATATCAACTGAAGTCCCAAGTTCAAATAGAATCAGTGGACAGTTAGTCCAGTCGAAACGGGACAGAAACAGGACAGAAACAGGACAGCACTGCGGCCGTAAATGAACGCGGAGCACCCCGACTCGAATGTAGTTGCCGTCCTTTACGGACCTATAAACAACAAGATTGTTACTCTGCTAGATCAATTCTCCAACTTATGCGCGCACATAAAACTAATACATACCGATCGTCAAGGAAAATGAAACGTAGCTTTCTCTGGAGGGGAACTCAGGTTCTCACCACTGAGAAAGGGTATAGATTAGGACACATCCTTAAATACAAACTAGCACTTCACAATCACGCATTTCAACAGAGCACGATTATTGAGAGATTAGCAAACTCTCCCTACCTCGTCCAGCGTCCACATCCAGTACACGCAAACAATAACCATCGCAACGAGCTTGTGCAGCAAAAGTACAGCAGCACGCTCTCCAACGCAAAACGGTGTTTCTAAAAGGTACATTAAAAGAACACTTCTCGTAACTACACGCACTTCAGGAGCTAAACAAACAACTAACCGTGCATACTCCTTACCGGTTCGGGTGCTTGCATCCGGTTTCCAGGAGGCAGTGACGGAAGCGCGTTAACGACGCAACAATTCAAACGTGACGCCTGACGAGCAGTAACTGCGTGACTGTTTTAAAGCCCAGGAGCGCATATGATAGGCTAGACTGGACATCAATCACAATGATGAAGACAGAAACGCCCTTTCCTGCCACACAGACATTCTAAACTCTATTGGAGTTAGACAACACGTGTCAGGACCTCATTGTCATAATCATAATTTAGATCTAGTATTGTCACATGGAATCAATGTTGATGCCCTTGAAATTCTGCAGCAGAGCGATGACATCTCAGATCATTATCTAGTCTTGTGTATACTTCAAGCTCCAATCCGTAACTTTTTGGGTTAAAAATTATCCAAAATAATAATAATAAAAAAAAAACATAACCAGCCAGTGTTCGAAAATATCTGCTTGCCTTTGCTCGATTCAAAACGGTTAGCTTGTAATAATGAATTTAATTATTACACTTTAAATAATTAAACTTATGGCGGATCCAGAAAGGTTCAAACGGCAATCACCAGTGACAACTGGAGATTTACCAGTCCAGTTGTAAAATAATTGATTTGAAGGGGTTCAAAACGGACGCAGAGACGGATTTTTTTCTGTTGGATATCAATAGTTAAATTGTGTAACATTAGCACACTTGTTCGCTTTCAAACAGTTAAGGAGTTTCCTTTGTTGTGGCTTTTTTCGTTTTGCTATTATGGTAAATATGAATTATTTTGTGCTAGCTATGAGAGGGAGCAATTCACCTCTACTCCAAGAAAACCAACCGTCTCCTCCGAAATTATATATATATTCCAGTTTTAAATATGCATCGGATTACATATACGTGTGTTTTTTAGGCCTGTGTGTTTAAAAGTGGATGTTAGGCCTTACATGTTCAGATGACATTTTCCGATGAACATTCTTATGTTATCATGGTCATACTGTACTTCCAAAAGTAGAATGTGTGATTCTCAATGGCAATATCCACAACGGCGCGGTGACTGACAGACGCGTTGTCTCCTCAAAACATTGCGTGAGTTGTACATCGGCATGAAACAGCATGGATGAACACAAAGTTAATAATTCCGCGAATAACTGCAAATACAGATTTCAAACAGAGATGGCAACAAAGAGGAAAAATGCCGGACTGCAGCTTTAATTTAGCTAAGGTTGCAAAGCCGACTCTGTGTTATAAATATGGTAGAACTATCACTTCTGCCACTAAAGATTGCTTTATAAATAATTGTCCTGATCAGTTTCATCTACTCAGCATCCCAGATAGCTTAGAAGATCTCTATGTTGCAACAGAAATGATTGACTTTCCAGCACTTTAGACACAGTTGTGTAACCCAGGGTAAAATTATATGGCCCCATTTTTCCCAGTCGCCTGAACACACCCTTCATTCACAATTTTGTGCACGAGTCACATGGTAGTTTCAGTGAATGCTTTCAACCAATCATAGCACTTAAAGGGATAGTTCACCCAAAAATGAAAATTCTGTCAGTAATTACTCACCCTCATGTCGTTCCAACCCCGTAAGACTTTCGTTCATCTTCGGAACACAAATTAAGATATTTTTGATTCAATCTGAGAGCTGGATCACTCCTCCAAAGGCTTCTAAGGGATTGAAACTTGACAGCCCCGAAAAGTTATTAAAGAAATCGTTAAAAGAGTCGAAGTGACTACAGTGGCTCAAACTTAAGTTTATTGAGCTACGAGAATACTTTTTGAGCGCAACCCTTAGGTTGAAATAATTATGTAAAAAGAGGGGGCAGTGCCAGATAATTTTTAACCCAGGTGCCTAGGGGGTGCTAGATCATTGACAGGGGGAGCTGTGCACTTATAGCCTATTAAATGAGCAAAACTTCAATATTTAATATTCAATAATTTTAATTATCACAACTAAAGTTTTAATTTTACTAAATTGAATAAGCACAAAATTCAGCATTCAAATATATTTAAAGATTTATTATTTATAATGTTATTTCAACATAATATCTTGCTATTTCGACATAAGTGAGTGAGTGTGCAACATAATCAGAGAGTAGCCTATTTCTTTTCATTTGGAATTGTTTCGTTTAAAGATTTAGTTGTAAGCTTCTATTCTCATGTCTGAGGCATAATTTATGATGAGATTCGCTCAAGTTCACGAGCGACCGTGCCGGCGCCGCATGTCATTATATTGTCTGCTATATTTGCTTATTTATTAAATCCAGGCAATTGGTTGATTATTTTTTTTTTTAATTAAGATATAATTTATACAAAACGAAATTAATTTTAAAGAAAGGCTTTCTACAAAACACAATGTAGGCTAATGAGTCAAAATCATGTATGACCCACTTCATGTCTCCCGATATCATATCCTACTCATGCTGTTCACTTTTCATAATCAACATGGGGAAAAAAAATTATAATATTTGAACAAATATGAAACTAAATGCGCTTATTTAATGGCTACAACAACACGTATACAGTAGTAGGCCTACAGACTCTCTGTTTGTACAACTATTAGGCCTATATAACAGCAATAGAAATAGCTTTACAGTAAACTTCTTATTGTATATTAATGACATTTAAAGCAAGATGTAAACAAAAACACAGCCACTGTACAAAAGTGGCAATTATAGGATAACGGACACAGCAATGCATCATGTTCTATAAGATCATCATGTTTGCATGATCCAGGGGATTTAAACGTACAAAATATATTTCAGCCCCTGTCTCGACAGAATGTCTGCTCCTACGTTCTGATCCCCAGGAATGTAAGCTGCTCTGAGTGACAGCAGCTTCTCCTGAGACCACAAGAGGATATGGCGCGCCAGTTTGCATAATTGGCGAGAGCGCAGACCCCCTTGGTGATTTATATAGGCAACTACCGATGTGTTGTCTGTGTGTACTAGCACATGGTGTCCCCTGAGATCTGTGATAAAATGCTTGAGAGCCAGAAATACAGCCAACATCTCCAGACGATTGATATGCCATGAGAGATGATGATCTGCCCACAGACCTTGAGCCGAGCGACCCTCTAGGATCGCTCCCCAGCCTGTGAGGGACGCATCCGTCGTTAGCAACTTGCGACGACAAGGAGCAGCACAGGGCCCTGGGACAGGAACCAAGGTTTCTTCCACATAGCCAGGGCAAGTAAGCAACGCTGCGTGACCCTGATTTTGCGAAAAGGATTGCCCCTCGGGGAAAACCCCCTGGTCCTGAGCCACCACTGTAGGGGTCTCATGTGCAGCAGTCCAAAAGGTATCACGTTGGAAGCTGCTGCCATAAGACCCAACAATCTCTGAAACTGTTTTACAGTAAGTGACTGGCCTAGCTTTATATTCTTCACGGTTACAAGAATAGATTCTATACGAGGAGGAGACAGGCGTGCCCGCATCGATATTGAATCCCAAACCACGCCTAGAAAAGTGGTCCTCTGAAGTGGAGAAAGCACACTCTTTTTGGCGTTCAACCATAACCCCAACTCTTTCATATGGGCGAGGACGACATCTCGATGCCGAATCGCCAACTGCTGCGTTTGAGCTAAAATCAACCAATCGTCGAAGTAGTTCATGATGCGGATGCCCTGCAGACGCAGAGGCGCCAGAGCTGCATCCACGCATTTGGTGAAAGTGCGGGGGGATAAAGCTAGACCGAATGGAAGTACTTGATATTGGTAAGCTCCGCCCTGAAAGCGAACCTCAGAAACTTCCTGTGATAAGGATGGATGGAGATATGAAAATATGCGTCCTTGAGATCTATCATGACAAACCAGTCCTCGGATCTGATCTGTGGCACTATCTGTCTCAATGTTAACATCTTGAACTTGAGCTGCATGACTGAGTCGTTCAGCACTCAAAGGTCTAGAATAGGACGCAACCCTCCGTCCTTTTTTGGAACTATGAAATACCAACTGTAAAACCCGGTTTCCCTGTTGGAGGGAGGTACATGTTCTATGGCCCCTTTCTCTAACAGAGTTTTTACTTCCTATTCCATAACCAGAAACTGCTCGGGGCCCACCACTGGATTTTGTTGTTGTTGAGCAATCAGTCCGTCGCCCTGTAACGGAGGACCGGCAGGGAACAACTGAACATACTGCTCTGATTCCCTCCTGAGAGGGGGCGGGCATCCTGAGGCCACTACGTTTCCGGGTGGTCCTTGAGATATGTGCTCGCCGGAGACCGCTGCGCCATAGGTGGCAGGGTTGGCAGAACGGTCCCCTGAGGGCACCGAAGTGAGACGGGCACCGTAAAAAGAGGTGTTGACCGTACTACTTTGGGGGGGACTACCATTTTTCTCGAAGCAAATATCCATCCCTTCTTAAATGTCCGCGCCAGCGAGCGCGTTGGGCCATTAGTGAAACTGACGCATGTATAGCCTATCTAACGGCATGATGAAGGACAACCGTAAATCTTCATTATGAGTCCTAATCATAAATACAGTGCATGTTCAGAATAACAGTTAAAATAAATAAAATAATGATTTAAACTATGTTTTACTTCTGATTAAATACGCCATTCTCATGTCTAAAACACTTAAACTAGCCTACATGAAATCATTACTGAGAAGTCACAAAAAAACATTATATTCAATAAATATATTTGTTGTGGATGCAATGCTTTTCAACACTTTTCCTCTGGCGTGCTGTGTTTTAATGTTTTAACTACAGAGAAAATTGCTTATCATGATGATAGCAGATTGTCTGAGAAAATATTTCCGTGCAAATAATGCAAAACAAGGTCTATCTGTTTCCATTAAAAAATATAAAAATACTATTTGGCCAGTGGAAAAGATTGAGAAAAACTTTCTCTGAAATGTATTTGACACTATTTGATTTATTTATTCAAAAACAAATCAATGATAGGCTACTAAATGATTTTTATTAATGTAATGTGACGGCACATCCGTATTTCATATTTTCCTAATATCTTGTACCATTAAACATGTCATCATCACGTGGATGAATAATCATATGCAAATGATATGCAGATGAGGATATGCATAGTAAAAACTAGGCTTTGTAAAATCCATATATGGTTATTTCGGGGAGGAGACGCACGTGCACACAATCTTCCGCTGACTGGGATTTATAAAGTGAATTCTGCGCAGGTTCTGGCGTACGAACGGTTTTATAAGTCTGAATATTTTTTTGCGTACGCCATTTTTGGCTTTCGGGCGCACGTACACTTTTAGTAAGGATCCTACGCACAGATTTATAAATGAGGCCCCAGAACTGGATAGTTGTAGTATTGGTGCCTCAACCGGGGCGGAAGTAACCGCAAAGCGTGCTTCCAAACCCCGAGAAGAGGCACTGGATCGATCAGGTGAAGGCTGAGATAAGGCAGAGCCCGTCTCAAACCCCACTGAAAGATCCATCTGCGAACCCCAGGACTGCAATCGACGCCGTGCCTCGGCAGTGGCGGGACCAGAGCCCTGGGGAACGCTAACCTGAACGTTCTCGCGAAGTCACAAAATATCAAGAAAAAGAAAAAAAAAAACATAGGTTAACCAGTATTTCCAACAACTAGATAATCTAAATGGGTCAAATTAACCCACAACATAACACAAGGGTTAAGGTGGACGCTGACGCAATTTTCTTCTAGAAACAAACTTTGTTGTATTATTTTCATGTTATGAATGGGAAGCTGCTATTGTAAAAAGCACTATATAAATAAAGGTGACTTAACTTGAGTTGACTACAAACGTCTTACTCTTAACATTTAAAAAATGACAATGTACCTTTAATTCACAACAGTGCTCTGTGCAATAGTACTGGATGCATTTCACAAGAAACATGATGCCATTATTTAAAAGCAGTACCAATCTGGACTGTTTGTTCCAAAATATAAATTTCTGACCATATTACAAAGACAACTTTATGGCTAGAAAAAACATGTCATTATTTTAACAAGCATAAAACATTTTCTATCAACTGGAATTGCCAGCTGATCTAAAATTAGCGTTGCCACTAAGCAGAAATGACTGGAATAATAGAAGCTCCACAGGAGAGACCAACTCTAATAAAGAGGGATGTGTAAAAAAAGAGGGACTCAAGCAACTACACTCTGTGTGGTCCACAGACACTCTGGCGATACACATGCACTCAAGCCTTTACACAAAAACACATAAAACATTTATTCTTTCATGGGATTATGGTGTGGACGCTCAGGTATCCCACTGAGATAAGTGAAACAGAAATAGCCTGTGAGCATTCATTAGTGTGGGGATCCCTGCGTAACATTTACTACAGATGTTCCCTAACTGCCTAAAATCAGCCTACAGGGAACTAAACTCAGTGGCTGCTCTTGACCTCAGTTTACACAGGAGATGCAGTGACTCTGAAATGTAAGAAATTAAAATATTGCTGAATGTAAATGACTCGCTCAATTAGTACAATTAAGAAGTATGTCGGAGTTAAAAATTTGGGAAAGATTGCACTCTGTTACGTGTAGAACAGTTTAAAAAATCCAATCACTTTCAGATTCATAAACTACTCTACTGTCATTAACCAAAACTAAAAGTAAGGTATAGAAAAGGATAGTTTCAAAAGTAAATTTCAGAGTGCAAGTTATAGATTCTTGTCTGTTAATGCTGTAAACAGTAATTCGGGTCGAAAACAATATTTTCCAGGTTTGACCTCTTTAATAATGAAGTGACATTGGTTTTGCTTTTAACCTGTCAGATCTTAATGGTTAATGAGGGTGCTTTGCTGTTATTAGTCAGTGATGTTGAATGAATGTCTAGGAGACCGGCTGGATACAATTTGGACACAATATAATACACAATAAAATTCTTATAAAAATCAGAAAAACTAACTGGTGACAAGCATTTGTATGATGCAAAGAATTACTGCCTAGTTATTCACAATCAGTCACTTATGAGGTTTCATTGGATTTGGTATAGTTGATGTGGGAAATAGTCAACAATAGCCATGTTTCCATCCACCTATTACTATGTGATTTGCTATTAATAAGCAGTAATTAACAGTTAATACGACACTTATAAGACCTTATAAGATGCATATAAGATGCATATAAGCATTAACTACTTCATATAAGGGTTAATTAAAGCACAAGACGAACCCGGAGAGGCAACAGAGCGGCCCCGGAGTGGTCATGACCTAGCTGGACCCCATGGGATGGAGTCTACACTCACCCTGGCTGTAACTGTCGTGAGGCTCGTCGGCGGCGGCACGATTGAGTAGAGCGGGAAAAGTGAAACAAAGCGTCCTCAGAAGTTATATGAAGTAGTTAATGCTTATATGCATCTTATAAGGTCTTATAAGTGTCTTATTAACTGTTAATTACTGCTTATTAATAGCACCTTAAAATAAAGTGTTACCTTAAAATGCATTAGATTAAGATGCCACCTGATGGAGTTTTGGTTCCTTGCCACTGTCGCCTTTTTCCACCTTTGTTGCCATTGGCTTAGTTTGCTTATAGTTGGGGTCATTAAATGTATCATTTAATTTAATATGCAACAATAATATTGATCTGCCTGCATTGACACCATTATACAAGAACTGAACTGAGCTGGATGATGACATCACGGTTTACTCCAGAGTGGCTATATACATATATTAATAACATTTTTTAAACAAAAATGAAACATAACTGAACTTACTTAAGCTGGACTGTGATGCTATTTTCTTCTGGAAACAAACTTTTTGGGATTATTTTCCTGTTATCTCTGTAAAGCTGCTTTGAAACAATATGTTTTGTAAAAAGCGCTATATGAATAAATGTGACGACTTGACAAAAAAAAAAAAAAAAACTGGATGGAAACCGCAATATGTTTAAAAAACATATGTGCTCCATTGAGAAGAAGTCTTCAAAAAAGAAGACGTGCATAAACTTTAATTGAAACACATTTACCAAATAAATCCCTTAATACGCAACAAAAAACGTGTGACTTTTCCTCAACAGAGAATGTGATTGGATAATTGAAAGAGCCAGATGTTATCTCTGTGTTTTTTTTTTTTTTCTCATTCTGAAATGTCTGAGCCAAAGTCTGTCATCAAAATGATTTGGTATAGTGACCTACCAGAAGTGTCATGATTGTGTTCACAAACATCGGGCATACAGTACGAATGCAAGATAACATGACAGTGTTTATTGTGTTTCATCTGTGAGCTCTGAGGCTCAAGTCATTTATGATGTAGAATAAAAGAGCCACAGTGGCTTCCCCGATTGCAGCAACTTCCACACAATAACATTTTTATTACAGATATGTTGCGCCAATTTCCCAGGAAGTGACGATTTTGTTCTCTTGAACACATGGGATGGAAACATAACTACAGGCACACAGCTACATGATTTGGAATAGAGCCCACATAACCTGTGACTGTTTTATACTACAAAGCTCATGCTCTTATCTGTGGTCTGTTTGACATTAAAACATAAAAAGAAACTCCTGACATTTATCATGTTATGACAAAATAATACTTTGCAAATTAACATAATGTTCCGACATGGTCCACAATAAGCTATATGTATTTTTAATTAATGCACGTTAATCTCAAAGTTTCTTTGTGGCTCAGGCCAAAATTAAATCAAAGAGAGACAGCAGGCTCATGGTATGGAATGAGAAATTTGCTCATTCAGTGTGGGTTGGCATTATTCATGACTTAGTTCACTTTGATGTTAGTCGAAGGGAAATGTCAATAGAATATCATTTACAGTTAAAATTAACAGGGCTGTCAATTTACTAAAGCATTTAATCATGATTTTTTTTTTCTTTTTATCTTTTCTTTTATATATATTTGTATTTAGAAATTATTATGTTCTTAGAAAACCAGCTACTGACATGCATAAAGCCACTGGGAAGAGATACATTTCTGAAGCAGTGCTTTGTACATGTGTCAATATATATAACTGGCATGTCACTAACTGCAAAAATATAATTTGAAAAAAATATAATTGTTTGTTGATATATATATATATATATATATATATATATATATATATATATATATATATATATATATATATATATATATATATATATATATATATACACACACACACACATATACATATGTTATATATATATATATATATATATATATATATATATATATATATATATATATATATATATATATATATATAAAACAAACAATTATATTTTTCTTTCATTCACAACAATAATGAATGAATACAACAATTTCCTAACACTTTACTCTCAGAAGATAGCACTCTCAGCTGAATCATCCATCCATTCATTTTCCAAACTGCTGGTCCAATGTGGATACAGTGTAAAATCAAACAGGTATAAATTGATTATTAATTTTTTTAAGTAGGGTTTTATACATGCTAGTTTCCATAACAGAGTTCAACAAATATTTTAATTTCTACTGGATCTGCTAGTTTGCTAAGTGTTAAATCATTGTTAAACAGCAAGCACAACTATGCAAAAGCACGAGCAGCCATTCCGCACACTCAGTGTCTGAATTCTCTCATTTGTTTTCATCACTCTAGTGGACTACTTCAGTGGAGTATTATAGGGAATCGTGAATGATGGTTCTCTTACGAGAGTATCTCTCGTACTGCGTAATATCTTACGCTACGGGGAAAACTCTTTTCACGAGATATGAAGCCAAAAATTATCCTTAATTTTTTTTAATGTAAAACGCTTTGCGCAGCAAGCAGACATAGGCGAGACAGCTCGCGGCCTATTGGCTGCCTGCGGCAACAGCAGCAGCCTATCGAGAGTGGCTCTGCGTTAGTCACGACGAATGGGGGCCTTCGCGCCCATATAGTCACGTCCCGCAGAAAGGGCGTGGTCTGCCCTATAACTAGGCTCGATAGCTGCTCTTACGTGATTTTTCATCTCTTCAGCGAAGCTCCCGCATCGCTGGATCAGAGTGAGAAGCCGCGCCGCTCGACTGTAGCTTCAGCGGGACTGTCGGTCTGGTCGCGGCCTCCCCTCACGCTTCCTTCGGGTATCTTTCTCTGTTATGTGGTGCTATTTGCCTTTTTCACCTAAAGGCGCTTTTTAAAGTGCTACTGTGTTTTGGACCCACCAGCGATGAGCGCACGTCTGCGGCGCTGGGTGAGGATCACCGCACCGCGTGATCGATCTGTCTATTCTTCATTTTTCATTCACTCAGGAACTTCGGATTAAGGATGTGAAGATGGTTCTCTTACGAGAGTATCTTCGTATGGTAAATCTACTCGGAAACTTTTCCACGAGATATGAAGCAAATACCTATTTTTTTTAATGTAAGCTTTGCGCAGCAGAGACTAGGCGGAGTCGCGCGCCTATTGGCTGCCCTGCGGCAACAGCAGCAGCCTATCGAGAGTGGCTCTGCGTTACGTCACGACGAATGGGGGCCTTTCGCGCCCATATAGTCACGTCCCGCCAGAAAGGGCGTGGTCTCGCCCTATAACTAGGCTCGATAGCTGCTCTTACGTTGATTTTTCATCTCTTCAGCGAAGCCTCCCGCATCGCTGGATCCAGAGTGAGAAGCCGCGCCGTCGACCTGTAGCCTTCAGCGGGACGTGCCATCGAGTCTGGAGTCGCTGGCCTCGCCGCCTTCAGCCGCCGTACCTGCTGCGCTTTCCGGCGTACATATCCTTTCCTCTGCTTAGAGTGTGTGTGTTGCATTATTTGCCTTTTTTTCCCACCCCTCTAAAAGAGCCGCGTCTTTTTAAAGATGCCTTACTGTGGTTCTTGCCGAGCCCCACTCAGCGATGAGGACCGCCACGTCATCTGCGTGTCCTGCCTGGGTGAGGATCACGCGGCCACCGCGCTCGAGTCGCACTCAGTGTCTGAATTCTCTCATTTGTTTTCATTCACTCCTAGTGGACTACTTCAGTGGAGTATTATAGGGAATCGTGAATGATGGTTCTCTTACGAGAGTATCTCTCGTACTGCGTAATATCTTACGCTACGGGGAAAACTCTTTTCCACGAGATATTGAAGCCAAAAATTATCCTTAATTTTTTTTAATGTAAAACGCTTTGCGGCAGCAAGCAGACATAGGCGAGACAGCTCGCGCGCCTATTGGCTGCCCTGCGGCAACAGCAGCAGCCTATCGAGAGTGGCTCTGCGTTACGTCACGACGAATGGGGGCCTTTCGCGCCCATATAGTCACGTCCCGCCAGAAAGGGCGTGGTTCTCGCCCTATAACTAGGCTCGATAGCTGCTCTTACGTTGATTTTTCATCTCTCAGCGAAGCTCCCGCATCGCTGGATCCAGAGTGAGAAGCCGCGCCGTTCGACCTGTAGCCTTCAGCGGGACGTGCCATCGAGTCTGGAGTCGCTGGCCTCGCCGCCTTCAGCCGCCGTACCTGCTGCGCTTTCCGGCGTACATATCCTTTCCTCTGCTTAGAGTGTGTGTGTTGCATTATTTGCCTTTTTCCACCCTCTAAAAGAGCCGCGTCTTTTAAAGATGCCTTACTGTGGTTCTTGCCGAGCCCACTCAGCGATGAGGACCGCCACGTCATCTGCGTGTCCTGCCTGGGTGAGATCACGCGGCCACCGCGCTCGCTGACGGCGGATGCCATCATTGTGAACGCTTGCCTATGGTGACTCTGCGGACTCGCCTAGCTTCGTTCTCCGAGCCCGCATCCCAGCCCGCCGTGATGCCGCGCCGCAAGAAGCGCCGCGCCCAGCGCGCGCCCGAGCTATTTCCAGCCCGCCAAAGCTCGCAGGTTCGCCCGCCAGCTTCGCCGGCTTCGCTCGAGTCGCTCCCAGACGGACAGCGGCCGCCGTCTGCCGCCGCGTCCGCACTTGAGCTCGACGAACTTACCGGAGACGGCATTGAAACTGAGCCGATGCGTCCGCTCTCTCAAGCCGTGGATTACATCGGCCTCGACTGAAAGGCGCTCGCGCAACTAACGCGCAATAGGCTGGACGGACGCTTTCTCGGGAAAGACGAAGCTCCGTCACAGTCGAGACCCGCGCCTTTCCCCCTGAATGGTGAGAAACATTTGTGGCTAACGCTATCCGAGATGACGGAAGCTGAGCGCTCCGTATTCCTCGACGTTCTCGCTGAGCTGGACATCGCCCCCCTCAGCGCGGGCCCCGGCCGAGGATTGAGATAAAGCCCGAGGTCTCAAGGCCTTCCTAGTCTCTCTAGGAAAGCGACGGTGTTCAGTTCCCGCTGCGGCCGGATTTCCACCAAAACTTCTCGCTCGTTCAGTTCCAAGCAATGTGACTGTTCCAGTGTATTTCGCAGTGAGCAAGCTGGTTCCACAGCCCGCTTGCCCTGCGCACAAAGGCCGTCGTTTCGGCTAACTAGCAGCGCCGCCAGGCCCGAGATCAAACACCGAGCTCTCGCTCTGCTGTACGCCGTCCCCCTCAGCGCGGGCCCCGGCCGAGGATTGAGGTAAAGCCCGAGGTCTCAAGGCCTTCCTAGTCTCTCTAGGAAAGTGACGGTGTTCAGATCCCGCTGCGGCCGGATTTCCACCAAAACTTCTCGCTCGTTCAGTTCCATGCGTTGTGACTGTCCCAGTGTATTTCGCAGTGAAGGAGCCGGTGTCTCAGCCCGCTTGCCTGCGCACAAAAGCCGTTTCTATGGCTACCCAGATAAATCCAATAAAGAGTGCATTTTCTGGTGTTCCGGCCACGGCCGATGGTGTTACGAGTGTTGTAAGAATGCCCACGTCCCAGTGCCCATTCCCACACCCAGACACAGCCCGCCACGGTGCAGGGCTAGCAAAAATAAAACCAACTCATGTTGGTTGTGCAGAAAATGTAGTGAACGCGCCCATACAATGCCCGCTTACACTACACGATGCGTGTCCCTTGGTTTCTGTAAAAACGAAACTAACACACATTTAGTCGGCGCGAGCCGACAGTGTTCTCAGTGCAGTAAATGTGCCCGCTGTCCCGCATTTCCTCACTGACACGCCGAATCCCACGGGATTCACCCCCGCTCGCTTTCTATGCACAACCCGTCACAGAGAAGCTGAGCGCGGCCAGGCTCCCTGCTGTGATTAGCGCGCACCTCGCACGCTGTGAACACAGCGTTGATTCAGTCGGCGCGAGCCGAGTGTTCTCCGTGCAGAAAATGTGCCCGCTGTCTCGCGCCCGCATTTCTCACAGACACTCCGAATCTCACGGGATTCGCCCCCGCTCGTTTTCTCTGCACAACCCGTCACAGAGAAGCTGAGCGCGGCCAGGCTGCCAGCTGTGATCAGCGCGCGCCTCGCACGCTGTAAACACAGCAGTGATTTAGTCGCCGCGAGCTGACAGTATTCTCAGTGTAGTAAATGTGCCCGCATTTAGTAAATGTGCCCAAATTCCCTCACACGCGCCGAATCCCACGGGATTCGCCCCGCTCGCTTTCTCTGCGCATCCCGCCATAGAGAAGCTGAGCGCGGCCAGGCTGCCCGCTGTGTTCAGCGCGCCCCCCGCCTCGAACGCTGTAAACACGGTGTTGTGTTCCCAGTACACAGGGGCTCTCGAGCCGCCGTCCTGCCGCGGCCAGAGCCCAGATTTCATTCTACCCCTAGCTATTCACGCAGATGCGTGGTCAAGGCTTCCCGGGGTATCAGAATGGGTGTTGAACACTATAACGAGAGGCTGTTCGCTACAGTTCGCTCGACGCCCCCGCCGTTATACGGCGCAAGTCGAAACTACTGTGTAAAGCGAAGTGTTTCATCTACTTCGAGCCGAGATAGCGAAACTACTGAGAAAAGGGGCTATAGAACCTCTATCTCAGGGCGAAGGGGGCTTATACAGCAGATATTTTCTGGTACCGAAAAAAGATGGTGGGCTCAGACCCATTCTAGATCTGCGACTGCTGAACAGAACGCTCGTGAAGCGCCAGTTCAGAATGCTTACGACCAGGAAAATCCTCGCGCAAGTGCGCCAAGGAGACTGGTTCATGTCAATAGATCTGAAAGACGCCTATTTTCAAATACAAATAGCGTCCCATCACAGGCGATTCTTGAGATTCGCCTTCGAGGGCCAGGCATATCAATACACAGTCCTGCCGTTCGGCCTGTCCCTAGCACCCCGTACGTTCACGAAGTGCATGGACGCGGCCCTCGCCCCCCTGAGACTTCGGGGCATGCGAGTTTTGAACTACTTGGACGATTGGCTGATTCTAGCTCGTTCATGAACGGAGCTCATAGAACACAGGGCCGCATTACTCGAGCACCTCGAGGAGCTGGGCCTTACAGTCAATTGGGCGAAAAGCTCACTGCTCCCCAGTCGGAGAATTTCCTTTCTGGGAACAGTGTTAGACTCGCTATCCATTACAGCACGCCTGTCACCGGAGCGCGGATTGAATATTCAGCACGTCGCGAGATCCTTCCGCCACGGCTCTATAGTCCCGCTCAGAAGGTTTCAGAAAATGCTGGGTCTGATGGCCTCAGCAGCCTCCGTACTCCAGTTGGGCCTGCTCCGCATGCGCCCACTGCAGCTATGGCTAAAAGCACGAGTTCCCCCCAGGGCGTGGACCGCAGGTCTATTTCGCCTCAGGGTCGACCTTCAGTGCATTTCGGCTCTGAAACCATGGAAAGCAACCGACTGGTATCAGTCAGGTGTGAGTCTGGGGATCCCCACGAGTGTGAAGGTGGTGTCTACGGACGCCTCCACTTCGGGGCAGGGAGCGCTGCTCGAGGGCAGACCGCTAGCTGGCCTATGGTCAGTACGGGAGAAGCTCCTTCACATAAACTGCTTGGAATTAATAGCAGTCGACAAAGCACTACGGCGCTTCTGTCCCCAGATAAAAGGCCACCACGTATTGGTCCGGTCGGACAACATGTCAGTGGTGGCGTACATAAATCGCCAGGGCGGCGTCAGGTCCCGAAACCTTTACAGGCTGACGGGACGCCTCCTGGTCTGGGCTCAGCACAACCTGCTCTCGCTAAGAGCGGCGCATGTGCCTGGTCACCTAAATGTGGGGCCAGACAGGCTGTCCAGAAACAACGTCCCAGCAGGAGAATGGTCTCTGCACCCGCAGACGATCCAGCTGCTGTGGGAAACGTTTGGCAAAGCGCAGGTGGACCTGTTCGCGTCCCAAGAAAACACTCACTGCCCGAGATTCTTCTCGAAATGCCGGGAGCCGCTGGCCCATGTTTGGCCCCGCCGCCCCCTATATGCTTTTCCCCCTGTCTCACTCCTGCCTCAGGTGTTGGAGCGAATCAGGAGGGAGGGATGCCCAGTGCTACTCATAGCTCCGCTCTGGACAAACCAGTCGTGGTTCCCTGTCCTGATGCAGCTGACCAGCGCTGTCCCATGGCCTTTACCGCTGAGGAGAGACCTCCTCTCTCAGGCGGGAGGCTCGATTTGGCATCCTCGCCCGGATTTGTGGTCCCTGCACGCATGGGCCATCAACGGGTACCCGCCGACCTCCCAGAGGGAGTGTTAAACACGATCGCGCAGGCTAGTGCCCCGTCTACCAGACGGCTCTACACCTCGAAGTGGTCTGTGTTCTCTGCTTGGTGTCAAGCGCAGTGCTTTTCACCTGTAGACTGCGGGGTTACGGAAGTGCTTTCCTTCCTTCAGGAGCTACTGGATAAGGGCAGGACCCCTTCCACGCTCAAAGTATACGTGGCGGCCATAGCAACGTTTGCAAAACCGGTGTCTGGCCAGTCACTAGGAAAGAACGACTTAGTCGTGCGTTTACTTAGAGGAGCTCGGAGGCTAAACCCTCCCAGACCCCCTTCAGTCCCGACATGGGACCTTTCCACGGTCTTGGAGGCCATGAAAGGTGCCCCATTCGAGCCAATCCAGTCGTCAGACATGAAACACTTGTCTTTCAAGACAGCGTTTCTTATGGCTCTCGCTTCAGTGAAGCGCGTAGGGGACTTGCAAGCGCTTTCAGTGAGCGCGTCATGCATGGAGTTTGGACCTAATGACTCAAAGGTCATACTCAAACCGAAGCACGGCTACGTGCCAAAATCCCTCAACACACCGTTCAGGGCCCAGGTGATTTCCCTGTCTGCCCTTCCGGTTCTCAATGAAGAGAAGGACGCGAGTCTCCTTTGCCCTGTCAGGGCACTAAGGGCTTATGTGTCCCGCTCGTCTGGTTTCAGACAGACTGAGCAGCTTTTCGTTTCGTTTGGCGGCCGTGCTAAGGGACTTGCCGCTTCGAAACAGAGCCTATCCAGATGGATAGTCGGTGCCATTGCGCTGGCTTACACTTCTAAGGGCCTACAGTGCCCTTTGGGTGTTAGAGCGCACTCCACAAGAGGCATGGCCTCCTCGTGGGCATGGTCTAGCGGGGTTACCCTGCAAGATATTTGTATGGCCGCGGGCTGGGCCTCGCCGTCTACATTTATAAAATACTATAACCTGGAGGTTCCCGCCTTACAAGCTAAGCTTTTGGCGGTATAAAATTCAGTGCTATCTGCCCGCTGTGCGGCTCGGATACTGAGTTTGACCTGCGTATTGCTCACTGACCGGTACAGCAGCTCATTAAAATGTTGACACACTTGTGGCCACCCAGTTCAGGCTGAATGTTCACCCTGACGGTATGGTCTATTTGTCACATGATTAGCTCCTTCCGGATGCTATTTACAGGGAATGATGCTTCTAGCCTCTCTTCCCTCACTCTCTGTGAGTTTCTGGTGATTATGCACTATATGCGCCCCGGGCTTCGGCCCCTGGGACTTTGGTGTTGGATCCCTACCAGCACGGCGTGTTGCATTGTGTTCCCCATAGCGTAAGATATTACGCAGTACGAGAGATACTCTCGTAAGAGAACGTACTCGGTTACTAACGTAACCTCGGTTCTCTCTAGAGAGGGAACGAGTACTGCGTATCTTGCCGTGCTTGGAATACGCTCTGGTTCGCTTCGGCGATGAAAACCAACGTAAGAGCAGCTATCGAGCCTAGTTATAGGGCGAGACCACGCCCTTTCTGGCGGGACGTGACTATATGGGCGCGAAAGGCCCCCATTCGTCGTGACGTCACGCAGAGCCACTCTCGATAGGCTGCTGCTGTTGCCGCAGGGCAGCCAATAGGCGCGCGAGCTGTCTCGCCTATGTCTGCTTGCTGCCGCAAAGCGTTTTACATTAAAAAAAATTAAGGATAATTTTTGGCTTCAATATCTCGTGGAAAAGAGTTTTCCCCGTAGCGTAAGATATTACGCAGTACTCGTTCCCTCTCTAAAGAGAACCGAGGTTACGTTAGTAACCGAGTACGTTTTGGGGTCAATTTCAAACACAGCTCTTTTCTCTGCACATTTGAGCCTCTTCTTTTCCCTTTTAATGATGGTTGGCAAACCCACTTGAAGGTGCTGACAGCTTTGTGACAGCTGATGGACAGGCTGAGGATAGCCAATACCGATCAGTTGAAAAAAATGCTTAACCCTTGCTTTAAACCCGAAGTATACAGCACATCATCATTTACAGCAGATTCTCATGATTAAAATGAGTCCAACACAATCCAATATTTCTTTACAAACTTACGACACATAAATCGCTAAACAATAAAGCTACCTTGCTCCAAATGTTTTGTAATGATATGTAATGATTTTTAAAAATCAAACTATACCTAACTTTATAATCTTCTTGCTATAGTTTTGGAGTTAAGAGTCTTTACTTTTGTGTATGTCACTCAGAAAAAAAAAAAAACTCCAAAAAATCCCTTCAGTGCTTAAAGCTGCAGTAGGGAGTTTTGAGAAAACGTTGACTCAGCCTGAAATTTGAACAAGCACTACTTACAGATCCCACCCCCTTGCTCTCTGCTGCGCTACAGCCCTCCCTCCACAGCTCCTCCCCCACAGAGCAGAGGTGGAAAGTAACGAATTACATTTACTCGCGTTACTGTAATTGAGTCGTTTTTTTGTGTACTTCTACTTTAAGTAGTTTTTAAAATCTGTAATTTTACTTTTACTTAAGTATGTTTTGTTTGAGGTATTGTAATTCGCTACATTTTAAAACATATCCGTTACTAAGTAAAAAAACATTATACAAAAAAAAAAGCTTTGGGTGAAAACATCGTGCTCCGGAAACTACAGCATTGATAAATTACAGACGCGCTAAAATCACAAAACAACATGGAGAAGGTGACGGACAAGACAGACAGTGATGCAGACCCAGCTGAACGCCAAATGCTGTCGAAATCTCACTCGCACATACCGGTATGTGAAGCCCTGGTCAGTAGGAATACTTTGGATATAGAAAAAAAATGGAATTTACATTAAAATGCAGATGTCATGTAAAACACACAAACTGGTAGATGTATGGATGAATAAATCGAAAGTAAAGCTGTACAATAAATCCAATCGAGACATGATCTGTAAATATTAAAGCACAAAAGACTGCTATGTAAATATATAATCTGCTTGTTCTGCGTGTCTCTGTGTGAATGAGCTGTAGTGTTTCGTCTACTTACTACATACTCAAGTACGCTTGACGCGCTCATGCTGTTTTCAGCATCTAAAACAATACGAGTACATGAACCGACATGAACACTTGAACATTTCCAGAGCTGCTCTGAGAGAACGCCTAATGAGCATTTTCATCATTTTATTTGAGAAAAAACATCACAAAGTACACTGTACAAAATACACTGAAACAGGACTTAACAACCCGTCAAAATAAAAGTTCGGTTTTACTAGAAGAAATTATGACAGATATATTACTATTTTAGGCCTAAAATAGAATGTACCTACTTCTCATAATAATATTAACAACAACAATAATAATACTACAATTTATTTAAACATTATTTAAGGAATATATAAGTTTGAGTAAATCTGTTTTGCAGCACTTTGCCAAAAACTAAAAGGATAAAACGTTTGCTAAACTTTTATTTGATTACCAACGTTTTTGATAATATATTTGTATTGAATCATAAAAATTAAAAAAAAAAAAATATATGAATAAGAAACATTTCATAGAACTCTATTTTTAAACATTTTAATAAGTTATTAATGCTAAAAATAAGTTGTTAATCGAATTCATAATCACTTATTGAAATTAGTTGATTAGATATGTTTTATTGAACAAATGTTTCATTTATTTAATGTCATATATTTAATGTTTATTTCTATTTAATATTTAATGTATATAATAAGTCATTTTAACTGATGTTTAAATAAACCGTGATATTTTCTGAGACGGTTATCATACTGTGAAACTCTCATACATTACAGCCCTGCACGGGAGAGTCCACACCCCCGCTGTTGAACAAGTTACTCAGCAACCTTTACTCTGACTAAATTTTAAACGAGCTACTTTTTACTTTTACTTGAGTAGATTTTTAGACCGGTACTTTTACTTGCAATTAAGTAAAATTTTATTGAAGTAATAGTACTTTTACTTGAGTAGAAAATTTTAGTACTCTTTCCACCTCTGCCACAGAGCAGCCTGCCATGAACGCGCAGGCTAGTAAGCAGGGCCACCGATGACGGCGGATAAACAGTTTTGGCACATTCACTAATAGGGACGAAACGTCAACAATATGCTTTACATTGACTATGGCCTGCCCATACTTTGACTACAAACTTGGTCCTCAAATCATTACGCATTTTGCAATACATGTAACTTTATAACGTTGCACTCTTTTTATAATTTATAAATAGCTAGTAAGATAACATTAATATAACATCTCTCCTCTCCACCTATAGCTGGTGTGTGGTGAGCGCACTGGCGCCGTTGTACTGTGGCTGCCGTCGCATCATCCAAGTGGATGCTGCACACTGGTGCTGGTTGAGAAGAGAACCCCTGATATGATTGTAAAGCGCTTTGGGTGTACAGCAGTACATGAAAGCGCTATATAAATGCCTCATTCATTCATTAATATAACGATAACTAACATTACAGTATGCAAGTAATTATTCTAGCGAAATATAATGCTAGATAAGGTTTGCTAGTACATTATTTCAGCCAGTGCCATCGCAGGTGGGGTGCGAGGCCCTGTGCGAACTTAAAATGTGAGGCCCCTCCCAGGCTCTAAGTTAGAATAATTGGCTGTGCAGCCTACTTGTTAGCCTTGTCCGCCTAAATGAATTATAAATAAACATATTAGGCTATTTGCAGTAGCCTATATTAAATCGTTTTTGACCTAATTATTTGGCACTGAAATTGCACACTCTGTCGGCTCTGACGGCATTGCATCACGTGCACATGCGCAACATAGCCTATGATTTCAGAAAATTGTACTATGTCAACTAGTGATATCAGCACAAGAACTGTTGAGGAATATGCAACATAATTGTTTTTGTCATAATGATATAATAATTGACAGGCAATATAATTTCAGCCACTCTGTGCATGTCCTCGCATAGAGCGAGGCTGAAGCACAGATGTTTCAAATGTTTAAAAGTTATTACATTGAAATCTGTTGAATAGAGTGTTCATTTAGTTCGTGGGTAGATCAAATAAGGTCCCACTTTATATTAAGTGGCCCTAATACCTGTGAACTTACATGGTTACTAGATATGTACTTAGTATGTAACTACAACGTAAATACACATTGGTACATAGTATTTACAACTGTAATATTTGTGTAACTACACATATGTAACAACCCATGGAAAGGTATGTGTAAGTACAAATGTGTAACAGGACATTGGTAACAACACTTTTTCCACTACAGTAAGCACACATGTGTAACAGGCATTGTGTAACTACATTTTGTAACAACAATATGTATTCACACAAGTTGTTCCACTTACACATGCAGTCTTCCATACTGTAGTTACCAGTTAAGAACAAACTGAAACCATGATGATTCCTATGTGTATACCATGTATTTACTATAAGACCGGCAGGACTTATGTTGAATTACAGCTAAAGTTTTCCCTTGTGGTACCAGTGTACTTACATGGTAACTCCTCAGGAACTGTCCACTTGATACAATGTGTTAAATTGTCATAACTTACTGTGTATTATGCAAAACCCAAAACTATGTGCAAAACTATATTAACAGTGTACTTGCATGGTAATTCCTCAGGAACTGTCTACTTAATATAAAGTGTAAAATGGTCATAACTTACTGTGTATTATGCAAAACCCAAACCTCTGTGCAACACTGTATTAACAGTGTACTTACATGGTAACTCCAAAGGAACTGTCTACTTAATATAAAGTGTACAATGGTCATAACTTACTCTGTATTATGCAAAACCCAAACCTCTGTGCAACACTGTATTAACAATGTGCTTACATGGTAACTCCAAAGGAACTGTCTACTTAATATAAAGTGTAAAATGGTCATAACTTACTCTGTAATATGCAAAACCCAAACCTCTGTGCAACACTATATTAACAGTGTACTTACATGGTAACTCCACAGGAACTGTCTACTTAGTAAGTTATGACCGTTTTACACTTTATATTGTGTATTGTGCAAAACCCAAACCTCTGTGCAACACTGTATTAACAGTGTACTTACATGGTAACTCCTCAGGAACTGTCCACTTAATATAAAGTGTAAAACGGTCATAACAGAGACCATCTCAACAAACCCAAACCTCTCATAGTTTTATTAACAATAGCATTAAAATATATTTTGAGCCACTAATTCTACTCATACCCCTAAACCTACCCATAATCATTCCTTAAAACTACATAGGCTACACTTATGAAGAAAAAAACCCATAACAGACAGACAAGTAACGTTATAAATTTCACAATAATTTGTTTAGTTGTGTGTGTTTAGTTATTTAGTTATTATTTCAAATGTAGCCTACTACACCGACTGAAACACGGCATGTCGCAATCTGTGACGAAGCAGGCGAGAGCCAATGAGCGTTTGATATCACGGCTGTAAAACATGTCTTAACGCTTCTTGAAGGCGCAATTTTTGAATTTGAATTCATCACCAGAGTGCCTGAGCGCGGGATTTGACGTTTGCGGTCGCTGCTGAGAAATGGAGATGAAGATCATAAAGGGCTGAATTTGGATCTGTTTCTTGCAAACAACGTATGGATTCTAAAGATTTGGATTACACCAGGCTAATAAAATTGATGTATTTTGTGAATTTATGTTGTATTTTATTGGAGAAAACGCTTTTTGTGTCTCACGGTAAATAAACTAAATGCTACAAAATGGTTAGTGCTAAACGATTAAACAAGGTTTTTTTTTAAGGGTTTAAACTGTAGGCTATTCTTGTTTATTGTTTACAGAACACTGTAATTTACTGTAAAGGCAAATAGGTCACCACAATGTCAAATCAAAAAATATAAAATAAAGAGTAAATCTTTAAAAGTGCTATGCAGTAATATCCCAGAATCTATCAAAGCATAATTATCACATTTATATTTCAGAGTTTACTATCCACTACGTAACCTTGTGTTTAGCATTTACTGTGGTACACAACAATGACCCTAACAATTACACTGTATAAGTGGACAGTTCCTGAGGAGTTACCATGTAAGTACACTGTTAATGTGTTGCACAGAGGTTTGGGTTTTGCTTATTACAGAGTAAGTTATGACCATTTTACACTTTATATTAAGTGGACAGTTCCTGAGGAGTTACCATGTAAGTACACTGTTAATACAGTGTTGCACAGAGGTTTGGGTTTTGCATATTACAGAGTAAGTTATGACCATTTTACACTTTATATTAAGTGGACAGTTCCTGAGGAGTTACCATCTAAGTACACTGTTAATACAGTGTTGCACAGAGGTTTGGGTTTTGCATATTACAGAGTAAGTTATGACCATTTTACACTTTATATTAAGTGGACAGTTCCTGAGGAGTTACCATGTAAGTACACTGTTAATACAGTGTTGCACAGAGGTTTGGGTTTTGCATATTACAGAGAAGGTTATGACCATTTTACACTTTATATTAAGTGGACAGTTCCTGAGGAGTTACCATGTAAGTACACTGTTAATACAGTGTTGCACAGAGGTTTGGGTTTTGCATAATACACAGTAAGTTATGACAGTTTAACACATTGTAGCAAGTGCAGAGTTCCTGAGGAGTTACCATGTAAGTACACTGGTACCACAAGGGAAAACTTTAGCTGTAATTCAACATAAGTCCTGCCGGTCTTATAGTAAATACATGGTATACACATAGGAATCATCATGGTTTCAGTGTGTTCTTAACTGGTAACTACAGTATGGAAGACTGCGTGTGGAAGTGGAACAACTTGTGTGAATACATATTGTTGTTACAAAATGTAGTTACACAATGCCTGTTACACATGTGTACTTACTGTAGTGGAAAAAGTGTTGTTACCAATGTCCTGTTACACATTTATACTTACACATACCTTTCCGTGGGTTGTTACATATGTGTAGTTACACAAATATTACAGTTGTAAATACTATGTACCAATGTGTATTTACACTGTAGTTACATACTAAGTACATATCTAGTAACCATGTAAGTTCAAAGGTATTAGGGCCACTTAAAATAAAGTGGGACCTTAAATGATGATAAGCGGATAATCACCCGTATGGAGATTATTTTTTTTAACTTTTTTTTTACATAGATTTTTTACTGGCTCAAAACAAATAGGCTACAGCACAATTACGCAATACCGCCGTTGCGTGCATGTGCGTCTCCAGTTATAAACACGGTTATTACTAATTGGCATATTTCAATGTTTTTATGCCAATTCCTATATGTTCATTCATATAGCCTACACAAAACAGATGGGGCAACCTAACGCAGACAAGTTAGCTCACCGTTTTTAGGTGATATGCCATGTTTGTAGTCGAGCTGTGATATCCAAACTGTTGCTTGCAAACTTTGCATTCAACTTTTTTTCCGTTATCTATTTCGTAAAATGCTGCCACACTGTCGATACTTTGACATGGTAAAGGAGGACTGACAGTAAATTAAACGCTCGCAATTAAATTAATATTTAGCAAACCTCCATACCAATGCCTTAGTAAGCTACTTTCTTCAATCTGTCTCCAGTGGGTTGGGCTAATCCAAAAAAGTGAAAACAGGGGGGGTGTTCTGAAGACAGGCTGTTACCTGTGAAACAGGGGTGTTCTGAAAACACCCCCATTAGCAATTAGATGAAATTAAAATCCGAATTTTGGTTGATCCAGAACGTATCGACCAATAAATCAATTAATCGACTGGGAGATTACAGCCCGTGAAAAACCCGCTTAATTTGTTAAAAAAACAACAACAAAAAAATCAGCAGGATTGCAAGGCCCCTAGTGGCGCGAGGCCCTGTGCGGTTGCACAGTTCGCACAGCCCTTGCGACGGCTCTGATTTCAGCAACATGACAAGCCAGTGAATTAGCAGGTTTCAATTGTTGCTTAGCACAGTGCGTGACATTTTATCTACATGTTTTGCGGCTAGAGTTTTGAGACAGAGTCAATGGGCTCTGTCTAATGCTTTCTTTTTCGCTTGTTTATCGTCATCGTTTTTTTTCCTTTTACCTCTTTGTTTTATGAGCAGGTGCCACTCGAGAAATTGGCAGTTTAGGTAGCTGGCGGAGAAACAGCTGCAGCACTCTTGAGTTTGAACGACGGTACGCGCTGTGCAAGAGAGGGGTGTGATCAGCGCGTACACGAGCGTGATTGACACTGCTAAGACATTCCTCCTGGCTCTGATTGGTTGTTTCTGACAGGGAGCGGTGTATTTCTGCAAATGGCAATAGGACCACTGGGAGGAGCCAGAGGAGCTTGATTTTTTCACAGATTATCTGTCTCATATTCTACTGTCAGGAAATAATGACAGTTTTAACAAATATGTCAAAAATATTTTTTACAAAAGTTACCTACAGCAGCTTTAAAGGGTAAATCAGCCCCAAAACCAATCATTGGTATTGGTATTTTAATTCTTTAATTTACAGTATCTGTGTTAATTTAGACAGTCCTCAAATTAAGGCTATTTAAAGGTGCCCTAGAATGGGGTTATTTTATAATGTTGTCTGGGTTGCCCTTATAATGTTAGTATTTTTTTTTTAGATCAAAAATAGTCATCATTTAGAAATAAAAGGCATTTTTCCTAGCCTGATTTTAGCCTTTGATTTGAACACTCTGTTTGAAGGGGCGTGTCTGCTGTGGGATTCAGTGTAACCGGACACTGCTGTGATTGGCTGACATGCTTGCAAATGAAATAGCTACGTATTACATGTGAAACTCTCTCGAATACTTTTACTACAGATATTATACGTTTTTACTATTACAGCTATCGAGATTAACGAATCCTGAGATGTTTATAAAGTATTTAAATCTATTTCCATCAAGCAAATGACAGTATGTTTATCGCGAGAATGAAGATCTTATCATAGCAACGCTGTTGCACTCTCTAATGCTTTCACCAATGCGAATACGATGATGTACATCATTGATTTCATAACGAGTTTGGCAAGTGTCCAGAGAAACGTACTCGGTTACTAACGTAACCTCGGTTCTCTCTAGAGAGGGAACGAGTACTGCGTAATATCTTACGCTATGGGAAACACTCTTTCCTCGAGATATTGAAGCCAAAAATTATCCTTAATTTTTTTAATCATGCAAAACGCTTTTGCAGCAGCAAGCAGACAAGGGCGAAACAGCTCGCGCGCCCATTGGCTGCCTCGCTGGAAAAGCTGCAGCCTATCGAGTGAAGGCACTGCGTGACGTAATGACGAATGAAGACGCTTCGCGCTCATTTCGTCATGTCCCGCCAGTATAGGCGTGGTCTCACCCTATAAATACCCCTCGATAGCTGTATTTCTCTGATTTTGTACACCGAAGCGAACCAGAGCATAGTTCAAGCACGGCAAGATACGCAGTACTCGTTCCCTCTCTAGAGAGAACCGAGGTTACGTTAGTAACCGAGTACGTTCTCTTACGAGAGTATCTCTCGTACTGCGTAATATCTTACGCTATGGGGACCCCATACAAAACGCTGTGCGGACAGGGATCCAACACCAGAGTCCCGGGGCAAAGCCCGGGGCACATCTAGTGCATAATCACCATAACTCACATAGAGTAGAGGAGGAGAGGCTAAAGCATCACTCCTTTATAAAGTCCCGTAGGGACACTGACCCGTAAGGGCAACATAGCCGCATTGGCGGCCAATAAGCCCGAAGTTCAGACCGCCAAAAGCTTAGCTTGTAGGGCGGGCACCTCCAGGTTATAGTACTTGATAAATGTCGACGGCGAGGCCCAGCCCGCAGCCGTACAGATATCCTGCAGGGAGACCCCGCTATACCATGCCCACGACGAGGCCACGCCTCTCGTGGAGTGCGCTTTGACACCCAATGGGCACCGTAAGCCCTTGGAAGTGTAAGCCAGCGCTATGGCATCCACTATCCATCTGGATAGGCTCTGTTTTGAGGCGGCGAGTCCCTTAGAACGGCCGCCAAACAAAACGAAAAGCTGCTCGGTCTGCCTGAACCCAGCCGAGCGGGACACATAAGCCCTTAACGCCCTGACAGGGCAAAGGAGACTCGCGTCCCTCTCCTCATCGAGAACCGGAAGGGCTGACAGGGAAATCACCTGGGCCCTGAACGGTGTATTGAGGGATTTCGGCACGTAGCCGTGCCTCGGTTTGAGTACGACCTTTGAGTCGTTAGGCCCAAACTCCAGACATGACGCGCTTACAGAAAGCGCCTGCAAGTCCCCTACACGCTTCACTGAAGCGAGAGCCAATAGAAACACCGTCTTAAGGGACAGGTGCCTCATATCCGACAGCTGGATCGGCTCGAACGGGGCGCCTTTCATGGCCTCCAAGACCGTGGAAAGGTCCCAAGCCGGGACTGAAGGGGGCCTGGGAGGATTTATTCTCCGAGCCCCTCGTAGGAAACGCACGACTAAGTCGTTTTTTCCCCAGTGACTGGCCAGACACAGGTTTAGCAAACGTTGCTATGGCTGCCACGTACACTTTGAGCGTGGATGGGGTTCTTCCCTTATCCATCAGCTCCTGAAGGAAGGCAAGCACTTCCTCAACCCCGCAGTCCACGGGTGAAAAGCCACGGGCTCGACACCAAGTAGAGAACACCGACCATTTCGAGGCATAGAGCCGTCTGGTAGACGGAGCTCTAGCCTGTGCGATCGTGTTTAGCACTCCTTCTGGGAGGCTAGCGGGTACCCGTTGATGGCCCATGCGTGCAGGGACCACAGTTCCGGGTGAGGATGCCAAATCGAGCCCTCTGCCTGAGAGAGGAGATCTCTCCTCAACGGTACAGGCCACGGGGCAGTGCTGGTCATCCGCATCAGGACCGGAAACCAAGCCTGGTTCGTCCAGAGCGGAGCCACAAGCAGCACTGGGCATCCATTTTCCCTGATCCGCTCCAACACCTGTGGCAGGAGCGAGACCGGGGGAAAAGCATACAGGGGACCGCTGGGCCAGGTATGGGCCAGCGCGTCCCTGCGCTTTGAGAAGAATACTGGGCAGTGAGCGTTCTCGCGGGACGCGAACAGGTCCACCTGCGCTCTGCCAAACGTTTCCCACAGGAGCTGGACCGTCTGCGGGTGCAGCGACCATTCTCCTGTCAGGACGTTGTCTCTGGACAGCATGTCTGGACCCGTATTCAGGTGCCCAGGCACGTGCGCCGCTTTCAAAGAAAGGAGGTTGCGCTGGGCCCAGACCAAGAGGGGTTCCGTCAGCCTGCAAAGGCGTGCGGACCTGAGGCCGCCCTGGCGATTTATGTACGCCACCACTGACTTGTTGTCCGATCGGACCAAGACGTGGTGGCCCCTCACCAGGGGACAGAAGCGCCGCAGCGCTTTGTCGACTGCTATCAATTCCAAGCAGTTTATGTGAAGGAGCTTCTCCCGCTCTGACCATAGGCCAGCCAACGGTCTGCCCTCGAGCAGCGCTCCCCACCCCGTGGTGGAGGCGTCCGTCGACACCACTTTCACCCTTGAGGCGGTCCCCAGACTCACACCAGACTGATACCAGCTGGTTACTTTCCAGGGTTCCAGAGCCGAAACGCACCTTTGGTCGACCCTGAGGCGACACCTGCCCGTGGACCATGCCCGGGGCGGGACCCGTGCTTTCAGCCACCACTGCAGCGGGCGCATGCGAAGCAGGCCCAGCTGGAGTGTATGGGATGCTGAGGCCATCAGGCCCAGCAATTTCTGAAACCGTCTGAGCGGGACTATGGAGCCGTGGCGGAAGGATTCCGCGACGCGCTGAATACTTAGTACGCGCTCCGGTGACAGGCGTGCCGTCATGGAAAGCGAGTCTAACACTGTTCCCAGGAAAGAAATTCTCTGGCTGGGACACAGCAGGCTCTTTTCCCAGTTGACCGTCAGGCCCAGTGTCTCGAGATGCTCGAGCATTGTGGCCCTGTGTTCTATGAGCTCTGACCGTGATCGAGCTAGAATCAGCCAATCGTCCAAGTAGTTCATAACTCGCATGCCCTGAAGTCTCAGGGGCGCGAGAGCCGCGTCCATGCACTTCGTAAATGTACGGGGTGCCAAAGACAGGCCGAACGGCAGGACTGTGTATTGATAAGCCTGGCCCTCGAACGCGAATCTCAAGAATCGCCTGTGATGGGACGCTATTTGTATTTGGAAATACGCGTCTTTCAGATCTATCGACATAAACCAGTCCCCTTGGCGCACTTGCGCGAGGATTTTCCTGGTCGTAAGCATCCTGAACTGGCGCTTCACAAGCGCTTTGTTCAGCTGTCTCAGATCTAGAATGGGTCTGAAGCCCCCATCTTTTTTCGGTACCAGAAAATATCTGCTGTATAAGCCCCCTTCGCTCTGAGCCTGAGAAAGGGGCTCTATGGCCCCTTTGCTCAGTAGTTTCGCTATCTCGGCTCGAAGTAGATGAGATACTTCGTTTTTCACCGAAGTCTCGACGGGCGCCGTACAACGGCGTGGACGTCGTGCGAATTGTAGCGAGTAGCCTCTCTTTATAGTGTTCAGCACCCAGTCTGATACCCCGGGTAGCTTCGACCACGCTTCTGCGCGAGTAGCTAGGGGTAGGATGCAGACCGGGCTCTGGCCGTGACCTGGCAACGGCTCGAGAGCCCCGGTACCCTGGGAACACGACGCCGTGTTTACAGCGTTCGAGGCGGGGGGCGCGCTGGGCACAGCGGGCAGTCTGGCCGCGCTCACAATCTCTATGGCGGGACGCATAACGAGAGTGAGCGGGGCGAATCCCGTGGGATTCGGCGTGCTTGCGGGAGGATGTGGGCGCAAACCTACGGGCACATCTACAGCACTGTGCACGCTTTCGGCCGGAGCCGATAGATTGTGTGTTGGTTTCGTTTTTACAGAAACCAAGGGACACGGGGCATGCAGCGTGAGCGGGCATTGTATGGGCGCAATCGCTACATTGTTTGCACAATCGACCTGAGTCAGATTTATGTGTGCTCGCCTCGCACCGTGGCGGGCTGTGTCTGGGTGTGGGAATGGGCACTGGGGCGTGGGCATTCTTACAACACTCATAACACCATCGGCCGTGGCCGGCATACCAGAAAATACACTCTTTATTGGATTTATCTGGGTAGCCATGAAAACGGCTTTTTTGTGCAGGCAAGCGGGCTGAGACACCGGCTGCTTCACTGCTAAATACACTGGCACAGTCACATCGCAAGGAACTGAACGAGCGAATCTTTTCGGTGGGGAGCCGGCCGCAGCGGGCTCCGAACACCGTCGCTTTCTTAGAGTGGCTAGGAAAGCTTCGAGGCCTCGGGCTTGAGCTCAATCTTCGGCCGAGGCCCGCGCTGAGCGGGGCGGCGTCCAGCAGAGCGAGAGCGCGGTCTCTGATCCCGGGCCTGGCGGCGCTGTGCAGCGGCGGCTGCGGGCGATGCAGGCCGAGGCTGCGAGCTGCGAGCAGACGGCTGCTTAGAGCGACCTGCAGCGGAGCTCGAGCGCTTCGGAAGGAAGTGCTTCATGGCCTGCGAAGCCTTCTGCTCCTCCGAGAATCTGTCCGCGAAATCCTTGACGGCAGATCCGAAGAGGCCCGCAGGGGAAATGGGCGCGTCGAGGAATACAGAGCGCTCAGCTTCCGTCATCTCAGACAGCGTCAACCACAGATGTCTCTCAGCAACGGCGAGAGAGGCCATATTCCGCCCCATGGCCTGAGCAGCGGCTTTAGCGGCGCGTAGAGCAAGGTCCGTAGCGCCTCGTAAATCCGCCACGTTGATCGCACCCGGGCCTTCCTCGTCCAGTTTAAGGAGAAGGTCGGCCTGGTAGATCTGCAAGATCGCCATCGTATGCAGCGCTGAGACCGCCTGTCCAGCGGCTGTGTAAGCACGTCCGTGCAGCGATGAAGTCACCCGGCAGGCTTTAGAGGGGAGCGTCGTCTGCGCGCGCCGTCCCGCAGAGGGCGGGCAGAGATGCGACGCGACCGCCGCCTCGACAGGAGGAATGGAGAGATATCCTTTATCTCCCGGTGACAGAAGTGAAGGCCGCAGAAGTGGAAGTGCGCAGTCTGGCGGAGAACGGGGCGGTCCATGACTTAGCGACTTCGTCGTGGAGCTCAGGGAGGAAGGGGGCGGCCCTAGACTTAGACGGGGCTTCGTCTTTCTTGAGAAAGCGCCCGTCGAGTCTGTTGCGCGGCGGCAAGGCGGGCGCCTCCCACTCGAGGCCGATGCTCTCTACGGCCTGGGTGAGCAGACGCATCAGCTCAGCCTCAATGCCGGGTCTCCTCACAGAGGGTTGGCTAGACACGTCAGCGGGGGGGAGGTCCACAGAGCTCGCCCAATCCTCGCTATCGGAAGCCACAAGAGAGCATACCTCGGCAGGCTCGTCCAGCTCGGGAGCGGAAGCGGCGGCAGACGGCGGGCGCTGTCCGTCCGGGAGCGACTCAGGTGAAGCCGGCGAAGCAGGCGGGCGCACCGGCGAGCTTTGGCGGGCTGGAGAAGGCTCGGGAGCGCGCTGGGCGCGACGCTTCTTACGGCGCGGCACAGACGGCTGGGACGCGGGTTCAGAGAACGACGCCAGGCGAGTCCGCAGAGTCGCCATAGGCAGAAGTTCGCAGTGCGGGCATCCACCATCCGCGAGCGCGATAGCAGCGTGCTCATGACCCAGGCAGGACACACAGATGACGTGACGGTCCTCATCGCTGAGTTGAGAGCGGCACGAGCCACAGAAAGGCATCTTTAAAAAGACGCAGCTCTTTTAGAACATATAATGGGTGTTGCGTCACGTAAGCAAACACACACACACACAGTGACAGAGTAAAGGATATAGTACGCCGGAAAGCGCAGCAGGTACGGCAGTTGAAGGCGGCTGGGCCAGCGACTTCAGAAGATGGCACGTCCCGCTGAGAAGGCTACAAGTCAACGGCGCGGCTTCTCACTCTGGATCCCGCGATGCGTGAGCTTCGCGTGAAGAATGAAAAAATCAGAGAAATACAGCTATCGAGGGGTATTTATAGGGCGAGACCACGCCTATACTGGCGGGACATGACGAAATGAGCGCGAAGCGTCTTCATTCGTCATTACGTCACGCAGTGCCTTCACTCGATAGGCTGCAGCTTTTCCAGCGAGGCAGCCAATGGGCGCGCGAGCTGTTTCGCCCTTGTCTGCTTGCTGCTGCAAAAGCGTTTTGCATGATTAAAAAAATTAAGGATAATTTTTGGCTTCAATATCTCGAGGAAAGAGTGTTTCCCATAGCGTAAGATATTACGCAGTACGAGAGATACTCTCGTAAGAGAACTCGCGCTGTGTGGAAAGATTGTTCTTTGATCGCTTTCTGTATATAATTTATTCACTGAGAGAAGCCTGCTTAATATAGTCCCAGCTCCCAGGTTAGAAAATAAGTTCGTGGTGAAATGAGCAGAGCAAACTAACAACTTCGAATTAAACTGTTGCGGTATCCGATTATATATAAACATCAACCACACCTGTTGACATTCCTTTTCTGTGGGAAGGAAAAGTACTCACATCCCCTGCACAGCCTGGAACATAGCATTTATTTCCATGATCTGCCATTTTCCCTATGATCTTCGCTTGTTTCGATGACTCGGCTGCGCAGTTCCGCCTGGCATTGAGGGCTGGCATATGCAAATCTTTGGAGGCATACATATTAATGATCCCGACTATTGCGTCACAGTCGGTATTATGTGGAGATTCGCCAGTTTTTCAGGGGTGTTTTAAAAAAACAAGATTTAAATAAGGAGAAAACAATGGTGTTTGAGACTCACTGTATGTCATCTCCATGTACTAAACTCTTGTTATGTAATATGCCAAGATAAATTCAATTTCACATTCAAGGGCACCTTTAAAATTGTTACAAGCAAAGTACAGAACAATGCACTGATCATAAATTAAAGGTTTAAGATTTCTGATAACTTCACCAAATTACCAAAAGTATACCTAATATATATGATGTAATAACAGAAATACAATATAAATCGTCTTATTCTCGTATAGAAATTGTCATATATCAGAGTAACATTTATGGGACAACAGATGCAACGGTTCTGATTGGTTTCATCAGACCTACAGTATTCATGGACATACATGGATTAGTGTAGCCTACTGTAGATGTTCCTACTTTGTCCCTTCATGTTCCCAACCAACTAAAATACCCCAACATTTCTGAATATACAAGCTAATCCAAGCATTAAAATATCTTTGTAAAATGGGATGAGGCTTACAGCTGAAGCTTGCTTGAAAGGACAAAGTGTCATGTCTAATGTGTTACATTTATGCCATTAGCAGCAGTGAGCGCATGAATCAGACAGCAGGGTTCTTCTCATCAAGGCAAAGTAAAGAGAGCATTTAAGCTAGACTTTTCAGAATGTGTACTTTCGTAGACCTTCCATCACCACCGTGGATAATATCATTGTGACCTATGCGAAGAAATCTCCCTTGAACGGATGAGTCCTGCTAAAATATTCATGCTTGTGCACTGCATTGTGGGATAGCAGTGGAGGGCAGGTGAGGTGGCACCTAATAATTCTGAGGTTTCATGGAAGCAATATACCTTCTCATACAGCGTATGGAAAATAAATATTGTAATGAGTTGTTTATCCAACTTCATGTGCACATCTGGCCAATTCTGTAAATTTATAGCAGGCCTGATGGCGTTCTGAATGGGCGATGTTCCCACTCAACACACCCACACATGTAGGCTATTATTTGTGAGGAAGCAACATTAGTGCTGGGGTTTAATTTCAGCAAAGTGTGGTAAAACACAATGGATTATTAGCAACAGTTGACAAAAATTGGCAGCTCTCTGTCATGATCTGAACATTTTCTTACTGTTTGCTCTGTCATGCCTTATTGTGTTGTCCCATGGTCAACCTTTGACGTGTTGGCTGGGTGAATAGATGGAATTGCAGATAACAGAATTTATGGAAGCACTAGTGCACTCAACTCACTCTAAGTACTCTGCATCCATTTCCTCTTGGAATTGTTATCTTTAGTTTTGGTGTGAAGTGTACATTGGAGCTTATATCTTTCCAAGTTCTATTGTGGTTGCTGTTAATGTACCATGCATAATCCCAGATGTTTAAAGAAGAAAAGTCAAGTAATGTGAGAATATATTTGCAAATTACTGGGAGTTTGAGAGAGTCTGGACTCTAATAAAGAAGGCTTAAATGAAATGAAAAATATAGTCATATGAAGTCTTAAAAATATGAATACTTAACATTTCATTTCTATCACGTTAGCATAATTACAAAAGTATTTTAAAATAACATTTTAGAAACATTCAATTCCTACCCAATCCCGAAACTTAAACACTCTACAACTACTTTCTAACTATTAATAAGCAGTACATTAGGAATTTATTTTGAGTCTTATTGAGTCATATGATATGACGCTGATATTATGCACTTTAATGAATAAAGACAAAATTATTTATTTAATTATAAATATTTTGTTACATAGTATTTTTTAATTTAAATAAAACACAAAGTGTTGTGTACAGGGTTCTAAATTAACACCCGCCAACCCGCCAAATGCGGGTAAAAATTCGTTTTGGCGGGTGTTAATAAAAACTTACTAGCCAGTTTGGCCGGTGATGCATAAGGTTCTGTTCTCGGTCATTTATCCCCCTGGCAGTACTTCCTACATTTCCCATGAACACTGTGCCGTAATGCTACGTGATGACGTTTCATACGCCCATTGGCTGCGCGCAGTTTGCAGTGAAACCAGCGCGAAAAATGATCATGGAAACGAACGGAGCATCCACCAGAAAACACAAGGAAGACGAAGAACGAACGGAGCAAGAGCAGGGACCAAGTAAAGTAAAGTAAAAAGTTAAGATTAAACTAAATGCGGCAGTGGTTGGGACAGACTTCTGGGTTTAAATTTAAATGTTGTTTAACAAGAGATAGGATACGTTATTTTTTTTAAGTTTAAGGTTTTTGTCATTATTTCTGAACAAGCTTATACATTAGGCAATATACACAACAAGCGTACTATATATATTAAGGTTTTCTTTTAGTTGAAAACAGTAAACAATATGTGTAAACAAAAAATATAAACAAAAGCATTTAAGCTCAAGCAGCGTGGACGGGGAAAAAACGCAACAAAAAAAAAGCAGACGCGCAATTATCGTAGCCTACAGAACGTACATACTCGAGTCAGTATATGATTATCGTGTTTATATTGTTTCACGTTCAAGTTGAGAAAAAAATATATCATGCTCGAGTGAGAAAACGCGCTGGGCTGACAGACGTTGCAGAGACACGCGCGTGTGTTTGTGTGCAAAGTGACAGCACTTTGCGTTTTCTGTGCTTAAACCTGTCTCCCTCAAAATCATTTTGCTACCAGAAGGTATCATCTCGTATCACGATTCCATCGGGGTACAGCTGCTTACCTGCAGTCGTTAATGCAGTGATGGATAGCTGCTTAATCAATCGACTGCTGTTTCTTTGGATTTCATGTGATTTCTCATTGTGGTGGTGGTATTATGATAACTCAGTTTAATTAATAATTGATTAAAAGTAATTCCATTTTTTAATAGGCTATCATTTTCATCTAAGCAAACTTCGCGAGGCAGACAACAACATTATGTGATCAAATACAAATAATCCACTTGTTAAACACAGCTCCACCAAGTGCACTTAATTATAACTGTGAAAAAAAAAATCGAATAGTATTTTATTTTTTTGAATAATAATTACAGATCGAAAATTTGAATATTCGTGCACATCCCTAATAGATAGATAGATAGATCCCAAACTTGAAATGAAATGTTTGAACTTTCTGTGTTGTATTGTATTTTATATGTGTTTTCCATGCCAACATTGTTAATAAAATGATCAAATGCATTCAGTGGCACTCATAATTTCTCTTTTTTTCACCGGAAAAAATTTGGCTAGTGGAAATTCTGATTGGCTGGTAACTTTAGAAAGTTACCAGCCACATTGGCTGGTGATCAAAAAAGTTAATTTAGAACCCTGGTTGTGTAATTAACTGTGTGCCTAATGATGATGATATAATGCTTTTTAATGAATGATGGTAAAAAAAATACATATCATTTTAATGAATTATATATGTATTAAATTACAATTAAGTTCTAAGTGTAATCTTAAATTTAGTTTTTTGCGCCCTACAGTGACTAATACTTTGCAGCTAATAGACATGTTCACGCTTTTTTCCCCAGTTAAAGGGATAGTTCACCCAAAAATTAAAATTAGCCCACGATTGACTCACCCTGAAGCCATCCTAGGTGTACATTACATTCTTCTTTCAGACTAATACAATCGGAGTTATTTAAAAAAACTATCCTGGCTCTTCCAAGCTTGATAATGAGAGTGAATGGCTGTTTGACTTAGAAAGTCCATCAAAGCGCATCTATTCATGATTAAAGAGCTCGACTCGGATCTCCAGGGGTCAATAAAGGTATTCTGAAGTGAAGCGATGCGTTTGTGTAAGAAAATATCCATATTTAAAACTATATCGAATAAAATAACTAGCTTTCCGCAGACAGCCGTATGTATCGACTAAAGAGTAATAATATTAATAATATTATTTGAACTTGACGCACAATGTAATGATCGCAATTTGACGCACATTGTGCGTCAAGTTCAAGGGTTACTCTTTTGGCGCAAGTCTTGACGTTGTGCGTCAAGTTCAAATATTACGGCTGTCTGCCGGAAGCTAGTTATTTTATTCGATAAAGTTTTAAATATGGATATTTTTCTTACACGAACGCAGCAGTGCGTAACGGCCGTTTCACACTGCATGCGTGAGCGGCGTGTATTTTTTCGGCGTGCATGTTAATCAATGAGTGCATTCACACCGGGAGCAGGAGCAGCGCGTGAGCGTCAGTGAAGCGGGGTTTTCGGCACCCAGTCTATTTTTGCTGCACTGCTCACGCTTAAAGTGAAAGGACATTTTTGATGGACATAATGAATATGATTTCACACAAAAAGTGCCTAAATGCACAGAATAAGCATGTCTAGTAAGTTTTAACAAGGCTACCTGTTTAAACTTGTTTTTAATTATTCAGTCTGGGTGAAAGTGGTGTATATAAAACTAAAGAAAACCAGAAAATATTATATATAAACTTTCTTTTAGTTTATGTACACAGAGACAGCTACATAGGCTAGCACAACCCAAATCAATCCAGAGTGTGTGGTTTTTTGTGTGTGTGTTTTGTTTTGTTTTTTATCGGTGGAGTTTGCAGTCTTGTAAACATATCGAAAGTATGACTTAAACTATTAGATTGGAGCTGTTTTCTGGGTTGTTTTGTTGTTTAACATTTATGTGCCAATGTTGTCCTACCTCCCCATAACAAACTATCAAGACTATCAATTTTATAAATTAACAACTTCTAAAAACAAATTGTGAAGAATTTGTCTTTGTAAAGAATTGCTCACTTATATGTAGCTTTGTAGCCGCTACTGTGACACTGTACAAAACCCTTCCAGTGTGAATACTCTCGCAACGATGTAGTTACATTGATGCGCTGCTCAAGCACCGCTCACGCTTGAGGTGTAAAACGGGCGTAAGCGCGACAACCCTCACATAATATTCTTCCTTTTAATGATAGATCTCTCATTAACCATGAATTTAATTATGGTTAATAAAGCATCATTCCCGGGTGACTTATTGTCTGTTTGTTTATACAATGAAATGCTTCATTTAAAGGTGCTCTAAGCAATGTCACATGTTTTTTTTTTTTTTTGGCTAATTTTTTTTTGGTCACATACAGGAAACATCTCACTATCCGCTAGCTGCCTGTCCCCTGAAAACACTGTAAAAAGACACGGTCTCTGCAGACACACCAGCCTCCACAAACAGCAACAAAAACTGTAGCAACCCGCTCCACGAAACACAAACTGTTCCAGCCAATAACCGTCAAGAACGATTTGGGGGTGGGTTTGGGGGCTTAGTGCGTTGAGGAGGGAGGGTCTAGCTAGCCTCCGTTTTGTTTGACAATACTTTAAACGTCAACTAGAAGTGACGTCACCCGACATCGCTTAGAGCACCTTTAAATAAACCTCCTGGTCACACATTTCCAGTGACGTGCGGTGATGTCTTAAAGAGGCTAGGCACTGAGTTATGAAAGCCAGATTACTTGATTTATTGTTTAGGCTAAAATAATACGTAATAACAGTAAGCGTTACGCACAAGCGCGGCATATAAAGAAATATACAAATCAGGATGTCTCTCTCTCTCTCTCTCTCTCTCTCTCTCTCTCTCTCTCGCACGCGACACACACACACACACACACACACACACACACCACACACACACACACACACACAAAGCGCGGCACAGGCACACACCGGTAAAGATGTTCACTCCAGCATCAGAATGCAACCATTCTTAATCATTGCACATTCTTAATCATTGCACAGCGGCCAGCTATGGAGGCAAATGGCTTGCATTAATTCAACCACATTTATCAATTCAATATTAAGCCCAAAATAGTATTTGACTCACCAATCGGTAGATTATGTGTACATAAAACCCATCCGCCGCTCTTTCCTCGTGAAGACAACATAGCCAATCGTTTTCTTCCATACCAGTCTGTTTGAAACGACCGAACACTTTTTGAGCCCTTTTGCTGCACTAGTCAATCTAAGGCTGGCGTAGACCTCACTCTTGCTAATAACTCAGATTTTGAATTAAAATCAAGCTTGGAATAATTTCTTAACTCTGTGATCACGGTGCTGTCATTTTGACTTTGAATTCGGCGGGGATTAGGCGTAGGCTAGCTGTGGTGACGTCAGCTGCGCAAATGTCCAGGAATATCTCGATTTTAATTGGTCCATGTCTGATCTGTAACGGAGATGATTACGGGCATACCACATTTACGTCCAAAGGCACAGTTGAGTTGTGCTTTTTGACGTACATGTTGAAGAATACAGGATCGAAGTGCGCATGCGCAACATTTTTTTTTCGCTTGTCGTCTGCAATGAATGGACCGCATAAGCACTGCTTATTCAGACGATTGTTTTTTATTTGAGTATGCGTAACTGCTACATTTGTCATCGTAACGTCTAAACAATTGGAATAACACACATATTGCATATATAAATCGCAAGAATAAACAGTAAAAATACAAATACAAGTTTATTATTTAATAAACATTTTATTTTTGCATTTTGGCAGGGTAGGCAGTGCCTAGCTTGCCTACCCAGACCGCACGTCACTGCACATTTGAATAGAAGACTCACTCAATTTGTAATTATAAGAAAATAATTTCTAGTAAAATTCTGCCACAATTTAGCATTTTCTGTTAACTGTCCATTGATATTCGAGGGAACTTGCGAAGCGTCAACGACGCTTTGGGAACGCCCCTGCATGAATGCGTCTGAGCACTCGTAACAACTAGTCCAATGGCGAGAATGAGCGTCACGGGTGGGTGACATCATCACCAGGAAAGGATAAAAGCACATCCGGAATCGCACCGCTTTCGCTTCTGTGCCTCAGCAGCACTCTGTGTTACTCTGTCTGTCTTATTTATTGTTGTCTGTCACGTTACACCAAGCAGCTCCAATTTATATGTGAAATGGCGACCAAACAATTATTCAAGCAGTGAGTTCCTCCGTGTCCTCATTTCCTTACGGGTGGGGATACACACAAGCTTTGTGTAATCTGTTGGTGAGCGGAGCATGCTCTGTCAGCCTCCGAGGGGTCTGACTGCGAGCATTGTGAGAGGCTGCCGCTCTCGCCTGCCACTCTTCGAGGAGGGTGTTCAGGTGAGTGTTCCCTGCGGTTCGGGCCCAGAAGCTCTTATCGTGGGGATCGCAAATGGATCTCACGGTGGGTTTTGAGATGGGCCCCGCCCTTTCTCAGCCTTTACCCGTGAGATCCAGCTCTCCGGAGCCGAAAGCCCGCCCAGCGGTTCCTTCTGCTTAGGAAGAGGCTCTAGTTCTTTTGGAACTAGACGTGTTGAGCATCGATATGGGGGAAGAAGAAACGCCAGCTTCTTCCCCAGCGCATGAGGAGCTGGTTGAGGTACTTTATCGCGCTGTGTCGAAATTAAATATTGACTGGCCAGTCGAGAAGCAAGGCACCAAACTACAGTTACTATAGAAAATTACTGGTCTAAAAAAATTGCATATAGAAAATTATTTAAATGTGATTCCCTTTACAAATTATTCTTCAATTGCAAGCATCTTTAAATATTACAATATACATTTCACACTTGACAGGAAGTATTAATGACACTATTAATGAAGGATAATTAGCATGCACATCTCATGAATGGTTAGATCTGCCTCTAATGGGATGTCATTTTCATGATGGCCCAGTTAAAACAGGACATTGAGAGGTAGTGCCCAAATCCAGGAACTGGCATGTCGTCTGGGCACCATCAGATGATGTTATAATCTTTTCTTCATCACTCCATAGATGCGCGTATACTGCGTTCCAGTGGGATGGAGGTTTAGTCCTGTCACTGCATGATCAACCCAGCAGGAAGTCCCCTCCAGCGAGACATACTCCATCATAGCTTGGAAAAACTCCCAGTTAGACTCGCCAATGAGTCGCAGCGGTCAGGAAAGAACCTTGTTTTTAATAGATGAGCATTTTATAACAGTTCTTGTGCCATTCCTGGTCTGCCCACATAAAAAGATCCAGTTTCTTTCCTGAAAATCGGAATGATGTGTAGTGTGAGGTTTTTCAAGGAAACATCTACTTCATGCATGACAATCTTGTCACAGAGAATACAATTACTCCACCACAAACAGAGACATTGAATGTAACTGGGTTTTGGCCAAGAACCCATCAGAACTTAAAGAACCATCTCTGAATATGAACCTGTTAACCTGTCATGGGCCCGCCGGCAGGCCCATTTGCCATTGCATGTTTAAAAGAGCTTGGAAATTATTTTGGGGGAAAAACAGGTTTTCTTTCGTTTCCTGAAAAGTAACACTTTTGGACATACAAGGCTTCCGTCCGACAGCGTTGATAAAGATTGTGTTGGTGTTCGAATGTAAATGTAAAAATTTCACAGTACAATGCTAGGAGTAAAAAAAACTGCTACCATCCTTTTCCTAAACTGATTGTAAAAACAAAGTGAGATTTTCCAAAACTCGAGTATTAAAATGTTCAGCAATAAATAGCCTCTGCTTGTCTTCTTCTTCCAAGGCCCTCCTAGATCTTGTTGTTCCTGTTGCTACTTGCTCCTGCTCAATGTATGCTGATTACAGCCGGGCTGAATGGTATTTATTTTAATGACACAATATAATTAACTGCGTTCGCCATGACGTTATTCAAATTCAACTGGCCTCAACTCGCGAGTTGCGAGATGTCCCAACAGTCTCTCTCGCTCTCGTTCTTTTTTATTTCTATTTTTTAATCACATTTGATAAAGATATTATAGTAGCGTTTCATTTTTTTCTTGTTGTTCAAATTCAAAATTGTTTTCAAATATTATTTGTCACTTAATCTTAAAGATTTTTAATAGTGTATGTTTGTTCCCACCAATACATACAGTCGGCAACGCCTCATAGTTGGGGGCGTGGTCGGTGTGGGGGAAAACACCGTGAGCATCGTGTGTATTTGAATGACAAAAATGTCTTATTGTGAAGCATTGTCGACCGGCAACGATACATTGCAAAATTAACTGCTATAGGATATGATTGCCTTTATTTAATCAAAAACTGGGTCAATGACCCAACCAAATGGCCAGAGGTGTCATTTCCAGATATATTTTGTTATCTGGTTGAATCTCCAGGTAAGACATCGCGGTAGCTATCGGTAACATTAGCCTATAATAACTCAATCATATGTTGCACACTATAATTCCATAAAACCTTGTCACTTACCAATTGTACATATGCTTCACTCCAAACTTTTTTATAATGCTTTTGTAAAACGGTGATCAGTAGTACGAGGTACTGTGCTGACAGGTTCACGGCTGGCGTCGTTATTTCTTTTACTGTCTATGGTCATTAGCGATTGGCCTATCAAGCCAATCTTCAGCTGATAACGCTAATGTGAATGAGACATCACTTATCAAAAACAACCATTGGAACCAGCTTCCAGAAGAGATCAGATGTGCTCCTACAGTAGTCACATTCAAATCCAGACTCAAAACACATCTGTTTAGCTATGCATTTACTGAATGAGCACTGTGCCACTGACTGTTTTTACTGTACTTTATTTTATTTTTTATTCTAAACTGTTTTAATTATTCTTATTTGTTTTATTTTATTTTCTCCTATGTAAAGCACTTTGAATTACCATTGTGTATGAAATGTGCTATATAAATAAACTTGCCTTGCCTTGCCTTGCCATGGCTGGTATAAAAAACTTCAAAGGTCTTTTTCTCAGTTTCTTTGTTTGCGTAGTTACTGCACTTTGCCTTTGTATGGCAGTGTAGTGCAGAGCATGGTTGTCACAGTGTCTGGATGTGTGCTGGATCTTTGCATTGACGGAGTCCTTCAGTCACGTTCCACACACGGGAGACAGGAGTTAGATCCAAAAGCAGTATTTAATAGGGTAATCCATAAATCATACTCCAGTCCAAGCAAAGGTCAAAATCCAAAAGGCAATCCAACACAAGAAACAAAACAAGAAACAGGCATCAGAAGTGCAGTGGCATTAAACAAGGACTCCGTAACAAACACTAACACAGACAGGGAATATATACACACAGAACACAGAACAAGGTGATGGAAAACAGCTGAGTGCAATAATCAGATAAGTGACAGAACAGAATGCTGGGAATTGAAGTCTAATGTGAATGACACCGTGAGAACGAGGACCTCTAGCGATAACTCAGGCAAACACAACCAGACACTGTGACAATGGTAGCTAGGTGGAAATGTGACGGAAGCCCCCCCTCCCAGAAGGCACATCCTCACGCTATATAACATCTCTGGGGTGGGAGTGTGTGGCCCATATGGAGCTCCAGGGCGGTGCTGGTTCAGGTGGCCAGGACGGAACGGTCATTCAGGCGGCCAGGGCGGAGACAGCCCTTCAGATGGCCAGGGCGGAGCAGGCCCTACAGGCGGCCAGGGTGGTGACGGCCCCTCAGTCGGCCAGGGTGGAGCCGGCAGCTCGGGAGACCCGTTCAGAGCCGGCAGTTCGGGTATAACACTGAGACATAACATGTCATTTCAATGAAGATTGTAACACTGATTTATATTGTAAAAGCAGAAAGACAAATAAAGAGGAGTTAATCCACTGATGGACTAAACAGTAGGCTACCAATTTAAATTTCTCAGCGTAACCAGAGGTGGTAATCCAGCCTTGCCATGGAACATACAATGATGTTTTTGATATCTAAAGGTTAAAACCAGTAGTAAAATGTAAAGCACTATATATGAAAGATATTTTTTATTTATATATATTGTACAGAGTCATTCCAATATAGCAGATCTCCATAGTCTATTAATGGTAAAAATGTTGCAGACACCAAGTATTTTATAGCACTAGAAAAAAATTAAATTATAATTCTAAAGTAAACCCCTAATTTAAGTTAAGTGTAAGTTTAAAAACAAATTTATCAGTATGAAAATTGAAAGATAAGTGATTACCAAAAAGAATACCCAAATACTTAGCAACACATTACTGTGTATGTCAATAACATCCCTTTATTACAGAAGACATAGAATGACTAAATGACATAATGGGTTTAATGAGTGTAAAGGATCAACCAGTAACAGTCATTCATAGGTGAAACGGACAGCAACATATTCGTATAGTGTGTGTTCGTTGGATAAACAACCATTACATATTAACATTGCAGTTAACGCTTTACCCCCTAAAATTGACATCTACTGCATGTTTTTGTGCACTTTTAATGTGGTGTTCTGCATGAATAAAGACCCCCCCCCCCCCCCCCCCCCATCATTTATCTCTGTTGAGTAAAATGAACATTGAACTTCACCCAATAAAATATATATTGTCTTTTTTCTTTTACATTTCTGAATCCCTTACAACAACTGGGCATTAAATATTTATTCATTAATATGTGTTATTTAAGTATATTTTATTTAGGTGCAAATACTTTTTATATTTCGACCTTGAATTCCACACAAACAGGGCTGAGATGGTAAAATGGAAGATGATTTGCATGTGTGCTGAAGAACATGTTGACACCCCAGAGTAAATAAATTTCTTTGGCAAGCAAAAAGAAAAAAGAAAAAAAAAGGATTAACATATCTGGACTTAACTTATTTGATCCTGTGAGAATCATCAATATTAAATAGTAAGAGTGTGAAAGTGCTGACGAGGGTTTTCAGTGGAAGGACTAACTACTGTGTTTTAAGACTCCAGATAAAGAGGTGCGACTCAGAATTTTAAAAGAACATAATGAGTGTTTTACTCCCGTGTGTAGTTTTTACAGATTTAATTCACCCCGCACCTCCCCCATTTCTTTTAAGTGTTCTTATATAATTATATTTCATCTACCTATTTAAGTGAGCAGAAATCAATGCTTTGGATAATCAGGACTTGATTTGAACTCCTTTGTCACAGGTTTTATGGGTGATTACAAGTTTTAAAAGACATGTCAGGCATTACTGTTTTTTTCTCCAGTCTTTTTTCTTCAGTATTAAATAATTAATTGTCAGTTATGTAAATAAACTGTTTATTTACCTGTGGTTTTAGAAGCATGTGGCACTATAACTGTGTTTCTTTCCAAAATGTTTCTGAAAATTGTACTAAAGAAAATGCAAATTACTGTGAGTTTTTACGTCACGCGCATTGTCCATCTTGTCATGATGTAGCAACTTGCTTCAGGGAAAGTTTGTTTTTTTTCTGTAACAGAACAGTAATACATTGTTAATCATGCCAGAAGATTTCACAGAAGAAATGATGTGATTGTTTGTCGGCCCTTCTGTCGCAGACATGAAACCATTCGACAAACCCATGAGCATGAGAAAATTAAGTTTCATAAGTGCAGTAACATGTAACAAAAGCATTTTTAGAACTGTGACTATGATATGTCAATAATAACTAAATTATATACCTTGTCTGGGCTTTTGGAATGAAAAGTGTCTCATCTGGCTTGTGACCTTAGACGGCCAGTAGGCTGTTTTTGTTGTTTGCTGTTTAACTAGCATGAAGAAAATACCACAAGGAAATGTTCTTGCTCGTGTTTTTCTTGCTACTGTTCAGGCATTATTTTTCTAAGAGAAAATGTTCACAAAGTACAATCATAAAGTGTCCCAGTGCTTACTGTCGTGTGAACATGCAAAAATACCTTGATTCTCTCTAAACTTTTATCTTTTGTTTTAATTTTAATAGCTAAAAGAAATATAAATACATTTGGAAATATTATCATTTTAATATTATTTGTTAAATAATATAAAAATATATTTACAGCATTTCACATTTATGTCATCATGGGGAGCATGTAACTGGACAGAAAGGTTAATATGTGCACTTTAATATTAGCATATTTAATAGCATCTTTCAACACAATCTTTATAACTAGTAATAATAATAATAATTCATTACATTTATATAGCGCTTTTCTGGACACTCAAAGCGCTTTACATAGAAGGGGGGGAATCTCCTCAACCACCACCAATGTGCAGCATCCACCTGGATGATGCGACGGCAGCCATATTGCGCCAGAACGCTCACCACACACCAGCTTACTGGTGGAGAGGAGACTGTGATGAAGCCAATCAGTATATATGGGGATGATTAGGAGGCCATGATGGACAGAGGCCAAGGGCCTAATTTGGCCAGGATGCCGGGGATACACCCCTACTCTTTATCGAAGGACATCCTGGGATTTTTTGGTGACCACAGAGAGTCAGGACCTCGGTTTAACGTCTCATCCGAAGGACGGAACCAAGCGTAGCAGTGGTATGATACATAATACTTGTACGAAAATACATAATACGTGGAACCCCATATGAAACTGGTGCACGAGGTGATAAATAATTGCCTGTCTCTACGGAGAAGGTTCGATCCTTTAAATAGTGATCTGAGAAGCAACATTTTATTCAGAGATGCAACTGAGAAAATAAAATATTAGAACAATGTAGAATGCGCTGAATCTATAGCGCAGCCAACCCTGATTTTAAGTAATTTTGAATGCCTTGATTAGCTGGTTCAGGTGTGTTTGATTAGGGTTTGGAGCTAAACTCTGCAAGACAGCCCTATTATAATCTGTGCAGAGTAGATTATTCACGGAATAATCAAAAAAGGTGATATCAGTCACATGAATGAATGCAAATGTTTTTCAGAACCTCCTTCTGCAACATGTGGTTCCTTCCCTGCAAGAATCTCCCAATCAGCCCGCTATTTCCATGCAAGACAATGCCCCGTCACACTGCAAAATGGGTAAAGGAGTTCATTGAAGCTCAGAAAATTGAAATAATGAAATGGCCAGCCCAGAGTACTGATATAAACCTGATTGAAAATCATTGGAAAATCCTTGGCGACAAAGTTATGGCTAAGAAACCCACTACAGTTACCGAACTTTGGAAGAGACTGGAAGAAAAGTAGACCAAGATCACTCCAGAGCAGTGTGAGAATCTAGTGATGTCCAGTGGCCGCAGATGTGCTCAGGTCAGTCAAAGCAAGGGCCTATACACTTCCTACTAAATTTTGACTCCTGGAAGCCTAACATTTTTGTTGTAATGCTTGCTTTTGTGCTGCAGTCAGTCAGTCAGTCAGTCATATTTATTTATAGAGCACATTTAAAAACAACAGCTGTTGGCCAAAGTGCTGTACAAGTGTAAACATGTATCCATAAAAAAAATAAAACAACAAATAAACAATGCACAAAACAATGCAATACCACTACAGCCGCTTATGACCATAAGCACCAGTAAATAAGTGGGTTTTAAGCAACGATTTAAAATCAATGTAGATTCCTTCGGATGAGACGTTAAAATCTAAACCAGATTAGCAATGAAGCATATTCTCTCACTAATATACAATCAACATAAAAACGTGTTTATTTAATCATACAACTAATATAATGTATTAGAAGACAATGAGTTCTTATTAACTTTTAGATCTGATTAAATAAACACGTTTTTATGTTGATTGTATATTAGTGAGAGAATATGCTTCATTGCTAATCTGGTTTAGTCAACTATGTTTATGCACATTGGACATTGGCTATGCTCATCTTTGCACGCTCCTTTTATCTTGAGTAAAACAGCTCATTTCTTTCACGTAGCTCGATCTGAACCGGAAGCGATGCAATCTGTTTTACAGAATACGGAATTACTTTACATCAGAAACACTGCACAGAAATGGAAACTGAACCTTTCAAATTATACTTTGTTCTCAAATTGTTAATGTTAACAACATCAGCATTGTGTGACTAAATTTAATGTGTATTATGGCTACCTGTAGTTCAGTTTCCATTTCTGTGCAGTGTTTCTGATTGCCATACCAATAAATTAATATTTCTTTACTGGTTTTCTTTGAAATAAGAAAAAAAACGTATATGTAATCCGATGCATATTTAAAACTGGAATATATATAATTTTGGAGGAGGCGGTTGGTTTTCTTGGAGTAGAGGTGAATTGCTCCCCCTCATAGCTAGCACAAAATAATTCATATTTACCATAATAGCAAAACGAAAAAGCCACAACAAAGGAAACTCCGTAACTGTGTGAAAGCGAACAAGTGTGCTACTGTTACACGATTGAACTATTGATGTCCTACCTGTCCAACAGAAAAAAATCCGTCTCTGCGTCCGTTTTGAACCCCTTGAAATCACGGAAAATCCCTGTTGATGTTTATCCTTGTTTTCGTGTGGGCCGGTTGCTGTCTCTTTTTTTCTCTACCCACTCCGAAGTCCGAATTATTTTACAACTGGACTGGTGAATCTCCAGTTGTCACTGGTTATTGTCATTTGAACTTTTTTGGATCTGCCATAAGTTTAATTATTTAAAGTGCTGTGAGAAAAGGCTAAACATTTCCACCTCCAGCATCCTCAAACGCAATATAGCCTACTAGCCGAGACTCCTCCTTTATGTGTACAGATGTGACGTAATGACGCAAAGACATGCTCGAATTTCCCGCGGAAATCCACCAGTACCACTGGAATTAAAATCATTATTACAAGCTAATCGTTTTGAATCGAGCAAAGGCAAGCAGATATTTTCGAACACTGGCTGGTTATGTTTTTTTTAATTATTATTATTTTGGATAATTTTTAACCCAAAAAAGTTACGGACTGGAGCTTTAATAGTTAAATGTTTTTTAACTGCAAAAAACTTTTCATTACTGGTTTAATAGTCTCAGCCTCAGACGTCACGCCCACGGAACGTTGGCTAAACGTCTGATGCATATGGTACACTTAACTGGAAACACTTCAGGAAGATCGAAGTCGTCATCTGATTGGTTGAATTTTATCGGATTTCCGGGGGGCGCGAGTGTCGCGTTTATTTTCGGTCCGCCGGGAAACAAAGCGCAGACGTGTGATTGCGGAAGAAAAACTGATGTGTTTACATGAGTGACAATGAGCATATATTAATATCAGCTAAACGTAGGATTCTCAAAAGTATGCGAGGTTCACGGCATAGACTCTTTAAGAGATGTCCAGGAGTTTTGCACGCCGACTTGTTGCATGCCGGTCTGTTGTTGTGGGGATATTTCCATGCCCAGAAACGTGACGCTGAACGAAACGAACTGTAATTGGTTGTTTGACATGTCGGTCAAATGGCCTTATGGGCGGGCCTTGGCCAAAGAAAGCTGCTATGAATTCCAGGCCTTCAGCCGTCAGTCTGAAGGTCTGGCTACGCGAGACTACTGGTTTAAGGACTTTCCCACTTGTATTGCCAACTGATCATTTCGAGGAGATGAGAGATGCAGGCATTGCTAAAAAAAAAAAAAAAACCTGGACAGACTCTTTTAGAGCGATGGCGCACACTCTGAATGCCATTAATTGCCAGTCTTTCTCTCCATGACGGCTTCTTCCAAAGGAATCTTTTTTTCTCTTTGAATAGCCAGCCTGCAGGGTTGATAGCGAGCTGGCTGGCGCTTCCTTTAGCCTGTGGTCATAGGAAAAGCCACGCAGTAGCTACATAACGACTAGTGTCTGAGAGCATGGCTAATTTTTATGTTTTTTTTTTTTTTCCTTTTGCTTTGCTTTGCATGTTTTTTTGTTTTTTTTTTTACAGACTGCAAGTTAATGCAATGCCTTCTGCATGTCCCATTCAAAGATTGTATCTTGAGTTCTTACAGCTGCTTGTAAATTTCATAAAACATGAAATAACATTTAGTCAATTAGATGTAAAAAGACACGTAAATTGGCTGGGCTAGAAAGGTGAAATGAAGAGATGGTGTCAACATAAAAACATCTGCATTCAAGAGAATAGTACAAGAAACTCAGCAAGACCTCTGATGAAATAAATATCTAACTGACAGACTATACACAATCACTTTGTAATAGTAAACATGTCTCGGCGTGGGTGGATCACAGAATGGCAATTATATATATAATATATAATTATATATTAATACAATAATATTAATACAAATGATTTATTTAGGGTTTAGTTTTAGTCGCTTTATATTATGAACAGATTTAATATTGTTTTTTTATTCATAAATAAACATTGATCAGCAAACATAGACAAAAGCATAACCGAACCTGCTTGACATGCAAGAACAAACCTCTTGCGGAAGCTCAAATGTGCTGCATAACACACGCGAATGAACTTGGTTCTTGCTTGTTGTCTGCTGTCTGCAGCGGGAGAGAAAGACAGGAGAAGAGTGGTGAATAAGTAGGTCAAGTGTAAAATGACAAACACCTGTGTCTTGTTGCAGTAATTGGCGTGGAGAGACCAGATAAAAGCCACCGGGAAACAGGAAGCAGGGAGAGAGGCTTGTGTGCTGTGAATGCTCTGGAGATGCATCCATGTCTAAGGTGGGGCCACAGGACGACCCCAAGGCCTTTATCGACCTGTTAGAGAAGACAACCGAGTTATGTGACCAAGTGTCCACTGGCCGGTGCCCTCACCCCACTTCTCTCGGGAGAGGCGCAAGTAGCAGAACCTCCTGGTCTATGATTACCTGAAAAGAGCCATCCTGCAGTGGATCGGCCTGAGCCTGGAACAAAATTACCAGCGGTTCTGGTCTCTGGATCTGGGTGAGAGCGGACAGCCCTTTGGATGGCTCAACATCTCTGGGACGCATGTCGCACCTGGTTGTTGTCTGGTCGAAGCGACGTCAAGCAGACCATTGACCTAGTGGTACTGAAGCAATTTATTCCAAGAAAGATTGCAGAGTGCGTTCAGTGCCACCAACCAACATGGCTGGACCTGGCCATTCAACTGACAGAGGACCAGATGGTGGCATGCCCCGTGGTCGGCGAAACCCCTACCAGCTGTGTCTCTCACCCCTCTCCTGTGATTTCTCCCTCTACCTCTTCCTCTTGACCTATCCCTTTTCCTAGATCCAATCCCAGTATCCCTCCTCGAGCCCTAAGGGCAGGGTGGGCAGGCTTTAGAGTCTCCCACAGGCCAGAGAATACGGCCCAGGGGGTAGGGTTGGTCAGTGCTGGCACAGCGTCAGCTCCCTTTTCTCCGGTCTCTCCATGTCAATTCCCTGACCCACTTCCTGTCACTAGGGTGGGGGGTGGGGGGAGTCTGGGCCAGCCAGTTGGTGTTGCGGGGACCCAAGACACTATTGACAAGTGTCCAGTAATAGAGGTGGGGATTCTGTTCCGGGCTTCAGATGCAAGGCAGGCTGCCCCAGGTAACTCTTAGATTTAGCATTATGGTAATTTGGTTTAAAGTCAAAGTAAGTTCAATTGGGAATGACATGAGGCCAAAATAAATTATGATTACATAATTTTTTTTTTTTTTTTTTTTGGTAAGTGGGTGGTTGACGTGACGCTCAATTTTTGTGTTCATAGTGACAAATATAAATAAAAATGTATAATATTTCATTAAAATATCTGTTTTTATATACAGTTTAATCTTCCAGAACTAATACATCTGTAATTAATGAGCATTATAATTCAAATATGTAAATATTTTGTTTTAAACATGACATTTGTCCACTGGCGTGACTGTCCAGGGTAGCGTTCCTTATCTTAAAACTACTATAATTAAATGAAAAATAAGTCTAATATACATTAAAATACTTGAATAGATATTATAGTAGTGTTAACTTAATGGAACTTAAGGTTATAAGTCTTAAGGTCCCCATTTAGAATAATTATGACACATTACATTTTGTCCGCAAAACTGGTGTCCACCTGGTGTGACGCCATTCTGTAGATATAAAACCGGCATTAATTTGGGCACCCTATTACTGAGAGGGGCCATTCTTCATCCAGGAAGTACAGTAGACCTCACTGGAGCACATGGACTGCACACAAGGTGAGTTCTGTCTCAAATATTTTGATAATATTGCTATTTCTGTGCACTGCTGGAAATGGGATCCATTATGCAGTCCTTTGGTGTGACGTAATTTAAGTATTGATCTGAAAATTTTCATCAATTTATATAGATTGACTATTGAAAATAATGTAAACCTTAACGCTGTTAGTCAGGATTGAAGACTGTCTCTCATATAGCTAGGCCGCAAACTGGCCTTCATCTTGAATACGTCCACTGGTGTGACAGCACTGTCCTATAGTGTGACATGAAATCAGCGTCACACTGGTGGAAATGGCTGTCACACCAGTGGATGTAGGCTCTATCACGGGGTGGGTTATTCTTCATTTGTGATGGCAAGTGGTGTCCCTCTACTTTACAACATAATTATTAATATTTCCAGAATATCCCCTGATCTTGAAATCATCATGATGGCAGCCTCCATTTTAGAAAAGTCTGGATTTAGGCTAATTTGTCTGTGGTGTAACTGTCTTTCCTGGTAACACCACAGACTCTATAGTAACTCCGAAGACAATATACCAGTAATGTTGTATTTTTAATAAAACACATAGGACATCAGTAATCAATTATATAATTGTATCTCTCTTGTCAGGTATGGCCAGATTAACTGCTGCTGAAAAGCAGCGTCTTTATAGACAGCGCAGAGATGCAGACCCAGTTCGAAAAGCAGAGTTCCTTCAAAAGAAACAGCAGACCTATTTAAAAAACATTCAGTGGAAAACAAGACTGAGATTAGGAGATCTTCCAGAAAGGGGAAAGAGACTAGCAAGGAAGAACTGGAGAATATACACTCACCTAAAGGATTATTAGGAATCAACCCATCTAATCAACCAATCACATGGCAGTTGCTTCAATGCATTTAGGGGTGTGGTCCTGGTCAAGACAATCTCCTGAACTCCAAACTGAATGTCAGAATGGGAAAGAAAGGTGATTTAAGCCATTTTGAGTGTGGCATGGTTGTTGGTGCCAGACGGGCCGGTCTGAGTATTTCACAATCTGCTCAGTTACTGGGATTTTCACGCACAACCATTTCTAGGGTTTACAAAGAATGGTGTGAAAAGGGAAAAACATCCAGTATGCGGCAGTCCTGTGGGCGAAAATGCCTTGTTGATGCTAGAGGTCAGAGGAGAATGGGCCGACTGATTCAAGCTGATAGAAGAGCAACTTTGACTGAAATAACCACTCGTTACAACCCAGGTATGCAGCAAAGCATTTGTGAAGCCACAACACACACAACCTTGAGGCGGATGGGCTACAACAGCAGAAGACCCCACCGGGTACCACTCATCTCCACTACAAATAGGAAAAAGAGGCTACAATTTGCAAGAGCTCATGAAAATTGGCCAGTTGAAGACTGGAAAAATGTTGCCTGGTCTGATGAGTCTCGATTTCTGTTGAGTCAGAATTTGGCATAAACAGAATGAGAACATGGATCCATCATGCCTTGTTACCACTGTGCAGGCTGGTGGTGGTGGTGTAATGGTGTGGGGGATGTTTTCTTGGCACACTTTAGGCCCCTTAGTGCCAATTGGGCATCGTTTAAATGCCACGGCCTACCTGAGAATTGTTTTTAACCATGTCCATCCCTTTATTGCCACCATATACCCATCCTCTGATGGCTACTTCCATCAGGATAATGCACCATGTCACAAAGCTCGAATCATGTCAAATTGGTTTCTTGAACATGACAATGAGTTCACTGTACTAAAATGGCCCCCACAGTCACCAGATCTCAACCCAATAGAGCGTATTTGGGATGTGGTGGAACGGGAGCTTCGTGCCCTGGATGTGCATCCCACAAATCTCCATCAACTGCAAGATGCTATCCTATCAATATGGGCCAACATTTCTAAAGAATGCTTTCAGCACCTTGTTGAATCAATGCCACGTAGAATTAAGGCAGTTCTGAAGGCGAAAGGGGGTGTTCCTAATAATCCTTTAGGTGAGTGTATAAGGCAGAATACAGGGCAAGAAAGCAGAGAGAGATGTATTCACTGAAGATAAACAGATTTTTTTTTTTACTATATTTTTTGTATTAAATAAGTTTGTGGATACATTATTTATTCACTGAAGATGTTCTGAATTTTTTGTTGTTGAATGTTTTGTTAAATAGGTCTGTGGATACATGTTTTATTCACTGAAGATTTTCAAATTTTTGTATTCTTTATTGAAACAGATTCAAACATTTTGATTGCAACACAATCCATTGTGCAGACAATTTTTGAGAAACTGAGAAACAGGTTGTAGGTTGTTTTAATTATATTTGTTAATGCAGTTTTTTTTTCTAAATGTTATTTTATCAGAGCAATTCCTTCTTGTAATCCTACTCATGATGAACTTCATTTTTTTGCTCAATAAACTTTTAATTGTTAAACCTTTTATGCAATATTACATCTGTGGTGTTACTTCAAAACGTATCCGACATTACTTTCCTTCAGAGCCATTTAATCTTATAATTTAATGTTTTTTAGACTGTAAATTGGTTTTAATATTTTAGAATAAAGACTATAAAGGCAGCACAGACCATTTTTCCTGCCTTTTTATGTATATACATTTTTTAAAAAAAGAAACAATTCTTGTTGTCCAATGGTGTGACGGAATGTCCTGTGGTGTGACAAACTGAATTATACGTGTAAAAGGCATTTTAATGCACAAATTACTATAAAAAGTGTTGAATAGTATAATAATGATATCATCACTATGCACATATAAGGATGAAATGAAGCTTCATTAGGTTTTATACTAATTATAATGAATATAATCCAGACGTTTGGGTAAAGTCCCTATGTGTACATCTTATAGTAGGATAATAACATGATTGTGAATTTTTATTGGTTACTTTTGATGTGGGAATATAGTTAGGACAAATTGATAAGGATTGTGCATATTTGTCTTATCTGTCACACAATCTCTAAATTAAATATTAACATTAAAAATGTTGTCACACCGGTGGACAATATGTGGGACTATCACACATAAAAAGTTAATAAAATGCTAAATAAATAAAGAATTAGAACGGGACACATTCAGTTTTCAGTTGTTCACATATCAAGCAATATAATTATATGTCATTTGACATACTGTCAGGGTTGGGTGCAGGTGACTGAAGACGAGGGCACGGAATTTCAAAGATAATATATTTAATGACAAAATGAAACTTTCCAAAATGAAACAAGAACAAAACTCCAGGACTTCAAGGTTCACACACAACCATACATAGACGACGATCGACCAACACTGAGGGAAAACACAGGGCTTAAAAGAACTGAACCAAACAAGATAATTAACTGAAAACAGGTGCAGAAAATTGACACAAACGAGGAGCGGGAAAACTAACAGGACTAAACCAAAAATCACAAAAGACAGGGGAAGACAAGATACAAAACAGAACAGAACACATCAAAACGTGACAGTACCTCCCCCCTCCCCGAAGGCGCGTCCTCGCGCCGTATAACATCCAAAGGGGTGGGAGGGTGGGCGCCCTGGAGGCTGACGAGGGCATGGTGCAGGTCCAGGAAGCCTCCAGGGCGGAGCAGGCTGTGGGCGTGGCCACGACGGTGCAGGCTGTGGGCGTGGCCACGACGGTGCAGGCTGTGGGCGTGGCCAAGGCGGAGCAGGCTGTGGGCGTGGCCAAGGCGGAGCAGGCTGTGGGCGTGGCCACGACGGTGCAGGCTGTGGGCGTGGCCACGACGGTGCAGGCTGTGGGCGTGGCCAAGGCGGAGCAGGCTGTGGGCGTGGCCATGACGGTGCTGTGAGACTCTCGGGCGTCCAGGGCGGAACTGTGAGACCCTCGGGCGTCCAAGGCGGTGCAGGCTCTTCAGGTGGCCACGGCGGTGAAGACCCTTCAGGTGGCCGTGGTGGTAAAGACCCTTCAGGTGGCCATGGCGGTGTTATCTTTTCGGGCCTCCGTGGATCTTTGGCCGGCCACGGCGAAGGCGTATGGCGCCCCCCCAAAATTTTCTTGGGGAGGACAGGCTCATGATCGGGAACTGACTTGACATCAACGGGCGCTGGGTCAACGGGTTCTGGGTCAACGGGCTCTGGGTCTGGGTCAACGGGTTCTGGGTCTGGGTCAACGGGCTCTGGCTCTGGCTCTGGGTCAACGGGCTCTGGCTCAACGGGCTCTGGCTCTGGCGCTGGGTCAACGGGCTCTGGCTCTGGCGCTGGGTCAACGGGCTCTGGCTCTGGCGCTGGGTCAACGGGCTCTGGCTCTGGCGCTGGGTCAACGGGCTCTGGCTCTGGCGCTGGGTCAACGGGCTCTGGCTCTGGCTCTGGCGCTGGGTCAACGGGCTCTGGCTCTGGCGCTGGGTCAACGGGCTCCGTGCTGGATTGGACCAGCATATCAGGAAACTCGGGGCTGGACGGGACCAGCATATCAGGAAACTCAGGGCTGGACGGGACCAGCATATCAGGAAACTCGGGGCTGGACGGGACCAGCATATCAGGAAACTCGGGGCTGGACGGGACCAGCATATCAGGAAACTCGGGGCTGGACGGGACCAGCATATCAGGAAACTCGGGGCTGGACGGGACCAGCGGTGAAGGCTTGATTGGGCTGGACGGGACCAGTTGTGAAGGCTCTGGGGAAAGAAGCTCTGGAAGGTCGTCAAACGGATCAAATGGTTGGCTGGATGGAACCAGTGGTGCAGGCTTGGCTGGGCTGCCCGGAATCAACCCAGGCTCGAAGAGGGGCCTGATTGGAGAGTGGTGTCCACCACCCCTACTGCGGCCTCCACGGGTCCCACGAAATATGGCCATCCGGGTTCCCACATAACGCTGGCTCATCCTTTAGCTCTTTTAAGGTGTACGGTCGATCGTTCTGTCAGGGTTGGGTGCAGGTGACTGAAGACGAGGGCACGGAATTTCAAAGATAATATATTTAATGACAAAATGAAACTTTCCAAAATGAAACAAGAACAAAACTCCAGGACTTCAAGGTTCACACACAACCATACATAGACGACGATCGACCAACACTGAGGGAAAACACAGGGCTTAAAAGAACTGAACCAAACAAGATAATTAACTGAAAACAGGTGCAGAAAATTGACACAAACGAGGAGCGGGAAAACTAACAGGACTAAACCAAAAATCACAAAAGACAGGGGAAGACAAGATACAAAACAGAACAGAACACATCAAAACGTGACACATACATTTTAGAAATATATTTTTTTCCACTTTGGATTTGAGTTCACGTCAACCACCCAAGTATCTCTGTAAGTTTCATTTTCAAACCACAATAACGAATACATTTCTTCCTAAACCAATGTTAGTGTGTATGTTTCTAAATAAATGCACCAGCCAAATTCACTAGAATTTCAGATGTGAAAAACTACGCATTTGGTGAAGGCACTTACCAAACATCAGGATGTACAAACATCATTCATACTGAGACAATAAGTAGGTTTCTGTGGTCTCTTTGTGAGATAGACAGTACGCTAGTGGAAGCAGATCTGATGTGCATCTCAGCAGGGTCTTTTTGACACTCTTTTTTGTCATCTGTTTCATCAGCGGTGCTCCATGACTTACAGGATATCAAGGTTGATGTTCGTATCTATTGATTTACTAACAAGTGTGACCACACTGAAAGTACCTTGTGGGCTTGGTGTGGTAGTGTCAAATTATCCCACAGCACTGACAGGAAGTAAGTGTTTCTCATAGATGACAAAGCTCTGCATGTCTCTTACTGTAGGTGTGAAATAGAGCTGGGAGATTCTGCAGCACAATTGGACCAGTAAGCACTAAGGATCTAGGTTTAGTATCATTATTATGATGATTGACAGGTAAGCATTCTGAGGAAAAGTTAATTAACATGACACATTATGAGGTACTCTAGAAGCATGCCCAGCATTTCTTTTTTTATTATTACTATAGAAAACATTTTGAGATCACATGATGAGGTTTATCCATGAAGCCTGTTGATGGACTTTACAGAGTTAGAGAAACTTATGGCTTTGCATGGTCAGGTGCATGTATCAAGGTTACTAAATTCTAAAGTGCAACTGTGTAGTCCATCTTATTTTGAGATGTATCCCACTTCAGTGGAGCATTTTACTTTTAGACAGAACAACTCTGATTATGAAAAAAAGGTTTCTCTACTTTTTCTATGGAACAGAAGGCTCAGCGATAATTTAAATGAGCTTTTACTATGTTGCAGAATAAACTACAATATCTGCTAGATTTTATGTGCGACACTACGTCAGATTTTTTTAGCAGATTGCCGTTCTGAATGATTTTATTAGTGACAAAATTACGGGGCTTGAAAATTTGACAAAGTAATAAAAACATTCCAAGCTTAAGTCCTGGAAGCCCATCCCTAGCTTCGCCCATTGTGCCACCCCTGCACTATGATGCGTGCAGACTACACATTTATTAAAAAAAAAAAATCTGGTATTTTTCAGTTTAATTACCACACTAGGCTATATCGAAATCTCATTTTTTTTTTCTGTACCCCTACTGGGAAACTAACTGTGAACAGAATAATTTACTTAGGAGTACAACCTTCTGTGTCTAAATATTTTTAGCAGTAGCTGAGTTAATTTCATGGCAAAGACCAGTGCACTTAACCTTCAAGCACATAAATGAAACTGTTTGGGGGTTGATGCTCAGTTTAGATGAGGAGAACAGGAAGCCAGAGATAAGTCCTGGCAAACATTCACATTGACCTTGTTTGAGCAGGCGGCAGTAATTAAGACGCTAGCTGGAAACCTGACTCCAGTGTGACGCAGCCTGAGGCTCGCTGCAGAAGTGGAGGTCGGAAAAAGAAACGAGATCCTCGTCGGCTCAGTGGCTGCACTCAATAGTGCTGCCAAGGCCGAGGTTAGCCCACTAATTCGTCCAAATGAGCGCCCTTATTCATGGTATCTTTATACATGCAGACACACTACCATAAACACACATACCAATCTTCCCGCAGACCTGAGAGGAGAGGAGAGTTATGAGGGCTTTGGTTTTCCTGGGACAGAGGAGAGTTGAGTATGATGTCGGCCGTTGAGTTCCTGTGGCGGAATATTAAAGCTACAGCAATGCAGTTGAATTCAGTGCAGCTGTAACATAGCATTGAACCTCTTCTCTTTTGGATTCTTAGTTTTTAAACACGCTAGCATGCAGAAAACTATATAACAATGGTATTTGGCACATTCCTCTTGTGTGATTTGTGGTTTGTTCATAAAGGAATAGGTAATTATGTACCTATCAGGATTAGCTCATTTAAATTATGTTTGACTGTGGCTGGATATTCCCTAATACATCCTTAAGTAAAGCATTATCATCTTTAGCTCTTTGCAAGGAATCTCAATACCCTGCTGGATAATTTTTTCTATCCCATTTCAAGGACAAACATTTTGAGGAATTCAGACGAGGTGCCCCTTATTCTCTCTTACAATACAAAATGTAAACAAAAAAAAATGTCCAAAAAAAGCAAAATAATTACCTGTAAGATAAAATATTTGTCATTGCTCTCTTTCCAACATAAACCATTTGAGTAGGTCTGGACTCTGGAATGGGAGGAATACAGGAGAGATAAAGTGAAAAAAAAAAGTATGGTAACACTTTAGATTAGGGTCCAATTTCCACTATTATCTTGCTTATTAGCATGCATATTACTTGGATATTGGCTGTTATTCTGCATGACCATATTCTATTATTATTATTATTATTATTATTATTATTATTATTATTATTATTATTATTATTATTATTATCATATTCTCTTAATCCTACCCAATACCTACTCTTAACAACTACTATCAATACGCAGTAATTGAGAGTTTATTGAGGCAAAAGTCGTAGTTAATAGGTAGTTAACAGTGAGAATTGGACCATAATCTAAAGTGTGACCAAAATAATTTATTCAGAAATGTTGTTTCTTGTTTATTGAATTGTTGTATAAAAGCAATATCACACTTCCTATCATGCTGTTATTCAATACAAACATGCTGATAATCTTATCCACAGGCACTTTTGATATTGCTCAATTATACAACAGTGTCACGGGTGAGGTGGTTCAGATCAAGTGCACGACGAAGGATATACAAAAGGATACTTTAATCCCATACCACATATAACTCAAATAAAGCAAGACATGGAACAGGGAGAAACAGAGGGCTTAAATACACAAAGAACAACTCGGAAAAATTAACTCAATGACAGTAACCATAGTAACTAACAGGACACAGCTGAACCAAATGAACTAATGGAGGAGGAGTGGCTAGAAAATGAACAATGAACACATCTGGATGGTTAATTGTATGTGTAGACATCACGTTGCTTTTTATGTAGACAGAATCACTAAATATTATAAGAGCATTCTGGTTCCCTTTCATAGATGCGACAATTGTCTGAAGCCCATAGAGAATCACACCAAATCATTGGCTGATGGCACAAGTGCCACCCTCCAAGGCACTGCATCACCAGTGCTTCAAAAGAATACGTCAGCGCCATCAGCATGTCCTGATTTTTCCAAGTTAGACACGTTCCTAAGTCAACATATTTTGTTGATCCTGGAACAACATTCCTGTCTGAAAATTGAATCCTACCCTTATCCCTACACCTAAACCTAACCCAACCCATACATTGTCCCTAAATCAGAGGATGATAGGTGAATAACACTGATGTAGAAGCACCTACTCTGGTTGTAAGCTTAAACTTGACATAAACTGTAAACTTGTCCCTCAAATCTGATTGGTTGATTGGAATGTTGTTCCAGGATGATCTGATTTTTCTGGTGTGTTTGATTTGGGTTGTAGCTAAGTCCTACAGGAAAGTGGATCTCAAGGGCCAGAGTTGCTCACTCCTGTTCTAAGCTGTGCAAGATGACTTCATGCTTTGATTAGCAATTCATACTGCTGGTAACTTCTTCCTGGTCTGGTGAAGGTTTTGTTGCCACCAAAGCTACAGTAGGTTACTTACCTAACGCTACTTCCACTTAATTTCGCACTCAGATACTGAGAGACGGCACAAGCCTTGTGAGGGCGTTACAATTTTACATTGACCACAAGAGTCAGTGACGTAAATCTCTTTGTTTCTGTTTTGTTGTTTTTTTTTTTTTTGGTGGCTGCAGCAGCAGTGTTTCTTCTACATAATAAAGGATGTAACATTGGGTGAAGGATGCTATATTTCATGTCTTTATGTAGGGTGATGATTGCGCCATGATTGCATGATTGAATATATGATTCAGTTGTTACACCTGGAGAGTGTTCCCACAGCGTCAGCTATTGACACAACATATTGTTCCTTATTAATGGAACCAGGGTTACAAACATAACTGAGACTTTTTTTTTTGTCATTTGTCAATTGTCACGCCCAATATCTAGGCCTATGTGACTATATAATAGGGAAAAGATCGATATTTAATTTCATTTTTAATTTCAATTCATTTCTGTAAAAGCATTCATCCCAATACTAATAACAATCACATAAAAGCTTGTTAGGGTTTAATCAATGAGCTCACGCAGGAACAATGGCTGTTCATAGCACCTGCATGTACAAGTATTGCTTCAATAAAGCATTTGTCAGTTTCTAACATAGGTTACTTGCAAATAGCTATCCCAGACATTACAGGATACTATAGAGTAAGTGTGTTGTGGCCATTGGCACCCATCATGAAATTAAACAAATATTACAGAATAAAAAAAGAAAGAAATAAAGCCATAAAAAAGTGGTTTATTGTCAGTCTTGGTTTCAGACTCGAGGATAGTGTATCTCAGCACTTCAACATTTCCTGTTTCACAGAACTGTTTGCACCCACGTAAAATCCCTTTGTCATCCATCACTGTGGCTAAACCAAAAGTGTTTTAATCTAAAAGAGGCAAATGACTATTTAACCTACATATCTCAGGAAATATATATATATATAACAATTGAAATATTGGGTAACTTTATTTCAATGGTCTACTTTAGACATTTTATTAACTATAAGTAACTATGCAAATACATGTCAACTACCAGTCATTAGAGTATCAGTAGACTGTATGTTTAATATATGCTAACACTTTATTTTAGGGAAAATGAATGTCGAAAATTATCAGCTCAAAATGGCATTTTTGTTTTACGGCATTTTGCCCGACAGAGGAAAAAGGCAGAATATGCTGCTGATTTATTTATTTTTTATTCAGATTCAGTAAAATTATTGAACTTCATTAAAACGTCTAATAATACTACTACTAATAATACAAGTATGCAAAACAAAAAAAAATGTAATAGGAAATTAATAATGTTTATTTTTAAGTCATTTTCGGTTTTCGGCCAAGTGCATCCAGAATTTTCCGTTTCAGCCCAAAGTTTTCTACTCATCCCACATCCCTACTTTTTTTGATGGTCACCCAACAGACATTCTACTGACTATAAGTAACTTTGCAAGTACTGTACATGTCAACTTATTCTACTAACCCTATCCCTAACTTAACACTCTATTAGAGGTCAAAGATCTATTCAAAAGTGCACGCACTTGACAAAAGCACAGAAGCTCTTCCTAGCATCTCCAGGGGAGTCTTCACCAAATATTAATGACAAGCCAGTTACTTGAGCATGGCACTGTGCACAATATCTTTATGTTGGCCACCTTATCACAGGGCCCATGAGTCCCAATTTCTAACTTTCCTGGTTGACAATGGCCTTAATTAATTGGAGAGATGTGTGGGTACAATATACAACTCAATATTTTAGTGTATCATTTGCGTTATGGGTCGTTGTGCTTTCTCCTGTCATGTTTCCTCTACCAACTTCCCTTGGAGCGAAATCCATCCAAGAGGGCTTAAGTAGCTTTCCAACAGGACATTGACCTTGAGTACCTGGAATTGATTTCCTGTGGCGTTGCACAGAAAGCGGTCGTTACCACGCTGCCTAACAGCAGGGCGTGAATGGGAACAGATTCTTCAAATCCCGATACACAGAGCTGATGGATGGCCTTTGTCTGCAGCACATCAATTCTCACCTGCCTCAGCGGAGGTGACACCTGTGCTGAATTTATCATAATACACCAAACTGACATATCAACCTGGGAAAGATGAACCAGAATGGAATTCCTAAATAAAAACTCTCTCAGAGGAACTGGGCCTGAAACACTCAAGCTCCTAAGGGATTTTCTGACAGAACAAATGTACACAAATAAAGCACAAGCCAAAAAAGCATCTCTAGATTTTGTCATTATTAATATGACATGCCACAATATTCAATCCTCAGAAACTTTTCAAAATTGTGCAGAATCCTTTCATTTGCCTTCTATAGGAGAAACAAATTAATGTGACTGTGGCTTTTTTTTGTTCTACAAATGATTGCAATGTAAACTTATGGACTGAAAATATGGTCATTTGTGTTTAACAGTTGCTAATTTAATTAGTAATTTCCAAAAAAAGAGACGTCTGTTTTTTTCTTCTTTCTGTCCAGTGGAGGAAAGAATAAAACCAACTCTCAAGAAGGTCCACATTCTCTGCCTGCACAAGCTAAGTGCAGAATTAACAGCCTGTGAAGAGATGAAGAGTAAAGAGAGTTTGAACAAACAGCTTATTTCTTTCTGCCTCTCTCCCACTGCCTCTCTTCTCTCTCAGCAATGCTACTCAGGTATTGTCTCTATGGCGACTGTAAGAGGGCCAGGCAAGACCACAGCGCCAGGCCCCAAACCACAGCCCATTTAGAATGGAGCAGACGAGTGTTTAAGCTTTACCCACTGGCCCCTCTCCTCTTTCCTCCCCTTAAAAGCACAATGCCCCCTTTCAGCCTGTGAGCGGCCCTCCATGAACCACAGACAACCAGTCTTAAACCTCCCCTCCCCCCTCCCCATTAACCCCTACCGCTAAAGAGCTTAACACCGCACACTAGCAACCCAAATACCCTCTAGAAAGTAGATGTGCAGTGGACATGATGTTTAATAAAATCAAATAACATCACAACGGTTTAAGTGTGTCTGTCTGTCTGTATATATAAAATAATAATAAAGTCAAAATTATGATAATTTTAATCATTTTCAATGCCGATTCAAACCTGTTTGCTGATTTTTGTGGAACATAAACTGAGAATGTTGAAGGATCTTCAGTCAGGTCTTTTCCACACAGCGACAGTTTATACTTCAAAGCACTGTAAAACTCTATATGTCCTGTGTGCCATATTTCAAGTCTTCTTACAATATCAAAATGTGAGGAATAGACTGAAATTAAAGTCATTGTCCACTGAAAATCTTCCTCTTCGCTGAATATTTCAAATTAAATTATTTTGATATTTAATCAGTTACTTTCATTCTCTTCCATGCCAGACGCATCAAATATACTGTTAGATGTTTTGCTCTTTTGATGATACAATCTATTAATTGTTAAAACAAACTGAATTTTAGTCTTGGCTGGTTAACAGTGCTACGGATGTGGAGTTTCGACCAACATGCCCACTTTGGCTTTAATCACTGAGTTGTGTTTTATTTGGATTGTATTTTGTCTACAATGTTTTTGAAAAAAAGGCCTCTTTGCTTTTCACTCCGAGACACCCTCTTCAGTCTACAGAGGGGCTTTGGAGGGTTGGAAGGTAGACTTTGGTCTGGAGACCACACACACACACACACACACCAGAAGTGAGCCGAGGGCCATATCCTCTGTTCAGACAGTTACCATGTTATTCCACTCCAGTGTTCAGTAACAAGATGAGCAATTCACATTTTCCATATTTTCCGAGCCCCACGGAGGAAATGTACGACCAGCTGATGTCTCCCCAGAGGCCCATCACCCAGAGGAGTGTGGAAAGCCACAATGGCAGCCACGTACACCTTGAGTGTGGACGGGGTAAGACCAACCAAGAGGAGATATTGGACGAGCTCCAGCACTGAAGCCAACCGGGCAGTTAACTGGGTCCACCTCACACTCTCTAAACCAAGTGGAAACACGTTCCACGTTATGCTGTACAATCTCTTTGTGGAAGGAGTTCTGGAACTGAGTATGGTCTCAACCATTCCAGCCAACAGGCCAGCCTCTAGGTACTGAGCCCCCTCAGGGGCCAGGCCTAAAGTTTCGACAGGTCTGGTCGAGGGTGAATATTGAATATTGTGGAAACAGATCCCTCCTCAGAGTCTGGCCTGCCAGGAGTGCTATGATGTTTGAAAATCATACCCGGGCCGGCCAGTAAGGGGTAACTATCTTTTGAAGTAGGCTGATAGCCGTCTCGACGGACCCTCTACAGAATTCCCAGGAGCAGAGCGATCGGGTGAAAAGCGTACAGGTGTAGCTTCGGCCTAGTGTTGCTTTCGTCAACGAAAATTATGACTAAATATCGTCGTCAACGAACCTTTATCACGTGACGAAAACGAGACGAGACGCAACGTAAATGCTGGTCATGTGACGATGACGATAGTTAAATGTATAATGCAATATTGTTGACGAATAAAAACGAGACTAAATGTGGTTTACAAAATAAAAACTATGCTAAAATGTCTTTTCATTTTCGTTGACCAAAACGAGACGAGACGAAATGTTATTTAACGTTATTTCGTCTCGTTTACTTGCGTGCAGCATTTCTGTGGGTTGGGGCTGCATCAGATCACATCCTCAAGCCCCACTCGTGCCATTATTTAAAAAGATGCAGCTGCGTGAGTTACGCCTGTTTCACACATACTCCGTGTGTAGTGTGTGTTGCGGTGTGTATGCGGGAGCAGCACGCTATTGTGTTTACATGTGCTGCGTTTGCAGTGCGCAATTGATCTACGGCTGTACCACAATCGACATTTATTCTCTATTTTATTTTATTTCAAATCAATATTTCTAGCCTACATCCATTATGTCGCGTTGTTGAGGTACTGATCTCTGCTCTGCTGTTATGCACGCACCGCTCCTGGAACGCATAGCCTCCGCATGCGGTGTGAGCGCTCTAACCTATTAACATGGGTGCGGGAAAAAAATACACACCACAAACGGAGTATACATACATTCATACACATGTGTGAAACAGGCGTTAGCATAAACGACAACAAACACAGTTAAGTCTGACACATAGAAAGGGATTCGTCTTTGGGAAAAAAAGAAGAAATGGCATTTGGAAAAACTTTCATTTCATCACGTGTGTAGGCTAGCCTACTTCTAACATGTTGGGTTGTTAAAATAAATATGTTGTAAATTCATATCAGAGTGTTTTAATGTGTCTGGAATATTCTTGAGTCTATAAGGTAACAATAATATGATAAGATAGGCTAAGTCTAACTATAATAAGATAAGATGTTTTTAAATGGGTTTGGCTAAAATAACATTTTGGTTTCGTCTATACTACTAGGTATAGGCTACTTATACTATATTGACAGGGTTAAATAGATTTTCATTACTAAAAAGAGACTAAAATACAATTTTCATTGACTAAAACTAGACTTATGTCTTTCATTGACTAAAACTAGACTAAAATGTCATCAGTTTTCGTCGACTAAAACTAGACTAAAATGTCATCAGTTTTCGTCGACTAAAACTAGACTAAAATGTCATCAGTTTTCGTAGACTAAAACTAGACTAAAATGTCATCAGTTTTCGTCGACTATAACTAGACTAGACTAAAAAGAGTATGAACGTGACTAAAACTAATAAAAACTAAAATGACAGCTTGACACAAAGACTAGACTAAAACTAAAATTAAAACAGGCCGCCAAAAACAACACTACTTCGGCCACATCTGTACCATGGCATCCAAACCCAATGGGCTGGATGGGTGAGAAAAAACCACAGTGGACAGTCGGATGTCACTCGAGATGCGAAAAAAATCTCACCTCGTTGTGAAGTCTCCATTCCCCGGCATTGACAGGATGTCTGCTCTCTGATTTTGGTCCCCTGGGGAGTGCATTTGTTTGAGAGATAACAGTTTCCCCTGGGACCACAGGAGGATCTGATGCACCAATCTGGATAGAGGACGCAATCACAGAACTCCCTGATGAATCAAGTATGAGACCACCATTGTATGCATGGTGACCCCTAAGGTCTGGGAGGAAGCTCCTCAGAGCCCTGCCATCCATGATCGCGCCCCAGCCCAAGAGGGAGGTGTCTGTCGAAGCGGTATTCCAGCGACATGGCGCTTCCAGCATGGTGCCTTGGGACAGAAACCAAGCTTTTTTCACATAGATAGGTAACAAAGGCATCTGCGCGTATCCCTGACTGGGGCATAATAAGCCAGTCGTCGATTTAATTTAGCATCTTGATACCTTGAAGCCTCAGCAGAGCTAGAGCTGCATCCATGCATTTGGTAAACGTGCATGGGGAGAGAGCTAGGCCTAACGGAAGAACCCTATGGCCTCTATGGCCTCCTTTACCAGCAGGGAGTTTACTTCCTGTTCCAATACCCGACCCTGCACTTGGGTCGACTGCAGTCCACACCAACCCATTGAATTTCGGTGGGTGGAATCGAACTGCAGCCTGTAACCCTTCTCTATTGTGCACAGGACCCAAGGAGAAATATTTGGCAGGTCTTGCAATGCTTTGAAATATTCTACTAAGGGAACCAGCCTCTCGAGAGTGGAGTGGCAGGGAATAATCGAAAACAGTTTCCGATGTGCGTACGCGAACACTGCCTGGCCGCAAGCCTTTGGGGCGGACACTGCAGCGTACATTCACTGAAAACTGATGTGTACCGAGCGAAGATTTTAATATCTTCAGCCATAATTACCAGACAATACTGTTTTAATATTTACTTATACAGTCTCGTAATCTACACGCTGCCTCGGCAAACGCGAGATTCAAGTCGTTACAATATATTTGGCTTTCATCCCTCGAAAAAGAAATTCAACAGGTGCGAGGCTGAAAAATCCGATGACAGCGCACGGATGTACACGTCAAGATATTTTTCAATGAACAGCTGCCAGCACCCTCAGGAGCTGACTGTGAATGCCTCGCACCCAAACAGAATCTTTATTGCAGAGTAGACCCGTAATCTACGCGCTGCCTGGGCAAACGCAAGATCCGAGCCACCATAGATTCTGTATTGCAATGCAGACCTTTAATCTATGCGCTGCCTCGGCAAACGCAAGATCCCAGCCATAGAATCTTTATTGCAGAGTGGACCCGTAATCTACGAGCTGCCTCAGCAAACGCGAGATCCGAGCCACTATAGATTCTGTATTGCAATGCAGACCTTTAATCTATGCGCTGCCTCGGCAAACGCGAGATCCCAGACACAGAATCTTCATTACCTGTAATCGACCCAAGCCACTAGATTTATTGAAATGCAGACCATTACTTGGGACAATTTTTATGGGACAAACAACACTAAATAGCAGTCCCTCCAGGATTTCGCGGGCCTTTTTTGTGATTGTTGCGGCCTAAAATGCCTGATGTTGCGGCCGCTTTTCTAAAAAGTTGCGATGAAAGTTGCGATGTTTTTCTGCATTTGTTTTTAGGTTAAAACAGCAAAGCTAGATAGATTTTTACTTAAAGTACTCATATTATGCTTTTTGGCTTTTCCCCTTTCTTTTATTGTGTTATATATCTTTATTGTGCATGTTATAGGTTTACTAAGTGAAAAAAAGCCCAAAGTCCACCCCAAAGAGACTTATGTCCCACAGAAAACACTGTTCACCATCTGCTCTGTAGTCCAGAATTTACTTCAGAGACAAACGTGCTCACTTTGTAACGCACGTTAATGAGCACAAAACCATGTAACTAACCTTTAGTAACCTTATAAAGGCAAAACAAACGATTTAAAGACACAGCAAAATCTAACAAACTAAGCTTTTTTTAAAAAACAAGATCTGCACCTGCAAAAATGTAAATGTGCAGAACCTCACAAACATTAAGTAGCATTTATGTTGAAAGATGCCAATATAGCCTACTAATAAAGTGCAAAATACTGTTTTCTAGCCACAAAAGTTAAATGGTGGAAAAATCAAAACTTTAATACTGTATTTTAATATAATATAATATTATATACCCGAATATCCAATAAAGCTGTTCTCATTTCCTTAATTTTTTGTCAGACAATAGAACGAGTAGCTATTTTTTATGTGTAAAATTATCTGAATTGAGAGAGTTCGGGAACTGGGTGAACTAATGCACTGTGATAGTTAGTAGCCTATTACAAGTGATAAACACAAGAAAAGAAAGGAAAATAAAATGGTCAAACTCAATTCTTTAAATATAAAACAAAAGAGAAGCAGATACGTGATAAGTCCGTGGAAACAACACTAAACACTTTGCTGTTTGAATGTCATGCATGAACAAAATAAACGTCATTTTGTTCATGTTTCCACTGTTCGATCGCGCCACACACACACACACACACACACACACACACACACACACACACACACACACACACACACACACACACACACACTCCGATCGCGCCCCGCGTCTCTCTCTCTCTCTCTCTCTCTCTCTCTCTCTCTCTCTCTCTCTCTCTCTCACACAGTCCGATCGCGGCGCACACACACACACACACACAAACACACAGACAGTCCGATCGCGCCCCCCAGCACACATGTCTGCTGCGTCTTCTGAACAAAACAAAGAAGTGAGTTTGATGACGCTTAGCAGGAGACCGCGACGATTGGTCAAAGTTGCAGAAAAGTTGCGGTGATTGGTCAAAATTGCAACGCGCACTGAATTCACGGGGATTTGTTGAAGTTGCGTTAATAGTTGCGATCGCGACATCGCGAAATCCTGGAGGGACTGAAATAGGACAGACAGTTTGACACAGCTAACTCTGTTGTGTGCCGGCGTCCCTTTGTAGTTTCCGTGTATGCCGTCACGTTACGTCATGAAGCAGCACCAATCAGAATTGGATTAGTTTCATTTATACTTCAGATGCGTTACGTTAAGGGCGTTCCCCAAAGTGTCGTAGTCAACGCAGTTCGAGTTCCATCAAAAGGGAACTATAATTCATTAACAATGTAATTGATTTAGAACAAGACCTTGTTAAAGACTGACACACACATTACCGAATCTTCAAAAGATGTCTCTAGAATTTCTCAAAGTTTGCACACATTTGCCAAGGGACAAAGGTCTAGAACTCAAAATTCAAAATGATCCACTGAAACATTTCTCAGGTTCAAATTGTCAGAGCTATACCTTCATTCATTTTATAGATCTCTTTCCTCTGAACTTAGTTGCAGAATTTTTATCTTTGTTGTTTATTCTTAGAGTGAATGACATAGGTGCAATTACTTTGCTGATTTGTCCAAATACATATGTATGTTTCTTCTCCAGGCTGGAAGTGTCTCATTTCTCTATATCCTCTTTTCTCTTCATCCTCCCTTTTCTTTTGATCCTTTCTGTCTTTCACTTCCCCTGTAATGTTTGATTGAGAGGAACATTAGACAGGAAAATCCACAGATGTTTGCCGGACCCAGTTGTGCTCCTGATTAGCATGCTTTGATAAAGAACTGCTTTGAATGATTCTTTAAAGTATTGATTGCTGGAATACAGCGATCAGGTGGAAGAGGAATTAGGCCAGAGGATGGAGGCAGGATTAGAAGGATGAATAAAATACTTTGTAGAGGAAGAAAGGGGAATATATATATATATTGGTATATATATATGTGTGTGTGTGTGTGTGTGTGTGTGTGTGTGTGTGTGTGTGTGTGTGTGTGTGTGTGTGTGTGTGTGTGTGTGTGTGTGTGTGTGTGTGTGTGTGTGTGTGTGTGTGTGTGTGTGTGTGGATATATTCATTTGCAAAATAAACATGATGAGAATTTTATTTCTAAACAAGTTTGTAAAGCTTGGTATTTGTCATTCATGCACCCTAATAAGTAAAAGTGTGCAAGAAGGACTATTTCTACAGTATCTCACATGACCCGTAAAATGACTTCTGCTAAGCAAGGATGATCTGGGACTAATAAACAGCTCTATGCCTGCTGTTTTACCAAATTTATATAGGCCCTATATTGATTTTCATTGTAAGGCAAGGCAAGGCAAGGCAAGTTCATTTATATAGCACATTTCATACACAATGGTAATTCAAAGTGCTTTACATAAAAGGAATTAAAATAAATAAAAATAAAAAATAAAAATAATCAAAACAGTTTAGAATAAATAGTAAATAAAATACAGTGCAAACAGTCGGACGAACAGTGGCACAGTGCTCATTCATTAAATGCACAGCTAAACAGATGTGTTTGTATGTCCAGCTGTTTTTACATTTTATAGCATTTATTTTGACACTGCAGAAAAAGTGGGATTGGACAGCCAGCTGCAGGGTAGAAGCCAAAATTATTTTTTTATATTCATGTAAAGCACAATGTTGTAAAACTGCAGCCAATCTGGAATAGATAAAGGAAATACATACATGTGGCTTAAAGAAGCAAAGTTGATTATTTCATAATATATTTGACATAAAACAATCAAATGTATGGACCAAACCTAAATGAATGGTTTATCTAACAAAACTTTTAATTTTACTTTTTACAATGAGTTGTTCATGTAAATATTCAGAACAACTTTTTAGTACCAAAGCTGGTGAAATCATAAGAAGACCCTAAATTACTATAATATTCACCTCAGTTATCCATCTGACTAAGGCATTTGCCATTACTTCCAAGACTCTGATACCTAAATATTTGTCTTCCCTCCATACTCAAATCCCAGTTGGTGGGCTGGTGGAATTCTTGGATGTGTTCACAATCAGTGTGTTAAATTATTCAATGTGTTAATTTGTCTCTGCACATATGAAAACGCTTGACGTGTTTGTTTAGTTAGAGGGTAAGGATATGCCCCTGACATGTTATTTTTTTAAGAGACGCCTTTGGCTTACATGTGGTGTAATATGACCACACTTGTGCTACATGTTTTTGGTTGACTAGAAAAGGGAGGGTAGAGCAGAGTCTGCTTAGCTTGTTTACACAGTTTAGCATTACTGCTGGTCTGTCCCCATTTGGGAGCATAGGCAACACCCCATCTCACTTTAAGAAATAAGGAATAAATGCACAACGATTTAATACTATCCAAATATACATAAAGGAATTGTCACTCTGTCATGAAAATCTGTCATCATTTATGTTGCTCCAAATTTGTGACTTTTTTTCTTTCTTTCTGCAGAACACAAAAGAAGATATTTTGGAGAAGGTTTCAGCTGTTATTGTCCAAATAATGAAAATCAAAAGAGTCCAGGGGCCGTATTCACAAAGAATTTTAAGGCTAAAAGTAGCTCCTAACTGGCGAATTTAGGAGCAACTCCTAAAAATAATGGGCGTGTCACTCCTAACTTTACGACTCCTAATTTTTTTCACTAAGAGTAATTCACGAAGCATTTTAGCCCTAAAAGTAGCACCTAAGTCTGGGACATGGGAAAGAAGTCGAGAGGACTCCTAACTCACTAAGACCTATTCACAAAAGATTGTAGCGCACACCACCACCTCTCGCAGTCGTCCGCGGTCCACGACACAAGCGTGAATGCTGCATTGATCTGCAAACAAATCCTCTTCCATGTGTTTTGCTTGATATCCCAGTGCCGAATTTCCCATTTATCATTTTTTTTCAGCACCAACTCCAGTAGCAGTAATGGTGTGTTCAACTTCACACCGAACGCGAATTTAATTAGGTTATTTGCGCGAGTAGAATACATACAAAGTCAATGCAAAGACGCGAATAGACGCATCATTCGCGCCGGGCGTTGCGAATGACGCGAATTGGGCGACGCGTTTGCCGCGAATATCTTCCGCGCAAGTTGAAAAATTTGAACTCGAGCGAATATTCAAGCGCCTAACTAGACGCCATAGACGCGTATTTGATGCTCTATTCGCGTTCGGTGTGAACACACCATAACTGATCCTGCGTTATGGGCTTTCTTTTCCGTTTTGGCGAGTTCATAATCCACCGGCATTCAACTATTACATTACTTCAATAGGAGCAACATTTCCTTGCTTTAAGTAGTCTATTTAGGCTAATAGGATGTCAATTAATGTGTCAATGCAAAGTGTTAATGCAAGTGTCGTTTTTCATTATTAGGCAAGTGGCGGTTTCCATATAGGCTAACTTGATTTAATTTAATTTAATTCACGACTTTTTTTCTCTCTCTCTGCCTTTTTAGAATTACACTTCACTGGGGCCTGCTAAAACATGATATGCATTTCGATGACATTAGGCTACTATTATTATTTTGCGTAGGACATAGACATATTTAGATGTCATAATTCCATGATTTGTTGCGTCTGTGTTATGTTCCGTATGGTGGCCCTGTCATCTAACAACCAATCACCGTGATCATTGCGAGGAAGCTCGTGCATGAGAATTGACGTCATCCATAGCAACGAAGACTCACTCTTAGTTTAGGAGTTGTCATTTTTCTTTACTAAGAGTAGGTCTGAAAGGCGTTGTGAATAACTTTTAAGAGAAAACTCCTAGCTAAAATATTTTAGTGCGATTTAGGAGTACTCCTAGTGGTAAGATAAAATTCTTTGTGAATACGGCCCCAGGACTTTGAAGCTTTAAAAAGGATATCAAGGATGACTTGACTTGTATATCCTAAACTCGATAAAAAAAAATAAAATAAAAAACTTGATTGGTTTATTCCAAGTCTTCTGAAACAACCCAATTATTCAATTGCTTCAGAAGACTTGACATATACAAATCAAGTTTTGTGTAGTTTTTTTTTTTTTTTTAATCTAGATTATATCTAGACCTGTATGCAGCGTAATATTCTGGAGCCCAGTGCAATTATTATTATAGATAAAAACAGCTGAAATCAATGTCGAGACGCAATGTACAACAATGTTATGACAGAAGATATGCACAGTTCAACAGAAATGATAAACATATGTAACCTGGTTCCCTAAAAAATAGAACGAGATGCTGCATCATGGTATTGATGCTACATGAATGCTTAAGTTTGAGCTGGTATCTGAGCATCTGTGGAAACTGCAAAATCATTGGTCAAAGATGGTGTCAAAAATTAGAATGCATGTCCAATCTGTAAAACCTGAATTTGTGGAGTCTATATGAATAATAGGTAACACTTTACAATAAGGTTCGTTAGTTAAAATTAGTTAACTATTAGTTATCATAACTAATAATGAACTGCACGTAGCTGAACAGCATTTATTAATCTTTGTTAATGTAAATTTCTACATTTGGTAATACTTTATTAAAATTTTGTTAACATTAGTTAATGCACTGTGAACTAACGTTAGCAAGTATTAACAAACACAGTAACAAATGGATTGTTCATGGTTAGTTCATGTTAGTTAAAGGGTACCTATTATGGCATTTAATAGGTCCCCAACAACAGTTTTACAAGCATGCAATGACAAAAAACACTTTTGTTGTCTTATAATATGCATTTATTTTTACCTGATTTGCTCACCGACTCCCATATGAATCGTTTAGCGAGTCATTTTTCCAAACCCCGCCTTTGCGTGACGCTAAACTGTGGTGATATGTTAGACACCCAGCCGATGGGGTGTCATTGGTTGTTGCGCTAGATCTTACCAAGATACAACAGTGCTATTTTCTGATTGGCTAACAACACCAGACGAACAACACCAGAGGAGACCAGGGTTGCCAGGTCTGCACAACAAAACCAGCCCAATTGCTCATCAAACTAACCCAATCACGGCCAAAAATATTCAAATAGCGTTCCCGGGTGTTTCCTCAATAACAATCATGTTCCAGTGGATAAAACAATCGCGTCAACCAGCCTGCACTACACAAACAACCCGCGGAAACAGTGCAGGCATACAGACCTGGCAACACTGGAGGAGACGCGCTTGAATCCTGCCGGTTCCACAGTGAGTGAGTTTTGGGCACTGCGACATATTAAATATATTACAAATAGTTTTTCAGCGTGAGAAATACAATGTGTGGCCGGAGAGCGTGACAAAAGACCGAAATGAGTGACTGTCACGCTCAATGCGTGATGCGTGACACTCGAGAGCCCTGTGACAACTCCATTAACAACGACAAACACTTCACATATTTCAATACAATTGACATTGAAGACCTAAGTTAGCTGCTAGAAGCTGCGCTGTGCCTGTGCGTACACAACACACAAAATAATTATAGAACATGATACAAACATAAAAGCAACAGCCTACTTACAGATTGTGATTCGGAGAAGGAAGCTGATCCAAATAAACTCGGTACTGAACCTCCCTCCTTCAGTATCAGCTGGCTCGCAAATTCATACTTTATAGCATTTAGGTTTGTGAAGCAATCATCTTCAAAATGACGCGAACACAGAACAAGTTCGGGCTATAATACTTCTGTGGTATAGTTATGAACTGTAGCCACTGTCTTCAAATGCTCCTCACTGGGCAGATGAAAAAAGTTTGCTTTTGCGTAGCACTTCAAAACACAGCAGCGTCTCGTCGACATGATGTTTTCCCTGGTGTCTCCTAATGCAATGAGTGGGCGTATCTTATTCAAATAACTTGTACAAGTGACGTACGAAAGTTAGAGAAAATGCATCGTTCGTCTATCGATTCATATCAACGACTCAGAGTCGACTCTTACTTTTGAGAGATAATAACTTTGTATACGGTGAACTTTCATATTTAAAACTTTGCAGGATGTTTTCGTTCACTTAGATCTATGTTACACACTACATGAAAGGTAATTTTCAAAATTCCATGATAGGTACCCTTTAATACATTAACTAATGCTAATGAACCTTATTGTAAAGTGTTACCGAATAATGTTTAAAATAACTTTTGTATTGAAAAACTTGAACCTGGGAGTTCTCAGTTAAGACTAGTTTTGATTTGATTGAGAGAGTTTTCACATGTTAAAATGTAAATATGGATTTAATTAAAAACACTTTTTTTTACATACTTTGATTAACTTGTTTTTAGATTTTAATATTTGTATTACCATTAGAGTCTTTCCCACTTCCCTTTTTTTTGTGTGTGTGTGTGTGTGTGTGTGTGTGTGTGGAATGTGATCTTAGACAAGAAGTTATGGACAGTATTATCCCAAAGCAGGTATTGAAATTCCTAGGCTAAGCTCTACATACAAGCAACAATATATTCTAGAAATTTGATCACTGTAGCTAACATGCAAAAATCAAAATTTTTGCTCCTCATGTTGTGCTGAAAGTAGGCAGTGCCACTCATGAACCACCAAATCTCTACACCAGTGTATCAGTGCTCTTGGTTGGCTCTGGGGACCCTGCCAGTCCATTATCGCACTGCCAAGACTACATGAAATTTGTTTTAGTAAATTGGGTGTGGGGTGAGAGTTGCTTATGTGAGTTTATGAGTTGACAGGCCTTGGACTTAGCAAAGTGAAAAGTCAAACACAACATATACTGTCACACTGTTGTGCAAGGGAAAGTTTCCTTGATTAAGATGTGTAACAACAGACATTGGACTTTTTCCTCCAATAATGTTCAAACATTTGTGCTCTTTACTCTCCAGACGGAGAGTAGAGTATTGGAAAACCAGATGCTACGTGGCCTTACATAACTATCCTTTTCGGGAACAAGAAACCATTTATCAAGATACCATTTAATGCAGCTCAAAAGGTAAAAGGTGATAGCTGGTGTTATACAAGGTGGCTACAAAGCTCAAATGGATTTCAATGAACTGCTCTGGGTCTGCTTCTTTCTGCCTCTTTGACAGCAGAGTAGTTTGTGTTGCAGCTCTCATGGGTGTACTTCTTTACCTTCTGCTTTACGAATAATCAGCATATTGATTAAACGACTGGCCCTAATTGGGCTGCGATCTCTGGTCTCCAGACATATGACTGAGATGACAGGAAATGGATAATTGTCTGCCATATGAATGCAGTCATATTGAGCAAAATATATACATTTTTTCTATCACTCTATTTTTTTTAGTCTATATTGTATACATTTGTAAAACAGATAGTTCTACCAGAAAGACTCGGGAGATATAATGATGTAACAAAGCATTAATTTATTGACAGCCCAGCAAGCAATTATTTATAAAGTTATTTGGCCCCGTCAGTAGTTCATAATCCGAGTGTAGCGGATCTGCATTTCCTTCCTGAAGACGAAGGCAGGGGCGCAGCTGACCCCCGGGAGGTATGGACAGGACCATCCTGATGGTGGTGGGGTGGGTGGAGGTAATTGTCGCGTCAGCATCTGCAAACTCAAATATGTGTAAGTACCGATCTTTTATACAGCGGGTATAAGGACATGATTGGATAGATGTGAAGGTAATAAGTGACATAGAAATTAAGTCTTCCTGGCAGAACTTATGCTAAAGCTTTCATTTTTGTTAAACAATTGAACTCTAAAAGTTATGCTTTTAATAAAGTTTATGCTTGTAATGTAAATAAATAAACTGTACTTTTTTGTCACTAGTATTGTTGTTTATGTATAACTGTGTTTAAAACTATATTTAACATTTGAATGGTTCACTCAGAAAATCAATTTGCTTCAGAGAGAATATTATGTGACCAAAATTCATTCTCCTTGCCCTTAACCCATACAAATATGAAATGTTAATGAAATTTGAGATAAGCTGTTTGTCACATTTCTTGTGCTTTAATGTTTTATCTTAACCTCTTAACACACATTTATTTGGACCCATCGTTTCTGCTTTCACATTCCCTTTGTTCACTTCCTGGTTTGTTCAGTTTCCTTGGTGTTTGATTATGTACACCTGTTTCTTGTTTAATTAATTTTGTAGTGTATTTAAGCCCTTTGTTTTATTTATTCATTTGTCCAGTCTCAACTATGTATGGTTTGGTTGTGTTATTGTTTTCTCTACTCCTGCATTCCAAAGTTTCTATTTTGTTTTTGGTTTTAATTTATTAATAAACAGTGCTTGCACTCATATTCTCATCTAATCTTTTCTTGCTTACGCCCAAACAAGACAGTGTTTGGACAAGTGTGCGTGAACTTGACACAATATATAGTAAGGAGATAAAGAAACAGTGTGCAAACTTCATTGATTCTGGCATGTATAATTACGTGTCAATGGAAGTGAACACGATATCAGAACAAACGGCAGTCTCTCAAGCCCCCTATACTTTGAGGACCACTGGTTTCATAAATGCTACCACAGGTATCCACAAGGATATGTTAATCCACAGTGAAGCCTTTCCTGGATATTACTTTCAGTTAAGCAAATATATCAAAAGGCATTTTTTTTAAATGACTGCACTTTAAATAAAAGTATATGTGACCCTGGACCACAAAACCAGTCTTATGTGTCCATTTTCTAAAATTGAGATTTATACATCATCTGAATGCTGAATAAATAAGCTTTCCATTGATGTATGGTATGTTAGGATAGGACAATATTTGGCCGAGATACAACTATTTGAAATCTGGAATCTGAGGGTGCAAAAAAAATCTAAATATTGAGAAAATCGCCTTTAAAGGTTTCCATTTCTGTTGGTTATTGTGCTGCATCCACTTACAAAAATACAATTTTGATATATTTAAGGTAGGAAATTTACTAAATATCTTCATGGATCATGATCTTTACTTAATATCCTAATGATTTTTGGCATAAAAGAAAAATCGATAATTTTGACCTATACAGTGTTTTGTTGGCTATTCCCAAAAATATACCCGTGCTACTTAAGACTGGTTTTGTGATCCAGGGTCACATATATGGTTTTCTTTTTCTTTTTTTCATTCCTTCAAGAACTGACCTACTTCTAAAGGCACACCCTGAGACCTGTAGTTGCCTTAAAGATACTCAAAGATCCATAAGGTATGACCTCCTACTGTAAGTCTCTTTCCCACTGCTCTGGACTGGTTATGCAGCCAATGCAGTCACCTTTCTTTTAGAAAAACAAGATTGTATGCCTTTTTTACTATTTGAAGAAGCAAGTCTTCTGATATGGATTGCATGTTGGCAGTTTGAGTGTCTGGTGCAGTTTGACAGGGTAATGGGCGGATTTCAATGTTCCATGACCGCTACCATCTGAGAATGCCGTTAGCTGCTGGTGTCACTCTAAGCAATATTGGAATCAGACATACACACTTTGCCATCTCCAAACCACAAAGTCTACCTGCTGTGGCGTCCTCTTTTTCCTTTTCTCAGGCACCTCATATAAATTCAGACAGGGCCTCTGTTTACAATAATTTAACTGCATATTCATTTTAAATGTTCCTTCTGCTGCTCTCACTGAAAGGACATTATATTAAGTACACAGTTATTTAAAACAGATTTGTCTATTTCCCACAATTGAGCTATGAAACAGAAGCCTCTGCGTGAGTATTTGAATTTTAAATTCAAATGTCCATGTATTCTTCAGAGGTAAAATGTTTTTTAGTTGCTGTTCACAATGGATGAACTCTTGTATGGTGTTATTACTGTAGCAATATCCATGAATAAACATATATAGATTGATAAATAGCAAGATGATTTACAAGAAAGTAAAATTTCACACGAAAATCTTTTTTGTAAATATAAATGGCATACAGAGTTCAGGGAAATGTCTTAAATATATAAACTAGCAACTAAATTCAATTGCATATTGAAATATATTGTCACTGTCACTATTCAAACAGAAACCAGCTTGTATCTCTATGTTACATCTTAAAAAAAAATGTTTTTAAATAATTTCTATGGTCATCCATTACATCTGTCTGTGGGTTTTGCAAAAATCTAAGCAACGAAAAGTATTAAAAAGAACTTGTAACTAAATCTTGTAACCCCATTGGATCCTCAAATTGTCGGTAAAGCCTCCATCTTGCCACACATATTTTGAACCATCTCTGCTTGTTTGCAATGCAAAAGTAAGTAAATAACTGATTGATTGAATAAGTAAAGTTTTTTCTTTTACTCAAGAAACACACACACACACACACACACACACACACACACACACAAACAACGCTTTCGGAACGCCCCCAGCGTGAATGCGTCTGAAGCATTTATGTCCACTAGTCCAATGGAAAGAATGATCGTCACAGGCGGGTGATGTCATGACCAGGAAGAGCTAAAAGCACATCCGGTGCAACTGGCATTAGCTTCGAAAATTGCGAAAGCAAGTCGATCACAGGGATGCAGGAAGAATAGCAGGGCGATGCATCATCTCATTCCCTTTCTCGGGGAACTATGGTTACAGTCGTTACGACGTTCTGAGACGTTCCCTTTCGAGGGAACTCGCTATGACTCAACAACGCTTTGGGAGCGAGAATACCCAAATCGCCAGACTTTCAAACTCCTGAGTGTCAGCCTGCTGTCACACTACACTAAGCACTAAGCACCAGAGACCCTGGGGCAGCGTCCAGGTCCAGGCTATAAAACCTGACAAATGTGAACGGTCACAATTGTCTTGGAGAGAAACTCCAGATAACAAAGCTTTAGAAGCCGCCATACTCTTAGTAGAATGAGCCCTGACCACCAAAGGGCATGGCTGGTCAGAGGACTCATAAGCAAGAGAAATAGCCTTGACTATCCACTTGCTCACCGTCTGCTTAGAGGCAGGAAGACCTTTCTTGGGTGATCCAAAGCAGACCAATATCACATGTTGTCATCTTGAGATTGCTGCAATTACGACATGGCGTGAATGTAGCATTAGTGTCCAAGTGGTCAGATTTTCTCAACAGGGAAGTCCGATGACCATAAGTGTCCAGTGCTCGCACTGGGCACAAGAGGTTCAGCTTTTCCTGGTCCGATGAAGTAAACAGGGGAGGACAGAAAGCCTTCAGCACAATAGGCCTCGGAATAATGGTAGGCACCTTAGGAACATATCCATGTTTAGTCTATGAAAATGCCTTGATCATCCGCGGTGCAAATTCAAGGCAGGTGGGAGAAACTGAAAGGGCCTGAAGGTCTCAGACTCTTTTAAGGGAAGAAATAGCTAGCAGAAAAACAGTCTTCAAAGTAAGGATTTTCTCTGAGACCGAATTTAAGGGCTCGAAGCGAACCCCAGATAGGCCTTCTAGAACTATTGCCAGGTCCCAAGCCGGCAACCCAGTGCAAGTTGCAGGTCTCAGCCTCAAGGTGCCACAAAGGAAACGAGTAATCAGGAGGTCTCGACCCAGAGATGTACCAGGTACGGAAAGCCGCAATGGCTGCCATGTAACCTTAAGCATGGATGGACATAAACCTGATGTAAAACGCTCTTGCAGAAACTTGAGGACTGTGTTTACTGAACAGTTAACCAGATCCCACTGGCGCTGGTGACACCAAGAAGTGAAAACTCAGCCTCATCCCGAACATTTGCATATGAGCGAGGACGACACCTCGATGCCGAACCGCTAACTATTCTGATTCCACTAGAATCAGCCAGTCGTCTATGTAGTTCAGAATGTGTATGGCCTGCAGCCTGTGTGTGGCCAGAGCTGCAACTACGCACTTCGTGAACGTTCGGGGTGATAAAGCTAGACCGAAAGAATGTACCCGATACTGGTATTCTTTGCCCTTGAAAGCCAATCTCAACTTTTTCAGCACAAACCTCCTGTGCTGAGGGAGGATGGAGATATGGAAGAAAGCGTCCTTCAGATCTATCGTGACAAACCAGTCCTCCCATCTGATTTGAGTCACGATCTGTTTGAGTGTTAGCATCTTGATCTTGAGTTTCTGCACTGAACGATTCAACAGACGAAGATCTAGTATGGGACGCAACCCTCCATCCTTTTTTGGAACAATGAAATAACGGCTGTAAAAACCTGACTCTCTGTCGGGTGAGTACACCTGTTCTATAGCTTCCTTTGCTAACAGGGCCTTTACCTCTTGATCCATTACCAGAGCCTGCTCGGGATGCTCTATTTTGAGCAACACCCCATTGTAGTGTGGGGGACGAGAACCAAACTGGATTCTGTATCCCATTTCTACTATCTGCAGGACCCAATGAGATATATTCGCCAGAAGCTTCCACACTGCCAGAAAATCTACTAAGGGAACCAGCCTCTCGAGGCTGGCCTCAGGTGTTATAGAGACAGCCGTTTTGGGAGCCTGAAACATACTGGCAGGAACTACCTGAAAAATCTACTGTTTTTTAACCCCCCTCAGAGGGTGCGAGTCTGACACTATGTCGAGTTGACAATGTTCCAGAAGCTCACTGGAAACCGAAGCACCAAGGGTTGGCAGAACGGTCCCGTGAGGACACCGAGATGGAACGGGCACCGTATTCTGAGGTGTAGCCCCGGTTGGGGCTGCCTTCACAGGCCTCAGATCCGGCTTAGACTTAGAAAGTTTCGGCTGAACACTCTCTTTCTGCTGTGCACAATATGAGGAGCTAGACGGCTAGGGCTGCTCACGCCTAGCACCCCCAGAGGGTTGGACACAGCGAGGGAGAAATCTCTTAAATGCCTCTGATTGTTTTTTAGCCTCCTGGAATCTATCGACAACAGCGCTTACTGCATCGCCGAAGAGACCAGAAGGATCAACCGGAGCATCAAGGAGGAAGGCTCTGTCCTTCTCCTTGATTTCAGTGAGATTTAACCAGAGGTGCCTCTCAGTGGCTACAAGGGCTGCCATAGACTGCCTGATTGCTCTAGCGGTCTCCTTTGTAGCCCTGAGAGACAGATCTGTGGCCCGACAAAGTTTGCAAACCTCATCGGGCCCAACTCCCTCACTCCTATCCAAATCCCCCAGCAAGTCAGCTTGATTTGCCTGGAGCACTGCCATTGTGTGAAGACAGGCTCCAGCTTGACCTGCTGCTGTATATGCATTGCCCACTAAGTTAGATGTTGTCTTTAGTAGCTTAGTGGGCAAAGCCGAGGCCTTCAGAGACAATGCTGGACTGGGCGACAGATAACTCGTGAGCATCTGTTCAGCCCGGGGCATCGACTCATATCCATATTCTATTAACCCCTTTATTCCCGAATAAAGATGAACTTGGGGGCTGAATAAACGAGATGAATATGGCTTATTCCACACAGTGAGCTGTCCAGATCGGGGAAAAAGGGAAGGCTCCATTGTGGAGGTCAAACACTAGATGTAAGGAAGTGTTTCCCCCTTTTCTCGGCTGGCCAATCAATATGTAATTTATCCACTGCACGAGTGATCACCTCCACCAGCTCCTCAAATGCTGCGGAAAGAGGCGGCGAATTTCCATCCCCCAAGTGTGTGCTTTTACTTCCAATGCTCAGCACATCTACCTCCTCGGAGCTAGAGTACTGAAGCTTCGGACTCTCTCCCCGGGCGGAAGAAGCCGCAGAGCGGGCTTGCGACAAAGGAGGGAGAGCGCTGGATCTTCCAGATAAGGAAGGAGAAAAGGACCTTGGATTCCTCTCCAACCCCTCTGAAAGATCCTTTTGCGATCCCCAGGAATGCATTCTCCGTGCCGCCTCGGCAACAGCGGGTCCTGCACCCTGAATATTGCAAGCCTGGCCACTTTCCTCGAAAAGAGCCAGGCGGGAGCGGAGCATGCGAAGCGGAAGCTTCTCACAATGCTGGCAATCATCCCCCTCGAAGGCTGATACCGCATGCTCCACTCACAAACAAATTACACAAAGCTCGTGCGTGTCCCTACTCGGGCAGCGAGAAGCACAGAGCTTGTAAACTTGTTTAGCCATATTTTCCTATATATATATATATATATATATATATATATATATATATATATATATATATATATATATATATATATATATATATATATATCACAAAAGTGCAATAACATGTGGTTTGCAAAAATTTTAGACAAATAAGGTGCTTTATATCAGCAGTATTCTCTTTAAACACAGTAGCAATAAAATATTTATTGTAAATCTCAACTTAAACAAAGCTATTTGGCACCGGGGATTACCTTTATCTAGTTAAAACGAGTACAGTTTTCTTGTTTTTTTCTGAACAGGTATCAACAGGTATCTTGTATCAGGGAGCAGCAGAAACGGTCTATGTAGTCAGAGGTCATGACCACTACTACAGATATAAGTCGACCACCGTTACTTCTCTGAAAGTAGCTTAGTTTTGGTCATGCCATGGTTTCCCACGTACACTAAGATTAGGCTACATTAAACAGAGGTAAAGCCCAATATTCTGCGTCGATCTTACACCGTAGGCTGTGTGTAGCGTGCGTACCCTGACGTGTACCTCTCCAAAAATGTAACAACGCGTCAATAGGCGTACCGCAAATGCTGTGATGGCTCGAACCACTCCCCGGGTTTCACATGCTCCCGTAATTGCGCGTCAACGCGGACAACGAAGCAGAAGTATAAATGAAAACCAACGTAGAGGCTCCGACGTAGGTCCGACGCAGAAGTATAAATCAGCTTTTAGAGTTAGGTGAAGTGGTCGAGCACAAGGTGAAGCGAAAAGCGGGTGTGTTCCTGTGAAACTGTTGCGGTCAAGCTCGCCTCACGCACACGCCTCCGCCTGCCCGTTGCCGACGTTGAATTGTCTATAACTTTTTGTACTATAACTTTTCTATAACGACGCGCAGCCAGCACAAATCATTGGAAGAGAGACTGATCCTCGGTTCGCTGTTTGTGAGTTTCCAGAATCTAAATAGTTATCAGGACATCAACAGAAGGGAATTCACATGTCAGAGCATCCCCGCTAAACTAAACGCAGGCTTATCAGGTAAAGTTATGTATAATTTTAACTTAAGTTAAACAGAAGCCGTTGGTTACTATCCGCGCCTGTCATGCACTCGCGGAGCGCTGTCTCCCTTTCTGTTCACCTGAGCAGGGCCGGACTGGGACACAATTTCAGGCCGGGAAATCCTACACCCATCCAGGCCATCCTATGTACCCAAATAAAATTTAGAAACACTACAACCCTGTTTTTTCCTCCTAAATTACATTTATTTCACAGTATGACCATAACATAAAAACATAAACAACCAACTTAGAAGTAAAGCAAATGTATACATCATCTTTCATGTCAAATTCTTACATTTGATCAATAAATTCAGTTATAATAATAAGACATAGGGCTGTTACCCATCAAATTAAATAATGTGCACTGCAATTACAACTGCAATAAATAATGTTATAAGATTGATGTTTTAAATAAATGTTTGAATATACAAATAAAAAAAAATTCAATACTTAAACATTAAACTAAACCGCCAATAGCGGCAAGTGAGCGTCTTATTTAGGGAGTCATTCAAGTCAAGTTAAGTCAAGTCACCTTTATTTATATAGCGCTTTTTACAATACAAATTGTTTCAAAGCAGCTTTACAGAGATAACAGGAAAACAATGTTGTAATAGTATTGTTCAATTGAAAATTAAATGTCCCCAACTAAGCAAGCCAAAAGGCGAAGGCAACAGTGGCAAGGAACCAAAACTCCATCAGGTGACAGAATGGAGAAAAAAACCTTGGGAGAACCCAGGCTCAGTCGGGGGGCCAGTCCTCCTTTGGCCAACGAATGAACAGTGTATGATTATGAGTTAGGCAGCATAATGTCAGGAGTCAGATGGGATCAGAACTTTCACGATATTATCCAGTTCATCTGGTTGGGTTGGGTCATCCGGCCGGTGAGGAGATGAGTGATTCATACAAAAGATTCGTTCAAAACGCTGAATCATTCAGTAACAAAACACCACAGCTGCGTCCCAATGTGCATACTATCCATCCTAAATAGTATGTGACATTAGTAATTTTCAATACTATTTAGGGCATAGTATGCACATTGGGACGCAGCTCACGCTGCTGTAGCTTTGGAACTATTTTCGTCGGTGAAATAGAACAAAAACAGTTCATATGGTTTGTGTCTAAAATGTAAGGAACTTAATAATAAATATGAACTACGCTACTTGTTTATTGAACAATAAATGCAATGTAACATTTTCAATCGTGATAATATTCAGCAAAACAGCTCCCTAGTTGTGTTATGTTAAACTAAATCATGTTATAAAAAAACAATTAGAATTTTTACCTCAGTACATTTCTTCTGTGAGTTTTCTGTGTGCTGTTTCACTCATTTGTTTTTGATTTCTGCACGAATGTAACGTTAGACAGGCGCTAACGCTTAGTGCTACATTTGCTAGCAGTTCAATACTAAGTTAACAAAGAAAAAAGTACAGTATTTACAGATTAAACTGACTGACCTGCACTTGAAGCCCTAAACAGGCCAATAATTTTGCAACATTTTGCTGCTTCTTGGAGTGCTTTCTTTGTCCTTTCCCTCTCTGCTCCACCTGGCCGTTTTCTCTCCATCATCGGGTGCAGCATGGGGAAACCTGCTGCTCGCATTTTCTGTTTAACCGTTTGGCTGACGCGTAAAGTCGAATCGTCGCCTTGCCAGTCAAGACTAACAGTTATTTATATTTATTATTATTAACATTACTAATATTTTAATTGAATGACGAATTTGAAAATGATCACTGGTAAAGGTAACAATATAAAAAATAAAATAAAAAAACGCTGGCTGGCAGCAGGCCAAATTAGTCTCCAGGCCACCGGGAATTGTGGACAAAACAACAAAACAACAGGCACGACGCACACACTCGTTTGGGCTTGCGAGCCGGCCAAATAGTTAACCTTTTGAGTGGATGACGAGCGCGAGACGCCGAAATGGATGCCAATAAGAATCTGAATGGAAGGTTTACTTTTAAAAAGTTGCCTAATGTGTCCATTGACAAGACCAAAGTGATCTGTGTGTTTTGTCGTTGTGAACTGAGCTATCATCATCGCAGCACGTCCAGTCTGAAATACCGCTTGATGATGGCCAAGCACACACACACACACACACACACACACACACACACAGCTGATGCGAATTCTCCGCCCCCTCGTCAATATCAGGACCTCGTCAGTATTTATTTAACCTTTTTATTGATGGACAGTGTTACATTGTGTGAGAGATTATTTGCTCTAGAGATTATTTGCTCTAAGTGAGAATTTTTGTGTGAATTTGAGCACAGTAGCCTATATGCCAATGTTGTTTTCAATAAAAACATTTGCACAAAGCAAGCCGATCCACTTTACCATGTTGATAAGAGCATTAAAATGAGAAAAAAATAATGGGACAAAAAGAAATCAAGAGACATTTAGAATAGATAAAAATGTGCGATTAAATGCGATTAATCGCGAGTTAACTATGACATGAATGCGATTAATCGCGATTAAATATTTTAATCGTTTGACAGCACTAATATATATATATATATATATATATATATATATATATATATATATATATATATATATATATATATATTATATATATATATACAGACAACAGTAAATAACAGATACAGTTTGACACAGATCGCTTGCTGAGGCAAAAGAAGCTAATGTTGCACCGAATGTGCATTTATCTCTTCCTGGTCATGATGTCACCTGCCCGTAACGATCATTCTTACCATTGGACTAGTGGACATAGATGCTTCAGACGCATTCACGCCGGGGGCGTTCCCAAAGCGGCGTTTACGCATCACGAGTTCCCTCGAAAGGGAAGTAAAAGTATTGACAACATTATCAAAATGATCCCAATTCACAGGGATTCGCGAAAATGACTAAAATCCTGTATTATGCATGCATTAGTTGAGGGCTTGAGACGAAGAACCATATAAGTCCATATTTTCAAATTTTGAATAATAACATTTTTTTAATTTGGACTCTGAATATTATATCATTATTATTTTTTTTTACTTGAAGATAGACAACAAAAGCTTCACAATTGTAATGAGATAAGATTTTTTAGTATCAATCTTAAAAATAAAAAGTTAGAGTAATTTACATTTCTGGAATGTGGAAGAACAGTATATGTCCAGCTAATGTGGAATAACAGTATAAGTCCAATTCATCGTATCACTTTAAACCACTGGAGATTTGATTCCTTTATCTTAGTTTTAATACAGTAACAGAACTTTAAAGAAAATATTAAACATTTCTTTCTTTCAATTTCTTTTATTTTTTGCCAACGTAAATCACAGAACAAAAACACGGACAATACAGTACGAACAATGAACAATACATAGGCCTACTTATAGTACAGAAAACAAACGTCAGTACAAACAATAAACCGTACATACAATCAACAATACATACAAACAATAAACAACAGTAATAACTGTAAACAATACATATTTACAATACAGACATACATCACTATCATTCCATATGCTAGTTAACCATTTTATAATACATTTCATAAATCACCCCATTCATTCATTTACTAAAAAAATAACTATATATTCCTATTATACAACATAAGATAAGGCATACAAGATAAGCTACAACTACAATTATGGGTAACACTTTATTTTAAGGTGCTATTAATAAGCAGTAATTAACAGTTAATAAGACACTTATAAGACCTTATAAGATGCATATAAGATGCATATAAGATGCATATAAGCATTAACTACTTCATATAACTTCTGAGGACGCTTTGTTTCACTTTTCCCGCTCTACTCAATCGTGCCGCCGACGAGCCTCACGACAGTTACAGCCAGGGTAAGTGTAGACTCCATCCCCTGGGGTCCAGCTGGGTCAAGACCACTCCGGGGCCGCTCAGTTGCCTCTCCGGGTCCGTCTTGTGCTTTAATTAACCCTTATATGAAGTACTTAATGCTTATATGCATCTTATTTGCATCTTATAAGGTCTTATAAGTGTCTTATTAACTGTTAATTACTGCTTATTAATAGCACCTTAAAATAAAGTGTTACCCAATTATGATTAATTTTACACAATATACACAATATACACAATATACCCCACCTTACCTTCTAATGCTACTCTTCGCATTCTAATGTCTTATAAAATGATTGGGCCTCTGCTGGCATGTAGGCTAGCATTTTCATAAGATCCCGGTGCTTCTCCTTCTTGATGGACAGAGGGTCCTCGTAAGCACGAGCATACATGGTGGAGAACAAGGGAGCTGGAGGTGGTTGATTCTTCCTCTGTTTGGTGATCAGCCAGTTCTTCCATCCCTCGTAGAGGCTGTGGCTCCCTTTTGTGCGGACACACCATGGATCAGCAGCTAAAATCATGATTCAACAAGAAATTCAATAAATATTATTCTTTCAAGCACATATCCCCAACACTGTCAATCTCAGAAAACCAACTCTTTAGTTTTTTACCTGTCACTTTCAACCACATCATGGATGTGATTAGCAAGCCAGGTGGACGCTTTAATGTTGCATCAGGGAGCTGCCTGAAGTCCGGACACTTCATCTCAATGACTTTAAATGGATGCTGCTGCCTGGCTCCACGGATCATCTCGGCGACATCGCTGGGGGTGTGGAGTGTGGACACCTTACGCCTCTTGTCCAGCGTGGCAAAGGAACGGTCACAGGGAAGGAAGGAGTGACCAGACACCATGAACTTCTGCTCTATCTGACTGAAATACCCTCTAGATACGAGCAGGGCCATGAAGTTTAGGACTCGCCAGTTGTTGTTCTGCCCACAGCATCGGTCACTATAGATGACAAGCTTCCGTTCCTTTGCCTGGACTAGGGGAGCGAAAGATGTTTCTGCCCACTTCAAAAGACAGCTTGCCACCTCGATGGAACCTCTGTGAGCGATGCCCTCATGCCAGAGGCACATTGTAGGAGGATCGTCAGTGCCCATCTCCTGGATACAGAGGTTGTAGTTGGCCAGCTGCCGTTGATAGTACACGTTGGAGTGTGTCAGGTTTGGTGTGAACACTACCCCCTACATGTCGATACAAATGACATGGCAGTCATCATTGGCTTTGGCCCACTCTGTGTCAGCCTGCAACTGGGTGTACGCTTTTTCAGCTTTCCGGTGGTGTAGCTCACTCTCGGCTGCGATCTTCAACCTTTCTCCATCTGTTGTAGCAGCTGATAATTTTGAGAACAGGGCGTCACATTTCGCACAAGTGTCACTTCTTGGCTGCCCAAAACTGAGGTTCTGCTGCTTGAAGAGGTCCCTATAGAGCCAGAACTTTGCAGTGGATGTTGGATTGTTTTCCTTGTACAAGCGGAACATGCGGAGCAGGTTTAAATCAGGGCTCAGGTACTCCCTCTCCACATCTCCCTTCATCCGTGAGTAGTGGTTCGGTTGGCGTGGGAAGCTCAAGATATGCTCTCTTATCCCCTCTCTCACTGCAGGATCAATGCTATGAGGCCTAAAAAATAAACACAACTCATGAACAAGGGAAATATAATAAACTATGCTGGTATGTTTTGCACAATTGCATTGTTTCTGTGACCATAAATTTGCAATCCTAAACATTCCTCTAAACTGCAGGATTTTGTTTTTCACATACAGTCATTAAAGGGATACTTCAGGATTTAGCATTAAGCTTTGTATCATTAGAAAGCCGAATTATTTTTAGTATTTTCGGATTGCCATGCTTTTCTCCCTCATATCCCCCTGAGATGAGAGATTTATGTATTTTTTGTCTGGAAAAAATTCTCCGATGACGCAAAAATCATCATTGTTTACATGCACACCTTTTGTTTCAATCTAACTGAATTTATTCCGATTTGTGAATCTGAATGTAGTGTATACATGGATGCTAAACATGTGATTGATTGATGTGTGCGTTTTAGCATTGCAATCTGGGAGTTGTTGTCTTTCATCCCCATAAATCAAAAATACCTTTTCTGGCTTTTAGAAGGCTCCATTAAAAAATAATTTCACATTTCTACTACATAAATTACCCATTTTAAATACATTAATCTTTCCAGAGCTGAAGTATCCCTTTAAGATCCACATGTTGTAATGATACAAAGAATAATCATACATTACATTTGCATAGCACTTTATCTCTGATATCGATCTCAAAGTGCAAAAATATGTTTCCTGGCTGGGCAACAACAGTGAGCTGAATCCTAACCATTACGGTATGTGCACACTGGCGTTATAGGGTGGCAAAGGCACCCAACGCTCTATAATGCCAGCGTCCAGTGCACCATTAGACCAGGGGATGTTGTAGGGCAATGAATGCTGACAATCGTGCAGCTTTAAAAACTAACAGGACGAGAGCATGATTTTTTTTTTTTTTTTTACTTACCTGTTCTTATGTTTTCCTCTGAAGTCCTCTAATGGAGACCTGACTTTAGCTATCTGCTCTGTTCCCTCAGACTGACTGCCTAACTTTTCTTGAATAACCTTTTCAAAGATAAGTAACTTTAAATAAATATGTTATGGACAATGTATCTAATTAAAATCATGCATGTAATAAAAAGTTATCAAACGGAGAACGCTAGGCTATATAAAACTTGCCTGTAGGCGACTGTTGGTCAGTTGAAAGACTGACATAAATGTGAGTTTACAAACAGCAAGTCTTTGGCCTCCTTGTTGCACATGGTACTTGAAGGTGTACTTCCTCTTAGTAATCTCAGGGTCAGGCCCACGTGGTCGTCTGCGACTCACCTTGTGCTAGAAGTAAAAAGACATGAAGTAAAAAGACATTTACCATAGCGTAGCAGGCTAGCCGTAGTGTAGAGCTGTCAAGTTAAGGTCATTAAGTACGTGAGTAGGCTTTGGTTAGCAGAATGAATAAGCCATGTGTATGCCTTTTAGGGCACCAAAGCGCTGTGGTCTGTAATGCACTTGGTGGCCTACTTGATGCCGATCCTCCTTCATCCATCCTCAAAAAATTTAACATTTACAGTGATCAGGCACATGTGCAGTCTTAGTGAATTGAAGGCTGCAGTAGTATTCAATTCACTGGTTATTTCATGGGCTTACATTGTGATGCATTGCATCTGTTGACATGATATGGTCATGAATTGCTTAAGTTAGCCTACCTGCTCCAAACCAGAGAGAATGATAGCCTGCTGCCTCTCATAAGAGACAGCATAAAACTCTGTGAAGAGCTGGAGTTTTCTTTGTTCTGTTAGGCTTGAACACTGCCTGGGACATGTCTTCTTGCACACCTTGCCCTTAACAAAAACAAAGTCACATTAGCGTTTTTTATTTTATAGCTATAGAACACTAGAGCTATTAGCAGCTATTAAGGTTACTAGCTATAATATATAACAGCTTACACAATCAATGCATTTTTTTATTATTACCTTTTATTTATTTATTTATTTGATTAAATAATGAGTAACAAACAAACATAGCATAGCATATACATATATTACAAAACAAAGTGTTGCATTAAATGGTAACAGGGGATCCAAAAAACATATCAAAATATTTTAAACACGTCAATGACTTTTTTTTTTTTTTTTTACCAATTTCAGTGAAGACATAAAGCAATCAAAGTCTAATTTTCTCAGCTTTTATTTCGACCCATTCGTGACTTGATTCGCTAAACAGTCCGAGCTGTATGAACATTAGTAAAGTTAGACGCCCAGTAATATGCCCTCTGACTGTAACCAGCTAACGTTACGTTACAAAGTAACAGGCTAGCCAGACATCAAACGCAGCTAAAATGTTTCGATTAAACTATCCGTGGTTATAAGGAGTAGTAGCCTTACTTACAGCATTAATTTCGACCCATTCATGAACTGATCCGTTAAACAGGGTGAACTATATGAATGAACTGTAGTAGACGACGCGCAGTAGCCTACACAACAGCTAACGTTAAGTAGATACTTTGTATACGGTTCTTTCACTCACTTCTTTCGGTGGACTTTTTCCTTGTTTTTGCTCTCCTCTCCGGTTCACATATGGTTTCCCAGCATCCCTCAAAGACTTCCTTGCTCTGTCCTTCCATTCATTCATGTTCGCTCTCCTTTTTTTGCCGAGGTTTTGCCTTTTAATGTCCGCAGCGGACATGAAAGCACCCGGCGTCTCCATTTTTCGTTAGTGGACATAAACGGTTTTTTCCGCGTGAGACTATTTTAAATTTTAAAATACAGAGTTTTGGTCGCGCGAACACACCCCAAAGTGATTCTGCATACAAAGTGGCACACATACATTCAAGTCACATGGTTATCTCAATTTTTGTTTTTTTTGGACTTATATGGTTGTTCGTCGCATGAACACAGTTGACGATGACACTTTGTAAAGAAAGATTATGTGCCTGTGCACATATGCATCATTTTACTACAAAGCAGTCTTGCCAAATGTGCATGCCTATAGACTAAACACATAATACGTATGTGCATGACATCACTGTTTTCTCAGATGTGCGTTTTTGTAGTTTACACTTAGACGATAACGGTATCATTTTCAAAAACTTGCACTTTAAAACCGTTTTCAAAAGTTTTGTTTTCAGGTCACCAAAACGTTACGCTTTTGACGTAAATTAACGTCCAAAATGCATAAAATTTTTCGGCTTGAAAACCCTGGCCCCTTAATCTAGCATTTGTCATTGAGTTATACCCAAAATGTTTTAAATAGCCTGCCTCAAAGCATCTTTAATAACATGACATTTCGGCCAAATGACAGAAGAAAATGTTTGAAAACATAATCCAATGCACTTACACTGCCTCACAAGCTGCTGTTCTAATGGCAGAGAAAAAAAAACAAATATGTCTGACATTCACTGGTCAAAAAAAACGTTACCAACATAATGAGACATGCCAAGTGTCTAACCATAAAGCCACAATATCATCTTTGCCAACACAGTTATGTTTATTTAAAAAAAAAAAGTTTTTTTTTTTTTTTCATTTCATGAAAAGTATCAGTTTTGGATATAAAAAGTTTCTGTCCGACAGCGACGATATAGAAAATATTCTACAATATAGACATAATTATAATAGAAATAGAAATAATTAAAAATACATTCTATTCAATATTTGTGTGTGTTGTGTTTTCTGTATTCATTCGAGTATTTAATTATTAGCTTAGCATAAAGTTTACTAGGCATCAACAGCAAATGATTTGTCTTGGTTGGCTTGGTTGGTTATTAATGTGTGGCATGTGTGAGTGTTCACAGAGATGCTGTCTATGCAGAGCATTTAGAATCAGTCATTTATGAGTTTTTTTTTTATTTTGAATAGAAGGGATCTATCTATGCAGACAAAAGAGAGTTAGCCATGTCATTAGGCCTTGGAAAAGAGACATTGTGTAGTAATAATTCATAAAAATGTATTTGTGTGAATATTTGCAAAATTAAATATCTCCCACGTGTAGGACTGCTTATATAGCAAATAAGTAGTCAATTTATTATATAAAGTGTTAATTTAAACAAGTAAAAGAGTGAGAATTTGGGCTAAGGGATGATTCTGCAGGGCAGAAGTGCACACACTGGCAGAAGTGTCCACCCGCAGACCATCTCAGCACTCCTTTACTGAAACAAGACTCATTGACTTGATTGTCTCATGCCTGGTCCCATTAGACTTGGTGGAGATGAATGCTGTTCTCTCTTGATGTGTGTTAATGAGAAAGTGTTTAATAGGTTGGCTTAGAGTGGGTTGGGGAGGAGGTGGACATAGGGAAAGTCTGTCAATGGGTAGGGGAAGCTGATGGTTTTGTGACTGACCGTTGTAAATGTGTCCACTGATCACACAAACCATTAAGTTTATGTCCAGCAGCAAAACCACCATATTGACCAAAGAAATCAAATGGAGAGAAATAAAGCATATTATATTATATGATATTATATTATACAGGACAATGAGGCATCCATTAAATACTAGATAAAGTTTGGACAGAGTTTTTAATGGTTAGGAATAAGTAACACACATTTTTGAAGGTGGTAATGTTAAAGTTGTGGTTGTCAATATCCCCACGCACAAGTACAGGTCTTGCGAATGAATTTACTAGCAGTATCTAGATCTGTCCCTTTTGAGCTCTGGAGTTAACTGTATCTTGACTTCCTCTGCTTCCTCTTCCTCTCCAAATGACGAATGGGATTTGTGTGTCCTGCTCTACAGGAAGGAGATGATATCCATGGGGTAATTCTAAATTAAAAGTGAACAGTAATTATTTTATGAAGAAGACAACAACGTCACAAGGCCATGAGCAAACTCTACATACAATTGCCACTTTAAGTAATTCAAGCAGGTAATTTTGCCTTTCATGCTCACATGATACTGGGAGGCAAATTCTTACAAATCTTTTTTTTTACATGTTACAAGGCACTGACATTATTTCTTTGTGTATGGCCTGTGCCCTTCAAAGTATTCACTTCCACAAGGGCTCTTCCCTACACTACTATGCTTTTCCCTGCGAGTCAGGCATAGTGATTTTCACTTTACAATTAAATTGATTGTACTGAACATCCTGAAATATTTGTCAAAAACTAAATTTCTCCTATATGCAGGACTGCGTATAGCAGATATGTAGTTCATTGACAATATCAAGTGTTCATGTAAAAGATCACAAAGGAAGCTGAGAATGTTGGCTTGCCTGCCCCCACGACACCCATGCGGAGAAAGGGCAGCCAAAGAAGGGGCATTTAGAATGCTTTGACCCTTTTCACTGTGAGAAAAATTCTCCATTCACAATATGGTATTTTTTCCCTCTGCGCTACAGTCTAGTAGCTGAATCCCTGCTGTCAGACCAGGACCGCCATCACTGGAGCTCTTTGTCCTGATGCTACAGCATTCCAGGAATGTCCACATGCTCCAGATGCCTACCTCTTCCTTGTTTTCACAATTATGTATCTGTTTACTTTCAAAAGGGGCCTTTTTTTTGCTCTGTATCTTGGTTCTTGTGTCCCATGCTCTGGTGGAAACCAGGACAGAACATGTGATGTACCTGACTTTAGTAGGCAATGTAGACAAAACATTTCACTACCACAGTCATCATGTTATAATATACAGTGTATTAAAAATGATAGATTCCTGAGCTAGAAAGAAAGACCAACATTTGAGCAATATTTTTTTCTCTTTTTTCTTTGTGGGAAATTTTTACAATGCATGGGCCAGAACTGCGATAACACTCTCGAAAGCATAAGCTTTGCCCACAGTGAAACCACATCCCGCATTCAGATAATCTTGTGACACAAACAGTGATGCTGTAGAGGTCAGTGAGGTAGACTGGGTTAAGGTTTAAGTCTAGATTGACTCACCCTAATTACGGCAGCAATCTTGCCTAGTCCATTCTTTATCACCGAATGACTGTGATTAGCTCGGCACCAACAACACAAAGGTAGCATAGCCTTATTATGCTGTAATGAGTCAGCTCAGAGGGGAAATATTAATAAACAATAATAACTGGTTATGATTAATTATGAATATTTGGGTCAGTTAATTGTATTAACTTGATGTAGCTAACTTAATATTACAATCAATTAATCAGTTCGTCCAACGAACTCTTTTGATTATTCATTTATTCTAAGAAAAGGGGTATCTTCCATGGCTACGGAAAATAATTATTTCTTAGCATGTACAGTGCTTTGAGCATGTAACAAGATCAAAACCGTAAAAGAGACGTTGTCTACAAGCAGTGAATCAGAACCAAATACATATTGTGCACAAGTTTTATTAACTAAATCACGAACATAACTAAACTAAACAAACATACACACATAAATACATAAATACATGTATAGGTAAAAGGGTGAGTGATAGCATGGAACTGGAAACCGGAAAGGGAACTATGAAAAGAACCATCTTATTTTCAAAGTACTTTGTTTAAATTGATACTTGCATTTGGTAGTTCTTCAATTCTTGAAGTTGTTGAAAATTGAAGTCGTTGATGGTTCCGTGAGTGTTCAAATGTGGGAGTTGGTTGAGAGTTCTCTCTCTCCATGAGCACATGGCTGGTTGAGTCAAGGCCTGGCAGGCTGTGGTCATAGCCTGCAGGGGCCATGAGCCATTTGGGGGAGGGGGTCTCAGACACCCACCTGAAGAAAGTGGTCCAGAGGTCCAGCAAAACCAGAGTTGATCGTTGCCCGTTCAGTGATGGTAAGGTTGCAGTTTTCTGGATTAAAGAAAATGCAGTCTGACTCCTTTTGGGAGCGGGAAAGCATGGCCGACGGTGCGCACAGCCTGCTGGGCCCTGGGGCCCCAGTGAAGGGGGGAGGGGGGAAAGGGGGGGGGGGGTCCCCAGTATCAGCCGAAGCAGTGTTGCGGCCGGATGAGAAAACTAAGAGGGCGAGGTCACTGTGGACTGTCTCTAATAAAGCCTGAGAAAAGTCACACCTCTCCGAGTTTGCTTTACCAATGAGAAGGGTGGACTTTCTGGCGGGAATTTCCTCTATGGGCAAGATTTATGAATCTTTGTCCTAAGTGTGGTTAGACTCTGCCTTACACTTTTTCTGTTCATTAATGCTCAGATAGATATAAAACATCCAGACTGTATCCTAAGAGAATGTGATGTACGTCAAAGCGCGAGTCATTAAATGAGGATTAATTAGGTAGGAGACATGATACAGGTGAGGTTACATTTACTGTTGGTTGGTGCTATAACAAAATACATACCATAGTATTTACATTTATTTATTTATTTATTTGGGTCCCCATTAGCTTCCACAATGTGGTTGCTAGTCTTCCTGGGGCCCATAAAAGTACTAAAACATATGTACAGTTAAAATACACACATATAACATACATAAATATAACATTCATATAACATTACCACATGTATACATTTATCCACATATTCACATTCACACTCATACAGCATTTGACAATATCAGTACCCACAAACAGTCACAAATTAACTGATGTAATACTATTAATTGTGATCTGTTTTAGAGTCTTCTTAAAATGACATATGTTGGATATACGCCTTGTTTTTAAATCTAGTTTATTCCAAGCAGATGACGATCTAAATAATACTGTTCTTGCCATACAATTGGACCTTGCAGATGGAACCACTAACACACCTGAGCTCACCTGACGCGTAACATGTCCGTGACAATATCCACTAAAAACTAATTTATCTACAAAAGATTTTGGATTGTTTTTAAATAGAGCATTGTGCATATAACTGAGAAGACTTATATTTAGTTTGTCCGCCACCTTTAGCCAGCCCAAACAGGTGTGCATTTTATCCACACTAGAGCGAAAAGAGCAACCAAGCGCTACTCTTGTGGCTCTATTCTGAACGATTTGTAATTTTTTCAGATGTCCCTGTGCAGCACATGACCAGATTACTGGGCAGTACCCCAGATGTGACAGAACTAAAGACTGGACAACTGTTTTCATAATTACTGGTGGACAATAGCCTGAACATCTCCTTGAAAAAGCAATACCTTTAGCCATTTTAGACACAATGTGATCAATCTGACCAGCCCAAGAGAGCTGACTATCCAGCTTCACACCCAATAGTTTAGTCTGACTCACCTGTTCTACCACAGATGTGTCAACAATTAGATTTAAGTCTCAAGGGTTGCCAAGCATACATTTAGTACCAAAGACTATACATTTAGTTTTAGATATATTGAGAGCTAATTTATTAAGTTTCACCCAATTTGTAATGGCATTAAGTTCATTCTGCAAGGTGCAACTTATATCATTTATTGTAGATGCTGCATAAAACATTGTAGCATCGTCTGCATAAAGTACAACATCTGCTCTTGAAACAGCATATGACATGTCATTAACAAACACTGAAAATAACAATGGACCCAAACAACTGCCCTGTGGAACACCACATGACAACTGCTTACAATCAGAAAACATAATAGTACACAAGACAGTAAATCATTCACACAGTTTCTGGGATGCATGTTCATTTATAACATATATATATATATATATATATATATATATATATATATATATATATATATATATATATATATATATATATATATATATATATATATATATATATATCAGTTAGTCTATGATTAATGCGGCAAAATCTGTATTAAAGATTGTTTTTGTCTTCCCATTCTCTCTCTCTTGTGCATGTGGCCACATTCCTTTGACAGCAATAAAACCAACTAATTTGATCGTATCCATGGTAACCCAAAGGCCCCTCTTGCACCCGCTAGGGGGATGGGGCCACAGGTCCCAGAGTGAGCTTTAAAGTGTAAATTGCAGGAAAAATTTTCACGAAGATAATGCAATGTGCTTACTAAACATAAAGATAAGAACCACCCACCATTGTTTTTTTTATGTTTTTTATACCAAAATGCTGAATATAATATGAAAAGTTGGTACGTTTTACTGTGGTTTTAAGCACGCCCCCTCCCTGCCACTAGCTGGGCGTGACGTCATAACAAGTACTCCAAGCTTTTACTGTCTATGCTCCAAGCCTAGAGTTACGTTATATTGGAGACTTAGCTAGCAAAAATTGTTAACGATTGTGTTTGTGCGGGATGTACGAATACATCAAAAACAGGGGAGAGGCTCCACAAGTTCTCCAAGGACAAACGGCTGATTCGTGCCTGTAGTGTTAGCATAACTTACCCGAGGTAGAGCTTAGATCGGCCCAAAAAAATCAATCCCGAGCCCGCTGTGTCCGAATCCGGTCCGGCCCTGCCCGACACATTAACTGTAATTATGAGCCCGAGCCCGGTTTAAACCCGACTATTTTTTAATACGTGGGTCGTTATAACTGGCGTGCTCAACTACTTTCTTATATTACTGACTCCCGACCGCAACATTTATGTTTTGTCCCGCTCCCGCCCGCAAAAATACTTTTTTTCTGTACCTCCAAATACTTTCAAGTTAGCCTACGTGTCGCCACCATACACATCAGCATACATGATCCTGATCAATTATTTGTAATAAAGCATTAACACACAAACCACTGTTATAACATAAAAGCAAGCGGGCTACTGCGTGCATGGTTTGGCATGACTGCGCGCAAAGTGCGATCCCATAATAATTCCTAAAAAACTGAAATCAGTTCACAGAGATCTCACACATCTCTGTTATTATCAATGAAGCTTTCATAATATATACACTATGTTTGTTATAATTAGAGGATTTGCCAGCAAACAGAATTCAGCACTGAACAAAAAGTCAGTTTTGAGCGGTGAGGGGAGTCGATCGTAAATGCTTCTGATTGGCCATTATTGCGTTCAAGAAATCAACAGATATGTCTGTGATTGGCTACATCGCTCCTCGCTGCAGACATGTTAGAAATAGAAACTCTGCCTGTAAACCGTTTCTATTTTGTTTTAGTTGTTCTTGCTTTTCTGCAACAGATGAATAGAAATCTATTATTTTTTATTTTTTATTCATAGATATTTCTAGTTTGCGGGAGTCCCGCAAATTGTTTTATTCTCCCTCCACCCGCACACACAGAGTGAGTGCATTACTGCCGCTCCCTGTTATGACATCATCACACAGTTATGGTAAAAAACACGCTACCTTTGAAGAAACTAGGGATGTCCCGATCAGGTTTTTTTGCCCTCGAGTCCTAGTCCGAGTCATTTGATTTTGAGTATCTACCGATACCGAGTCCCGATCCGATACTTCTATATTAGGCTACATTAAAAAAAAAAAAAAGTATAAAGAAGAGCAAAAAAACAGATCTAGGATGTTACTTATTTGTTATTTAATTCACCTTATTTTAACATTCAAAAACTCTGTTAACAAACAGAGCACTTCTGTGAGGTAGCTTGAACAATCAAGTAATAAATAACATAAATTATTCACTTTTGGACTTTAGTGCAACAGTAAATATATGAAAAAAAAGTCTAATATAAAAACAAATAGCATCTCAACTTTAAAATACCCGGCAGGCATGTAAACAAATAAAAAAATAAGTGTATAAAAAAATTATGAGAATATACATTAGGGGTGTAACGGTTCACAAAATTCATGGTTCAGTTCGATACGATACAGTGGGTCACGGTTCGGTATGTTTTCAATACAGTAAAAAGAAAGAAATGCCAGAGAAATTTCCTATTTGTTAAAAGAAAAAATATTTTTAAATAAGTTTGAGTTTTCTTACATCTTGAAACTTTCAGGTTTAAAAATGGGGACAATCTTTGAAGGATTAACAAATAATGTTTTGGTCATCACATTTAAATATATTTATATATATATAATATTTAGATAATATTTGAGTTTTGAAGTGCTGGGAAAAGATGTGTTAAGTACTTGAAAGCATTTCACTATTCCAGGCAAACTTTCATGGCTACATTTATTGTTACTATATTAAATCCATGGTGAATCGTTCATTCACGGCACAATGTTTCTCCTGGTTTGCACGTCAGCGCTGTAGAGATATAATAGAGATCTGCGGTTATAACAGAGAAATTTGAATGCTTCTCACTAGATCTCGCAGCGATGTTATTACTTCAGTGGCGAATTCAAATGCTTTATTCACTGGATCTCTAATAGCGCTGTGTAGTAACAGTGTTGCTTGATCAAGATCGGCTCGCGCTGCACAGATGTTGCTGGTCCGAACTGATAAACGGTTCATACAAGCACAATATAATGAGTTGCGCAGTTTCGTTCCGCTTTCATTACGTTCGTCATTTGATGTTGCGCAACGTTGTGGTGTTGTTCACGTTCACGCCAGCGCGGATTTTGTCGGCAGGAAAAATGATCCAAGGACCTGGTTTGGTTTGTATGCGTACACCCCTAATATACATATATATCCGAGTCCTGATCGGGAAGTGACATCCGATTCCGATCGAGTTTGAAACCATGTGATCGGGCCCGATTTCCGATCACTTGATCGGATCGGGACATCCCTAGAAGAAACCCCAATAAATGTTATTTTAACGCATTTTAAGACAGAAATTTTTAAATATATACATATTGTGCACTTTAATTTACACATTAATTGGTTGTGGTGGTTAACCTGAAATTTACACTTTAAAGGAGAACTCCGGTCAATTTTAACATTGAGCTAATTTTTTTGTAAATTTGGAGTGCTGTCAGTACAGAGAACAACGACAAAAATCGGTGTTGCCTACACCGTGTTATCCTCTTTTTAAAATTTGCACCCTGTTGACTTAAATGGGGCAAGTTTTAAACCTGCTTTTAGCCTCTTAACATCCTTGATGTGTCATATTAAGTGAACAACCATGCGAGTAATTTTATTCAGAGTGAACATGGTGAATCTGACTGCAGTAGATGTGAAAGATATGAATAAAAGTGATGTTAATTCAGCCAGCTCACATACATGTATTTACTTCCTGTTTTCGGTCGAAGTCCACAGTAGTCAATTGTCGAGTTTGCGCCCTCGACAATTGAAAGATTATACAGTGGTTATACAGACATCTAGTTCCTGAGGGCTCCCCAGAGGGAAGGCTCTTTCTTTTTTGTTCTCGACACCCTGAAGCTGAGGAACAGCAGGGGATAATCGAAAACAGTTCTGTATCGCAATGCAGACCTTTAATCTATGCACTGCCTCGGCAACACGAAATCCCAGCCACAGAATCTTTATTGCAGCGTAGACCCGTAATCTACGTGTTGCATTGGCGAACGCGAGATCCGAGCCACTAGATTCTATATTGCAATGCAGACCCTTATTTAGGACAATTCTTATGGGACAAACAACACCAAATAGGACAGACAGTTTGACCGCAGAGCACTTGCTGAAGAGCAAAAAGCTAACTCTGTTGTGTGCCGGCATCCCTTTGTAGCTTCCGTGTATGCCGTCACATGTAGTCGACACAGTTCGAGTTCCCTCAAAAGGGAACACCATGTTTGTTTGATTAAGTGTGAATAAAAGCCTACAAAAATCTGTTTGTCTTATATATTGATCCCGTAATATTTTCCATTCCTGTAATAAGTGTGGATATTGGTCAGATGGAAGATCTAAAATCCTGTACAGGCAGTTTTCAGTCCTTTATTGGAACATTTTAGATGTTCTGATAAAATGCATCTTCACAACTTTGTGATACAATCTTTTTTTTTTTTTGGTTTCTCTACTTTGCTCTGCCATTCATGTTGCTTACCATAACCAGTCTGGATCCAACCCAAAACATTCAGTTGAGCTAAATCCAAGCTCATGTAACAAGATCGGGACTCCAAGATGCCGGCCTACCACAACAAATTGGCCTTGTGGAGCGAGTGATAAATAGCAAGAGAGGAGGCTGGGTTGTGTGTTGGGATTAGGGTTTGAGATATCACTCTGACGTAATGTGAGAGCTCTTGTGGCTGCTGTGGGTGAAGGGGCTCATCGCATGGTTTGGCTGTGTCCCAAGACCTGAGCTTCAGTGACCAACATCACGTCTGTGTCAGTTAACCTTTGCTCGATATCATGACTGCATCTCTCTCTTTTTCTCTGTCTCTGTAATATTTTTTTAACCATGTACATGTATAACCATGTATCTTTTTGTCACAGTGTGCCTTTGTTTCTTATTGTATGTATTACTTTCATCCATACTTTATATTATTAGTTTTTGTTTTTCAATAATTCAGCACAATCATTTAATCATGCTTTCTCAAGTATCTTCTTTAGTGTTTTATTGGAGAAAAAGGAGCCATGTCAAACATGTATACATTCAAATTAGTAAAAGAACAATATTTTGCTGATATTTTGCAATATTATTCTGACAAGTCACAGCTTTGCTAACACTGACATTTGTCTGACCAATCACAGTTCTTCCACGGTGCTATTTCGGCAGTGTAATGTCCAGCTGGAGTAATGTGTGATAAACTATGACTTGGATATATTTTTTTTTCTTTAGAAATGGCCCTTTGGAAAAAATATTACATTCATTTTACACACATATAATTACTGAATGAAAGTAAAGTGAATACGGAAGCTTAAACCTTTGTTAGTTATAATATGTGTCATACACACTTAACTTTTCAATTTGTTTTCAAATACATAATTTCATCATGTATGCACTTATCTATGATCATCAATTTCTTTATCATTTTATTTTTACATATTAAGTAAAAGAAAGGTTACAAAATCATTAATGGATCATTTGAGTTGAGAGGATGAACTAGGTTGATGTTTGCAGCTCTTCAGATCAATCATTTCCTTCCATAGGAAGTTGCCAGAGAGGGCAGAGTCTCATTCTGAAAAGTTCCCGCTAGTATTTTGTTGTCATGGTCACCATCATTATTGAGTTATTCTATACCTTCTTATCTTTGATGTATAGTTTGTGTGCTTTCTCTTTGAGTTTGTCTGGTCACGTTTGCGTTTATGCTTCTTGTGTGTGCTACAACCCATTTTGATTGCTACCTGTTTAGATTGTTATTATTAAACTTTGCGTTGGAACTTTATTCATCTGCCTCTCAATCTGTCTGCAACACACACACACATAACACAGTACAAGTAAAGTATACTTAATCCCAAATAAACAGTAATTTTGAGGCACTCAAAAGGAATATACGTTTAAAAAGCCTTTATTTAAACTTGGCTATCCATTAAAAAACATATGCCAACATGTTTTGGCCTCTTAGGCCTTCTTCAGGGCAAATTCAAAATGGCAGTCCGTAGACTGCATGCTATAGGGCATTTCAGAATGTTTGTAAACAATAGGCAAAAGATACTTCCAGGTGGCAGAACGCGAGCGGCTTCTACTGACTTACTGAAGAGATCCAGCCGGCTACTGTAACAGTTACTTAGTTAAAAACACTGTTGTTGATAAAAGTTGAAACGATGATGAAAACGTGTTGTGTTTTGGGTTATTTTGCTTAGAAAAAAAGAGCTAGAGCGTATTTTGCTAATTATGTGTAGGTCTACTATATTACATATTTAATATCCATTTTTGGTAACACTTTATTTGAAGGGGTGTGCATAAGACTGACATGACACTGTCATAAACATGACATAACACCTGTCATAAACATGAAGGAGTCTTTATGAATGTTTATGACTGTTGTCAGTAAGTGTCATTCGGTAAATTATGACACTTTCAATGCAAAGTTGACATTGTTTAAAATGTCTTTGTTATGACAACTTGACATTACCCAAGACAAAAATGTCTTGATTATGACAACTTGACATTAACAAAGACAGAAATGTCTCTTTTATGACAACTTGACATTAACCGAGAAATCATAACCTGTCAATCTGTCACAACTTTGGCCGTCATGACACCATTATAACTGTGTCATGAATATTTTACTTGTCCTCAAGTAAAGTGGAACACATTGTACTAGTTATAAAGATGTCATTAAGGGTTATTACACTGCAAAATGCTTGAAGTTTGATAATTAGACCTGTTATGACATATTTGTGACAGGTTGACAGGTTATGATTTCTTGGTTAATATCAAGTTGTCATAACAAAGACATTTCTGTCTTTGTTAATGTCAAGTTGTCATAATCAAGACATTTTTGTCTTGGGTAATGTCAAGTTGTCATAACAAAGACATTTTTGTCTTTGTTAATGTCAAGTTGTCATAACAAAGACATTTTAAACAATGTCAACTTTGCATTAAAAGTGTCATAATTTACCGAATGACACTTAATGACAACAGTCATAAACATTCATAAAGACTCCTTCATGTTCATGACAGGTGTTATGTCATGTTTATGACAGTGTCATGTCAGTCTTATGCACACCCTTTCAAATAAAGTGTTACCTATTTTTTACTTATATCATTAAACACAGTTGTTATTATGATAAAAAAACGCATTATATTTAATTACATTTTTTATTTTTATTACATTTTTACTGTCGACCGTTGGTTTCCCTTCCAAGCAATTTAGCGTTGCCATAGGAACACTTCAGCTTTTGCCACCCGGAAGAACGTCTGTTACTGTTTTGACGTCATGGTGAATTGTCGTATATATCTGCATGTGGTCACGTGACCTAGAAGCACAGGTGCTCATCTGCACATATCACCTGACAGAGAACAATTACAAGAAGTTACTTTAGATAAGACAAGTCACATTTTCACATCAGGATAGGTTAAAATATCAATATAAATGGATACATATAGCAAGAGGTTACTTTATATGACAAATTACAGAAAAATGTTACATTGTAAAAAAATATTTAATTTCATTTCATGCTCTAATAAATATGTGCAGTCTCAGATGTTGAATAATTTTACAATTTCTATATTTTACCGCTTTTCACATCAAGATACAATTTTAAACATTACAGTTTTTCTCAATTGCTAAAACACTAAAATCCATTGGCTGAACAAAGTTCTCAGTTGCCTGAACTCATTTAGCTAATTGTGGAGTCTGTTGTCAATACCGTAAACAATTTCACATGGTAAAACACAATTTGCAGATCTCACTTAGACTTTTCAGCAAAACTCTGAACACATTCTCATTCTCAAAACACATTCTGCACTCTAACGCACATGTCATCCATACTGGTAAACACAAGTGGCAAAAATCAAATACAAATAGAGAACACATGTCATTTGATTGAACACAACCACTCAAAACTGATTCAACCTGTTTCAAATGTTGTGACACAACCAATATAAGCCAGTTCAGAGAGCAAACAGGTTGTTGAAGTTGGGGAGGAGAAAGTCTGAGAATGAATAGAAGAAACAATGTGAGAGAATGAGGTCGAGTGCGTATGCGAGGTGGGCGATGAGGAGGAGGGGGGCAAGAAAGAGGAAGAGGAAGAGGAGGAGGAGGAAGAGAAGGAGGGCAAGGAAGAGGAGGAGGGCAAGAAAGAGGAGGAAGAGGAAGAGGAGGAGGGCAAGAAAGAGCAGGAGGAAGAGGAAGAGGAGGAGGAGGAGGGCAAGAAAGAGGAGGAAGAGGAGGAGGAGGAGGAGGCAAGGAAGAGGAGAAGGAGGAGGAAGAGGAAGACGAAGAGTGGAAATATGAGCAACAGTCATAGACCATGTTCTTGTCCATGGACTGACCCAGGCCAAAGACAAGAAGCACATTGATCACATGTTTACTCCTTTCATTCGTGTCCCTTTGAGTATTGTATACTGTAGTACAGTGCACTGCTGTAGACTGTACAATGAAAAAATATGACATTTTTTTTTAGATTAAAAATGTAGTTCTCCCTGAGAACTATATGTTTTGAACAATGTGTTTTACATTTTTTGGTGTATTGTTTACTGACTGCTTGATAGTGTATAGCATTTTGATCACTTTGTTTATGATTTGAGAGCAGTGTTTGATTTTGAACACAGGTAAAACTGTTTTGAGAGCAGTGTTTGATTTTGAACACAGGTAAAACTGTTTTGAGAGCAGTGTTTGATTTTGAACACAGGTAAAACTGTTTTGAGGCGAACGTTTCATTTTGCAAGAGGAGTCAGAGGTTTTGTAAATAGTGCTTGAAGATGAGGTTTTGTGTTTAATGTTTTCAGAAAATGGAGCAAGGTTTCAGAAATTGTGTTTTAGCAATTGAGAAAAACTGTAATATAACCACAGTAACCTAACAGATTAGTGATTTATTTAGCTTAAACCTTACTAATACCATGGTCATGGGTTTGATTCCCAAGGAATGCATACGTATAGTATAGAACACAAGTTGCTTTGCAATACTGTCTGCCTAACTCATGAATTAATCGTACCAACTTCCATTTCATTTCTACCTCTCTAAGCCTCAGTAAGATATTTTTAGCCAAAAGAACATGTTTGTCTTGGTCACGGAAAATTAACCTCTATAATGACCGTTCAGACATTGTCACAGACATTATAGTGTCCACAGTCCACCCTCAGGGCTGTGGTAGTGTGTTTTATAGTTTGAAGTTGAGCGTGTTTGTCATGATTTGGTCTCCTTAGTAGTTGCGTTTCATGCTTGCATCTATAAAAGACTCTCCCCCGTGGAGACCCACATGCATGCAGTCAGAAAATGTTTCGGGGTAATAGCAGTTGGTCATGTATTAAAGACAGCGTGTGATTCAGGCATGACCCAGCAGGCTCAGAGCCCATTAAAATGCATTATACCATGAAAACAAGGTCCATGGAGGAACATTGCTTTGATGGCTTCAAAATACTTAGTGTTCAGACTTACAAGCATATTTCCTTACAAATACAGAGTCTAATTTGTTAATAAATGTTAAATAGATGCTTTGAAACAAACTGTATTGTAAAAAGCGCTATTTAGATAAAGTTGAATAGCACTATATTGTTAAAAAATATGAAATTGTAGCTGATTCAAAGGATCTCAAATGGAACAGCAAATATTGTCAAAGTCTGTAATGCTTTTTTATTTACATTTCACTTATTCATAAATGATGAAAAAATCTAATTATGTTTAATTTAATTTCAGTTCATTTACTAAATGTGTTATTTGAGTCACATTGAACTAGATTTAACTAAAATTACCCGATTATAAGTAATTTAAGGGGCACGCATTGTCTTACCTTTTAACAATGTGAGTGCAAAGAATATGAGCCACCAATATTGTTCAGTCCAGAGAGAACTGCCCAGTGACAGTATCTGCCAGACCACAGTATTGCTTCAAGAAATAAAATACAAAACAGAGCTATCAAAAGTCTAAATGATAGTCAAACCAACAAAATCAAGACCCTTTCAAACTTACCAGGGGAACTTCCAGATATGGTTTTAAAGGGATCACACATTCACACACACAATAACTTCACATACCTTATATGGAAGTTTGCTGCAGCTGTCTTCAATACTGTACAATGATGTATAACCACTGCGTGGCTCAGGGATGCAGGAAGTGGGGGTACTGAGGGTGCTGTCACAGGATTCTATATGCAACCAAAAAAAAAAATATTAGTGTAACTTGTCATTGGGCTGTAAATCTATGATTTATTTAATTTTCATTCTCAAAAAAAGTTAGTTGTCATTGGTTCATACATTAAAATGTGGCTCATTCACTTTCACAGTCACTGATTATTCACTGCACAATACGTGAACGGTGAAATTGCTTACCTACAGTACATTCAACCAGCCTCTTAACGTGCTCCACAGACATTACTTTCATTCATCGGCGCATCAGGTATTTGGTAATATTCAAAAATACAATTTTTGGCAAGTTACTGAATGCCCACATTTTGTTAAAAAAGAAAAGAAAAGTAAAAATAATTAAAGACACTGTCACTGCAGACATGACACTGGAGTGTAAATGCAATGTTGATTTACATTATCACAATATCCTTTACATTTGTATTCTTACTAACAGATTTAGTAAGTACAGCTAATTCTTCAGATATCTTATGTGGATATCATGCACAGACAAATGGAACTTCATTTCTCCATGCAGCAAACTGCATGCAATTATTGCGGTCCTGTTGAGCGGTAATGAGAGAATGGAAGCTTCCAGAAGTGCAGTTTGTGCTCTCCAGATGCTATAAATGATTAATACGCTGCACCGCTTTGGATAGATGCCACAAACTATATGACTTAAATTAAATGGTTAGGGCTAGTAAAATGTTTACAGCCCTTCATATGGTAAAAAGCCTTTTTTTCATTCTTTTTTTCTTCCCTATTTTCTTTTTAGTATAAATAATATATTGCATCATGTACAGCTGGCTTTTTTATGTTTAAGACCAAGCATAAACCCGTGGCTTGTCACAATAAATGATTGTTGATAGACCGGTGTCCTACAGTGTTTGAGGACTATCTGTTTTGTCTGAACATTGAGAAATGAAGGGAATGTTTGGAAAACATCTCGATTACTCTTGTAACCCTCGTTCCCTGAAGGAGGTTACATCGATACTAACTTATGGTGTCTCTTGGGAACCCAATCACCTATGGGTAGTAAGAAAACAGGCTCATGAAGATTGGCGAGTGAGATTTGCATGCCAAGCCACACCCCTGGACATACGCACTCATTCAGATTTGTGCTGAGGAGCCGAGGTGGGATCCTGGCATCCAGCAGGTAGTACAGGTTTGTGGCAGGAGGAATGTAATGTCTCTGTTCTCTTCATCAGGGATCAAGGGTTACAAAAGTAACCGAGTTGTTCCCTTTCAGTCAGTCACGTTCAATGTTACGTCGATACCATTTTCCCAATGGAAAACGCCACAAACGCTAACCCTTCCAAGGCCCCCATGTAAGTCAGACAGACCTCCTTACCTGCTGGGACGGAAGGACAGAACTTTCTAAGGGGAAGGTCGGTAGCTGCTATTCCTTTCTGCCTTACCCTATTCAGTCACTACTGGTTAGATAACCGACTCCAGGTGGAAAGGGATGCTATGTAGGCCACATCCTGACCATGTGGAAAAGCACACATATGGACTGGCTATTAAGGCAGTCCTACATATGGAAGAAACTCTGCAGTTGGTCCTACCTGGAATGGGATGGAACTACTAGCAACGCAGAGCTATAACAGAGCAGACACTGTCAGGGGAAAGACACCAAAGTGAAAACCATACCATGGAAGAGTGCACATATGGGATTACCCGAGGGGAATCACTACATATGGGAACCTAGCACAGTACAGGGGCTGACCACGGGAGTATGCACACAAACCAAGCCTGATTGCCCAGGGTGTTGGAGGACCCTCAGGCCAAGTAAAAATACTATAACAAAGTTGAAAAAAGGCAAAAAAGGCGGCAATGGCAAGGAACCAAAACTCCATCAGGTGGCATAATGGAAAAAAAAAACCTTAGGAGAAACCAGGCTCAGTCAGTTACCAGAAACCAGTTGGCTCAGTTTTCCTCTGGCCAACGAACGAACAGTGTATGATTATGATTCAGGCAGCATTGTAGGTCAGAAGACAGATTGGATTGGAACAATCTGAATATTATCCAGTTCCATCTGGTTTAAGATCAGAGTCATCATTCCGGTATTGAGACGATGGAAAAGATGTTCTTGGAAACGATGGAAAAGAGAGGTCACAAGAGGGGATGAGGCGTGGCTGAGGATGATTTAGTCACCTGGCGCCTCTCAGGTAGTGCTTTCTCAAAGCCTTAACATCCACTGCATCGTGATGTGCTGCAATACACTATCAAGGTGGAGGGAGACAGCCTTCGCTCCAAACTCTCCTGTAGGAAGGAATGCAAAGAGCTGATGGGCATTTATATGGGTCTTCCTGATGGGAAGCACACTAATCAATGAACAGACTCCACTTCAAGGCATAAGATTGCCTAGTAGAGGGGGCTCTGGCTTGAGTGATAGTGTCTACCACTGCCTACGTCAGGATCAGATTCAGAATGAAGATCAAAACATAGATGGAGTAAATCGAGTCCATAAAATTCCTCAAAGCTTGCACATTCTTATAACTCGTCCTGGGTCGACATTTGTCTGGCAGTTAGGGAGTTTTGATTAATATGATGTTTAATGTAGATGAACATGTTATTTTATATATGAATCTGCTTTAATATGTTATTGGTTGTTTCTGCTTCTTTTTCGCCTGTGTTTTGATCCAGAGATTCTGTACTCTTTCAGAAGATGTGTCATAGCGCCCCCTACCGTATAATAGTGAAAATAAAGAAAGCTGGAAAATTCCGTCAATAGCGGGGAAGCGTTGTCTCATAAATGACGGAAAACTCTCAGATTGTTCTGATCGTTCGAATGAACCAACGAGACGGCTGGGCGGCGCTATCCAGGTCTCCAAATGGAGGGGCAGTGAGGTGAAGCCAAAAACTAGGGCTGGGTATTGACACAAATTTCACAAGCTTGTTCTCAAGCTGTTTTTTCCCCCCGATGTCTTACCACTGTTGAAACACTGATTGAGCGATTACACGAGACATGATACGGATTTAGATAAGTTATACTGTATCTTTTCATTCACATTTATTTTTTGCTGTAACTAGTTATAACTACTAGTTACTAGTAGAGGAAGAAATTATCCATTCACGTGTATCGCTTGAATTTTGAATTGCACTACAGCTATCTGTCATACCACATTAAAGAGCACCAAAAAAGTTGTTTATTGTTTGAATTTCTTAATAAAAGGGACACAATTTTAAATCAGAATTTGACTTTGTTTAATATCAAAAGTAACAAGTGTGTGGTAACACATTAGAATAATGTTCCATCATAACGAATAACTACACAGGAATAAATGAGTAATGCAATATTAACAAAACTATTATCTAACAAGAAACTCTGATTAACGAATTAGTAAGTAATAGCGTTCAGTTAATGCGGTAGTTCACTGTTAGTTAATCGTCTTTTTTTTCATACCTCCTTGAGCCATAATAAGAACTACTATATACAGGTTAATAATTGATACGAGTAATGTATATTTCATTTTAGAGTGAGGATCATGGTAACCCAATAATAATGACTCAATCATTATCAAATCCTTCAAAAGGAAATACTATTTTTTGTAATATTTGTAACAGTTTTCTAAAGTAAAAAGTATGTACTCTAGTAATGACTGAAGTCATTGTAAGTTTTTGAGTTTTTTTGTGAGGTTTTGGATAGTAATGAACCAAGTGTTACACTACATACTTCTAATGGACTTACTAATTATTTAGAACAGTTTATATAGTGAAGATGATGGCAACTGACTAATAATGGCTCAAGTGTTACCAAATCTGTCAGAAGGAATTACTATACAAAACCTCACAAAAACCTTGATTCATTGTCAAGTCAAGTCAAGTCACCTTTTTTTATATAGCACTTTTTACAATACAAATTGTTTCAAAGCAGCTTTACAGAGATAACAGGAAAACAATGTTGTAATAGTATTGTTCAATTCAAAATTAAATGTCCCCAACTAAGCAAGCCAAAAGCCAATGGCGACAAAGGCGAAGAGCGGCGAAAAAGGCAACAGTGGCAAAGGAACCAAAACTCCATCAGGTGACAGAATGGAGAAAAAAACCTTGGGAGAACCCAGGCTCAGTCGGGGGCCAGTCCTTCTTTGGCCAACGAATGAACAGTGTATGATTATGAGTTAGGCAGCATAATGTCAGGAGTCAGATGGGATCAGAACTTTCACGATATTTATCCAGTTCATCTTGTTAGGGGTTGGGTCATCCCGCCGGTGAGGAGATGAGTGTGTTGAGGTGTCCATGGGCCTTCACAGCGCTGATAATGCGTGTAGTCGTGTCCATGTGATGGTCCTTCATCAGATCTGGATATGCCCTGGATCCGGCGGTCTGCGGTAAACCTTGGGATAAACAGAGAGACTAATATTAGCGTAGACGCCATCCTTCTTATGATGTACAAAGTACATCAGGAATTATGGGAAGTGTTCCCGGTTCCGGCTGATCTAAACTATGCAGCCTAACATTGAATTATAGAAATCTATAATGTGTTATGTGTATGCTAAGCCAAAGAGATGTGTTTTTAGTCTAGATTTAAACTGACAGACTGTATCTGCTTCCCGGACCGTGTTAGGAAGATTGTTCCAAAGTTTTGGTGCTAAATAGGAAAAGGATCTACCACCAGCAGTCGATTTTGATATTCTAGGTATTATCAACTGGCCAGAATTTTGAGATCGCAATAGACGTGAAGGACTATAATGCGTTAAGAGCTCGCTCAAGTACTGGGGAGCTAAACCATTTAGTGCTTTGTAAGTAATCAGCAATATTTTAAAATTTATACGATGTTTAATCGGCAGCCAATGCAGTGTTGACAGAACCGGGCTAATATGGTCATACTTCCTGGTTCTGGTAAGAACTCTAGCGGCTGCGTTTTGAACTAGCTGTAGTTTGTTTATTAAGCGTGCAGGGCAACCACCCAGTAGAGCATTACAATAATCTATTTATCTGATTGTGCATTATTCAAATTGGTTATGACCCTGTATATAGTAGTAATTAGTATTCCGCTGGGAGGTATGGAAAAAAAATCAGTAATTACTGATTAGCTAATAGTGAACAACCACATTCTGCTGAGTGCTATTGCTTACTAATTCTATAATTAGAGTGTTGTGTTAGTTAATAGTAGTTACTAGAATGTTAATATTGTGTTACTCATTCTTTCCTGTGTTATTATTCATTAATGACAGAAACAGCATTCCAAAGTTTTATCCATAAAGCTTATTGCAATTTAATGGGAGGCACACTATTCTGTTCATTCATCAACTAAAAACAGCATAAGAGACTGATTCTTAAGATTTAAGAATTGATATCGGTTCATAAATGAGAATCGATTAAAATCGAGAAAAATATATTTTTTGCCAAGCCCTAATAAAAACCTTCTTTAAATAAACCTCACAAGAGTTCATAGAAGGGGCTACTTAATGAACCCTTAACTGAGAAGAGTAGCCTTATCTGATGCTGATATTAAAATGGTGAGTCTAAGGGCCAGTTCGCACAGAATGTGTTTTATAAAAAAAAAATAATAATAACCGAGCAAGGTCTAGAGACTCAGTTTTTTACAGTGGAACTGATTTTAACTTGAGTGCCACATTTTTTAGAATGCCTTGTAATGTGCGAGATGCTGCAAAAGACACAAGCTCAATGGTTAACCCTAAAATGCATGAACCAAAAAACCTACATGAATAGGGGGATCAAAATGACTGTATTTGAATTAATGGTTTTCTTCTAAAAAAATTTATCCTATTGTTGAAATAATTAAAATAATTGATGATACACAAATGTTTTAATATATCAAACATGTTTAATTGTATACTTTCCTGTATACATTACAAAAGATTAAATGTATTCTCGGTAACACTTTATTTTAAGGTGCTATTAATAAGCAGTAATTAACAGTTAATAAGACACTTATAAGACCTTATAAGATGCATATAAGATGCATATAAGCATTAACAACTTCATATAACTTCTGAGGACGCTTTGTTTCACTTTTCCCGCTCTACTCAATCGTGCCGCCGACGAGCCTCACGACAGTTACAGCCAGGGTGAGTGTAGACTCCATCCCCTGGGGTCCAGCTGGGTCAAGACCACTCCGGGGCCGTTCAGTTGCCTCTCCGGGTCCGTCTTGTGCTTTAATTAACCCTTATATGAAGTACTTAATGCTTATATGCATCTTATTTGCATCTTATAAGGTCTTATAAGTGTCTTATTAACTGTTAATTACTGCTTATTAATAGCACCTTAAAATCTTCAAAATGCTGTTGTACTTTTACTCTCCTCATTTCCCAAACGTGCCAGTGAGCGAGACCAAAGAAGAAAAAGGCATCGATCTGAATCTGCAGAGGTGGTCTTTCATCGCACCATTACTACGAAATCCAAAACAAGAGCTTTCGGAGCTTGGTTTCAATAAAAGCTGTTTTTGGATTAACTAGGAAGTTTTGAGTTCTGAAACTTGTTTTTAAAGTACAATGACCTCTTATATGTCAAAAAATCAAGGAAAATGTGATTTCTCAATCAATTACCCCTTTAAACTTTAAACTAATTTAGATCTACTGTAGAGTATATTCAAGTCTGAACCTTTATTTCTCACAGACCATTGGAAAATTATCTTTTTCAGACAAAGACAAAACATTTAACATAAGATTTGGGCAGAGTTTGCACCCTTTCCTTTGTGGCACCCCTTCCTCTGTGGCTTCAGCTGTCCTCTCATGTAGCCTTTCTCTACTCATCTACTCCATTTACAAACAGTGGAATGGAAAATGGCCCCTAAGAAGTTTCTGTGATTTGGTTGTCCTTATATAATTGTATGTGAATTTGATAGTGTAGCATGCACAAGATTAGTGTGCAAACAGTTATGAGGAGAATCATTAGGATAATACAATACCAGCAGTCACATTCACATTAGGGCAGGGTTTGATTTATCAGAGGACTATTTAGTTAGCAGAAGAGGAATAAAATACAACATACAAATTAAATAAAATGTTAAATAAACATGTACAATAAATAAAGGACACCTATTTGGGGAAAAAAAATTGAATGGAATAAATTACCCCTTTTTCTTGCACCCATCAAAGTGTTCCTGATTATAGGGCAGAGAGTATAACTGCAGTGACCTGTGGGGTTTAGGTGCTGGTTGGGTGTTGAGTAGAAGTCTGGAGCAGGTGTACTCTAACCTGAACTTCTACACATAGAATGATCTCTTTGTCTCTCCTGCCCCCCTCCACTTCTCTCTGAGTGAGTCAGCCAAGAAGGTGTGTATTACTGGCACATCCCACCAAAACTGCTATTTTCCTCCTGATAACAGGAGAGTAAAGGTGTTATAGACACACACACACACACACACACACACACACACACACACACACACACACACACACACACACACACACACACACGGAGAGAGAGAGAGAGAGAGAGAGAGAGAGAGAGAGAGAGAGAGAGAGAGAGAGAGAGAGAGAGAGAGAGAGAGAGAGAGAGAGAGAGAGAGAGAGAGAGAGAGGTCACCATCAGTCACTTAATTCCCTCAATCCAAATTAAAGAGCCCCTATCATGGATTTTTGAAAATGACTGTTCATGTACTGTAGAATATAGCTCTAAGGGAATGAAAACATCCTGCAAAGATTTATATCTGAAAGTGCACCGTCTATAAAGTTATTGTCTTTCAAAAGTGAGAGTCGACTCTGAGTCTATGAAATGAATTGTTTTTGAAACGAGTCATTAGCTGTTTCGTAGTGACGTAGATACGAAACATTAGCATATTGTCCGCGCCCAGTTACTGCGCACGCAGACGGAAGTGTAAACTTGAAGTCTAGAACACATTCAAATACTTCAGCTGAATAGCATCATGTCGAGAAGACGCTGTGTTCTACAATGTAAAGATAGTTCAGCCACTTTGTTTTCATTGTCCAGGGACGAGCATGTGAAGAATCAGTGGTTAGAGTTCATATTTGCAACGATACCACAACAGTATAGCCTGAAACTTGTGTTGTGTTCTCATCATTTTAATGACGAATCATTCAAAAACATAAATGAATTCAAATGTGGATTCGCAAGCCGGTTGTTCCTGAAGGAGGGCTCAGTACCCAGTGTATATGGATCAGCTTCCTCCTCCGAATCACAACCTGTAAGTATTATTAATAATGGTTGCTTTTATGAGTTTTGTAGCGTCGGGGGCGCGAGGAGGGAAGGTGCAGTAAGTATGTGTGTGTGTTGTGTAAGTTACGCTCAGCGCAGCTTCTAGATCTAGGACTCCAATGTCAATTTTTTTAAATATGTGAAATGTTTGTCGCTGTTATTGGAGTTGTCATAAAGAATAGAGCAATACCTTGTAGTACTGCAGTGCTTTATCAATATGTTTATGCGTTGGGCTAACAAACAATAACTGACTGGGTCATCTGACCAATCACCGCCGATTAGCGTCACGTATAGGAGGAGTTTGGAAAAATTAGTTGTTGAACGAATCATTAGGGAGTTGGTGAGCAAATCAGGTAAAAATAAATGCATATTATAAGACAACAAAAGTGTTTTTTTGTCATTGTATGCATGCAAAACTGTTATATGCCATAATAGGTGCCCTTTAAAGAGATATTTTCTGGCCTGAATGTGATGATGTGGTAAATCAAGGTAAAAATTATCTATCTATCTATCTATCTATCTATCTATCTATCTATCTATCTATCTATCTATCTATCTATCTATCTATCTATCTATCTATCTATCTATCGATAATTCAACACATTGTCAGTAAAAATAACATCCTCTCAGAATAAACCATTTAATTCATAAATCTGGACAGTAGTTTGACTTGCATAAAATCAATGCATTGTTAACAGAAACAGTAACACTATTACTGAGTTTCAGTAACCAGACAGGATCCGAGAAATGATGCATTGCATGATAGACATCCTGTCATCTAGAACTAAATGTCTACTTTGTAGTCTTTATATATCATAGACACTCTTTACCACATATTCTAAGGTTCAGCTGACGCACTCACAAATAGTATGCAGTGGGTCACAAAGGATGTGTACTCTGCTTTATTTGTTAGGAATGTACAGAGGTGTTTTCTCTGTGCAACTCACTTCCTCCCAGTTGCTTTGAAAGACATCTCGTGATTTCTAGGTACGCTCTGTTCAGTGTTTGCTCTTGTTTTGGCTTAACCTCATTCATGTTCTAGAAATGATGTACAACTGTCCTATAGACCACATTAAAGGAATCCTATTATACAAAACTAAATCCAAGTTCACTTATAATGGTAATCCAGGTGATTTTGCACCAATAACTATATACTTTACTTTTATTTTAAATCAAAAGTTGTTGGTATACCAAGATGGTTAACTCATATTATTATGAATGTGAGAAACTACAACTCATAATATGGCTTCTAATTAAAAGAGCCAGTTGCTAATGGATAAAGTCATCACATCAAGCTCTGGCTCCCATAGAAACAGTCAGTCTCCTATAAAAAGTGTTCTTGGGACTGCAAATGCACATTGAAATATACACTTTTTAATGTGATTAGATGATAGGAATCAACATTTATGGATCAGTTAATGTAGGTAGGAGTTGGTTTTGCATGACCAAAATAGCTGCCCTGAGGAATAGCAAATATGGCCACCTATAGTGAACTGATCTGTCTTGAAAGGGACTTCCGAAAGAGACTTTTTATGACTTAAAAATTAGTCATAATTAAGATTATTTTCCACATTCTCACTGACCCTGTAACGTAGATGAGCTATTATGAATCAAATTTCCCTTGATATTTTGACATTTAAGTGGTCATTGGAGCTGTTGTCACTTGTCAGCTGTAATGCAGAGTAACCAAGCTACACTGTAACAAAAAAAAATATTGCTGGCAATTGGCACCATAACTACAGAAAGGTACACATAATATGCTACCATGAAGTAAACTAAACTCCCTAATTTAACTGAATGAAATGTTTATACAGGACAAGCTATAGGACTGTACAACCTTAGGGTTGATGGACTCTATCTACTCCATTTATGTTTTGATCATTGTTTGTAATCCAATCCAGATAATCTTTGACAAAAAAAACGTGATTTTCTTAGCTTTTCAGCTCAAAATGTTGCTTTCTTATGGAACTTACCCACATTCAATTGGTCATAAAAAAGAATGCATTAATGCTTTTTTTTTTTTTTTTTTTTTTTTTAGCAGACAGTATGTTCTTTCTTTTTATATTGCATATTCAGATATTCATACAACAAAATATTTTGGGGACCATGACAATTTTGGGAAAATGATCAAGAATACTGCCGGTGGCTGGGAACTTTAAAAAAAGAAAGAAAAAATCTGGCTGGGAAATAGTTAAAATCAGCTGATGTGATGTGGGCTAAAAATCAGGGGGCCGTATGCTTCACAGCGGCCCTGGTTCCTGCAGACATTTCGGAAGAATTCTGCGAGCACGTCTGTGTGTGCCTGCTTATGGATTGTGGCTTTGCTGTCGGCTCCAATGTAGTTTAGAAATGCCCCATCGTAGCCTCGTGGCTTGTCTGCATTACACTGAATCACAGAATAATCTGTGTGAAATGTGGCACTTAATCTGCTAAGATTTCGAAAAATACATCTGCCACTCTTTCCAAACATTCAAGATCCCAGAATGTACACATTTGTCATGATATTCCCATTCAATATGTAAATGAATTAACTTTTTTTGAGTCTCACTCTTTTCATTTACTTGTGTTGTTTCCTATGAGTGGCGAGAAAGAAAAAGCTTGAAGACTCATATTACATTCTGCCCTTGTAATTCTTGCTTGCTGTTATTGACCACGCTGGGATAATAACACTGCAGTCTTGCACAGCACCTCTACCCTCCGTAAAAACCCCTTCTCTCCTCTTTCTTTAATTTGATGTACCTTTAATGGAATTTAAAAGCAATTAGTGCTTTAGTCCTTGGTCAGTAGCTGGAGAGATGACACACCTGTGGGCAACTTTTTAATTTGCTGATGTGCTGACTGTTTATCGCAGTGGGAGGCTTTGATATACTGAGTTGAAGCAAATCCTGTTAATAACTCTACAATCACAGAAGACCATCCCCCACTGACCATCTCCATTTTAATCCATGCTTTAGCAGAAGAACCCTGCGAAAGCTCTGTAACAAATAATTAGGGGTAACGTCTGCCTACAAGACAATGTCCTCCTTTCCATGAAGGTGGGGAGGGCAAAGCAATAAGAGGTGAAGGAGTGAAAGAGAAAGAGATGAGAGATACAGGATAGTTTAATTAAACATGTTTGAAACCCATTATTCGGCTATAAGACTAATTTAAGGCACCGGTGCTTAATTTGTAAATAAATAATTGCAGAATCAAAAACAGCAATTAAAAGGCGCTGTGACCGACACTGACTACACAACTTACGTTTTCAGGGAACATACAATGAAGTCACTAAACTGTGATGGCCTAACTGTAAGAGCATCGCTCACAAGTTTCTGCACAATCCTAACTACAGCCGTAGTGTATTATTCATGTATATTGAGCCCAAAAATCATTCAATTGATCAGTGATATTCTCTCACGTTGTTGCATTTTCCATTACATTGATTTCTGACTGATCTAAAATTCCCATTGCTTGTGTTTTCCGCTATTCTAATTAGTATTAGCAGTTCCATTTTAGTGATCTCTTTTGATCAGAAACTTCATCAGCTTAACTCGTGGATAGATTACTTAATGTTAAATATACCCACAGATGCCAAAATTAAATGTAAAATTGCACAAGAACATATTTTGCCAGAAATGTGATGATAACTTTTATATACAACAGACGTACAATTTTTGCCTGGAATATATTAACATTATATACCTGTTAAAATAATTACATTATAAATAATTTGCTTGCATAGCTTGTTACCACATTATTACCTTATACCTACACGGAGGTACACTATATTTACAGAAACGTACACAGTAATTTCAGTTTACTTACGAAGTTATTTGCGGGTCGTAAAATAAAGCGTTACCCCCCATTCTAGGTCACCTTTAACTCTCTAGGCGCCACGGTCGAGTTTACTCGACAAGATGCGTCACTGAATAAAACGGCCGATTTTATCAAATTGGGTGTCAAATTTCGTTCGACATCCCCTCCACTGGATGGCAGACATGTCATAATTCTTAAGAATCGACTCAAAAATCGTCATGTTTCTATACAAAATGTTCGAGTTACAGCGCATTGAATCAGTGCGATCAAAAGCGGAGCTAGTGTGAGAGTGAGCCATTTCATCAGAGCCTCTCCGCGATCGCGGCGACAGTATTGTGGTGGAGACTTTGTCTATTATCACTGGGTATGTTATACGAGGTCGAAGTATTCATAGTACAGTTAGGGGGCAACGTGAAGGCAGGGTGGGGAGTCGCAATAGTGTGCATACTCGGCGCGCGCGCGAGGCAGATCTGGCCGCACTCGCGCTTGCTCGTATCATCACTTATGACCTGTGCTTTGCCGTAACGAGTGATCTTTTGAACTAAACAGGTCTTGTCTACTTGTGTTTGTGTGTCATATGAATAAAATATGCCCCAAACATGGAATCAGAGTGCCTAATGTATGTAGTAAATGGAAAATCTCTACAGCAAAAGGCCAATCACTACATGCATACGGTTTGTTCTAACATTTATTAGTAATGATTTACACAGTTTGTTTACTACTTACTATATACCTGAGCATTCAGTATTGTGCAATATAGCATACAGAATGTGATGGACATTTTTGGGGAAAAGAAATGCTGCATTTTATCATTTAAACATGTGACTTTTCATGAAAATTCTATAATCCAAGATTGCTGCCACCATATGATGTCATAATATGCAAATTAGATGGGGAAATTAAATCCCTACATAAACTTTGGGTCAGCCGTAATATTTCTCTAATTTACATAAAGTATCTATCTTGTTTCACTTTTAAGATATAGTCTTTTGAAAGTAAGATGTCAAAATCGATTGTTTTAGGAAAAAACCTCTGGCGCCTAAAGGGTTAATGACTTTTTTGGGCTGTCAAGTTTCAATCCCTTAGAAGCCTATGAGGAGTGATCCAGCTACAAATATCTTAATTTGTTTTCCGAAGATGAACGAAAGGGGTTGGAACAACATGAGGGTGAGTAATTAATGACAGAATTTTCATTTTTGGGTGAACTAACCCTTTAAATTATAAGAATAAATCAGTTATGCTCTCTCCATGCTACTCTCATAACTTCACGTTTTACAGCATGCTAAACAATAAGCAGTAAGTACCAACCAATGATAGTGATTTTGAACTTAAGAAAGCTGATCAAAAATAGCCAATAGCTTAACATAACCTCCAAATCTGCATTAACCCGCACTCGCTCTCTCTCACTGTAAAGATCTCATCTTTGGGTTGCTGTTCCCTTCCTGACCTGCAGGGGGTGCTCTCCTTGAGTCTTCTATGCCATGCTCACTCCAGGCCTACAGATGGCACTTATACTCTGGGTCCTGTTCTCTCCACTCCTGCAGATGGTTCCAACGTCCCTAGCCTTGTTCAGCACTCTGCTCGTTAACCCTCATTCCCATCACCTGTGTCTAGCCCTTTATAAGTCTGTTTGTTCCCTGCCTTTGTGTTCAGTCTTGAGACTATGTACTCTGTGTCTCAGTGCTTTGTGATCAGTTCTCAAGTTAAGTTTGTTCTTAATTAAGCCTTTTTTGACCCTCGTGTCTATTTTGTTTCTCTGTTTAATGGAAGCTCGGCTTTCCTTGTTTATTTGTACTCTGTATTTTTTCTTCAAGTAAAGATTATATTTTTGGAAAAGAACACAGACTTTCTAGATCATTTCTCTTCTGCTTTTGGGTTCAACTGTTGGGGAGATGGCTCAGTGGAGTACACCTTGCACTTGAGCACTGCAGACCCGGGTTCGATCCCCACCTAAGGCAACCCCGTTATAGCAAGACTGAACCATGGAAGCAAGCCCAGCGGAAGAGTCTTCACCACCCTCAAACGTAGAACGGATTCTGTCAGCCCTTTCGGATCAAGCTGCTACCGTTCAGAGGCACGATCAGGCTCTGGCAGAGATCCTTCACCTTTTGAGTCACCAGTCTCAAGCCTCTTCATCCCGAGACCAACCTTCTGATCCTCCAACCAGATCTATGGCTGCTTTACCATTAGAGCCCAGACTACCAGCTCCTGAACGATTGGCAGTCCTGAGAGATGCAGAGGTTTCATTACCCAGTGTACACTGGCTTTCCAGCTCCAGCCCAGCAGTTTTCCCACTGAAAGTAGTAGAGTGGCTTACATCATTACCCTTCTCTCTGGCAAGGCACTGGACTGGGCCTCAGCCTTGTGGGATCAGAAATCTTTACTTACTGCCAACAGTCAAGACTTCATTTCTGAGATGAAGAGAGTTTTCCATCATCCAGCTAGTAGAGGAGATGCGGATCACCGCTTGCTCAATCTCTCTCAAGGTGCCCGGAGTGTAGCGGAGTTTGCTATAGAGTTTCGCACTCTCGCTACAGAGAGTGGATGGGATCAACGAGCCCTGAGAGCTACCTTTCACCATGCCTTGTCACCTGAGCTCAAGGATGAGTTAGCATTCCGAGATCCTGTTCCTGATCTTGAATCCCTCATTGACGTGGCCATCCGGGTAGACCATCGACTCAGGGAACGCCGACAGGAGCGACAGCAGGAGAACAGATTGCATGAGTCTGCTGTTCCTATTAAAATGCCTTCATCTCTTAGTGACCCCGAGGAACCCATGCAGCTGGGTGGAACCAGGATATCCCAAGCTGAACGCAACCGACGGATGAGAGAGAGATGCTGTCTCTATTGTGGCAAGCCAGGCCACTTTCGCTCCGCATGTCCTGAGTTGTCGGGAAAAGCCAACTCTCGTCCAGGAGGAGGGGGGCCAGGGCGAGAATAGAAATTATCCCCTGCTCTGCGACCTCTGGTTTGACCATCCATGCCACCATCACCCAGGGCATTCAACTTCATCAAGTTAGTGCCTTTGTAGACTCTGGGGCCGCTGGGAGTTTTATGGACTTTGAGATGGCCAAGAGACTTTATATTCAGCCTGTGATGCTTCAGAAAGCCCTTAACTTTACGGCAGTTGATGGCAGCCCTCTGGGTTCAGGACAGGTTAATCATTGTACCCCACCTCTCCAGCTTAGAGTGGGGCAACACCAGGAACAGATACAGTTTTTTTTTATTCATTCTCCTAAACTCCCTCTAATCCTTGGCTTTCCATGGCTGACCGCTCACAACCCTCACATTGACTGGTCCCGAGGGATTGTTAGAACCTGGGGAACTAACTGTCTGGTCTCAGACATTGCCTTCTGCTGTTCCCTCAATCCACTAGAATCACTCCCAGAACCTTTACCCGAGACACTGTCCACGGAGGTCATGGCTGTTCCCAAGATGGAGCCAGCTACCAAGTCTCTAGCTCCGCTTCCCGAGTTATCCCGAGTTCCCCCGCAGTATGCAGACCTTTATGAAGTCTTCAGTAAGGACAGAGCTGCCTCACTGCCCCCTCATAGACCTTATGATTGCCCTATTGAACTGGTTCCTGGTACCTGCCCACCTCGTGGGAGGCTCTACTCTCTCTCTGGTCCTGAAAGATTAGCCATGGACAAATACCTCAAAGAAGCTCTGGACAGTGGATTCATCCGTCCTTCCACCTCACCTGCAGGAGCTGGTTTTTTCTTTGTTGAAAAGAAGGATGGCAGCCTCCGACCCTGCATAGACTACTGAGGCTTAAACCATATTACCATCAAGAACCGGTACCCTCTTCCCCTCATGACCACGGCTTTTGAGATCTTGCAGGGTGCCACCATATTTACTAAACTGGACCTTCGTAATGCTTACCATCTAGTGAGAATCCGTGAGGGAGACGAGTGGAAGACTGCATTCAACACTCCAACGGGCCACTACGAATACCAGGTAATGCCATTCGGCCTGGTTAATGCCCCAGCCGTCTTCCAGGCCTTTATTAATGATGCTCTTAGAGAGATGCTGAATACATCTGTGTTTGTGTATCTTGATGACATACTCATATTTTCCCGCAACTACCAGGAACATGTTCAGCATGTTCGGCAGGTTCTGGTCCAGCTGCTGAAACACAAACTCTTTGTGAAGTTGGAAAAGAGTGAGTTTCATGTTCCAGCAGTCTCATTTCTAGGCTTCCATGTGTCCAAGGGCAGCCTCCATATGGATCCTGGCAAGATTCAGGCAGTCCTGGGTTGGCCCTATCCAACTTCTGTGAAGCAGGTACAGCGCTTTCTTGGCTTTTCCAATTTTTATAGGAGGTTCATTAGAAACTTCAGTTCTGTTGCAGAACCTCTCTCTGCACTGACTAAGAAGTCGGCCAAACCATTTGTGTGGACCAGTAGAGCTAACCAAGCCTTCAATAGATTGAAGCGACTCTTCACATCTGCACCAATCCTAACTCTCCCTGATCCAGAGATGCCCTTTGTGTTGGAGGTGGATGCCTCAGATGTGGGGGTGGGAGCTGTCTTATCACAGAGGAGTAGGAATGATAACAAGCTTCACCCATGTGCATTTTTCTCTCGTTGACTCACCCCAACTCAGAAGAATTATGATATTGGGAACAGGGAGCTGCTGGCCATTAAGATGGCATTGGAAGAGTGGAGGCATTGGCTGGAGGGGACCAAACACCCTTTCCTCATATGGATGGACCACAGAAACGTCATTTACATCCGGGAGGCGAAGAGGTTGAACTCTCGACAAGCTCGTTGGGCTCTCTTTTTTTAACCGATTTAACTTCACTCTTTCCTATCGCCCATGTTCCAAGAATCTCAAACCAGATGCACTCTCGAGACAGTTTGAGCCACAAGAGGAGGAGTCCGTTCCAGAACCCATTATCCCCACTTCCAGGGTGATGGCCCCTATCCAGTGGGATATTGAGACGGCTGTCAAGATGGCTCAACTGCAGCAGCCTAGACCAGGTAATGGCCCTCCTGGGCGCCTCTTTGTCCCTAACGGTCTGCGTTCTAAGGTATTTCAGTGGGCTCATGCTTCCCTCCCTTCTGGACACCCGGGTACTACCAGAACATGCAAGCTTGTCCAGAGGAGGTTCTGGTGGCCTAAACTGCACAAAGATGTCCGGGCCTTTGTCGCTGCTTGCTCCGTTTGTGCCCAGAATAAGGAGCCTAGAACCCATCCTCAAGGCTTGCTACACCCACTTCCTATTCCGAGCCGCCCTTGGTCCCACATTTCCTTGGACTTCATCACAGGCTTACCACAGTCTCAAGGAAATACGGTAATTCTGGTGGTGGTGGATAGATTTTCAAAGACTTGCCATCTCTTACCTTTGCCCAAGCTCCCCACAGCAAACCAGACAGCAGAACTATTGATGAGGCATGTGTTCAGGATCCACGGCTTCCCGCAGGATATGGTTTCCGACCGGGGTCCACAATTTACTTCCCGGTTCTGGAAGGCATTCGGCCGGCTCATCGGATCTTCCATCAGTCTGTCTTCTGGCTTCCACCCCCAGTCCAACGGCCAGACAGAGAGGGTAAATCAAGACATTGAAAGGACATTAAGATGCCTGGTTGCCGACAATCAATCCACATGGAGCTCTCGATTAATTTGGGCTGAATATGCACATAACACCCTTTACCATTCCTCCCTAGACATGTCTCCTTTTAAATGTCATTATGGTTTCTCTCCCCCTCTGTTTCCTGGACAGGAGCCAGAGGTTGACGTCCCTGCTGCTACTCAGCTGGTCCGCCGGTGCCGACGTTCCTGGCAAAGAGCACGTGTTGCCTTATTGAGAGCCACCCGACAACAACAGAGGCAGGCTAACCGACACCGGAGGGTGGGACCCACGCTTCGCTCAGGGCAAAGAGTATGGCTGTCAACCCGAGATCTTCCTCTGCGGGTGGAATCCCGCAAGCTGGCCCCACGATACATTGGTCCATTCAAGGTCCTCCGGAGGATTAATCCAGTTTCCTATCGACTCCATCTGCCCAGGTCCATGAAGGTTCACCCCACTTTTCATGTTTCCCGGTTGAAGCCTGTTGTTTGCTCTACTTTGTCCCCAGTTAGGAAGCCTGCCCCAGTACCTCGCATCATTGATGGCAGGCCAGCTTACACGGTCCGCAGACTGCTTGATTCTCGCCAGGTCCGCGGGAGAACTCAATATCTGGTGGACTGGGAGGGCTATGGTCCGGAGGAGCGGACCTGGGTTCCTGCTCGAGACATCCTGGATCCGACTCTAATCTCAGAGTTTCACCGGGCCCGAGGGAACTGCCAGAAGAACGTCGGGAGCCGTTCCTAGGGGAGGGGCTCCTGTAAAGATCTCATCTTTGGGTTGCTGTTCCCTTCCTGACCTGCAGGGGGTGCTCTCCTTGAGTCTTCTATGCCATGCTCACTCCAGGCCTACAGATGGCACTTATACTCTGGGTCCTGTTCTCTCCACTCCTGCAGATGGTGCCAACGTCCCTAGCCTTGTTCAGCACTCTGCTCGTTAACCCTCAGTCCCATCACCTGTGTCTAGCCCTTTATAAGTCTGTTTGTTCCCTGCCTTTGTGTTCAGTCTTGAGACTATGTACTCTGTGTCTCAGTGCTTTGTGATCAGTTCTCAAGTTAAGTTTGTTCTTAATTAAGCCTTTTTTGACCCTCGTGTCTATTTTGTTTCTCTGTTTAATGGAAGCTCGGCTTTCCTTGTTTATTTGTACTCTGTATTTTTTCTTCAAGTAAAGATTATATTTTTGGAAAAGAACACAGACTTTCTGGATCATTTCTCTTCTGCTTTTGGGTTCAACTGTTGGGGAGATAGCTCAGTGGAGTACACCTTGCACTTGAGCACTGCAGACCCAGGTTCGATCCCCACCTAAGGCAACCCCGTTATACTCACGGTGTGTGAACACTGGCTCGCTCAACTTCCATAGGAATTCACTGAAAATGCTCGCTTCTAGACAGTTTGCATGCACCGTCATCATGAAATGCACTTGTTTATGCCGGAGCGTTTAAAAACAATGCCGGAATGCAAAATCTGATATTTTCCTGAACAGGATCCGGCTCAAATTAAGAACTGGAAGGCACTACATTGCCTAGTAGAGAGCCCTGATTATTCCAAAGGCCACAAATTTGTGCTCACAGTTTTGACATTTACCCCCAAAAAATAATTCTGGGGGCATTTACTCACAACATGTCATGTCGCCCTAAACTTGTATTTGGAGATTGTCAAGCTCCAAATATGACACAAAGCACTGTAAAAGTAGACCACAGTACATGGCACAGTGGTTAGTGGATATGTTCTGACATGTTGGAGCTCATAGACTTGTCTCTCCTTCCCTGATAATATGATGTCACTCTTCACTGTATCCATCTAACAAAGAGGAAAGAGCTCAAAATGAGTTTACAGTTATTTTTTGTTATTGCTTTGGTAAAAGTAATAGGCTTCTATTCTCTAGGGTGTTAACTAGTAAGTCTTATGTTCAAGTTCACTATAATTAAGACATGTCCAGTGGGGTTTTCATGTACACGCTTGACTCTCTCAGTCTTGAGGGAAAGAATTTTATGTGTTATCCTGTGGGTGGAGGCCTGACCCTGGATGATCTCTGACCTCTCAGTATATGTCAGCTCCAGGTTTCCTGCTGATGTCTCTGCAAGCCAACCCGAGGACTAGAGGAACACTTTAATGCTTCATGTAATGAATCAAGGCCGGAGAGGCCCAACTGTAACAAATAGCTTGTTCTTAAATAAAAATAAATTAAATAAAAAAAAGACAGTCGTGTGCCTGTCTCACTATCCTGCAAAGCATTTAAACAATTAAAGGCATTGATTTTAAATGAATAATTTGTATACAGAAAAAAATGGTAACACTTTACAATAAGGTTAATTGTTGTTCACATTAGTTAGTTAATATGAACTGACAATGAAAACTACTTCTAGAAATGTTTTAATCTTAATCTAAAATGTGTTAATTAAAACATTAAACGTGAAGCATAAATGAGCAGTTGTATTTTTATTAACTAACATTAACTACGACTAACTAAGATTACTATATATATATATATATATATATATATATATATATATATATATATATATATATATATATATATAATATTTAAGAAATAATCACAATAAGTAATTAATAAATAACTGATAAAACATAGCAAATGTATTGCTCTTTGTTAGTTCATTTTAGTTGATGCATTAACCTTTTTGTATAGTGTTACCAAATATAATGTGGAAAAATATTCGCAATCTTCTTATCATGTTTAAAATAGATTTCATTCACAATAGTACAGGAGCATCTTTGATGCTTACACTACAAGATGCTTACACAATTGTAAGCATCTTGTAGTATTTTGGCAGGACATTATGCCATTATACTGAGCATCAGCAAGATATAGAAAAGAAAAATTGCTTTTGATTTCACTGGGTTAAACATAGCAACGACTAGTTAGATTTCTTTATGCAAGCTCTCTGAATCCAGGCTTTGCTGTCAACATGCACACCTGAGTGAGGACACCCAAAGCTATAATCAAGGTTTTTTGTGTGAACGTGGCTCACCTGGTCTGTAAAGAAAAGGTTCGCCATTTTTTTCCTTTTTTTTCTTTCAATGAGTAGGGTGTCAAAAGGGGTGGGGGTGGGGGTGGGGGTTTTACATTTTAGATGATTTATTACCCAGGTAAATGCTGTAAATATGATATGTAATGTTAACCAGTGTGGAATGAACATGCTACAAATTATCCTTACTAGTCTCTTAAAGAAAATACCAGCCTTCTCACATTAGCTGATGATTTGCTACAAACCTCTGACTCCATCAAACAAACCCAAAATTATCTGTTTCTATGTGCTAAACAAGGAATTTCGCATTTAAATACCTACAGTTAAAATATATTTATAGCTCATATTGTCTCGAAATATTTTAACATTTTGACCAAACTTTAGATACTTAAAAACTAAACTGTGATTTTGCCAAATAGAATATGTACAAATGTTGTTCAAGACCACAGGCCTATCCCTAAAATCTGATTGGTTGATAGGAATTTTGTTCCAATACCAACAAGGAAGAAGCTGTATTTCACAGATTTCTTTTTTAATTAAACATATTTTGTCTTATTTTTCATCATACCACGTGTCTCCAGAACATAGCGTGTCAATGGTGGTATATGGCACACTGCCGGGGTGCATTTTCAGTCTGTTAATGAGTCTAACAGCTTTCTGGATAGAAACCAGAACACAACAGGAAAAAACCCTGGCTGTCACCACCACTGCCTTCTTTGGCCAGAGCAAAAAGGAAATAAATTTATGTAGCGATTACTTTTCATGGTCCTCAGAATCACTGGAGCTCTCACTGTTTAGGGGGATGGCTGAGGGAATCCAAAACCCGGACACGGTTTAGCATTTTAACACTTCTGATTCCATCGTCCTGATTCCAATAGGTTTTTTAAAAGTTTTTGTTGTTGTTGTTGTTGTTAAAGGCCTGAATTAAGATCTGTGGTTAAAGGTATAGTTCACCCAAAATTAAAATTAGCCCATGATTTACTCACCCTGAAGCTATCCTATATGTATATGACATTCTTCTTTCAGACAAATACAATCGGAGTTATATAAAAAAATGTCCTGGCTCTTTACGTCAAGTGTTACTCTTTACACGTAAGTTGACTTGCGTACGACTGTCTGTCGGAAGCTAGTTATTTTAGTCTATAAAGTTTTAAATATGGATATTTTTCTTACACTAACCACTCTCTTCACTTCAGAAGGCCTTTACTATAATTATAATAATAATAATAATAATAATAATAATAAAACAGATAGTATAGACATAACTGTACCTTTGTTACTAGGAATAGGCTATATGCACGCATAAGTTCCGCATTTGACGCAAGGATGCTCTTCGGTTTCCGGTTGGGGAGATTAAAGCGGAGGAAAACCGAGGAAAACGGGATTATGGCAGAGTCTTCAAAATTTACTGTCCTCCCGTCTTTGAAACGAAACTGTTATATGTTTAAATGAAATTTTATATATAGTTATGTTTATTTAATATAATTTTAAAAAGAAGCATAAACACAACGAGGGGTGTCTGTTTTGTCTGTTTTTGTGACTAACGTTTCTTTAGTATAACCATGGAGTATAAAATTCAATATAAATTCTCAGTATTGCATTGGACTCTACGATCGGCGGAAGTTATCGAGCATCCTCAGACCTTCACCGGAAATACCGCCGTGCATAGAACCCATTCATGTCCAATAAGACAGCATACCTGCATAAATGTGTATAGCCTATTTTTGCATATAAATTATGAACATGCCCTAAATCTCCTCTGTCACGCTTTAATTACTGAGAAAATAAATATTCGTAAGGGTTAATTCAACCAAAAATGAACATTAACCCATTATTTACTCAGCCTCAAGTCATCCTAGGTGTATATGACTTTCTTCTTTCAGCCAAACACAATCAGAGTTGAATAAAAACCCTGGGTCTTCCAAGCTTTATAATGTGAGTGAATGGTACCCTAGATTTTGAAGCCCAAAAAAGCACATCCATCATAAAAGTAATCCATACAGCTCCAGGGGGTTAAAAAGTGAAGCGATGTGGTTTTTATGAGAATTTTTTTTTATTGTTTATAAACTATAATTACTGTCTTCCGGTAACACCATACAGTAGTTCCGGCAGAAGAGTGACCTATGACCCGACGCATGACGTATTGGTGAACACGTAAGCGCAAAGGAAAGAGCAAAACAAACAACATTTGAAGTTTAAAACGAGAATTTTAACAGAGAAATGTCTAAAGGGATTTCAATATATAATTGAAGAGGAGCTTGAGTTTGTTGCCCAGCCATATTTGTTTGAATCACGAGAGGCATCTACTCTCACCTAAGCTTACACTATTCCTACATCCTACGTCATGCTTTGGGTCAGAGGTCACTCTTCCGCCAGAACTCTTGTGTACGGATGTTAACGGAAGCCAGTGATTATAGTTTATAAAGTTATAAATGAAGAGTTTGGTTCCAAAACCCAATAAATCCATTTTGATTATTTTGAGTAAAAATGTGTTCCCTATCGAGGGAACTCGCGATGCGTCAAGAACGCCTTGGGAGCGCCCCCAGTGTGAATGCGTCTGAAGCATCTATGTCAACTAGTCAAATGGAAAGAATGAGCGTCACGGGCGGGTGACGTAATGACCAGGAAGGGATAAAAGCACATCCGGTGCAAACCGGCATTAGCTTCTGTTGCTTCAGCAAGCGATCTGTGTTATACTGTCTCTGTCTATTTATTGTTGTCTGTTGCATATATCTCGGAAACGTTATGGCGAAACAAGTGTACAAACAGTGTGCTTCTCTCTGCCCGCGTTATTTAACGGGTGGGGACACACACGAGCTTTGTGTCATTTGTTTGGGAGAGGAGCATGCAGTCTCAGCCTTCGAGGGGGCTGAGTGCCAACATTGTGAGATGCTACCGCTTCGCATGGTCCGCTCTCGCCTGTCACTCTTTGACGAGAGTGGGCAGGCTCGCGATCCTCGGGGATCAGGACCCGTGTCTGCCGAGGCAGCGCGGAGAATGCATTCCTGGGGATCGCAAAAGAATCTTTCGGAGGGGTTGGAGACGGGTCCGAGGGCCCTTTCTCCTTCCTTACCCGAAAGATCCAGCGCAGAAGCCCGCATTGCGGCTTCTTCCTCCCGGGGAGAGAGCCCTCTATTACTTCAGTGCTCTTCCTCTGAGGAGGTCGATGTGATGAGTATTGAGAGTGAAAGCACACACACACATAGGGAAAGAGATTCGCCACCTGTTTCCCCAGCATATGAGGAGCTGGTGGAGGTTATTACTAGGCCTGTTGATAAATTAAATATTGAATGGCCATCTGAGAATAAGGGCGCTCATCGTTGAAGTAAATTAGACGAGCGCTTCCTTCCTTCAGCCACATCATCTCCATCACGAGGCCTTCACTTTTTCCCCGATTTGCATAACGAGTTGTCTAAATCTTGGAATAAGCATTACTCGTCTCGTCTTTTCAGCCCTCAGGTTAAATTATATTCAGATGTAAGAGGGCTGAAAGAGTACGGATATGAGGCGATGCCCCAGGCTGAACAGACACTCGCCAGTTATCTGTCACCTGGTCCAGCATCGTCTCCGAAGGCTTCAGCTTTATCCACTAAACCGCTTTCAGCCATTTCGGTTTTAGTGGGCAAAGCTTATACGGCAGCAGGTCAAGCTGGAGTGTGTCTGCACACTATGGCAGTGCTACAGGCTTACCAAGCTGACCTGCTGGGGGAAATTGATAAGAGTGAGGGACTTAGTCCTGACGAAATTCGAGAACTTCGTCGGGTTACCGATCTGTCTCTCAGGGCGACTAAAGAGACCGCCAGGGCAATTGGCCGTTCTATGGCTGCCCTGGTAGCTACTGAGAGGCACCTATGGTTACATTTGGCCGAAATAGCCTTCTGGTCTCTTCGGCGACGCAGTTCATATGGTCGTCGAGAGATTTCAAGAGTCTAAGAAGCAAGCGGATGCATTTAAAAAGTTTCTCTCTCGCCGTGTCATGCCCCCTGGGGCTGCTGGGTGTGAGCAGCCCCAGCCGTCAAGCTCCTCATATCGTGTGCAACAAAAGGAGAGTGTTGCGTCTTGTGCACCTCCACTTAAACAATGAAAACAGACGCAACACTCTCAACCGAAGTCTTCTAAGTCGAAGCCGGATCTGAGGACCGTTCTTCAGGCGAAGAAGACTTCGGCTCAAAAAAAGAGGTCCTGATGTCTATGGCGTCAGACCTTTGAGGACAGCCCTGACCGAAGTAGAGCTGTGTACACCTCAGAATACGGTGCCCGTTCCACTTTGGGGTCCTCACGGGACCGTTCTGCCAACCCCACCACCTTTGGTGCTTCGGGGCGCAGCGGTCCCCAGTCTCGTCCTCCTCGTTACAATGGGGTGTTGCTCACAGTGGTGCATCCCGAGCAAGCTCTGGTAATGGAGCAAGAGGTAAAGGCCTTGTTAGCAAAGGAAGCTATAGAACAGGTTTATTCACACGACCGAGAGTCGGGTTTTTACAGCCGTTATTTCATTGTTCCAAAAAAGGATGGAGGGTTGCGTCCCATTTTAGAGCTTCGTCTGTTAAATCGATCAGTATAGAAACTCAAGTTCAAGATGCTGACACTCAAACAGATCGTGACTCAAATCAGATCCGAGGACTGGTTTGTCACGATAGATCTGAAGGACGCTTACTTCCATGTCTCCATCCTCCCTCAGCACAGGAAGTTCCTAAGGTTTTCTTTCGGGGGCAAAGAATACCAATATCGTTTTTTTCCTTTCGGTCTAGCTTTATCACCCCGCACGTTCACGAAATGTGTGGATGCAGCTCTAGCCCCTCTCAGGCTTCAGGGCATACATATTCAGAACTACATCGACGACTGGCTGATTCTAGCGGAATCAGAGCAGTTGGCGGTTCGGCACCGAGGTGTCGTTCTCGCTCATATGCAGATGTTGGGGTTGAGGCTCAATGCCAAGAAGAGTGTGCTTTCTCCAGTACAGAGAACCACTTTCCTTGGTGTGGTATGGGATTCAGTGACGATGCGGGCCATCGCCCGTTCGTGTAGCTGCTATCCTAGAGGTTAGGAATTACCGACCTATTAGCATCCTTCCGGTCATCTCAAAGGTCATTGAAAAGGTTGTAGCAGAACAACTAATTGCTCACCTTGATTCTAAGGCCTTTTTACATCCCATGCAATTTGGATTCAGGAAAAAACACTCAACTGAAACAGCGTGCTGCTACTTCCTTGAACAAATTAAAACAAATTTAGATCAAGGTGGAGTGGTGGGAGCAGTCTTTCTTGATTTAAGCAAGGCTTTTGATACGGTTAATCATGAGATACTATTAAGCAAATTGGCACAATACAATCTTTCAATAAACACACAAAACTGGTTCAATTCTTATCTGAGTGGACGACAACAGTGCGTGCGGATGAACAATACATTCTCCCCATTGAAAAGATGTACCATGGGGGTCCCGCAAGGGTCAATTTTAGGGCCGCTGCTTTTTAGTATATATATAAATGACCTTCCATTAGTTTGTAATGATATTGATTTAATAATGTATGCAGATGATACTGTGTTGTACACTCATGGGAAGAATGCTACAGAGGTTGCTTTAAAATTAACGAATGTAATGCATAAGGTTGCTGAGTGGTTACATAACTCATGTCTTACTTTGAATACTGAAAAGACGGTAACCATGTTTTTTAAAAATAGATGCAAACTTAGGGAATGTCCTGAGGTCTTTGTAAATGGGCATACAATTAAAAATGTGGACGAATTCAAATATTTGGGTTTAACCCTGGACCCAACTCTAACCTTTAAAAAACATGTTAAAAAATTGAGAAATGCACTGAAATTTAATCTTATAAATTTCAGGCATATAAGAAACTCTCTTACCATTGAGGCATCAAATACCTACTTAAGTGCAATGATTGTTCCGCACTTTTTGTATTGCATGACAAGTTGGGCTCAAGCAGGAAAGACAAGCCTAAGACCGCTTGAATCATTATATAAAACAGCCCTTAAGATCCATGATAAAAAGACTCGTCAATATCACCATTGCAAAATAATGACTAAGTATAATATTTTAAATTTTGAAAATTTGATAATGCATTCAAACGTTTGTTTACTTTTTAAAATCATTCATAATGCTGTCGCTCCTCCTCTAAAAAAATTTTTTGCGCTCAACTCGGTCGGCCACTAGAGGAGAATGCAATATTCCAAATCGCAAAACCTCATTCGGTAAATCAGCCTTTTCTTTTGTGGCTATAACCCAGTGGAATACTCTCCCCACTCATCTTATTACATGTACAAATCCTCAAACCTTCTCAAGTTTGACAAAAACATGGTTATTGTCACAACAAAACTGTACACATTTATGAAGTGTGTGTGTGTGTGTGTGTGTGTGTGTGTGTGTGTGTGTGTGTGTGTGTGTGTGTGTGTGTGTGTGTGTGTGTGTGTGTGTGTGTGTGTGTGTGTGTGTGTGTGTGTGTGTGTGTGTGTGCGTATATGTGTAGTACTGGGAGAGGTAGGGATCTTGATTGTTTCGTTTGTCAGTGTGGGGTAGGGTTGGTTTTGGGAAAGGGGAAAAACCGACCATATGATAGTTTTAATTGTAAATTAATTTTATGGTTGTAAAATTGTATATTTTAATGTTTTGTATTTTACTCTGCCAAGGGACTACGGGCGGAAAATAGCACTTGTGCTACAACCTGGCACAATGCATCTCTCTTTGTTTTTAAACAAGGTTAATGTTAACTTGTGCATTGTCCCTATTTAAATAAAATGAATCTTGAATCCTGACAGCCACAAAAGAGCTGAAGCTAGGCCAGTCACGCACTGTAAAACAGTTCGAGAGACTGTTGGGTCTTTTGGCAGCAGCGTCCAACGTGATACCTTTTGGCCTGCTGTACATGATACCTTTACAGTGGTGGCTCAGGACCAGAGGGTTCTCGCAGAGGGGAAACCCACTTCGTATGATCAAGATCACGCGGCGGTGTCTCCGCACCTTGATTATATGGAGGAAGCACTGGTTCTTAACCCAGGGTCCGGTGTTGGGAGCTCTTTGCCATCGTGTTACTATTTTGACAGATGCTTCCCTCACCGGCTGGGGAGCGGTAATGGAAGGTCGCTCGGTTCAGGGTCTGTGGAAGAGTCATCATCTTTTGTGGCACATAAATTGCCTGGAGATGATGGCTGTCTTCAATGCGTTGAGGCAGTTCCTCCCAGACCTGAGGGGCCATCATGTGCTCGTACGTACAGACAACACATCAGTGGTCTCTTATCTGAACCGTCAGGGGGGTCTGCGTTCGCGTCCGCTTTGCAAACTGGCGCACCAGATCATCCTGTGGTCTCTGGGGAAGGTACTCTCTCTCAGGGCAGTGTATATTCCTGGGGACCAGAATATAGGAGCAGACATTCTGTCGAGGCAGGAGCTGAGGCCAGGGGACTGGAGACTCCACCCCGAGGCGGTGGAGGAAATCTGGGAGTTTTATGGCCGAGCAGAAGTGGACCTGTTTGTGTCTCAACATACGACACACTGTCCTCTGGTTCTCCCTTACTCACCCAGCCCCCCTGGGGCTGGATGCTATGGTGCAGACGTGGCCGAGGCTACTTCTGTACGCATTTCCCCCTGTTGCTCTGCTCCCAGGAGTTCTGGAGCGAGTCCGTCGGTACGGAATAAGCCTACTGCTAGTAGCACCACGCTGGCCAAGTCGGATCTGGTTTACGGACCTGATCCATCTCTTAGACGGTCCTCCCTTGGAGATCCCGATCAGGAGAGACCTTCTGTCTCAGGCCGGGGGCACAATATTTCATCCCCGACCAGAGATTTGGAACCTGTGGGTTTGGCCTCTGAGGGGGCCCAACTCATAGAGAGTGGTCTCTCAGCTGAGGTTGCTGAGACCATTCTAAGCTCCAGAGCTCCAGCTACTAGGAAATTATATGCGCTTAAATGGAGAGTTTTTTTCTGTATGGTGTCACCGACATCAGTGGGATCCAGTTAACTGTTCTGTGAACAGAGTACTCGAGTTCCTGCAGGAGCGTTTTACATCAGGTTTATGTTCTTCCACGCTCAAGGTCTACGTGGCGGCCATTGCGGCTTACCACGCCCTGGTGGGGGGTACATCGTTGGGTCTAGACCCCCTGATTACACGTTTCCTTCGTGGCACATTGAGGCTAAGGCCTGCAACTCGCACTAGGGTGCCAGCTTGGGATCTTGCTATAGTACTAGAAGGCCTGTCTAGGGCTCCATTCGAGCCCTTAGATTCGGTTTCAGATAAATGTTTTACCCTTAAGACTATCTTTCTGCTAGCTATTTCGTCCCTTACGAGAGTTGGAGACATTCAGGCCCTTTCGGTTTCCCCCACCTGCCTTGAGTTTGCACCAGGGATGGTCAAGGCATTCTTATATCCAAAACAGGGATACGCCCCTAAGGTGCCTACTTTGATTCCGAGGCCTATTGTGCTGCAGGCTTTCTGTCCTCCTCCTTTTACATCTGCAGACCAGGAAAGGCTGAACCTCTTGTGTCCAGTGCGAGCAAAAATGCAAAGTGATTTTAAAAATGAAAGTAAAAACATTTAGCCAATTCTGCATTGATAAGTGTGTTATGGGTCCATGTATATAGCCACATCTAATCTTTTGCAGATGTGTTTTTGTATTACATCTGGAATAATTCATTGCAAACAAAATTTCATCCAGTGTTTTTCCCCACAGAATGGTCGTTCAGACCATTAACACATTATTATGTTGTGTGAAAATGACTGTATGTTCCTTATACAAGCGTTTGGCCAGTGGTTGAACATTCAGCACTTATTTTATTTTTGTTTTTTTTTTCACTTTAGAGCAACTGTCAAACTGAAACTGCAGCTCTGTTTAGTTGACTGACAGTGGTTCTCATTACATGTTTAGAGCTGCCCAATTAGTAGCTTCTCTTTTGTAAAGTACAAGTCATCAAAAAAATCTTACTTTGTTTAACATGCTTAATTGCCTTTGTTGTAGTTTTCAAACATTTAAACATAGTGAGTGGAAAGGAAACCCAGAAAGACAAAATGCAACTCTGAATTTTATTTATTTGCATATTTAATTATTTTAGGGTAAATCACATTTACCACCACAATAACCTTCCCTTCCTCTCTGACATCATGGCTCATTTCATTATCGAAGAACAAGTGGCAATGTCTTTACAATTTATTGAGTTAACTATGATAATATGATTTGAACGCTACTCAGGGAGGAGATTGCAGGGGTGACAAGGCCAGCAATCAGAGTTCCCTTGTCTTCGAACAGTCGAGGCTTTTGTTTGGTTTGTGTAGGTGTTTTGGACAGGCCCATATGGCTCGGTTCTGTAATTGTGTCCAGGAATGCCGGCTGGTTTACGGTGCATATCTCAGACCACTGGAGATCATTGTTCAAGTTAGCCGGAGGATTCAGGCTCCTTGGCTGGTCCAGAGACACGTCTGGCATTGTGACATTGAAACTGAGTGTCTTAATTTCCTTGAACACACAAGCAAACACACACAGTGACTTTCCATTTCAGCTATCTGAATTGCCTGGTTAAGGACAGAATCTCCTGACAAGATGCATAAAAAAAAATCTCTGAATATCCAACTGCTAACCGTGCGTCGCCGTTTACATCGGGATATTGCCAATTGATTGCAAATTCCATGTATACAGGAGTAACTCTCTTTGCTCACGCATGTAAACGGGTTATTCCGAATATTTCAGAAACCCAAATAGTGGCCTTAACCCGACCATAACCCGAATATTGACAGCTTGTAAACGTAGTCACTGATATCAATATGACAAAAATGTGAAAATGGAATTTTAGGGAAAACATCCTCTGAGACAGAATTGATGTTTTGAAACATAATTGTGACCCTGGACCACAAAAGCGGTCTTATGTGTCCATTTTTTAAAATTGAGATGTATACATCATCTGAAGGCTGAATAAATAAGCTTTCCATTGATGTATGGTATGTTAGGATATGACAATATTTGGCCGAGATACAACTATTTGAAATCTGGAATCTGAGGGTGCAAAAAAATCTAAATATTGAGAAAATCGCCTTTAAAGGTTTCCATTTCTGTTGGTTATTGTGCTGCATCCACTTACAAAAATACAATTTTGATATATTTAAGGTAGGAAATATACTAAATATCTTCATGGATCATGATCTTTACTTAATATCCTAATGATTTTTGGCATAAAAGAAAAATCGATAATTTTGACTCATACAGTGTTTTGTTGGCTATTCCCACAAATATACCCGTGCTACTTAAGACTGGTTTTGTGATCCAGGGTCACAATTGAGAATTTATACGTAATATACATGATAAATGCATTTAGTCTCCTGAATGTTAAAAGAGAAACCTCTGAGCAATAAAATGTTACTCAGAATGGGTGAACAAACATTGATAAAAAGAATTCTTACCAAAAAGAGCTGAATCTTTGTTTCGGTTCTAAAATCTTACTCAGAAATGTACATTTCTTTTCTTTCTTAGAAATCGAAGAAAGTCAGCATAATTATTTCCATTTGAATGTGTATGTGTGTGTGTGCTTATCTTCCACATGCTGTAGATTATCCATGCTGTAACAAGACTTCTGAAGTGACTGGCTTTTGAATGAGGAAAAGAGATTCTTAGAAAGTCTTAGACATATAGACAAGTAGATAATGTAAATGAGGACATCCCAAAGACCTTTACATTTTTTTTTTTATTATAAATATTTCAGTACTGCTCTCACCCAAGCCCTAACCTTTAAAGAAAATGTATATATTTAAAAAATATGTAGTATATATATATATATATATATATATATATATATCATTTTTTAACTTTATTACATTTTTTATTTATTATTTTATTTTAACAGTCAATGTGCAGCTGACAGATTTGGATAGTGTTTGTTTAAACACTTTTTTAAAAAGAGTGCTATTTAAAATCATGTTGTCATTTTAAACCTAAACATGATTGCGTTCACCCAAACATTCAGACACATGCAAATAATTTGGAAATACACTGACAATGGCCTCAGACGACACTGGGTTTCTGAGAAAATTTGACCATTTTAACGGACGTCCGCCCAGGCACGAGGCGCATTTTCCTTCTTATCTGATTATAAACACATCCTCCTCAAACAGATCACTCAGATCAGTCTTTTCTAGTCGTTCTAACCAACTTTTTTTTTCACAAACACTTCTTCTGTCAAAACACTAAAACCACTAAAAAATAGACTGTCCTAAACTGTTGAGAAGGGATATCCAATAGAATCGGTTTAATTTGAGATTGAATAGTAAGAACTTGCTGACTTTTGCTCCAATTTGTGACTTAATTGTCTCAATTTTAGGAGACAAAATTGACCCCTAAAATAAACACAGTTGACAACTCTATCAAGTCTCCTCAGATATGAAAGAGTACAATCTGAACAAAAGTTCTGGTATAACTTTACAATTAAGGTCTTGTTAACAAATAAGGTATCATTTGTTAACATCAGTTGAGCAATTCATTTTCTTAATGTTAGTTAATTAAAAATACAGTGGTTTGTGTTAGTAAACACTGTTAGTAAACAGTGTTAAATACAACTTTTGATTTAGTAAATGTTAAAAGGAACTAAGATGAACAAATACTGTAGAATTATTGCTCATTGTTTAATTTGTATTACATATAACTGAGAATTCCAGTATTTTGAGCAATAAAATATAATTTACTCTTCAGCAAACCATTGTATATGTTTCCATAGTTCTGCGTCTGTATGCATGACAATAGTTCTGTGTTTGTCCTGTGGTTCTAATCTGTCTCTTTTTACAAACACAGTCTCATGGATGCTTCATTGTTTGACAGGAAGCCTCATTCCCAAGCACAGAATGGTTGAAAAAGCCCTGTCTATACTAGACTTAGCCTGATAGAGGCCCTCACATCGCTGCCCTTCTGTGGCCTTCATGGGCCCCAGATTACACAAACAGGATTGCCAGATGCAAACATCCATTCACTCTTGGCCGCTCATCCCAACCAAGATGGACAGATAGAACGAGAATGAACTCACAGGGAAAGGGTTCGAGTGCACCGCACTAATGCCCACTGCACTAATATGCTGGTATGTCTGGAGAAGGCCCTTGGGGAAAGCAGCTGTTCTCTGGTTCTTCGTGGAGAAAGGGGGAGGGAGATTCCTCATAATGTATGGTGCAGGTGTCCTGTTTTGTTGTGGGGGGGTTTTCGAATGGGAATTTCCACAGCAAACCACAAGAATTTAGTCCACTTGAATTCACCAGATTCCAATTCTTGGGTGTGTTTGTAATAGAAAATAATAGTGTAACATTTTGAGTGCAGTACTTTTGGTACTTAAAGCATATGTGTTCCATAAAAATAGACCCATGAACTTATTTATTTTCACCATACTCTCACAAAGGAAATGGTATTTCATAGCTCAAATTATTTCTCGGTTATGTTTAATTTAGGTAATATATTGCAATTTTAGGTATTATTTTTATTTATTTACTTAAAAAAATAGCATACACACATTGTATTAAACTTTATTTTAATAAAATGGCAAAATGCTATGATATAACATGGAAATCTTTAGCTATAGCATACAAACAGAAGGCTCTCTCAATCACTGTTATTAGTAGACACTCTCAGGCCAAATAATGAATGTAATAATTACATGTGGATGATAACTGTTAATCATTCAATGACCCTACACAGAAGGTTATTTTTAAAGAATGATTCATCACTGTTCTCCTGGGGTGTACAAGGAAAGGTCAGAAGACGTCTCATTATGTGGAGTGTGCATGTACGAGTACACGTGTGCACCCAATTTTGTGTTTATGCTTGTGTTGTGTAGGCAACACATAGCCTAAACAGAAAGTCTTGGTAAAATTGAAACTTTTAAACTTTTAATGTGGTTTACAAACTTATGTTACTAATGTTACAAACAACTAGGTCTTTTTCAGAATTACTTGGTTGTTGTTTTTTTTACGCTGACATATGCAAAAAAACAGGTTATACATCCAAACAATACAATAATGACAGTCATAATAGTTAAAAATATCTGATTTGTTAATATATTTACCTTGATCACAGCTGCACAACTGTGGTGAAAATCTTCTGTAAAGCAAGTGAGAAATCAGATGAGTACAAACTGCAGTCATTACTGGGTACCAAACAACTAGTCATCCTTATAGTAGGCAAAAACACACAATTCCTGCACATGAAACCACTATACGTTTATCAGTGAAACATATCTTAATTACTGACATTGCAGATCCACTAGTGTAGGCATGACATGACTGAATCAAGGAACACAGTATTGTGGTATGAATAAATAGAGTAGAGCTCTACTTTGGTTTGCACTTCCTAAATATATTCTCTTTTAACATGACTACATTTCAAAAGGTTTTTTTTTTTTTTTTTAGATACAATCTAGCATGAGTTCTACCCAGATACTGCTTTAAGAGCTACTGACACAGAAAAACATAATAAAGTTTTCAAAAGATGTGAATAGTACATAATATTTCCAAAACATTATTGTTATATAAATTACAGACAAATAGTCTACTATATTATTAACTCAACCGTGTATCACATGAAATACGTTGTGAGGAAACTATTTTGCAAATCGAAATTACGTTACATGCCAACATATAAGCAGTGCTATTACGTTGGTCCTTAACCTAATGCAGTGCTATTACGTTTGTCCTGAACATAATACATCCAAAGCAGGTTTCTTTTCACACGTAGCAGCACAACGTAATTTATTTACGTATGAACAAATCTACCGACGTAGAAATTTGTACGTATTACTATTTATGCATAATCGTGGTATTAATGTTTTGACTATTGCATTCAACTGTCTTATCAATTAAGTTTTCATTCGCATTTATTAATATAATAGGCCTACGTTACTTATAAATATTAACATTTCGCTCTGTGCCTTCTGCAGCAAACTCGTTTTGGAGGACTAGCCTGCGTGATTAAAAAGGAATACACTTTTAATCTTAAAAATACTTTGTTTAATCGATTAACAATTTAGTAGTATTTATAGTGTGTTTACACAAAAAGCATTTTCTCCAATAAAAAACAACATACTGATACATTCACAAAAGACATACATTTTATTAGCTTGATGTAATCCAAATCCTAGAATCCATACGTTGTTTGCAAGAAACAGATCCAAATTCAGCCTTTTATCCAGCGATCTTCATCTTCATTTCTCAGCAGCGACCGCAAACGTCAAATCTATCCTGCGCTGGTGATGAATTCAAATTCAAAAATTGCGCCTTCAAGAAGCGTTACGACATGTTTTACGGCCGTGATATCAAACGCTCATTGGCTCTCGCCTGCTTCGTCACAGATTGCGACATACCGTGTTTCAGTCGGTGTAGTACATTTGAAATGGAGAAGCGCGCGCGTCTTCAGAGAGCGAACCGAAATCGGATTAACATTTTCATGGATTAACGTTAATAACTTAAATTCTGATCTGTACCTCATATCATACACAACTACTATAATACTGCCAGAGAGGACTGCGACTGCAACGCATCATCATGTGGACTTTTGGTAATGTTAACGTTACCGGTTTTGATATTTTCGCAATAAATAAAATATTGTGAAATGTATAACTTGTCTGTCTGTTATGTTTTTTTTCTTCATAATTGTGTTAGCCTACGTAGTTTTAAGGAATGGTTATGGGTAGGTTTAGGGGTAGGAGCAGGACGTGGCTCAAAATATATTTTAATGATATTGTTAATAAAACTGCCATTTACGTACATCTCTGTCCAAGTGTTTTATCCTTTTTATATTCTGTATAAAATGGATATGTTTAGGTTTTCTGTCTTTGAAAATAACGTATTAATACCTACATATTAACAATGAGACCAGGCTGCTATATTAGGTTAAGGACCAACGTAATCAATAATGCTATATTAGGTTAAGGACCAACGTAATAGCACTGCTTATATGTTGGCATGTAACGTAATTTCGATTTGCAAAATAGTTTCCTCAGAACGTATTTCATGTGATACAGGGTTGTATTAACTATGAAACTTTCCTCAATAAACTCCTAATTACTGCTTATTAATAGTTAGTAAGGTAGTTTAGAAATTGGGTAAGATTAAGGGATATATCATGCAGAAAAAAGGGCTTTAATATGTGCTTTATAAGTACTAATAAACAGCCAATATCCTTGTTATTTGCATGCTAATAAGCAACTAGTTAATAGTTCAAATGGGACCAAAACTAAAGTGTTACCAAATCTGTTTATACGAATACACTGACAATACTACATACTAGCAACCTCCTCTCTGAACATACCCTGCTCCGGAGCAGCTTATGTTCCAGGGTAAGTTTGTTTCAGAGGTATGCAGCACATGATAAGCTCCAGTGAGCATAACATATTTCACACAATACTATTATATAGTTATACATTATAACATAACATAAAACAATGTTATTTTACTCTAATTTATCTATCTTATTTTATTCTCTACTCATACATCACAGATGTGCATTCAAACGTTTTTCAAGGCCTTTAGGTTTGTTAGTTTTACATTTCTGTTTCCTTGCTTTCAGTGTTTAGTTTGTTTCCATGGTTTCTTAATTGTTAATTGATTAAGTTCACCTGTGTCTTGTCAGGTTCCTCATTTAGCCTATGTATTTAAGGCCCTGTCCACACGGACACGGGTATTTTTATAACCGTGACTTTTTCTACGCGGTTCGGCCGTTCGTCCACACGGAAACGCACTGAAACCGAACATTTTTGAAAACTCAGAAACGCCGGTTACGTGTTGTCGTGTAGACATTGAAACCAGGGTTTTCGCCTTGCGACGTCAGAGTGTGCGCCGTTATCCACTGTGTTTGACGTCAGATTTGCGCCTACCGGAACCGGTAATAACCTTTAGTTAGGCTTCTGATTGGCCAACGTGGCTTTACGGTTAGGGTTATATCGCCGCTAGCTGGTGTGGCATACTCTTGACCACGCTTGATAGCGTGGTTTTGCATTTTCATGTAGACGGAGACCGAGCATGTGTGGACGGGATTTTTTTTAAAACGCTGGAGGAAAAACTCCGGTTATAAAAATACCTGTGTCCGTGTGGACATGGCCTAAGATGTGAGTTTTGATCTACCTTTTGTCCTGTATTGTCTTTGTGTGAAATGGTTACGTTTTTGCCCTTGTGTTGGGTTGCCTACTTTAAGTTGTTTATTAAAGTATATTTACATTGAGTCCCCCAGTAACCATCAAAACATTGAGAGTGGTCCGCTCAGATCTGTTAATATGTGTTTAACTTGAAGCGGCACTGCACAACCGATCGGTGTATGACATCAAAGACCACAAGAGAGAGTAGAGAGCAGACAGTTATGTATGCTTTCAAATCGTTTGAAGTACTTTGATGTCATACACTGATCTGTCTGAGCAGTGCCGCTTTAAGTCAAACACAGATATCTCTTTCCTGCTCAACTTATAGTGTGAGCTTGGTGCATGGCTATTGTAGCAGGTTGAGGCAGAGGGTGTGAGACCATGGAGACACATTACATGTGAAAATACATTCAGCTTTGGTTAAAGGTTAGTTTCACCCAAAAAGCAGGCTCATGTCGTTCCTAACCCATGATAAGACCTTCATTCACCTTCTGAACACAAATTACGAGATTTTTGATGAAATCCGGTCATTGGGGGGGGGGGGGTTGGGGGGGGGGGGGGGGCTCCATTGACAGATATTTAATTAACACTTCGAAGGCCCAGAAAAGTTTTTCAAACCTTAATTTTATGAAGCGACGAGAATACTTTTTGTGTGCGAAAAAAACAAAATAACAACTTTGTTCATCAATTTCTTTTCGTGCAGTGAGCGGAGACTCACGGTTCGAAGCAAAGTGAAAGTAAGACTGTATTCCGTTGTGACATGCAACATAATGCACCTGTTCAGAAAGTCAAATGTTACAATGTATATTGTTTACTTTGACGTATAGCCTAAAATAGTTGATGCATCATGTTGGAGTTTTAATTAAAAGTAGCCTACTTTTACCTGTTGCGACATGCTTTCACAAGATGTTTGATTTTGTTTGATTTGAGGGAGTCGAGACATGTGACGTTTGCAAAATAATTTATTTTTGTAATTCCACTAGGTGCCACTAGCATCACCGGAACTATATGCTTCACCTTTAAAAACATAAAGTGTAACTTAAAACCCTCATGAACATAACTGTCACTGACAAGAAAAAAAAACTTTGAGAAATCGATTCATGAACGAAATTTGTTCTCCATCTGTGTTATTAAAACCTTGAAAGACTCAAAAGTACAACTTAAACAGTCATGTCAAATTCCAATTAGATGTGGTCTGTAACCTCTTCTGACCCAAAACCTTTTGACTCCTGTTTTTAGTCTGTTGATGTTTTTCTCATGGTTGTGTCATATTGATGGTTTACTGCTGCTTGTTTGCAGATGTGCTAAAAAGGCACAAGCCAAGGTCATGGTCACTGATTCAACTCCTGGGCCAAACTGTTGTTATATCCAGTCAGTGCCTTTTAAATATGGGTCAACCAAAACCCTCCAAAAGAGATGTCAATTAAAGAAGAGAATGCCTGGCATAACACTGGCCTTATGATTTTGGCCCTGCTGTAGTCTCCCATGTTGTCCAGGCAGTAGATGATAAATGGATTAATGTAATTACTCAGAGCACTGCCCACATTCTGGAAGCTGGGTGAAAATTGAGATTCCACAAGGGCCCTTTTGCTTATCTGAGTGTAGGAACATCCGACTTGGCTTCTCTGTAAACTCTAAGGGAAGATCTTTGATTCATAATGGCATGCTTTTTTTGTAACATGGTGGTCTTACATTTCCAATTTGAACTGGTGTCAAGTGAAGTATAGTGGATGTTTAGAGATTAACTGAGGTTCTGGAAGAGTTTTAGGGCACCTTTGGGGATAACTACAACCTTTTCACTTGAAACATTATTGCAATGTATGGTTAAACTTGGTTTTAAAACAAGATTCATAGTGTAAGAGGACATGTAGGTCTAAATTCAAAGGCTTATTTCCACAATTAGATTAGATTGCTGCCATGGGTTTTTGTAGATGTCACTTAGCCAGACAATTTAAGTATGAATTTATGTATAAACACTCTGTCTAAAGTAATTAAATAATTCGCACATCATGAGCAAAAAGCCGATTTTGAAACTTACTTATTTCATTAAACAAGACATAATAGCAATATGTCTCTAAAGACAGAGTACATTCTGGTTGCTGTATTAAATTATGAATCTGATTCACTTTGAAAATCTCACAACACAATAAAGCAGTGGTTTTTAAACCTGGTCCTGGGAACCCACAGCTCTGCACGTTTTGTATGTGTCTCTTATCTGACACACTCTGGTGCCATTTACACGACAATTGTGTTTTCGGGGGCCTGAAAAAAAAAACTTTTGAAAATTGGTTTCAAAGTGCAAGTTTTTGAAAACGATACAGTTATCATCTCCGTGTAAACTACAAAAACAAAAAATTGTGAAAAAAGGTGATGTCATGTACATGCATATTACGTGTTAAGTCTATAGCCACGTAGTAAAATCGGCAACTACTGGCCTGCCATGTATAAAATACACCGTTTTACGTTGTTTTTGTTGGTCCGTGTGAACTAAATGACTAAATGCTTTTGTTCCTGAATGTTGAGGAGATCTGTTAATTTTGTACCAATAAATAATGATTTGAGAAGAGGATTTGAAATGTTTTTTTTTGGAGTGTTGAAGTGTTCTTGCATTTCCTCTCCCCATTTCTCCACAATCTCTTTAACTTACTCCAATTAAATAATTGAACCCTAATTCATGAAGTTCCCATCATCATCATCATCATCATTTACTCTCCCTCATGTTTTTCCAAAGCCCTTTTGACTTTACTGCAATGTAAAGGGAAAAAAAAGATGGTTTGGATGACTTGGCATGTTACTTTACATGCAATAGGCTGCAAAACATGTTTTTACAAAACCAGAGCAGTTCATGCAACCGCAACTAAGCTCTTTTTTCTCTGTTTCTGTCATATATGATCATGGAGATAGTCCGTTTGCACATCACATCCTCTTCACTGTGCATGCAAGAGTAGTTTCAGGCTTTGTCACGAGTGTCATGTCCTCGCTCACGTACTTGTTTTCCAACTTCCTTTACTATTTTTTCTCTCTCTCAGTTGAAATTATCACATATATGTTCACTCAGGTCAACCCACATCTCACACTGTGAATATAGGTCAGAAAAGATGCTTTACAGATTGAGATCACAGAATTTCTGAAATTGTGTCATTAATAGCCTGCTATTTGCTTTTCATTTTGTTTATACATATTTTGCTCAATAGTGATTCCCATTGGATTGTCAATGTTAACTGTTTTGCAGTAAAACTTACTGTAATCAAATGATTTAGTTAAACGAGTCAGAAGAAATGTAGTATACCTAATTTTACAAATGATATGATGTATACTTTTCAAGAATTGTGGTTAATTAGGAATTCATCTTACAATGCAACAATCTTAAAGGCCTCTTTTTTTCTTTGGATCTTGGACTCAATGTTCTTGACAGGTTACATGAGATGACCAGACCTGAGTTTTTTTTCTTCTTCTTCTTTTAATGGTTCTGTTATCTTTGTTTACCAAATCAATGAGTGGAACCAGGATGCAACCAAACAGCTTGAGTTTACTTACTATGTACAGATTAATCAGAGTCAGATTGAGCAATGCAGTTAGCCAGAAAAAAAGAGATAGATTTATCTGTCTTGCACTGTTATTTTGAAGGAAATCAATCTTAGTCACCTTAGACATCTGAGCTCTGTTTATTTATGATCAGATATGAGGTTAAAGTTCAAAGTAAATTTTTTGATCAATATGAGTAGAGTAATATGGCTATTGGAAAATTTACTGTAAGTCAATTAAGCTACAGACTCAACTAGAGGTCAATGACCTTATGCGTGTGCCTGTAATATATCACATGAAGAACCTCATAATGTGTCGGAATGTCACAGAATGTCTCATAGAGCTATTACAGAAATGTATAAACAACTTTGTAAGTTATTGTGGCATCATATAAATACAGAGCTGTAAAGCAATATTTAGACCAAATTGTAGTGTGCAGTCTGTGAAATTATTACACAATAATATTAGATGAACAACTGTATATTTAATGAATTTTTTTCACATTTACAATCACAGTTCATTGTCTACAAGATGACTAGAACATCTATCATATGCTTTGAACTCACTAAACAATTTAAATAAAAACTTTTATCAGAATTTTACAAGAACACCAAACTGTTCTCCAAACATTTGGCTACTAAGGGCGCTTTCACACCTGAAAGTCCGCAGCAAGGTCCGAACCAAAGTTCATGTTTTGATACATTTTATACATTCGATAAGTTTTGGTTTGGTTTTACATTGCAATTATGTGAGCACACTAAATAACTTTACATGACACACGTGCGTCCTTGTCGTCTCGTCACACTGATAAAAATGATTTTGTGGGGAAGTAAATACTACAGAAAAAAAAACAATGTAATTTACATGAAAAAGTTAGTTCAGGCAATAAATTAAAAAAATAAGTAAATTCTATATTAGTACTCAATTCAAAAGTGTAGAAATGAAAGCATCAATATCAATGTTATAAAATTAAGTAAAATTACTCAACTTTTCTGATACTGCTGTTCCCATCATGCACTTGACCTTGCATAATTATGAGGTTGGTTTTTTACTGTTTTCCAGCTGTATTTACACGGTTTCGTCATTGCTTTTGTTTTTAGGATTAGTAACTTGTCATTTTGTGACATTTGGAGTTCATTTTCTACTCAAAATGACACATTCAAACACAAAAACGATCCATCAAATGTTACCGTCATTGTGTATTGTCTACCAACCATACTCGAGGCTAGTTCAAATTCACCAAATGATCGTCCTCATTGTGCGAACATATCGTCGCTGGCAGGAAAGGAGGAGAAGACTGCAAGCAATCCTGCGAGAACCACCGCAACTGAAAGTCTGAACCATACAGAAAACGCTTTCACACTAGAAACGAACCAAACCTTTGTTTAGTTTGATCCAAATGAGACTACCTCTTTTCATCGGACCAAATTTCATCTGTTTGGTCCGGACTGTGGTCCTGGGGAGGTTTCACACCTGTAAATTTGATTCGATCAAACTGAAAAGTCCGTAAATCCGGACCAAACAAGGTAGGTGTGAAACGGCCCTTAGCATGCTTCATATAATTATGTGATAAACCTAATGTGGAGCAACTCACTGTATGATAATGTCTGTATGCCACTACAGAACTACACACAAGTGATTAATTAGCCATTGATTACACATTAATTTGCCCTGTCCTAAAGAAAATACAACCTGGGAAACTCTGGCTCTGTCTGAAATCAAGTTAGTTACTAGTAAGTTACTAGTGAATGTGTAATTCCTAACTGTACATTCCTAACTGAAATGGAAGAAAAATTGAACTGATTTGAGACACTCTCTTCTGGCACACAATAGCATGCCTCACATGACACCTGAGGAAATTTACCAATTCGTTATACTATTAAAAATTATTTATTAAAATGCTGTATTTATTACATTTCTATTTTTTCCCTAGTAATATTAGTTTCTCTTTTATTTGTTTCCCTTGAAGCTTTAATGAGGGTAAAACACTCTTCTGGGACGAAAGACAGTGAAGATAGAGCATTAAGTGTGGACTAAACAGGTGCAGTTTGTTCAGGGGTATTTTAATAATGTTTAAAATATATTCCACCTTGTAACCCACGTTATTACTATTCTCACAGTAGATGGAGACTGAGGCGCCTCACAAAAAAAAAAAAAAAAAAGAAAAGGGTTACACAAGCGTTTCCTATTTGAACTTTTCACCGTCTTTCTTAACTGCTGAATCAGGTTTGTTGACGAACAACCTTTAACCCATGTTTTTTCATGCATTTCTTTTGGAGAACACTACTTTTCTACGTGGGCCTACACCTTTGGCATAATCAAAATGTGATTTATCGAGTCACAGGAAGTGATTATTAGCAGATCATATCAGTGGCCGACCATTACTATTGTGGTCCTCACTGATTCATCTACTTCAAAACATCTATAGACAGTGTTGATATACAATCTTTCGTAGCATCAGATTGTTTTTGGCAAAAGTTTAGCTTTAGGTGTACAGCAACTTGTCACTGAGGCAGTACCCTAGTGACATATTCGTATCATATTTACCCATATTACTACTCCAATGTACTAAAATGCACATTTTAGGGGTTTATAAGGTACAAAGTTGTCCCTTTAAGGGTACTGCCCTTGACAAGGTGTAAATTTTTTGCACATTTTGTTTCTGACAGTGTAATAACTAATTGCATAGACTTTGGGACAGTCTTGTCTGAGATATGCCTGTTATGCTTTAAAAAAAAGTGTGTATGTTAACAGCAGGAGGAAAATTCTATCCAAAACTACACCACGGTATAGCTGCATGTCACTGTTTTACAACTGGCTCATTGTTTTTCAGATATTGTACTGATTTAGATGTATAGTGTTTGTTTAAGACTTGTGCATGCTTTCATCACCAGCAGGGTGGATTATTGTAATGGACTCCTCACTGGCCTTCCCAAAAAGACCACAAGACAGTTGCAGCTCATACAGAACGCTGCTGCCAGGATTCTGAGCAGAACCAGAAAATATAAACATATCACACCAGTCCTCAGGTCTTTACACTGGCTGCCAGTTACATATAGGATTGATTTTAAAAGTATTATTACTGGTATATAAATCATTTAATTGCCTAGGACCTCAATACATGGCAGATACTGTATGCTCACTGAATATAAACCCATAAGATCACTCAGATCATTAGGATCACATCAGCTTGAAATACCAAGGGTTCACTCTAAGCATGGTGAGTCTGCTTTTAGCTACTATGCCAGCTGCAGCTGGAACCAGCTTCCAGAAGAGATCAGATGTGCTCCTACAGTAGTCACATTCAAATCCGGACTCAAAACACATCTGTTTAGCTAAACTAAACTCGCTTAATTATTCTTAATGAGCAGGGGACTCTAAATCATTTAGTTGTAGTCTGAGAAGTGATGCAGTACACATGCTATCTGTAAATAGGAGTTGTGCTCAAGAGTACATAAGTTTAAGTTCCGTCTTGCCGTCACCTTTCTGGAGATTGACAGTCCTGGTCATTGTATTATTTCACTATATGTCCTAGTCTATAGCTTTCTAATAAACCCGGAAATGCACACTATGAATAATGTTTGGCTGTGTTCCTAATTGCTTTATTGAATGATCCTCTATTGCTTGTTGCTTTGTATAAAAGTGTCTTCTAAATTAATGATTGAATGAATGAATGAATGAATGAATGAATGAATAAATAAATAAATAAATAAATAAATAAATAAATAAATAAATAAATAAATAAATAAATAAATAAATAAGTGTTTGTGTTGTTTGTAGACTGCAAATGGAGTGACTTTTAAGGTCTTTGAAAACTTTAATGCTCATTTTTCATTTTCAATGTGATTTTTCAGAATCGAGATTACAGTAATTTGCAGAGCATTTGGTTGCGGTAGGGTTGTCGACCGTTCCGTATAATATGGAATTGTCCCGTATTTAAGACATCAAAGTAGAAATCTGTATTAAACATATACGAACACAGTTTGTCCCACACTGTTGTAAGTTAGGCTAAATAAAGAAAAATGCACGGCCTTGAGGCACGTTTTTCAAAAGTCTGACATATTTTAAGTTGAACGCCGCGTTTTTAGGATGCCGTGTCATGCATGAGACACTGCAAAGGAGGCAAGCGCAATCATCAAACATGTACTGTATGTCTAGTGCGTGTTCACATAGAAAAACTTATGGAAAGTTAGTACAGTGGAATGGAAAAGCATGTTCTGTGTGAATGGCATCTCTATGATTGAAACAAAATTTTTGTTCTAATTTTGAATTTGTTAAGATGTTAAATTTATGCTTTCAAATTATATGCCATAGGCTACCTTGAACCTTTTTTTGTATTAGCTGTATACTATCAATACATAATATTTATGTATATACTATACTAACTATATATTACATAATATGTAATCATCATTTGTAATTATTATAATTACTAATATTTAGATGTAATGTATCAATATAGATTTTACAGTATAGTAGAAATAGATCAAATAACATAATTGCATTGCTGTACAATTACTGTTAATCAAAATACTGCAACTTGCTGGCAACTGTGCTTCCAGTAACTTACTGTAAAAATACAAGGATTTCAATAACAGTGATGCTATTATCCATGTACATTAGAAAGCTGTATGTCTAAAAAAATACAGATGTTCTTTTTCTTTTTTTGTGAGAATGGCAGAATGCAGCTTGATTGCAAATATGAATGTAAATAAGCAGTCCGTCATTTTAAAATGATGTGTGTTACTAAATGGACACAATGACTGCAGAAACAGTGAAAAACTGTCTCTTCTCAGTTAATAGAAGAATTTTGTAATGTCATGATGGCATTTTGTTCTAGTTCGATTTATAGTTCTGGGATGCTACTTTAATTCGTCCCGCCAACAGTAAAATCTCATTGGTCCAAAATCCAGTTCCAAACAGCTTTATATTAAACATTATGTATTTGTTCCAACTGGCTGTTATAATGATTGTATGGTGTCGGTCAGTCTTTTCACTTTTAGTGTGGACAGACAAATCATTTGTTAAAACACATTCATGCAATGCTGAAACAAATTTAAAGGGATACTCCACTTTTTTTGGAAATAGGCTCATTTTACAACTCCCCTAGAGTTAAACAGTTTTACAGTTTTCGAATCCATTCAGCCGATTTTCTGATATTTAGAAGAATATCAGTAACCAGACACTTTCTGGTCTCATTGACTTCCATAGTAGGAAAAAAAAAACATACTATGGGAGTCAATGAGACCAGAAAGTGTCTGGTTACTGATATTCTTCTAAATATCAGAAAATCAGCTGAATGGATTCGAAAACAGTAAAACTCAACTGTATAACTCTGGGGGAGTTGTAAAATTAGCCTATTTCCAAAAAAAGTGGAGTATCCCTTTAAGCAAAGCAAAATGTTACACTTTTAGGATTCTTTGCTGTTATGAGACACAATTATCAGATTATCACTTAATCTGTTTTGAGGCTGTCTTCCAAATGTATGCAATAATTGGAATACACAGTATCGTATGAGAAAACCTATTTTATTGTGTCTCTAATATGTTTTACTTAATTTTGTGGAGTAAGAAAAAATAGCCAGTATAATGCATAATTTGTCTTGTTCTTTGCACTAATTGAATTGCTAAATGTAACAAATTTAGCAACGGGATTGCTTTGTAAGGGCATAAAGAACAAATGCAGAGTTAAGGTAATGCAAATACGGTGCACATACACATACAGTAACAGCTATTGATGTAATCATTCGTGGCCAGCGGTTGGAGAGATCATTACACTCGACTCAGTCCAACCTCTAAAAATACCAAGGATCCCAAGCATGAGATTATAGACTTTGCCAGAAAAGATACTGAGTAAATGATTATAGGCTTTTGTGCAGGGTATGACATGGTTGGTGCAGTGTCAAGCCTAACACAATTCACATAAGAGTTTTCCTAAACGGGTAACTCATTAGAGCATGAACACATCCTCATGGATTTTAAATTCCTTTTTCTCTTTTTTTACTATTCTACAGACCATGGCACTGAGCTTTTAATTGGAATTTAGGAAAGACGAGAGCATAAGAACCATGAAATTAAAGATCAAGACAGGATCATTAATTAATCAGACAGGTATATTATGCAAAGCAAAATATGACTTTGTTCAGATAGTGTGCTCCTGCTAACTGAATACTCAAAGAATGAAAGGGAGAGAAAAATCACTAAGAAATACTGCTGTAATCGACCCCTGACCTCCAGTAAAAGAGCAATGAACAGAAGAGTAGTTTAATATATGACTAGATGAGACAGATCTCACATAACTGATAAACAAGTTTTATAGCTTTTCTCTTGATCTATGCTTGAATCATTTGGTTGATCACTGAACTACAGCCTAATGTTCAGGCCTAGGTGAAAAGGAAGCAGATTTGAGTGAAAATGTGCATTACTTATATAAGAACTATTTTTGCCTTATCTGACATTTAGAAATCACACAAGCTAAAGTGGTCCGATTGATTTAGTCATATTAAATAATATTTTGACTTGTAAACTGAGATGTTCACTCATCAAGCACATTTTAGGTACCCTATAAAGTATTTGTACATTGGACTATGCAATTATTATAAATCAGAGCAGATCCATCTGATTTTCCATCCCAAAAAGAATAGACAATCTCACATATGATATACCATCATGAAAATGTTTTTGTGTTCAGTGTTGTTATTCGTTTTCATTCATGTCTACATAAAAGTGTATATAAAGTTTCACTTTCCAATGGTCTCAATATATCCACCCACTAGATGGAAATGGGGTGATTACATAGACTTAGATTGTTTTTATACTGAGCTAATAATAATTAATATAACCTAAGCCTAAAACGTTCTGCATTTGTAAAAATTAAATAAAATAAAAACTTGATTAATCTTGTTTTTATAGAGTTTTTACAAATGTGGATGGTCCCTCAGATGAGGTTTTGGAAGTTTTTACAGATTTAGCTCACTTATTGGTACAGATGTGTCCCCAAAATATGGTAAAGTAGACACACACACACACACACACGCACACACACGCACACACACGGACACACACGGACACGCACACACACGGACACGCACGCACACACGGACACGCACGCACGCACACACACACACACACACACACACACACACACACACACACACACACACACACACACACACACACACACACACACACACACACACACACACACACACACACACACACTTACTTCTCTTTATTTCCAGAAGGTGGCACTGTTGGGTTTTAAAATGCCCATAGGTTACTTCAAACACGTACATCACTAACTTGAATTATTTACAAATTGTTTTTTTATGTGAATTAAAATGACAATTATAATGTGAATGTACGTTTAATGTTAATTTTGGCACACCAAATAATTTAAATATATAATTCAATGTCTAAAGATGTAATTAAAGTTATCCTTCTGACGTGTGGCTTTACTATTTAAAATGTAAAAAAATGCTTTGAATTAAAAGCATCTGCAGAATACTGGCGAAACACATTGTAAACGTCAAAGAACAGAAAAGAAAATCGTCTATGTTACTAAATTTGATTTTACATTTTGCAAACGGTTAAGGAAAGAGTTAAATGTTCGAAACCTATTCAACTCTTTCCTCCTGCATTTCCAAAATGACAGTCAGCTGACGAGAAAAGTTTTGGTTTCCGAACCCATATGTTAAAGAACTCTGAGATCAAGTGATCCTATTGGCTCGCTGAGAACCTGACGTCACGGCAGCTATAAAACTCAGCAATGCTTTTAAACTCTACTGTAGTGGGTCGAGTTTAAAAACTCTCTTAGCTCGATCTGTGTCAACATCATCTAGCGCACGTATTTCACGTTACACTTACCCGTTTGACTACGATGATGTCTGCTCTTCAGGAGTCACCAAAGTGTTAAATGTTTGAAATAGAAGGCCGCCGAAATCCACATGCAAAGAGAAGAGAAAGAGATCCAATGCATTTTTGCAATAGACTGTGGCAAGGAGAGCTCATAATCTGGAGTTAGGAGAGCACTGAAAAGTCCTGTGCAGTATCTGTTTTCCTGCAAATAGTAAAGCATTTAAATATCATCAAGCTGGCTCATTCTCTTCCGACCCAGCCCGCTTTGACAGCTGCTCTTCACCCGCACTGGAGGACCGTCAGCAGCAAGAGGATGGCATCAGAGCTGGCACTGAGCAGCTCCGACCTGCCCACCAGTCCCCTGGCCATGGAATATGTTAATGACTTCGATCTGATGAAGTTTGAGGTGAAGAAAGAGCCACTGGAGCCCGATCGCAGCATCAGCCAGTGCAGCCGTCTAATCGCCGGGGGCTCCCTGTCTTCCACCCCGATGAGTACGCCCTGCAGCTCAGTTCCCCCTTCCCCGAGCTTCTCGGCGCCCAGCCCTGGCTCCGGGAGCGAACAGAAAGCGCACCTGGAGGATTTCTACTGGATGACCGGTTATCAGCAGCAGCTCAACCCGGAGGCGTTGGGCTTCAGTCCCGAGGATGCGGTTGAAGCGCTGATTAACAGCACACATCAGCTCCAGAGCTTCGACGGCTATGCTAGAGGGCAGCAGTTTAGTAGCGCAGCCGGACCGGGAGGCGCCATGGCCGGGGAGGAGATGGGATCCGCCGCCGCGGTGGTATCCGCAGTCATTGCCGCTGCTGCAGCGCAGAATGGGGCACCTCACCACCAGCATCATCATCATCATCACAGCCACCACCAGCAGCACCAAACTCCCGGGGTCCCGTCCGGCAACAACTCCTCTGCCATCCATCACCAGCACAGCCACCTGGACGACCGCTTCTCGGACGAGCAACTCGTTAGTATGTCCGTGCGGGAGCTCAACCGGCAGCTGCGCGGCGTCGGCAAAGAGGAGGTGATCCGACTCAAACAGAAGAGGAGAACCCTCAAAAACAGAGGCTATGCGCAGTCGTGTCGCTACAAGAGGGTCCAACAGAGGCACGTACTGGAGGGTGAGAAGACCCATCTCATGCAGCAGGTGGACCACCTCAAACAAGAGATCTCCAGACTGGTGCGCGAGAGAGACGCGTACAAAGAGAAGTACGAGAAGCTGGTGAACAACGGCTTCCGAGAAAACTCGTCGAGCAGCGACAACAACCCCTCATCCCCGGAGTTTTTCATGTGAGTTCCCTAAAAAAAGAAATCAAAAAAGATTTTAAAAGTTTTTTTTTTTGTTTGTTTTGGGGGTTTTAAGATCAAGGCTGACACTTTTTATCGCTTTTATAAAGAACTGAAGTCAGATCTTGAGTTTTGGGGGCCTGTTGTGCAACCAAACTTTTTTTTTTTTTTTTTTTCAAATATTAATCTTTAAATTAGTTCATATTTTGATGTGTATGCACACTTATGATATTGGCCTTCATTCACCTTTTGCATTTTTTGCCAAACAAGAAAGTTTGCTATTTTTATTTTATATACATATATATATATATATATTTTTTTTTGTTGTTGTTGCTTTTTTGCCAAAGTCAGATGATTTTCCCCCATTATCATCTCATGTCTTCTGCTTGCTGTTTTGTGATTTTACATCAGAGACATTATTGCTATATAAAGAGACATGTCATTGAAGAGCCTGCATGCTGGACATGCTGGACATGGTCCTTTGTTCTTACTTTATTCCCCCTCCATGTGTTATGCGCTTGAAAATGAACTTCTACTTGGAAAAGAACTTCTGCTCAGCATGGCATTCATACATTTCTTTCATTTCCTGGTCACTTTTTTTTGGAATACGGACTAAAAAAGTGCAAGGAGCATCATGTCATCATCTTCCCCATTAAAAAGTTGATCCATGCAGTTTCCATACATTTAATTCTCTGTTGAGAGCCAACTGGAAGCAGTTTTTCGAGGGAAAGAACAAGGACCTGGTTTCAAAAAGGAATTCTCCCTCTGGGACTTAAACAGTGTTGTTGCTAAGAGCGGTTTGTGTATTTAATGTCAAACGTTGCATTTTGATAACTCTGGAATGAACTACTTTTTTTTGCATCATATAAAAACAGTTAAAGGTATCCCATGCCACAAGTTGACACGAAGAAGGAAGAGTGACTTAGAGTTTAGATGTTGCCTGTTCATTTTGTTTGAATTTTGGGAAGGCTCCAAGTTTGCATACAGCTGGATTTTTATCATGCGTAACTTGAGCTTTTTGCAGCATGTACTTGCAGTAAAAACAGCAGTTTGACAGTTGTAGTTCATGATGTAGCCTGCCATTTACTGTATTTTAAAACCAAAGTATTAAAGTAGAATTTCAAGTCAACATGGAAAATCATGCATTCTGAAAAAAAAGTCTGATCTATTTGGAATGAGTTGCACTAAATGTAGCTTGTAGCAAATTATATATCACATATTGGAATCTATCTAGAACGCTAATTTAAAAGGCACCCGTCATGGCTTTGCTGAAAACTAAAGGATATAATCTTATTTAGTTATATATTGTCAAGCAGGACTCGATTCTATATTTTCTTTCTTTCTCTTCTTTCTTTCTTTCTTTCTTTCTTTTCTTTCTTTCTTCTTTCTTTCTTTTTCTTTCTTTCTTTTGATGTTAATAAAGTCATTATTTACATGGCAATAATGTAGTAATCAATATTAAAATGTCTGGACATTGTTTTATGGTCAGGGATTGATACCCTGCTTGTATAAAATCAGGATATACCGTTCATCAATAAATTCTTAAAACTATGTTAATTATTATTTTATTTTTTTCATATATATTTTGCTGTGCAAAATTATTTTACCCACTAACCGTATGTGATGTTCATATATGCTTTTTTTTTCATTTCATACAATATGATATGCAATAAAAATGCAATTTGGGCCACTTAAAGTCTGCTTTCTCTGGATGTTGTTTGTTAAAGTTTTATTAGGTTTTTTAATGATCATTAGTTGTTTTAATCATAATTCTTGTTATTAGCCTGGTTTTATTAGTCTTATCTAGTGCATGCATTGTAAAACATGTTTAGCACCTCAAAAATTGACTGTCTATCGTAATATTCGGACTCTTGAAACTATGTAAAAAGCTTTCGCTGTTATCATATAGTTGTTTGCTCATAAACTCATAAGTATTCTCTGGAAAAGTCCAGAAGATCACATTGCTGCAGCCACTAGCACGTAATGTTTGATAGAATATAATGCATTTTATTGCAGACAATGCTCTAACAATCCAAAGTTTGACAATGCAATTCATCTCAATGCAATGGACTTTGCTTTATGTTTAGAATGAATATATAGCGTCACCTTTTTACCTTTTATTTAGTGATTCACAAGAGAAATTGTAGATTACTTGATGAAAGTAAACTCTTTTAACTGCATGGGTGTAGGCTATGCATGCTGTGTTGCACCGATGTGGAACTCCTGGAACAGCTATTTGTTCAGGTCTTGAGGTAGAAACAACAAGAGATTCATTTAACAGCGAATGTAAATGTTTGTAGTGCAGTTATCAAAGAAAAGCATGTTTTTGCATCTCCCTAAGACATGCATAATTATATAAGGGCAGAGTTGTCAGAGTTCTCAACCTGTGAGTCGTATAGGCGTGTTCTGATAGTGCCGCGGACAGCAGGAACAAGTCTGTGCTAAATGCAAATAGTAAAACAATTAAGCCACGTCCACCGATTTGCACAAACTGCCATAGTTTTTCTGAAATATTTTCCTATTCATCTTATTATGGTAATCATTTTGAATTTCTGGGCTGATATGGAGTTGGTGTTAATATTAATAAACAGATTGATTTTCTAAGGGCATTTTGTTTGTCTTTGTATGTCAAACAATTTAGGTACTGTGTTGGCCGCTCAACACTTGCTCTGGGTCCTGAAGCAACATCAGTTGAGAACCACTGTACTAGTGAAAGTGTTTTTGGAGGTCAGAGTGAACCTTCATATCCTGTATGTGTGCAATCGTTTTTTCCACTGTAACTCAGACATGTGTCATCTGACTACCGCTAATGGAAGGACATTGGTAGTATTAAAATTCATAATAATAATAATAATAATACAACTCAGACATGCACACAATAAAGGTGCACACAAAGAAAGGACACATTTAAAAATGAATATATAAATATTCTTATCAAAATTAACAGTGCTCTGGTTGTCCAGAGATTTGTTTTTTTATTTAATGATTCTCTGCCTTTCCTTCATGTGGATGAAGGGACTTTATTGTCTGCTGCTTTATTGTCCACCTCTTCTGAAACAAAGCTGTGGAGGTGGGAGCAGGAGATCGGGCAAGAGAATATAGCTGAAATGATTTGAAATTTAATTTTCGCCCAATGATTAATCGCTCAGAAAGGGTCCAGCTTGAGTCATTTAAAAAAGATAAATTATGAATATGTATCGCTGCAGCAGTATCCATACTGTTTATTTGTTTTAGCATGCATGCGAAAACTGCAATTTATAACAAATCTGTCTCTCATGGGTACTAAAAGGAAAAGGTTCAGTATTAATATTTTGAGTTCCCAAAACCCTAAATGTCTCAAACTTTGTGTGCACTGAAGACATTAATTAAGGAAAACACATGTTGTAAATAACACTACATTCCTATGATTTGATCTGCTTTCTTCGATTTGAAACGTATGTAAAATCTTGCTGTTGCAATTACTACACGATTGGACTGTTATGATCCTTATTTTTGGAAATACATTTATTTATTTATTATTATTATTTTATTTGTATTCAATGTGGAAGAGAAAGGGGAACAATCTCTTCATTGAATCAATGAATGTTTCACTGAGTTCTCTGCAAGATCAAATCCAAGCATTAGTGAAGGTGTATTTCAGTGTGTGAGTGTATGTGTTTACAGAGGATGTGTGGAGGTCAGTGTGCGAGATGTAGAACCACGTGCACAGTCATTACAGAGATCTTTACCCTCAGGGGAGACCTTATTCATTTCCTGTACCAGTCCTTAAGTCAAATGCATACACACATAGCAGTCTTCGTATGGTTATGCAGCTATACCTTTCATCCATTTTCACTTTTAATCAGCTTTAACAATAGCTTTGCTCAACAAAATTGCCCCAGCGATTTTGCATTATTTTGATTAGTTGACTGAATGCAATTACATTGTCATCAATATCCATGTCCGTTGCAGGATAGACTGAACTTTTATTAGTATTTGGTGTATGCTACGTCATGACAGACAGACAGACAGACAGATGGATGGATAGATAGATAGATAGATAGATAGATAGATAGATAGATAGATAGATAGATAGATAGATAGATAGATAGATAGATAGATAGATAGATAGATAGATAGATAGATAGATCGATAGATCGATAGATGTATGGATGAACAGAGCAGTTTTGGAAGTCTTTTGGCTTGTGGGTGAACTTAAAAGAGCTCCCGGAAAGATGTGCACACACTTTGAAACTGTGTGTCAGAGTATTGGGGTTTTCCAGCGATGCACAGACGCAATACAGATGAAAATGATGCATGTGTGATACAGAGAGAAAAAGAGAAAGAGAGAGAGTGAGACATCATCGGTTAAACAAATATATTTACTTAGTCTTTTATCTGGACTGTGAGATCCAATTTTAAATGAGTATTAAATTATTTAAAATTGTAACAATTGTTATGCAATAATGTATAATGAACACTACGTTAGATAAACATTACCTTTAATTCAAGCAGTTGCATTCATCATACAGCTTCCTTTTTAAGTTTCTTTTTTGAAAGCTGAAAGTGTGTTGACGCGTGTCAACAAATGTGTCTACTCAGAAACACAGAGAATACATTTGTTGGCCTTTTCTGTGTACTTTGTAAAATCATCGGTAATCTTCATCATCTTCATCATTCATAATCTTTCATCAGATATTTGACATTGAACTCTTAAGTACTCTCGAGTAATTTTATAGATTTGAAAATGTGCCTAAATAAAGCCATAGTCATAAATATTATAATATTGATGATATTATTCTTTTATTTTATTTCAAGGTTAGTGTTGTGCTTTTGAAATGAAGGCTAAAATAATTGTTTCAGTTTTCATTAAATTAAATTAAATGAATGGGATTTTTTTTCCCGAAGCTGGTAATCGTGATTTTTTGCTTAATTGTTTTATATTGCATCTACAGACATAAATACAATCAAACACAATGCCTCCTATATTTTTAGCAAAATTCTCAAATTGGTAATTTAGACATTCAATTTTCTTGTTTGAAATGAATCAGAATAGTCAAAGAAACATTTTTGTGGAACTCCTTTTCATCTTCATGCAGTGACCATATGGCCCTAACACACTTGCATTTCCTTGTTAAACGTCTGTGCATGTTGATTTACTGTAACTGACTTCAAGCCTATAAATAATATTTGTCCTCCAGTGTCAATAAAACTGTCAATCATTTCTGTAATACATTTTATATTTCTTTTTTTCTGCTTTTTTAGCATACACACACACACACACACACACACACACACACACACACACACACACACACACACACACACACACACACACACACACACACACACACACACACACACACACACACACACACACACACACACACACTGTATGTGTGTGTGATACATACACACCTACTGGGTGAAAGTGTCTTTAAAGCATGCCTTTAAAGCATTACATCAAACTCAACCTTTATGTGAGATAAATTTTACATTTAGGTTTGATATAGCCTGACAATTTTAGGTCCATTTTACATTTTCTTCCTACATAGAAAATTCTATTTCAGTGCTGATAGGGCATTCGGAACTCCGTTTTGAAGCAATCAGTTATTATGATAGTACGTCAGTAAGAATTTAGATTCTCAAATTAGATTAATATATCTGGATTGTAATGTTTACTGTATATTACAATATAATGGGGTGACGTAAAATGCATGATATGATCTATGATCTCACACAACATAACACACATATGTCACACCTTACGTATACTATTAAAACAAAGTGGTGAAAAAACAAATAATTTAATGTAATTTACTTTTTTTCTGCAGGCTAATATTTATGTTCAGATCACACTATATATGCTGACTGAGTGCGTATGAGTGTTTAAAATATTTATGTGTCTTAAAAGTGTGAGGTGAAATGTAGACTGAACTTTGTTCATCAAAATATCCAGCATCTGTCTAAAAAACTTTTTTTTTGTAAACAAAATTCCCCAAAAATGAAATGTCTTTTTCCATCAGTAATGAAAATTAAATGGTTCACATATACAGCATTTTTCATTACTGTGAAACTAGATCGAAGAAGAGGTTGTTGCATCTTCTGTTATTTCATTATAGACGCACACCTCATTGAAACCTATTCATTAGAAAAAAATAATGTCCGATTTAGCTTTTTTTCATGCGCAGATTAATCAAGTATGAACAACTTGCAGTTTTTTATGTCTCTGACTGTTCACCTGGTTATATAATATATTTCAATAATATAATAAAACAATTTCAGCTTAGTAACAAATCTCTTCGCAAAGATCATTTTAAGAAAATGTGTTAAATCATAGTGAAATCACAATTTATGACATCCCCCCCTCCCCCTCTCCCTCTCCCTCTCCCTCTCTCTCTCTTTCTATTTCTCTGTCAGGTCTTCCAGAAAGTTCCTTCATCTGTGACCAGGAGCTCTCTAAGCCTGTCCTTGATGAGTGAGGTAAAACAATTTCACCTGTATCTCTGACACACTATAGTCTGGAAATGAACACAAAATGTTAATGTAATGTAATGTGTTTATGTTTATGGAAAGTCATTCTGGAAAGTCTAATGTTAAATCATGCTATAACTGAGTAGTGTGATAAAAAAAAGCATATATGAAATAATAATAAGCAGTGATATTTTCCAGTGTGAATCCGAATGTGCATGCATCAATATTTATCAGGGCAATCTATATTTTGATTCAAAATAACATTGACTGAGCACCTAACACTTTACCTGATGTACACCTTGCAGTGAGGCTGGTACTTCCTAAACTCCTGTACGAAACATTTTTCTCACTTTACACTAGACTATAAGCAAGAGTAAATTCACCTTCCCATAGGCCGAACTCTCAGTGCTGGGGTGATGGATTTCTGTAAGCCCAGTTGAAGCACAATCCATCTTTCTCCAGGCTCAGTGTGTACTCTTCTAGGACTACACCAATGACATCTCACTGGAGCACCTTGTGCACCTCGCTCCTGGGTAGAGACTGCGCTCAGAGCTGTCAGGGATTAAGGTGTTTGTGTGGAACATATAAAAGGGCTTTTAGTGACCAAAGTTCTCCATGTCCACCGCAGCCAAACCAACTGTGATTTATTCAAAGGCGTTGTGCCTTTTAGAACAAGGTAAAAAGTCAAAGATCTTGTGTCCTATGTTTTGGGTTTAAATGCAGATATAAAAAAGTTGTATAAAATGGATAGGTTTAGGTTAAATCTGAATGTATGAGTCATATTCAAAACTGTTTTAAAATTGACTATACATAAGCACACAACATGGTGCACAGTGGTGCTTATGTTTATGGATATATATGCAGCATTTCCTGTTTCCTTTTTTATTAATACTTTTAATAAAAATATCAAAAAGGCCAAACAAACAAACAAAAAATAAATAAATAAATAAATCAGCCATTATGAATTCTAGAATATTGAACCTAGTTGATTCAAAGCACTAAAAATGTCTAATGTTCAGTTCATTACCTACATAACCTTGCGGAGGTCAGATACTGTGGATGATATCAGAGACTATCATACATTGTTATTATTATTATTACTAATATTATAGTTATTGAACATTAGAATTGCTTTTGCTTTTGCTGTCACTTTGCCCTTAAACAGTAATTTTAGTGTCATTAAAGTCACCATGAAATTAAAATAGACAATTCTTATTGTTTTACTGTTTTATTGAATATTGCAGTATTTATTATAAATGATGTGTCCGCGCATGTCTTCGTAATCAATAACTTCCCCACCCTCTTGCAATGATTTCTCTTCTCTTCTCTGATGACCTGTTTACTGCAAAGTGGGACAACCTGTCAATCACATGAAATCGATCCAAATATACAATCAATTCCCAATGAACAAAATCAAGTCCCCTCCTGCATGTATATTTTATCTTGGTCTCGAAGCCGTTTCACTCGGATATATGTCACAATAGGGAAGAAAAGACTACATTACAACTAGTGTTGTTTTTGGCGGCCTGTTTTAATTTTAGTTTTAGTCTAGTCTTTGTGTCAAGCTGTCATTTTAGTGTTTATTAGTTTTAGTCACGTTCATACTCTTTTTAGTCTAGTCTAGTTTTAGTCGACGAAAACTGATGACATTTTAGTCTAGTTTTAGTCGACGAAAACTGATGACATTTTAGTCTAGTTTTAGTCGACGAAAGACATAGTCTAGTTTTAGTCCATGAAAATTGTATTTTAGTCTCATTTTAGTAATGCAATTCTATTTAACCCAGTCAATATGTATTAGTAGTAGTAGACGAAACCAACATTTTCTTTTAGCCAAACCCATTTCAAAAAATCTTATCTTATTATTGTTAGTCTATCTTATTATATTATTGTTACCTTATAGACTCAAGAATGCTATTCCAGACACAGAAGACGCTCTGATATGAATTTAGAACATATTTATTTTACCAACCAAACATGTTGCCTACACACGATGACATTAAAGTTTTTCCAAATGTCATTTCTTCTTTTTCTCCCAAAGACGAATCCCTTTCTCTGTGTCAGACTTAACTGCGTTTGTTGTCGTTTATGCTAACGCCTGTTTCACATAGCCTACTCCGTTTGCGGTGTGTATTTTTTCCCGCACCCGTTAGAGCGCTCACACCGCACGCGGGAGCGGTGCGTGCATAACAGCAGAGCAGAGATCTACACAGTAGCCTACCTCAACAACGCGACATAACGGATGTAGGCTAGAAATATTGATTTGAAATAAAAAATAGAGAATAAATGTTGTGATTGTGGTATTACAGCCGTAGATCAGCTGCGCACTGCAAACGCAGCACATGTGAAAACACAATAGCTCGAGCTGCTCCTGCATACACACCGCACCGCATACGCACTACACACGGAGTATGTTTGAAACAGCCGTAACTCACGCAGCTGCATCTTCTAAATAATGCCGCGAATGGGGCTTGAGGATGTGATGTCGCCTGCGTCTGCGCAGTGCGATCTGATGCAGCCCCTGAAGTGAAACACAGGAAACAGAAATGCTGCATACCGGTAATAACGCAAGTAAACGAGACGAAATAAATAACATTTCGTCTCGTCTCGTTTTGGTCAACGAAAATGAAGAGACATTTTAGCTTAGTTTTTATTTTGTTAACCACATTTAGTCTCGTTTTTATTCGTCAACGATATTACATTATACATTTAATTATAGTCATCGTCACATGACCAGCATTTACGTTGCGTCTCGTCTCGTTTTCGTCACGTGAAAAAGGTTCGTTGACGACGATATTTCGTCATAATTTTCGTTGACGAAAGCAACACTAATTACAACTTCATGTCGACTAAGTAACCAAATGTAATTACGATTGTTTCAAACGTGTTTCCCAAACACTCCCCCTTCTGCCATTGGTTAGACAAAAAGACAGTTCTGCCCCCAACTCAAAAGAATGGTTGAGACCGTTTTCTTTTTGAAATGGTCTGGATGTTCAAATAAATGCCACAGAGCCATTTGCGCACAATCACATAATTTCCACTTTCAGGGAAATTAACCTACAAATTGTTTACTTATAGTTGTTTGTCTTTGCAAATTAAGATGGAAAAGAAGAAAGTATTTGACATCCAAAAAAAAAAAAAACTTACTTTATATACTTTTATACTTATACTTTTTTTCTCACTCTTCACTATTGAATGATTAACTAGGTAAAGATTTTACCCAGTTATTCTCGAATCTTTGTCAGTTATGATTAAGGTTTACCCTTAGTTTCTCTGCACTTCAAATCCAATGTCCATTTAGCATGTTCCTGTTTCTCTATCTCTCTCATACTAATCTGTATAATGAGGATGAGATGTTAATGTCATGCCGTCCTTCCCATAATGCTCTGTGTTCCCATCCCCATTGTCTTTAAGTAGAGCACAGGATCAGGTCTGGCTAGGCTCCAGCCTCACTTAACTCCACCAGGGAAAAATGAGACGGACCTGTCGGAGATGACAAGGACAAATCAGCATTGAATGAAGTGCTTTAAGTGCTGTTGTTTCCAACAGCCATTGGAGCAGCTATGAATTAGTTGCCCTTTAGAGGCGGGCGAGGAAATTTGCTAGATAAACACTCGGGAATGACAGGACATAGGGAACACAGGAATGAAAAACATGATGATAGGTTTCTTACATAAACCTGCTCTGTTATTGCACACACAGAAGTGTGGGTTACCATGTCTTCAGAAACAAAAATGATGAAGGCATCTTAGTAGAGTGGATGTTACACAAACATTGGTTTTGGACCTGTCTTCCTGCCTTGTTAAACTGCCCAAAAAGTAGAATTTTACAGGATTTGGACAGTCTAGGATCTGGGATTGTCCTTGAATGTTGTTTGCGTAAAGGAGCTTTTTTTCCATGTATATGAGAAAATACAAGTGAATATTGAGTAGCCTTTCTATGTAGGCTTAGTGTTAGTAAGAATGGAGAATGCTTGTCTTTAGCAGGGAAACTTTATGTCACATGACTTGGCTTTCCACTGCGATTGTGGTGTCATTCAATGAGTGTAATTTTGTTGTAAGAGTATGACGTGTCCTTTCAAACAATACGATTAACAAAACAACCGAAACCTAATTTTAAAATCAGAGTGCAATCTGGAGTGTGTTTCCTGGACAATGATGTAACTTGCTACTTAACCACCGTAGTAAAATGTATCACTGTAGAAGCTAAGTAGCTAGGTACAACTGTTTCTCGAGAGTTGTAATTTAAGCAACACAAATTTGCAATGCTATTTTCATTGCTATTTACTTATGTTTGTTGGAACTATGGTTTGGGAAAACGCTCAATCGTTGAACTAATTTAGTAAACTTGTGACCACAGTTGGCTAATGATGTTTTACGGGAAACGGGAAACGCTGTTTGTTTGTTCGGCTGTTTAAGGCAGTGTTGTAGTCCAGCTCATTCAAGTCCAGGCCAAGACCTGACTATTCAGTATCAAGAACTAGTTAAAATGCTCTAAATTATGTTTTATTAACAAAGTTCGGGAGGAGCACGTTCAGATAATTAACACGGGTGTAGAGCACTCAGCAATCAATGAAAAGAGGTGTATATAGATTCAGCAGTCTCACCTCAATCCATTGAGAGTTTAGCAGCATCCCTCCACCACTCCTTCTCCACTCTTCTAGTCCTAACTATTTACATACGGGGGGAATATTCTGGGTTCGGGCCGAATTCCGAGCACGGAGCCCTCCCCCCCCGACAGCACGCCAAATACGCATTAAACTTTACTCCCACTAATTGTATGTAAGTGTGAACTTGTGAAAGTCCATTACAAGACCAAGACCATAAAAAATGGACTTGAGTACTACAACACTGGTTTAGGGACTGAAAACCTAAAAGATTAGTCTGTTCAGAAGCGAAGTAATATGATATTGCACAAAAATTGTTTTATTTATGCTGGCTTTAATAAACAACAGATCAACAAAAAAAGCATACACACATTTTTTAGATGAAAAAATCTTCAGTTAACCTACAAAAATAGACAGACTTTGGTGCATGTGTTGAAGAAAGTTCGCCTTATGGGCTGCCCTGACTCCATTGCACATGGCAATAGTTCAGACACTAGTGGGGGGGACAAAAGGACACCGTAACTGCTGAGGTAGGATAAAACGAGCGAATCCCTGGGAGGACAGTGTGAACACACACACACTCCTGTCGGGGTGTTGCATGCACGAAATCGGCCATAAGGAGGGTGAGGTGAGACGTGACTGGCGGTTGAAACTTTTCTTTCACTGATCTGGTCAGTCTCGCTGATGGAGTGTCACATACTAACTGTGGTGCCAAAAACACCATGTATCACACCCACCAGACTTCTGTATTTCTGCAACACCCTTCTCTTTTAGCATAACAGCTCTAATAATTCCTTATACTTGGGGCACTATATGAAATCAACCTGTTCCTGTATCTGATGGAAGGCTGGGTATCACCAACTACCTCTCAATACGATACACATGGCAAAAATATGATATAATGCAATACATGCATGATGCTTTGGATTTATGAAAACTAAAACTAAAATTGCAAACATGCTGCAGTCAGTTCCTCTTGCACAGTTTGCATTACTTTGATTTGTCATAGAAAGGGCTCCCTGAGAAATGCCTGTGTTTCAGAAATGTTTTATGGTTTGTGCTTATTTATATGGCTTGCATCGTAATTTATTGGACTGTTCAAAATAATATGAATGCACACATGCTGTTCCCTTTTAAGGGAACTCGAGCTGCGTCGAGACGCTGTGGGAACGTCCCTGCGTGATTGCGTCATGAAGCACCTATGAAATCAGTCCAATGGCATGACGAGAAGGCTAAAGCACCCCTGAAAACAGACTAGCTTCTGTGCCTTCAGCAAGCACTCTGTGTGAATCTGTCTCTGTCTATTTATTGTTGTTTGTATTCAAGCATATATATATATATATATATATATATATATATATATATATATATATATATATATATATATATATATATGAAGAGTTCAGATGCAAAAGCCTCTAAATGCCATCTGAAATTTTCTTCTAAAATGATCATTTTTATCAAGCTCGTATATTTAAATTCAGTAATTTCACTTAAATGACAAATAATGGGTAATTTTTCTTGCCATTTAAGTGAAATTATTGAACTTAAATATACGACCTTGATAAAAATGATCATTTTAGAAGAAAATTTCAGATGGCATTTAGAGGCTTTTGCATCTGAACTCTTCATATATATATATAATCTAGACAGGAGTATAATGGCGAGCAAACAGCTTTGGATCGTGTGTTCGTCCGTGCCCTCGCTTCATTACGAGTGGGGACACACGCGATTCATGTGTTGTTTGTTAGGCAGTGGAGCATGCATGGTCAGTTCTAGTAAGAGGGGGCTGACGGTGTTCATTCATAAATTCCCGACATGTAACATATGCACTATCGAGAGTTTTTAGCTCTGCTCCTTTTGGCTTTCTTCTCGAGGGAAGAAAGTCAAGAAATATTCTTTGGCTCGGATCTCCCGTTTGCCGAGGCAGCGCGTAGATTACGGGGTCTGCAATAAGATTCTATTGGCTCATATCTCGCATTTACCGAGGCCGCGCGTAGATTATGGGTACTCATACCCATTAAGTACTCATCTGGTCTTTGAGGAGTCATTTAATTCTGAGGAAATAAATGGTGAATTCATGGGGGGGAGGGAGGGAAATGGATAACACCTTACAGGGATCCAGACTGCGACCAATTGGTCACATTTTGAGACCATTTTTTCTGCCGGCACGACCACAATGTTGCCGAGCAGCGAATGCAAACAAAATGAAAGCGTAATAAGATGCGCTACTCATTTATGCTTCATGGAGCGTTTATTAATTCGGACCAATAATAGACAGCGCAGCGCTCCGAACTTGCAGGCCGATCTCGCTCACGCGGACACTGTTACTAGGAGATCCAGACTCTTGAGATCCTGTGAAGAAATCCATTGAATACGCCTCAGAATTAATTTATCATCATCGCTGATGATATCCAATTCGGCGCACAGATCTATGTTATAAACCATAGATATCAGATCAAACAGCGCTGACGTGGAAACCACCAAGAGAAATACTTATAGAAGGCTTTCAGTCCACAAATCAGCAGCATTCACCATTGATTTAGGCTAATGTAGTAACTAACCATAACTATGGTATTGTGACAGAAGTAGTCAAAAGCTTACAAGTACTACACATCATTTTGCAGCACTTCAAAACTATAATATCATATATAAATAGTATTTTTAATGTAATAAAACTCTTATTTTAAAAAAAATATATATATATACCATTGTAAACAGTAGGATGCTTGGCTATGTTCACTCCCTAAAATACATTTTTTCACTCGTTTTGCTTTTTAAATAATATCAAGACATTATGTATGATACTAATTAAAGTAAATTTCATCTACACACTAAATTAAGCTTAGTGCTTTATTGGCAGCCCCAGTGCTATCAGATATTTTTTGTAAAACTCAGTGGCTCCGGTGCTGCTGCCCTCAAATGTTAGTCTGGAGCCATGTGAACTTAAATAAAACTTAAAAAAATAAAAAAGTGTATTTATTATTAAACAATTTGTCAGTATTATAGTTATTTTGAAGGAAATTTTAATAATTGCATTGCAAGCTGATTTAAGGTGTGCTCCTAAATTTTCTGCTTGCGCTCCTTAAATTTTCAGTCAGGGGCTACACTGCCCTGCAAAGGCAAAATACCTCGCTAACTTGCTAGAGTGTGAAACTGAGAAAAATGACTTTAAAGTTTCTGTTTTGTCCAGACAAAAGTATAGGTAGGACTCCCAAAATTTGACGACTAGTTGCTATAATACAGAAATGTTTGTATGCAAAAAGTCTTGAGCTCAAAATTGACCTTTGACCCTTGCTTGGCAGTTACTGTACTCTGCCTTTGTATCATGTGCCAAAAATAAGGAGTCGTGCAAAGGCAAACGGCAGTAACTGACATATAATCAATATTTGCTTGCTGTTCCCCATACTTACATCCATTATGCGAACACCTAACCAAGGTCTAGTCATCATGGTATGCGTTTTAAATTATATAGAAGACCTTTGGTTGTTCCTATTTAGTGCTATAATGATCGGGATAGTGTGGCAACACCAACACAGTTAAACAGTATGACAGATAAGTTACTTTGCAGTACAGTATGAATAAATACAAGAAATATTTCCACAATAAAGATAATTTAATTATAATTGAATACAAAGGTATATTAAATACAAGATATAGAGTAATAATTAATTAAACATAATTTATCAATTTGCAACAATAATATTTCATATTCATTAGGCGTCTTTAGGCCTTTATTTTGAAAAAGCAATAAACATGAAAAATCATGAAATTGGTAGAAAGCTCAGTTGGTTTTCATACCAAGAGTTAAAAAAATAACACAATTCAATTTTATTAAAATACACTCAATAATTTTTTTATATAAACAAAAATAATATGGATTCTCGATTTGTGATGCGGCTGCCAGCTGTAACGCACTTAATATATGCTCGTTTTATGCGTTTATTAGAGGTTGAATTCAAATCAAATACTGCCAAACAACTCATACTACTTCTGAATAGGATTTTTACTTCATAAATGGTATGCAAATTATGGAAATACTTGGTTCAGAGATCACTCAAAGCATATATGAAAATGGAGGCGTCCTTATATGGTCAGTAAGGAAGCTTGGCTGTCCATCTAGTGACAAAGTTTGTTACTGCGCCCAAATAAAATCTTACTGAAAGCTAATTTTTTTAGATATTAACCTAAAATTTGGAACACAATTTGTCCATAGGTCTATTACAAAGCATTATTAAATTACAACCATTTAAGTTTGGATAGTGATTTTCATGTCTATGCGAAAAAAGGTAGGGGAGAAGGGGTGGGGTGTGGTGACAGATAAAGGGTTTACTGCTCAACTGGACTTGGATTACTGCTTTTTAATTCTGAGATAATAGACAGAGTCAACCGAAAAAAAAAAAAACTGTAATTACTTTTACCATTTAGGTTAGCCTACTTTGTACGGACGCTAGCGATAACTAGCTTAGTGATTTGTGATTTGTGTAAGATTTGACATGAACACCTGCAAGAAGGAAATATGGCTCAAACACGTATGGTTTGTTGTGGATAGAGCAGATGACGTGCATTGCTTTGGATTATGGATTTTCCATGGATAATATCGGATTGCATGGAAAGGTAGAATGCCTGTGTATTTAATAATTAATTTTTGACGTCTCTGAACGTTAGCGCTAACTTACGTGACACAGATTAAATTTAGCTAGCTCCGGGCTGTCACTCACATTGACAGATCTGAACCAATCGCCCTGAACGAAAAACAACATTTATGACAACCTATTAGCTTGCATACCATCTAAGTAAGGCTTGTTCACCTTGCTTTGTTTCTGATTGCATACTTAGCAGTTTGTCTGGCCAGCAAAGTTGGTGGTATGTTGTTCTCGCAAACTTGCTGAATTAAAGCTGCAGTAGGGAGTTTTGAGAAAATGTTGACTTAGCCTGAAAATTTGAACAAGCACAACTTACAGGTCCCACCCCCTTGCTCTCTGCTGCGCTACAGCCCTCCCTCCACAGCTCGTCCTCCACAGGAGACTGCCGTGAACGCGCAGGCTAGTAAACACACCGATGACGGTGGATTGAAAGTTATATGGCACATTCACTAATAGGGACTAAACATAAACAATATGCTTTACATTGACTATGGCCTGCCCATACTTTGACTACAAACTTGGTCCTAAATTATTATGTATTTTGCAATACATGTAACTTTATAACGTTGCACTCTTTATAGTTCACTCTATATGTTATAAATAGCTAGTAAGATATTTTTAATATAACGGTAACTAACGTTACAGTATGTAAGTAATTATTCTAGAGATATATAATGCTAGATAAGGTGTGCTAGTACATTATTTCAGCAACATGACAAGCCAGTGAATTAGCAGGTTTCAATTGTTGCTTAGCAGAGAGAGTGCGTGACATTTTATCTACATGTTATGTGGCTAGAGTTTTGAAACCGAGTCAATGGGCTCTGTCTAATTCTTTCTTCGCTTGTTTATCGTCATCGGTCTTTTTCCTTTTACCTCTTTGTTTTATGAGCAGGTGTCACTCGAGAATTGGCAGTTTAGGTTGTTTCTCCGTCATAAGCACAGCTCCAGGTCGCCGGCAATCTTGAGTTTGAACGACGGTACGCGCTCCGGCGCTCGCGCTGTGCAAGAGAGGGGTGTGATCAGCGCGTACACGAGCGTGATTGACACTGCTAAGACATTCCTCCTGGCTCTGATTGGTTGTTTCTGACGGGAGCGTTGTATTTCTGCAAATGGCAATAGGACCACTGGGAAGAGCCAGATGAGCTTGATTTTTACACAGATTATCTGTCTCATATTCTACTGTCAGGACATAATGACAGTTTTAACAAATATGTAAAAAATATTTTTACCTACAGCAGCTTTAAGCAGAATGCAATCGAAAATGTATGATGTTTATAATAAAATTTTTGGTATGTTATTACCAAAGATGTGTCGTGTGTATGTTACATGGTTTGGTGACAATTAAAGAGCGGCAAAATTTGACAGTATGACAAAGCCAGAGTACAGTAACATCACAGCAGCACCGTAACATCTCTCTTGATGCCACACTTTTAATTATTCGACTGTAAATTTACAATAAATTGCAGGTTACCAGTTGCATGACTTTCACAGTAAGTTGGCGTATTATTTTTACAGTAAATAATTCTGCCCTGCAAAGGCAAAAGACCTTAACTCGCTAGAGTGTGAAACTGAGAAAAATGACTTTAAAGTTTTTGTTTTGTCCAGACAAAAGTATTATAGGTAGGACTCCCAAAATTTGACAACTAGTTGCTATAATGAAGAAATGTTTGTATGCAAAAAATCTTGAGCTCAAAATTGACCTTTGACCCTTGTTTGGCAGTTACTGTACTCTGCCTTTGTATCATGTGCCAAAAATGAGGAGTTGTGCAAAGGCAAAAGGCAGTAACTGACATATACTCAATATTTGCTTGCTGTTCCCCATACTTACATCCATTGTAAGAACACCTAACCAAGGTCTAGTCATCATGGTATGTGTTTTAAATTATATAGAAGACCTTTGGTTGTTCCTATTTAGTGCTATAATGATCAGGATAGTGCAGCAACACTAACACAGTTAAACAGTATGACAGATAAGTTACTTTGCAGTACAGTATGTACAGTATAAATAAATACAAGAAATATTTCCACAATAAAGATCATTTAATTATAATTGAATACAAAGGTATATTTATTTAAATGCAAGATATAGAGTAATAATTAATTAAACATAAATTATCAATTTGCAACAAGAATATTTCATATTCATTAGGCGTCTTTAGGCCTTTATTTTGAAAAAGCAATAAACACGAAAAATCATTAAATTGGTAGAAAGCTCAGTTTGTTTTCATACCAAGAGTTCAAAAATAACACAATTCAATTTTATTTTAAAAAAAGTCAGAAATCTTTTTTATATATATAAACAAAAATATTATGGATTCTCGATTTGTGATGCGGCTGCCAGCTGTAACGCACATATATGCTTGTTTTATGCGTTTATTAGAGGTTGAATTCAAATCAAATACTGCCAAACAACTCATACTACTTCTGAATAGGATTTCTACTTCATAAATTGTTTGCAAATTATGGAAATACTTGGTTCAGATCACTCAAAGCATATATGAAAATGGAGGCGAATTATGGAAATACTTGGTTCAGATCACTCAAAGCATATATGAAAATGGAGGCGTTCTTATATGGTCAGTAAGGAAGCTTGGCTGTCCATCTAGTGACAAAGTTTGTTACTGCACCCAAATAAAATCTTACTGAAAGCTCATTTTTTGAGATATCAATTTAAAATTGGGAACACAATTTGTCCATATGTCTATTACAAAGCATTATTGAATTACAACCATTTAAGTTTGGATAGTGATTTTCATGTCTATGTGAAAAAAGGGAGGGAGGGGAGAATGGGTGAGGTGTGGTGACAGTTAAAGGGTTAACTGCTCAAGATGCACAGTCAACGAACTCGACTTGGATTACTGCTTTTTAAATCTGAGATAATAGACAGTCAACCGAAAAAAGATGGAATTACTTTTACCATTTAGGTTAGCCTACTTTGTACGGACGTTAGCGAACTTTGTGCTATATGAATTTGAGTAAGATCTGACATGAACACCTGCAAGAAGGAAATATGGGTATGGATTGTTGTGGATACATCAGATGACGTGCATTGCTATGGATTATGGATTTTCCATGGATTGTATCGGATTGCATGGAAAGGTAGGATGCCTGTGTATTTAATAATTAGTTTTTGGCGTCTCTGAACGTTAGCGCTAATTTACGTGACACAGATTAAATTTAGCTAACGTTAGCTCCGGGCTGTCACTAACATTGACAGATCTGAACTAATCGCCCTGAGCGAAAAAACAACATTTATGACAACCTATTAGCTTGCATACCGTATGGCTTGTTCACCTTGCTTTGTTTCTGATTGCATAGTTAGCAGTTTGTCTGGCAAAGTTGGTGGTATGTTGTTCTCGCAAACTAGCTGAATTAAGCAGAATGCAATCGAAAATGTATCATGTTTATAATACATTTTTTGGTATGTTCTTACCAAAGATGTGTCGTGTGTATGTTACGTGGTTTGAGAGCGGCAAAATTTGACAGTATGACAAAGCCAGAGTGTACAGTAACATCACAGCGGCACCGTAACATCTCTCTTGATGCCAGGCTAAACAAAGTCAGAACACCTTAACTCAACTTCAGCGTGCTGGAACAAAGGCAAAGAGCCGTAACTGCTGTTACGGCGTTCTGCTGTGGTTTCTCATATGGTTTTGGATGTTACGGTTGTCATAGCCCTTTATTTTCTCGTTAAAACAATCAAACTGACTCACGATATTTATTCACATGATAAAGGAGGTCTCAAATACCACAAAAATGACATTAACTCATTTTTGACCAAACATGATGTTACGGTGTTTTGCCTTTGTAGGGCAGAATTAATGACAGCTGTTTACTGTGACTTCACAATAATTCTGTAGAATTACTGTATTTTACTGTGAAATTACAGTTAGTGTCTATCATATTACTGTAATTTAGCAGTAAGCTGCTGTAGAATTACTGTATTTAACTGAATGTCTATTCATTACTGTGATTTAGCATAAATGATGGACCAAACAAAAATGATAAAAACAATGGTTTAACTTTTATTTTTTAGAAGAAAAATACATTTTAATAACAGGAATAAACACTGGGTAACATGAATGAACACTGGGTAACATGAATGTCTGTCAATATGTGTGTGCATGTGTTTACTATGTGATAATGGTACTTGAAAAATACAATTTAATAACAGGAATAAACACTGGGTAACAGGAATACACACTGGGTAACAGGAATGAACACTGGGTAACAGGAATGTGTGTCAATATGTGTGTGCATGTGTTTACTATATGATAATGGTATATGAGGTGGGAAAAGAGAGGGTTGCAGGTGTCTTGCTCCTTCCCTTGCAGCTGGCACCTGCATAGTATGGGTTCTGTCCACTATCTACAAAAGATAAGACAGACAAAAAGTTTAAGTTACTCTGTGGTAGACTGGCAACCTGTAAGTATGGTACTCACATTGTAAAATAATCCTAAAATGTCTACAATTTAAGTAATATATGATAAATCATGTGAATAGTACTATATCAATTAATATTAAATCAACAAACCAGAGGACTCTACTCACTCCTGTTACTTTTGCTCAATCCTGTTATTTTTCATGAGTAACAGGACTGGAAGTAACATGATTGAGGTTAAGCAAAAATTACATGACATGCGTACATAGTAATGCAACTCAGTAGCCAGTAATGTGATGTAAATTTACACTTAAAACTATTGTAAAATACTGTAAATTTTACAATAGTCTAACCCATCAATAACCTATAACATTGAAAAGGCATGTTTAATTCAAATAATGTAAGAACAATTAATTTTACACATTTTGCAGTCTGTCTAAACTCGTAGAACAGATTAAAGGGATAGTTTACCCAAAAACCCACCCTCATTCCAAACACGTCAGCCCTTCGTTCATCTTTGCAGTACACAAATTAAGATATTTTCTGACTCCTCCATGGACAGCAATTTTATTACCACTTTCAAGCCCCGGAAAGGTAGTAAAGATTGTTAAAATAGTTCATGTGACTACAGTGGTTCAACCTAATGTTATGAAGCGACGTAAAAATACGTAATAGTGCGGGGGGAGAAAAAAAAATCACACAAAAAGTATTCTCGTCGGATCATAGCAATAAGGTTGAACCACTGTAGTCATGTGGACTATTTTAACAATCTTTACTACCTTTCTGGGGCTTGAAAAGTGGTAACAACATTGCAGTCTATAAGCGGAATCAGAAAGCTCTCAGACTTAAAATTATCTTAATTTGTGTTGAACAAAATTCGTGTATGTGTTTGGAACATCATGAGGGAGTGTAATTAATGACAGACTTTACATTTTTGGGTGAACTAACCCTTTAATAGTTTCAATAACATCTTACTGCATAACTACATCTAGCTTAACAGAGACAGTTTTTCGTTAGTCTGTTCTGAAGTTGGAACACAGCTTACATTAGACTGACATCCATTCAAAGCCAATGAGCTTCCTGATCAGTGTACAGACTTGCTGGTTTATGTGTCCTCTCTGCCTCTTTGATTTTGTACCTGTCTCTGGGTTGATGCCCAAGAAGCAGAAAAAGGTGTCACCACCTTCAGTGGGTCACTGCTGTTGCAGTATTGAGCAAAACTAAAGTTAGCTCAGTTTTAACAAGGTGACATTACTTGGATTAAGTTAAACAGCAACCATTTAAATAACAGCAACTGAAAAACATTTACATCGCAAACACACAGAATAGTCCTGCAACAAAGTAGATGTGTGTGATTTACCCAGGCAAAGCATTTGCACACAACAATTTACATCATTTACACATACTGTTTGCAGAGGATGGAGTAAGAGCCTGTTGCCTGTCCCTCTCCCGCATGACTGTTTCTGCTTGTACTCTTCTTCCTAGAATTATTAGCTCCAGATGTCCACCTGTTATTACTGTAAAATAGCACAGCTAACGAATCTCCACTAATTCAGTGATAAACACATTTATTCCTATATCTTTTGCATAATAAAATCCAGTTGTTTTGTAATGCACTTTATTCTTTCTGTTGACGAGAAAATTATGGACGAGGCCCAGCTAACGTTACTAATTTGGAGATTAATTTATTCCACCTTTGCCCAAATCCACGACACTATAATTTATCTAGTTGATCATAACTATCATAATACCCACATTAAGGCCACAGCTTACCTTGTAACTTTATTTCCCGGTGGTGACCGTAGAAAAATGCTGTGGGAAAAGAGAAAACGCTGTTAACTAAGAAAAGCATTAAGCAAAGCTAAAGTTAAATTTTCGACGGTGTAAGTTAGCTAACGTGACGTCTCACAGTTACTAACTTAATATGGTAACGTTAACTTACATACTAGGCTAGCTACTACAATTATTAACACTACAACCAACGTCTGTTCATCCAAATTTGCGCGCTCAAACCTAGACACACGAGTCTGCTCCAGCTAAGTTACAAAAACATGACAACAGAACCTACAACTAACGCTAATTTGGTTCATACTTTTAAAAAACATGCAATATCATATTAAAAACAGTCATCAAATTGACAAAGTTTGAAATTTAAACACTTACCGCTGAATCCGTAGAATGAGACCACCGACCACGGAGGAGGAGATCAGGGAGCTCAGATGACGCAGTTGCAGCGCGTAGTAGCACGGAATTCACAGTAGTTTATTGTAAAAGCCCCCCGCCTCCATTATTTTCACAGTAAAAGTCTGGAACAAAGGCAAAGAGCATTCTGCTGTGGTTTCTCATATGGTTTTGGAAGTTACGGTTGTCATAGCCCTTTTTTTCTCGTTAAAACAATCAAATTGACTTACGATATTTATTCACATGATAAAGGAGGTCTCAAATACCACAAAAATGACACTAACTCATTTTTGACCAAACATGATGTTTCGGCGTTTTGCCTTTGTAGGGCAGCACAGCGCTCCTTGTAAAAAAAAGTTAGTCTGGAGCCCTGCCTCATTATATGGTGCTCATCTCCCTTCGGTGCCCTCCAGTGAGTTCTAGTCTCAGTATCTGACTCACAGAAGGAGGGTTTAAAAGGGGTCAGTTCGGTTATCTCCTGCCGGTCATTCGTTTCAGGACGCTGGATTGGCTTCTCAAGCTATTCTAGAGACCAGTTTCGAGAGGCTGGTTCCTTTAGTACCTCCCTAGGGTGATGGACCCCGAGCAGACTCTGGTTATGTTATCATTCCTGCCAAGCGACTCTGAGGAGGGTCACAACACTGCCAGTTCGGTTGTTCCCTGCCGGTTCGCCGCTTCAGTGCACCGAGGTGTCAGCGTTCCCGAATGATCCTCCTCCGAGGGTCGTAAAACAGTCAGTTTGGTTGTTCCCTGGCGGTTCGCCGCTACAGGGCATCGAAGTGGCTGTTCGACCAATACCAGAGGCCAGTCTTCAGAGACTGGTCTCCTTAGTAGATTTTCTGGCAGCGTGTAAGCTACTGCCAAATATATCTCGTTGGGTCCTGCTCACTATAGAAATGGTTTCAGAATTCAGTTTGGTTCTTCCGCCCAGATTTCTAGGGTCCTCCCTACGGTGGTGGACCCCAAGCAGGCTCTGGTTATGGATCAAGAAGTACAGACTCTTCTGCGAAAGGAGGCTTACATTCAAACAGATTGTGTCACAGATTCAGTCCGAGGACTGGTTTGGCACGATAGATTGAAGGATGCATCCTTATCACAGGAACTCCCTGAGGTTCGCTTCCGGGGGCGAAGTGTACCAATATTGGGTTCTTCCCTTCGGCCTAGGTAAAACTATTCCAGTCACTGACTGTTGGGTCTCATGGCAGCTGCGTCCAACGTAACAACAATTGGCCTACTGTACATGAGATCCCTGCAGTGGTGGCACGTAACCAAGGGGTTTTCTTCGTTTGCATGATCAAGGTCACGCGGCGATGCCTACGTGCCTTAGTCATGTGGAAGAAACCTTGGTTCCTCGCCCAAGGCCCAGTGTTGGGGGCTTCTTTTCGTTGAGTAATGCTAACGACAGATGCTTCCTTCACAGGTTGGGGGGGGGGGGCGATCATGAGTGGTCGCTCGGCGCAAGGTCTGTGGAAGGACCCTCTACTTTCTTAGCACATAAATTGTCTAGAAATTATGGTGGTGTTTTGAGCTCTCAAACACTTCCTACCAGACCTGAGGAGCCATCATGTGCTTGTCCTCACGGACAACACATTCGTGGTCTCTTACATCAACCATCAGGGGGTCTGAGCTCACATAACACTACAAATTGTGGAAACTTTGGTCTTGGCCTCTGAGGGAGCCTAGCTCATAAGTTCAGGTCTCTCAACTGAGGTTGTTGCCTCCTACAGGAGCGTTTCTCCGCAGGTCTATCCCCCCTCCACACTAAAGGTCTACATGACATCCATAGCTGCTTACCACGTCCCTTTAAGTGGTGTATCCTTGGGGAGACACCCTCTATTAACGTTTCCTTCATGCCGCTGTGAGACGTCAGACCAAGAAATTAGCAGTATGGCTGCTTCTAAAACATTATTGTCAGGAGTTTCCCTCCAATATGTTTGTGATGTGGCAGGAGGTTGCCTCGCTGCACACATTAGAGAGGACGCCCCTGCATGATTGCGTCATGAAGCACCTATGAAATCAGTCCAATGGCAGTCCCACAAATCAGTCCCACAGCGTCTTGACGCCGCATCTCGTTCCCAAATAAACAAATAAATGTTGATGTACTTGTTACAATGCCCAGCCTTAAAACATGCTTTATGATAAAGCACTGTGGCATTTTTGCCATAACAATATGACTTTCTGTATAGCTGCATCGAAACAATTAGTAATGAATAGCATTGTAGGTCCCACTTTATATTAAGTGGCCCTAATACCTGTGAACTTACTAGATATGTACTTAGTATACTACAGTGTAAATACACATTGGTACATAGTATTTACAACTATAATATTTGTGTAACTACACATATACAACCCACAGAAAGATATGTGTAAGTACAAATGTGTAACAGGACATTGGTAACAACACTTTTTCAACTACAGTAAATGCACTTGTGTGACAGGCATTGTGTAACTACATGTTGTAAAAACAATATGTATTCACACAAGTTTTTCCACTTCCACACACAGTCTTCCATACTGTAGTTACCAGTTAAGAACACACTGAAATCATGATGATTCATATGTGTACCATGTATTCACTATATGACCGGCAGGACTGTTGAATTACAGCTAAGTTTTCCCTTGTGGTACCAGTGTACTTACATGGTAACTCATCAGGAACTCTGCACTTGATACAATGTGTTAAACTGTCATAACTTACTGTGTATTATGCAAAACCCAAACCTCTGTGCAACACTGTATTAACAGTGTACTTACATGGTAACTCCTCAGTAACTCTCCACTTAATATAAAGTGTAAAATGTTCATAACTCACTCTGTAATATGCAAAACCCAAACGTCTGTGCAACACTGTATTAACAGTGTCCTTACATGGTAACTCCTCAGGAACTGTCCACTTATAAAGTGTAATTGTTAGGGTCATTGTTGTGTACCACAGTAAATGCTAAACACAAGGTTACGTAGTGGATAGTAAACTCTGAAATATAAATGTGATAGTTATGCTTTGATAAATTCTGGGATATTACTGCATAGCACTTTTAAAGATTTACTCTTTATTTTATATTTTTTGATTTGACATTGTCGTGACCTATTTGCCTTTACAGTAAATTACAATGTTCTGTAAACAATAAACAAGAATAGCCTACTCTTTAAAACCTTAAAAATACCTTGTTTAATCGTTTAACCATTTTGTAGCATTTAGTTGATTTACCGTGAGACACAAAAAGCGTTTTATTAGCCTGTAATTTTATTAGCCTGAAGTAATCCAAATCTTTAGAATCCATACGTTGTTTGCAAGAAACAGATCCAAATTCAGCCCTTTATGATCTTCATCTCCATTTCTCAGCAGCGACCGCGAACGTCAAATCCCGCGCTCAGGCGCGCTGGTGATGAATTCAAATTCAAAATATAATATACATAGACGCCCTATTGGCCGCTTTGGAACATTGCTGCAATACGTCAACGTGTCCGCCATTTTGCGGAGGGCAAGACTGCACTATCAAATGCAAGTAAACGGGTAAGCTGCGTTTTTTCTGGATAAAAACAGAAAAACTGTTTTTACATTTATCAACCGATTTCAGTGGTTTGTATGTGGTGTACAAAAAGTTCCATCTCTAGTTATTTAAAATCTCGATAGTTAGACTTGTAAAATATATTTTTTAATAAAGAATGGTTACAGCTTTTTAATAAAAAATGGTCAAGGCTTTTTATTATTGGATAAGAATGGTGAAGACCCCCATACTGAGATATAATTTAAGTTTTTTTTATTGTGGAGAAAGCATTTTCTGTGATTGACCAGATTTTAGCAATAACAAAGATAACTGATGGATCCTTTATGATAATACATATGGTACAACTACAGTGCAATGCAAATAGTAAATATAACATAAAGTGAGAAGTATGTTAATAGTAAATAGTCAATAAAATAAACAAATAGTAGCCTATAAAGCAAATATAATAGTAATGAATAGTATAATTATATAATATCATAAGTACAATAATACAATCATAAAAATATTGATAATAGCATATAGTTTATTAATAATAATATAATAGCAATATAATAAGAAATATCAATTACAGAATATACACAATAAAAAATAAGTTAAATAGTGACTTATATTTAATATTTAACTCTTTTTGTTCAATTTCAGTTTTATTGATCAGTAATAGCCATTATAACAGAAGTAGCTTCAGTCAAACACACAGCAGGATACAACGTTAAAATAGCCTAAAAGTTTTGAAACTTCACTTTGCCCTCAGCCAAAACGATTTACCAGGGACTCATTTATAGATTAATGAGTCCAAAGATTGCCCGTTAGATATACACAAGACGAATTATATCTCATGTTTAACCACTAGACTAGAGACATCCGAGTCAGCGGCAAAACGTCAGAAGCACATGGCCGAGGTACAGCTGTTCCAGGCGGGGTAGACGAGCGCTGAGCGCCCGGTGATCGCATCTTACAACTCCGAAAACGTCAGGTCAAATTTTTAAATAGGCGCTATCTTTATAAACAAACCACATATTTGAGCTTTAAACAACTACATTGTCGACTGAAAAAATATTAAAACTACATTTCGTGACACAATAACAGTAGTATTTTTAAATCTATCCTCTGAACTATTACTAATTAAATCATGACCAAATACAACCAAAAACAAACGTTCAGTCTTGCTTGTGAAAGGTAATTAATCGAAAGCTGTTTTCAATTGTGTGGCGATTTGTACAGCCCCAAGCAGCGCACAAAACAGGCATTTTTCTCAATTCCCGGTATGAGAGGTATGGGAAAGTTGCTCTCCCCAATATGGCGGCGCCGTTGACGTGCGCTCCAGCGGCCAATAGGGCGTCTATGTATTATGTCTATGGGTGTAGTAGGCTACATTTGAAATGGAGAAGCGCGCGTGCGCCTTCACAGAGCGAACAGAAACCGGATTAACATTTTCATGGATTAATAATTTATATTCTGATCTGTACCTCATACACAACTATTATAATACTGCCAGAGAGGACTGCGGCTGCAATGCATCATCATGTGAACCAATTTTGGTACCAGTTTTGACATTTTCGCAATAAACAAATTATTGTGAAATTTATAACGTTACTTGTCTGTCTGTTATGGTTTTTTTTTTTCTTCATAAGTGTAGCCTACGTAGTTTTAAGGAATGGTTATGGGTAGGTTTAGGGGTATGAGTAGGATTAGTGGCTCAAAATATATTTTAATGCTATTGTTAATAAAACTATGAGAGGTTTGGGTTTGCTGAGATGGTCTCTGTTATGACCGTTTTACACTTTATATTAAGTGGACAGTTCCTGAGGAGTTACCATGTAAGTACACTGTTAATACAGTGTTGCACAGAGGTTTGGGTTTTGCATAATACACAAGTTATGACCGTTTTACACTTTATATTAAGTGGACAGTTCCTGAGGAGTTACCATGTACACTGTTAAAGGGGTCATATAATGGTACATGCACTTTTACAAGTTGATTGTACTGAAATGTGTGTTGGCAGTGTCTGTACACAACGATCATATAATGATAAAAATCCATTCAGTGATTTTGTTTTAATCTTCTTATATGTTTTCCCCTGCCTCAAATTGAGCCGTTCGTATTTGTGACGTCACACACTCGGACGCCCCTCCCACGATTGTTGATTGACAGCAGCGTTTCAACACAGACCCGCCCTCGCTCGTGAGCGAGCTGTCAATCATGCGCGCGCGGACCGGTGTTGTGCCGAAAAGTTCGCTGGAGCAGCACAGTCTATGAGCAGAATGGAGTCTAAGCGAAGTGGTGTTCTCTTGGGTGCAATAAGGAACACAGCAGTCTTTAATGTTCCTAAATCCGAACCGCTGAAGACGCAGTGGCTGAGTTTGTTTACGAAGGGAATATTACCCACGATCAACGTAAATGCTTTCATGTTTGCGTGAATCATTTTACACACCAGACTGCTTTATAAACGAGGAGGTATAAAGCTGGTTTTGCTAAGAAGCTGCTCCTGAAAAAAGGAATCGATACCAACTATTCGTGTTCTTGCACGTCCAGAAGAACTGAAGTGAGTGTAGCGTTTTATTAACCTTTATATTCATATATTAATCTTTACAAATCGCTAGCTTCACGGTGAATGTGGCTAAGGTTTACACTCAGGGTACATTACGGCATGTTTTCTATGTACGACATTCTCAATATAATTCATAATCCCACGTTTATAATGAACAACGTGTTATAGTTTTTGTGTTATTTTGTTACAAACGGTGTACGCACAGAACAGAGGGGCAGGGTGAGCAAAGCTCATTATCATTTAAAGGCACATGCACTTAAACGGCGTGCTGACAACAGAGCTGTTTTTGACCAGGTACAATAAGTGTTTTCTTACAATACTAATGAGAATTTTTAATTAAAGTATATTACAAACTTTTAATTTAGACCCTAAAGAATCATATTAGATTGTACAAAAATGGCATTATATGACCCCTTTAATACAGTGTTGCACAGAGGTTTGGGTTTTGCTTATTACAGAGTAAGTTATGACAGTTTTAAACTTTATATTAAGTGGACAGTTCCTGAGGAGTTACCATGTAAGTACACTGTTAATACAGTGTTGCACAGAGGTTTGGGTTTTGCATAATACACAGTAAGTTATGACAGTTTTACACTTTATATTATATAGAGAGTTCCTGAGGAGTTACCATGTAAGTACACTGTTATACAGTGTACTTACACTTTATATTATGTAGAGAGTTCCTGAGGAGTTACCATGTAAGTACACTGTTATACAGTGTTGCACAGAGATTTGGGTTTTGCATAATAAACAGTAAGTTATGACAGTTTAACACTTTATATTAAGTAGACAGTTCCTGAGGAGTTACCATGTAAGTACACTGTTAATACAGTGTTGCACAGAGGTTTGGGTTTTGTATAATAAACAGTAAGTTATGACAGTTTAACACATTGTATCAAGTGCAGAGTTCCTGAGGAGTTACCATGTAAGTACACTGGTACCACAAGGGAAAACTTCTGTAACTTCTGCTGTAATTCAACATAAGTCCTGCCGGTCATATATATTTGCCGGTAGTAAATACATGCACATATGAATCATCATGGTTTCAGTGTGTTCTTACTACAGTATGGAAGACTGCGTGTGGAAGTGGAACAACTTGTGTGAATACATATTGTTGTTACAAAATGTAGTTACATAATGCCTGTTACACATACGTACTTACTGTAGTGAAAAAAGTGTTGTTACAAATGTCCTGTTATTTGTACTTACACATACCTTTCCGTGGGTTGTTACATATGTGTAGTTACACAAATATTACAGTTGTAAATACTATGTACCAATGTGTATTTACACTGTAGTTACATACTAAGTACATATCTAGTATCCATGTAAGTTCACAGGTATTAGGGCCACTTAATATAAAGTGGGACCGCATTGTACAAAAAGACTTGATGAAACGTTTTTTGCTGCAGAGATGGAAAGTCACTTTGTGGCAACAAAATAAAAAATAATAATAAGACTGTAGAGTACCATCCAAAATGCTACTGTAACAAATCACATAATTAACATAAATTGCTTAAAGTTGACAAAGATGTTAAATTCTTAGAATTATTATGTTTTGGTGATCATTGCTGTCCAAGGACTTTCTTTAGATGTTCCTATAATATATCTGTTAGTGACTATTGAAGTGATAACTTAATTCAAAACCCATCAACTTCAATGCTGGCCCAGGGTCTCTCTGTGTTCCAGCAGGACAGGACGACCCAGACTTGCTGTGTCCGCCCGATCTTTCAGCCACCTGCTCCAGGCGAAGGAAACCAGAGATGGAGGCTGACGGCCTATATTTAGATGTGCAGGCAGCAGACGCTGTATTTGGGCTTTAAGGTTAAAAATATGGATATCTATGTACAGTCAGGCCAGAGTACAGTACGATGCATTGAATACCGTCTTCACCCGAGTCTATTTTAGCTTACCGGCTTTGATCTTGAGCTTCTGATCTCTCTCTCTCTCTCCTCTCTCTCTCTCTCTCTCTCTCTCTCTCTCTCTCTCTCTCTCTCTCTCTCTCTCTCTCTCTCTCTCTCTCTCTCTCTCTCTCTCTCTCTCTCTCTCTCTCTCTCTCTCTCTCTCTCTCTCTCTGTGTGTGTGTGTGTGTGTGTGTGTGTGTGTGTGTGTGTGTGTGTGTGTGTGTGTGTGTGTGTGTGTTTTTTGTGTGTGTGTGTTTTGTAGCACAGCCTTACTTCCTTTTTACTTAAAGGTAACTGGACTCAAGAGAGGGAGTGTAAAAATACTTTTCTTTAAAACAGCAAAGTACGCTGAATTTGAAATTGTGGCTTTAGCTGTGTAATATAGAGGGTGTCATTTTTGCTTGAAGCCATTAGTTCTAGCTTCAACCTCAGGGATTTTAAGGTTTTAGGGCTTATCTGTTCTTTGAATTTATGATACCAATCCGCAATATATAATACACTTATTACATATAAATAATGCTATTTCAATTTAACCACACCCAGAGTATAAAATTATTTTTGGGTCTGATTAATTATTTTTATATTTATAGTCATCATAGTTACAATTACAACACATTGAATTGGTCAAACATGAGCACTAGCTTGTCAACTGCCTCAACCCCACCCCCCACCCCCCCTTCATAATGAATACAATTATCTGCACAGTTATGCAGAAAACAGCTAAATAATTAATTTGTCAAAAGGACAACAAAAATATTATTATACAGTTATTATAAAGCTATTATGTAGCCTAGTTATTATACAATTTAAATATTAACCAATAAATATTCAAAATTCCCCTGCCAATATGTCTTAAGTAGCACGGGTATATTTGTGGGAATAGCCAACAAAACACTGCATGGGTCAAAATTATTGATTTTTCTTTTATGCCAAAAATCATTAGGATATTAAGTAAATATCATGATCCATGAAGATATTTAGTAAATTTCCTACCTTAAATATTTCAAAATTGTATTTTTGTAAGTGGATGCAGCACAATAACCAACAGAAATGGAAACTTTTAAAGGCGATTTTCTCAATATTTAGATTTTTTTGCACCCTCAGATTCCAGATTTCAAATAGTTGTATCTCGGCCAAATATTGTCCTATCCTAACATACCATACATCAATGGAAAGCTTATTTATTAATTTGCTTTTGTGGTCCAGGGTCACATATAAATAGTTATTTTGGGCACTGCATAGTACTAAGAAACAGTATGAGATTTAGTGAGTGAGTATAATTATAATTTATTCATAGATTTTATTCAATTTTATGAGGAATGATTTAAGAGTTATTAATCGGTTATACAGCTATTTCACGTGACAGGACATAGCTTTCCAGAAATATTTATTATCAACTGTTTTTGTCATCTTTTTTCTTTCTCATATTTGTATGCTGGGTTGTGTGTTGTAGCATTAAAATGTACAGTGGGCCATTCATTTCCAATTCTTTTTTATGTGTTAAAAAAAGAGAAAACTTTGCACTTTAACATGCATTTGGTCCCACCTAAACTTGCTGATCAGCAGAATTTACTAAAATGTATTCAAGGAGAAGTTTCATCTCCGTTTCCCCCAGCACTGCCCGCGGTGGACCCTCTTCCTCTGCCTCTCCACTTCCATCATTTGCTTGTTAGTATTATTCTGTGTGTCTAATTAAACTAGCTCTTCATAAGTGCTGTTTTACCGAAGGCAAATAGCATATATATATATATATATATATATATATATATATATATATATATATATATATATATATATATTATATATATATATATATATATATATAGTATCCTCACATGCCTTTTGTTTGGGTAATTATTGTGCTCTTTTTTTAAGGTCATGACTATTTCCTGCCAAAAGTTGAAATGTGAGGTCATTATAGAGTTCTCCAGAACCCGTCTGCCTGCAGGGTAATGGGACGCAATTAGAGAGATGTAGTCATGAACCTTCAGCAGTGGGTTAGACAGGCACTCTGTAGCATGTGTTATAAAGCTGTGGTCTACCACCTTTCAGAGAATTTAAATAATTTCTATAAAGTTACATTTGGAGAGTTGTACAGGAAATAATACTCTCCAAAAGCCTGCAAATTATACATTTAGATAACTCTTATTTTTCTTTTCATAATCAATCATTTTAATTAACAATCAATTAATTGCTCACACTTAATATAAAATGTTCTAATGATTTCAAATACCATGTAGTTTATATTTAAGTGAATATTCGTATTTGTATATTTGAATTTTTGTGAATATTGGTATTTTGTCCTCTATTAGTAGATTCTGAGTCAGCTGTATTTAAATGTAAATGCATTAATGTTAATAATAGATGCAAGTTTTGTTTATGTGTTCATTGTTTAAATCATTAACACATGATTCAGCTTTTGACCATTGAATTGCCATGCATTTTTGCTGAACTTACTGATAAGTTATGATAAAAGACAATTAAAAAGACAATTGTTACAATTATGGTAAATTTAGAGTCTAAAAATATATTTTGGCTCAGACTAATGACAACATCAGATACAGTCATTGCATGACTGCCACACACATACCTCAACACTAAAGGAAACAGTGGCAACAATCAACTGGTAATTTTACATACAGGAAAAACAATGCATTCTGACATCAAAATCAACAATGTTTTAAATTTTTAGAATGCAGGGAAAAATAATTTTGCAGTGTTGGCCAATCATTTTTACTAAAACAATATTATAGAACTGCATTCACAAAGATACATTTCTCGACTGCTTAAATAATTTAGACCTCAGTCGAAATAGACTCTTTTCAGATTGTATGTCTAAACTTATCTTTTTTTTTAGCATTATTATTATGATTATTTTCTAATCTAAATTGCTTGAATTATTAACAATTCTTTTTTTAATTTTTAACATAAATAATAAAAGCTCAGTCCTTATTTTGGCCCACTGCAACAAACTGCAACTTGCTTAGTTGGGGACATTACATTTTACATTTAATTTAAAGGTGCCCTAGAATGGTTTTTTTAATTATTTTATAATGTTTCCTGTGTTGCCCTTATAATGTTAGTATGTTTTTTAGATCAAAAATAGTCATAATTTAGAAATAAAAGGCATTTTTCCTAGCCTGATTTAAGTCTCTGATTTGAACACTCTGTTTGAAGGGGCGTGTCTGCTGTCAGACTTCAGTGTAACCAGGCCACTGCTGTGATTGGCTGACATGCTTGCATATGAAATAGCTTCGTATTACATGTGAAACTCTCTCGAATACTACAGCTGTTAAACGACGTTTTAACTATTACAGCTATCGAGATTAACGAATCGTGAGAGGTTTTTAAAGTATTTAAATCTATTTCCATCACATAAAATGTTGCTGTGATGAGCATTAAGCAGATTACAGTTTGTTGATCGCGAGACAACGCAGTTTCTGCACTCTTCTCTCTCTCTCTCTCTCTCTCTCTCTCTCTCTTCTCTCTCTCTCTCTCTCTCTCTCTCTCTCTCTCTCTCTCTTCTCTCTCTCTCTCTTCTCTCTAATGCTTTGCTTTCACCAATGCAAACGATGACATACAGTAAGAGCTTCGTTGTGCAGTGTAACAGCGTCATTGATTTCATAACGAGTTTGGCAAGAGAGATAAACTCAACTCGCGCTGTGTGGATTGTTCTTTGACCGCTTTCTGTATAGTTTATTCACTGTATGTATGCTCGTTACTTGTATGTATGCTCGTTGGATGTATGCTCGTTACTTGGAGTTTGCTATTTGTTACTGTACTAGGATCTTGCACTGGATCTAACACAGTGTAAATTATCGCTAATAAAATCAGTACTTACCGGTTGCGGGAATATAGTTGGAATTACCCCCTTCATCAGTTTGAGACGCTGAGAGAAGCTTGATATTGTCCCAGAGGTTCGAAAATAAGTCCGTGGTGAAATGGGCAGAGCAAACTAACAACTTCGAATTAAACTGTTGCGGTATCCGATTATAGATAAACATCATCCACGCCTGTGGATATTTCTTTTCTGTGGGAAGGGTATGAAAAGTCCTCACATTCCCTGCACAGCCTGGAACATAGCATTTACTTCCATGATCTGCCATTTTCTCTCTGATCCTCGCTTGCTCCGATGACTCGGCTGCGCAGTTCCGCCTGGCATTGAACATGGGCTGGCTTATGCAAATCCTTGGAGGCGTACATATTAATGATCCCCGACTGTTGCGTCACAGTCGGTATTATTTGGAGATTCGCCTGTTTTTCAGGGGTGTTTTTTAAAAACGAAATTTAAATAAGAAGGAGAAAACATTGGTGTTTGAGACTCACTGTATGTCATGTCCATGTACTGAACTCTTGTTATTTAACTATGCCAACATAAATTAAATTTCGCATTCTAGGGCACCTTTAATATTCAACAATAATATTGATCATCCTGCATTGACATACGAGAATAATGCATACGAATAATGCATATAATCAATGTATACCTGCATTGATTATACAAGAACTGAACTGAGCTGGACGATGAGATCACGGTTTACTCCAGAGTGGCTATATGTACATTAACTAAATTAATAACTTTTACAAAGTTATTAATTTAAAAACAAAAATGAAACATCACTGAACGAACTTAAGCTGGACTGTGACACTATTTTCTTCTGGAAACAAACTTTTTTTGCATTATTTTCCTGTCACCTCTGTAAAGCTGCTTTGAAACAATCTGTTTTGTAAAAAGCGCTATATAAATAAATGTGACTTGACTTTTCTATTATTTTTATAGTTTTTTAGTATTTTGTTGTGTAAAGAGGTAAATGTAATGGCAACAGGATTGTGCTGCAAACCAGAGTTCATAGCCTTCTTAAAAAGTTCCAAATAGTGGTAATAATGTACCAAATAGTGGTAATAATGTACAAAATAGTGGTAATAATGTTGAGAAAAAGAGAAAAAGTGATTGCAAAGATGATCTCCTCTGCTTTGTTAGCTTAATGAACACCGTTGCCAGGAAAGACTGCACAACAGTTTATTTTCTCTAATGCAGTGTTTCTCAACCAGTGGGTTGCGGATCAATCTATAGGGGGTCACAAGACTTTCTCTGTGTTCTCGGTGTTACACCGGCAATAAGTGCACTTCACAAAAGGCTCATTGCAAGCTATGTTTACCTGCAACCAAATAATTTGTAAGTAAACGCATTGATATGGAGCTAGAATTGTGTCTTTATTACATGCGAGAAAATAAATTATCTGAAAGAAAACAAAAGTTTGAGAGAAATAGTTATCACACTGATAGCAAAAAAGCATTTTATGAGAGAGAAAATTATATTTGAGATAAAAAGTTCTTAAAACTTTTTAAAGTTTTAAAACTCTTTTATAAAAAGAGGAAAAAACATCTCTCAACATACTTAAAAAAAATCAAATATATATTTTTTGCTATCAGTGTGAAAACATTATCTCTGAAAAAAAAGTGTTTCTCTCAAAACGCTTTTATTTGCTCTCTATGCAATTTCTTGCTCTCGTGTCAGGATTGTGCTTTCGCTGTGAAAATTGTGTTAAGGGCGGGACCACGTTCCTATTGGCCAGTCGGGTGAGCATCGTCTTGTCTTGGGAGTCGAACTGAATCATTACACCATTGTTCGGTTCACCTAGATAGATGTCGCCTCTGCCAAAATGACATCATGACTTTTGCGTAAACATACACGCCACTTTCAAGTCAAGTGGCGTGTTATCTATACGCATTTTGAGCTATCAGCGTGTATGCGTGTATGTCTACGCCGTTAAATGTCCGAGTGATTCCGCGTGTATGTACACGCCGTTAAATGTCCGAGCGAAACGAAGCAAAATGTAGATCTACATCTGGGGAGCGATATTTTTTTCCTAGGATGGTAGGGGAAGACTCATAAATGGTATTAACCCCAGTGACGGGTAGGTTTAGGGACGGGGTTGGGGTAGGTCATATTTATACAGTAATGTAAGTCAACTGCGTTCATATACACGCTGAAAAGCGATTATGCGTGTTGATAGCACACCAAAAATGGAAATACGAATTGGCGTGTCATACATACGCCATTTCATGAGATCGATCTGCCTATCAATCTGCCTCTGCCTCTATAGACGGTTTCATCGGACGCACGCGCGTAACCAGAGTTACGAGCTGGCCCGAAGTTAACTTCCGTTCTGTGTTTGTAATGTGGCGCCGACTACAAACGCAGTTAAACTTCATCGCAATGATCCAGGCGGAGTGAAAGCATCTGACCCGCCTCGATTTCCCCATAAACGACACAGGTATTTCCATCCGTGTGTGTTAGATTTTTTTTTACTTTTCCGGAATGAAAATAGTTATAGGCATCCAAGCTGGGATTTGCCTTGAACGCCTCCCCCTCGTGTACACGCATTAGTGTGTCACATTTAAGTTTGGCCAAGTAACGTCTGTTTTCTTCTATTAGTCCCAAATAATACTACTAATGTAATTTGCGTGTTTCTACAGATGAACTCTGTTGTTATTGATTCAACCGGAAGTTAAGTTTGGGCCACAAACGTTTGTTTATGTTGTTGCCGTTAAAACCGTCTATATAATTGATGGGTAAATGGCTGAGCAAGTTCAGCATCACTGAAGATTAAACATTAAAAAAATAGCACTCATATTAATGAATGAATGTGTATTATATTATTAGCTTGCTAATCGCTAGTAAAGCTAATCGTTAGTTAGCCATCATGCTAGGTAAACTTGCAAACTCACCTGGTTTATACAATTTTTAAATCAAATGCCAAATTAATGTTTTGATTTAGATAGTTTCACTCCTTATTTAGTAAATAGTGAGCTAGTTTCTACCTTTGCACTTGCTAGCCTCAAAGTACCTGAAGACTAACTGCTTGTTCATCATATACAGCCTCCTGTACAAATTTCAACTAACGTTAGTATTAGGGCTGGACCAGAATATTCGAATATTCGTTCGCTGGGTTGGTATTCGATTTGAAAATGTGACATTCGAATATTCGTTTTTTTTTTTTTTTTTTTGCAAACCTGGCATCCCCCTCGTTCTCATTCGCACTTGTATATGTTTTACACTATAAAATCTGGTGAAATACAATACTTAACATATAAATTCATTATAGCTACTTAATAAATAGATATTTGCTTCTTCTTGGACTACTAAAAGTGTTCCTGCAACGGGAGTATTCTCTGGCTAGAGCGCAGCACAGCGGAGTTTGTATGGACAGAAGTGAATGCCTAAGCTTGTATTTTGGGTTAAGCTGCATTGCTTTGACATTGTGGAAAATAGAATAATAGAAACAAAATAATTTAAAATGTATGTAGTATTAAAATGTATAAATGTATGTATTAGTGTGTTTTATATCACTAGTGCAGTGTCCATTCTCGGAGCATAAGATAGCATATCGGAGTCCATTCTCTGCTCGCGTGAGGCGCACTGCTTCTTTATTTACATCTACCCTACTTTGTCAGTAATTTGTTAGTGAGATTATTAGACTAGCCTACCTTATTAGAAATATTGCTTAAGTTACAGACCTGTGTGTGTTTTATATCACTAGTGTAGAGCAGTGTCCGTTCTTGGAGCACATAAGCTCTGCTCGCGTGAGGCGCGCTGCTTCCCGCTCGCGCTGTTCTGTAGTTTATTAAAAGTTTATTAATTCTGAACGTGTCGCGTGTCGCCTGTCTATTTATATTGCACCAAATACACTGCACTCCCTTGTGAAGTCGTTTTGATGAACGGTTCTCGAAATAATAATCATGCGCTGATTATGATCATGCGCATTTTACAAGTGCTTCAAGAAGCACACACGCACATTTGCATACACGACACACGCAAGGTCTCTCCCCCTCTCTTTGTCGTGCGTGCGCTACATGGTTTGGAGCTCGCGAGCAGCTAGATTCCGGGAGATTTGAACAACTTTGCGGGCATCAGGGAGCCGCTATCAATATGCAGGAGACTTGGAATGTCTGAGACGTATAGAGATTCCGAAGCTTCGAATATTCGATGTTCATTCCTACCGAAGCTTCGAAGCTCAAAAAATGGTATTCGGACCAGCCCTAGTTAGTATGCATGGAAGGTGGCAACCTTATAGCTAGCTAACGTTAGACAGTGATTGATATACCGTTTGAAAGTGTCCCACATAATTTTGTTTAAAATAGTCTTTGTATGGTTGTTGCATTACATGTACACTAGCAAACTAATAATACAATACACATTAGAGCTTAGATTCTCTGCCCGAGCCCGAACTTGACCCGACCCTCGGGCCGATATTTCTCGTCACTATCCTGGGATCTAGAGACTTGCACTCCCAACGCAAAAGAGTGCGTGCGGGACTAGATTTGATGACCGAGTGCGAGCGCAGGCGGTAATGCACTCACTCTGTGTGCGCGCGTTGCGGGAGAATAAAACGATGTAGCCAATCACAGACATATGTGTTGATTTCTTGAACGCAATGGCTAATCAGAAGCATTTAAGATAGACTCCCCTCACCGCTCAAAACGGACTTTTTGTTCAGAGCTGAATTCTGTATGCTGGAAAATTCTCTAATTATATCAAACAAAGTGTATATATTATGAAAGATTCATTGTGCAGTCAGCTTCATTGATAATAACAGATGTGTGAGATCGCGATTAACTGATGTAAGCTTTTTAGGAATTATTAAGGGAGCGCACTTTGCGCGCAGTCATGCCAAACCATGCACACAGTAGCCTGCTTGTTTTTATGTTATAACAGTGATTTGTGTGTTAATAACACTATAACTTTAACTTTAATAACAAATAATTTATCAGGAGCATTTATGCTGATGTGTATGATGGCGACACATATGCTAACTTGAAAGTATTTGGAGGTATGAAAAAAAAAGTCTAATTGCGGGCTTTTGCGGACGGGAGCGGGACAAAACATAAATGTTGCGGGCGGGAGAAAGTAACATAGAAAGTAGTTGAGAACGTTAGTTATAACAACCCACGTATTAAAAAATGATCGGGTTTAAATGGGGCTCGGGCTCATAATTACAGTTAATGTGTCGGACCGGGCCGGGCTCGGACACAACGTGCACGGACTCGGGTAGGGTCGGGCTTGATTTTTTGGGCCCGATCCTAGCTCTAATACACATTCATTCATGAATATGAGTGCTATTTTTTAATGTTTAATCTTCAGCGATGCTGAACTTGCTCAGCCAGCTACCTATAGATTATATAGAGGCAGAGGCGACATCTATCTAGAGCCCCTTTCACACAGCACTTTGGACCCGGCAAATTGCCGGCAAATTGCCAGAACGCCTTCTGTGTGAACGCAAACACGACCCGGGATTGATGCCGGGATCGATCCCGGGTTGAGGACCTAGTAACATTGCCGTGTTCAGACCCGGAACGCGCGCTGTGTGAACAAAAGCCAGAACTAATGCCGTAAGGGGTGTGTCATAGTGATGACGCATGTGCCATCGCGCGACTCTGTTGCTCTTAGAAGAAAGTTTGTGTTCGTCATCTACAAAGAAAGAACGAAAAAATGTCTGCAAACTGGAAAGAAGCAGATACAGGAGCTCCTCACAATCCGCGCTGAAGCTGCGATCGTTCGCCAGCTCTGTGGAAAGGTGCGTGCGTGCACATGTTTTCGACGCGTACTTTACACCTCTCATCCTGACGTCACGCGGCTTTCCGGGACATTAACGGGTTGTGTGTGAACGCACTCACAGATCCCGACAAATCACTGGCAGTGTGAATGAACCGAAATCAAACAATCCCGGGACAAATGCCGGGTCACATTATCCGTGTATTTTCCGGAATCTCTGTGTGAAAGGGGCTTAAGTGAACCGAACAATGGTGTAATGATTCAGTTTGACACCCAAGACAAGACGATGCTCACCCGACTGGCCAATAGGAACGTGGCCCCGCCCATGACACAATTTTCACAGCGAAAGTCCTGACACAAGAGCAAGAAATTTCATCGAGAGCAAAGAAAAGCGTTTTGAGAGAAACACTTTTTTTTTTTGAGAAAATGTTTTCACACTGATAGCAAAAATATATATTTGAGATTTTTTTTCAAAGTAATTTGAGAGAGATTGTTTTTCTCAGAAATAATTTTAAACATTTCAAATTTATATTTTTTTATGTTCTATGAGAAAATACTTTCTCTTAAAACTTTTTTTAATCTCAAATATTATTATTTTTTGCTATTGGTCTGATAACTTCTTCTCTCAAATAATCTTTTTTCTCTCATGAAATGCTTTTTTGCTATCAGTGTGATAACTTTTTCTCTCAAACTTTTTTTTTTCTCTCAGATCATTTATTTTCTCGCATGTAATAAAGACATAATTCTAGCTCCATACTGATGGCTCAATCGGACAGAAAAGCCTTCATGTAAACACCTTAATCGATCCTAATGAGCTCGATGTGAATGAAATTTCAATCGGATTGAAAGGGGTGGTTTATTCTTTTTCTAATCCAGAGGATATGTAAACACTTGATCGGATTGAAAACCGAAACTGAAAGGACTGCGCATAGCATAATAATGTATGCCGCGCTGAACGAGCTGTTATTCCTGTTGAATAAAGTGTCATATAAATGAGTGTCCTGTAATTCTATAATTCTTCTTTCACTCACTCAGCGTCAATGAAGTGGAGCAGGACAACGTCCCACCAGTCCTTGTTTCAGACTGTCATCCACAGACAACTGGTTTTGGGCATTTTTACTGCGTGATAAATATAAGCAGCACAGCACAACGGTTCATATGCTCATTGGCCCTCATTTATCAAAAGTGCTTAGACCAAATTTCCAGCGTACACTAAAAACCACAGTGACTTTGAGATTTATCAATATGGACTTTGGTGTACGGCACGCTCAAATCCTACGCCAGCTCAGGAGGTGGTGTACGCACGTTTTGAGGTGCGGAAATGCGCAGAAAAACAATTCCTAACACCACAAAACGCACTGACAAACTAAAAGATATGATACATTATGACCCACTGTAAAAAACAACAAAAACACATTATAAACTTCAGTGTTTATTTTTGTGCAACATGGACTTCAATGTTTAATTTGTGTGATTTTACCAAAGGCAAGGATTTTACCATTTGATTTGTAGGCATATGTATTCCTTCAGTTGCAAGCCTGTGCGCTTCACCTGACGTCTCAGGGTAAGGCCCGGCTCGTGCGCACGGACTGGGTTCAGTAATGAAAGGCTTTCAATGACCAAAAAATAATTCAGACTGACAAAATAATAAAAATGACATTTTTCTTCTTTTAAATAATAATAATAATAACTACATTCTTCTTCTTAATATCAAGAAGCGTCATTATTAATAATAAAATCATAACAAAAAATCGACTCTGGCTCCTCTTCAGTGCCGAGACGCGCCTCTTTGTGGCGATCTTTATATCTGACCACTTTTTTTCCCACCTACAATAAACAAGAAAATGCAAATAAGAATGCGGTAACACTTTATTTTAAGGTGCTTGTAATAAGCAGTAATTAACAGTTAATAAGACACTTATAAGACCTTAAAAGATGCATATAAGCATTAACTACTTCATATAACTTCTGAGGACGCTTTGTTTCACTTTTCCCGCTCTACTCAATCGTGCGAATGATAAATGAAGGCCATTGTCTCCAAATTATGACCAGAAATTGATAAATATTAGGTCTGCTGTATAAAGCAAAAAAAAAAAAAAAACAATGTAAGAGAATAGTTAGTATGCGAAAACAGTGGGAAACTGTCTAGCCTATATTCGTGCAGCATGTCAAAAAATCTATTCCCATTTGAAGCGTCGTCATTCTCTCATTGAGTATGTGCGCGAGTTTGTGTGTGTGTGTGTGTGTGTGTGTGTGTGTGTGTGTGTGTGTGTGTGTGTGTGTGTGTGTGTGTGTGTGTGTGTGCTCGCGTCTCATATGAGTATGTGCGTGGAGAGTTTGTGTGCGCGCGCGTTTCATATGAGTATGTGCGTGGAGAGTTTGTGTGTGCGCGTGCGTCTCTCATATGAGTATGTGCCTGGAGAGTTGCGCGCATCTCATGTGTGTTGAGTTTGCGTGTATGCGTGAGCGACTTTAGGTGTGTCGTTGTGCATTTCATATGTATTTGTTTGAGCATTCAGCAGTATAAATGTTTGACTACTTAGTATACGTGTACAAGTGTTTCATATGTGTGCGTGAATGAAGTTTGATTTAAGCCCTAGACGGCGCCTCATATGCGATATTGTCGTCTTTTCGCGTGGAATATAACCAAACTTTAGAGCGCTTCTGCCTCGATGTCATGTTTGCTGCGTTCTGAATCAAACCAACGCAGCGCGTGTGTGATGTCATGACACATTTGCAACGAGCGGAACCGATAAGCGGAATCGTTAAGCAGGCATACTAACGGTTCCAAGGAATCGATTCACTAGGCACCGGTTCTGAAGAAGAACCGGTTCTCGATTCCCATCCCTACTTTACGTAATGGTACACACACCAGTCCTATTGCTATGCCAGACCTTATTATACTGTACACAGACACGAAAACAAAAAGCAGGAATAGGCTGAAAATGAGTCTACGAGTCGCACACGAGCGGCAGTCTCAAGTGTCACATTAACATGAGTAAAAAATCAGTTTTGCCTCATAGTCTGCCTGATTATTGAAAATATTTGTGTGTTTTCGTGAAATTAATTGTAATAAGCATATAAGCCTACGGTGTAGCCTATGTCTAAAGAGGCATTAGGCTATTGATTTATTTCCTGCCTTAGTAGGTTGTATTACTGGCATACAAAAAAAAAAGTGGGTCGCAGTAGGCAAAAGGTTGAGAAACCCTGCTCTAATGTATTACTTGTATTCATTTCAAGGGCTTGTGAAAAAGAACTAACTGTTCGTGTGATGAAATCATTGCTAATCAAATAATAAGCAGTTCAGACATGCTGTGAAAAATATGCTGCATGGTGATCCAGCAAAGCATTTCATAACTTTCCATAGTTAAAGTGCAGACGACAGACGAGGAAACCTGCTCAATTATTTGTTTTGACACTAGCTTGTTTACACTATGATTAATATGTAAATGACATTTTATGAAATTGTGACTAAGGAGAACATACAGGAGTGTGTTGTTATTGAATTTAGCACCATCTGTTTTACCTAACGAGGGAGACAGGCATAGACAGAGGTGAATGGGGGGGGAGAGAGAGAGAGAGAGAGAGAGAGAGAGAGAGAGAGAGAGAGAGAGAGAGAGAGAGAGAGAGAGAGAGAGAGAGAGAGAGAGAGAGAGAGAGAGAGAGAGAGAGAGAGAGAGAGACTCAAACACCCACTGCAGTTTTCTGTTTATTTGCATCTCGTGCCAACAGAAAACCCAGAGCTGCAGAAATACAATATCTCGCATTCATTCATACAGCCTGATGGCAATGCGTCAGAGCTCTCATCTTATGCCTAAGTGCACCTTACTTACAGCCCACATTTAATGTTTCCAGCACAAACCCATCTATTTTTAATAACTACTCAACAGGTAATGGCCCCTCAGATCACAGTCTATTGCTCAGTTATTCATATGTGAGCATGTAGTGTAATACTTTGTCTTAAAGGCCAGTAACTGGGATAGTGTGCAAACACTGTAACAAAATATTTTCATGCATGTACTAATTTATGTAATTCATAAAAACAGTTTTTACTATATAAGATTCAAAAGCAATAAAAAAACTATTAGATGTGCAATGCGCTTAGTATAGTAGCAGCATTTTTGGTATAAATGAAAATGTCGCATATGCAACCCGGATCCATGAGAAGGGGAAGGAGATGCAGCTTCTTGGTTTTGATGCTATGAGGTGTGTGCGTGCTATCATCAGCGTGATCGGTAACTGAAGCACATGCAACCACATGGCAATATTCATTGACAGACAGCCGTCCATGACATCACAAGCAGAGTGCCAGTGAGTATAAAGGGGCACCTGAATTACACATCATCAACTATTTTGTCTGAAGGAGAGGGATGGCAATGAAATGCAGTGTCTTGTTCCCCCTCTCAGGGAAACGGATTGCATACGCAACCTGAGATCCTCCCTTTCGAACTGGAACTTCGACGCTGCATCTTGGAGTTGACGCTATGGGGAACCAATCACCACTATACCATGCTGAAGGAATAAGCTATGAATATGCAGAGATAAAGTGGCCAAAGCACTGAATGACTCAGCTGGAGTCAAGAGCACGTCGACCCCAAGGGCACATCCTTAGTGACATGCAAAAATCTATATAGTGGCTCCACTCCTAAATCCAATATCCACAAACACTAGGGAAAAGACCCCATGCTTCTATGCTCCATAAAATGTTACCTCTAACAAGGCTAGTACAGGCTAGTACACCCTTCCTCCCTGCTATTGCTGGACAGACCTCTGCCCAAAGCCCCAAGAGCAATAAGAGGGGAACACACAACATAGCCTCGGCTATACTCTGGTATGCCTCGCTAGGAACTCAGCAAAATTGCATGAGAAGGCTCTACAAAACAGCCCACAAAAGGATCATGTGAGGTACGAAAACCACATTGATTAGAACCTCAGCATAGACAAGGTGTGGACAACTACTTGTTTTTCTAAGATGCAATCTATCTATCTCCTTACTGCTCAGGCTACAACATAAAGTGTTGCCTCCCATCCAAGGGGGGACATATGTACCTACCAGTATATGGTATAAAGGATGCAAACAAAAGAAAGGAAATATTGCAGTTTACCCAATAACTCCCATTAACCTGGCTCTAAACCCCAAGAAAGTTGCAGGAGTGGAGCAGAAAATAAGAGAATGGGACGTTATACAGCCTGCCCATGACTCTACTTGACCAAGCTCATGCCCTGACTTTAAGACACAACAATAGTTGGGGAGGGAGGTAAACAACATACTGGGATGCTTGTGGACTGCCCACATATTTTTTTATTTTTGTTCACCCTACATTAACCCTAAGGAGGCACCTGTCTAAAGGGAGCAGGATGTCCTCGGACATCTGACTGCTCTCCAACTCGCCATGATCGTGCCTCCCCCATGAGCCTGCAGTTTCTTCCGTATCCACACACACGGATGGAAGAAGTCGGATTTAGCACACCTCTTTCCTGAAATGCCGCCAATTAGACCTTCGCCTCTGAACTTTCCCATGACCATCTCAATGGAGAGTCCAGAGGGCGAAACCTCTCCATAATTATCATTGCTGCCATCAAATGACTGATGGCAGCAGCTGTTTATTTGGTGGCACAGAGGGCCAAATCTGTGGTGCGGCGCAGTTCAGTGACTGCTTCAGGAGACAATCCCTGCCCCTGATTCAAATCTCTCAGCAGGACAGCCTGATATGCCTGCATAAAACTATTGTGTGCAGGGCACCACCACCCTAAATTGCTACACATACGCCTTGCCAATCAATGCGCCTCACTCTGCGAGAGATTCTAGCCAGCTAGCCAGCATCTCTTATACAGAGGGCATCTTCATGTATCCCTACTTGCACAATCACTCCACTTTCTCATAATATGAAAGTGGAAAAGGAAAGATGTGTGTTACATCCGGCTTCTTCCAGGACCTCTCCACCTCAGTATGAAGATACGAAAGAAACTGCATGTTCATGGGGGAGGGACGATCATGGTCTGCCAGGAATCGCTCATCGAGTCTATCATAAGCAACTTTTTGTTTTTCATATGACTAGAGCCGTGTTTCCACCCCAGGAACTTTCCCCAGGAACTTTCCCCAGGAACTAGGGACTTTGGGGTGGTACTCGACCGCAGGAACCAGGGCCAAATGAAGTTCCGGGTAAATAATTCCCTCTCCGAATGTCCCTGCTTGCAAGGAGTTTTCAAAGTTTAGGAACTTTCAGGGGTGGGCCTTGGGTGCTGAACATGCTGATCGGTTGAGTTCATGTCGCATTTGATTGGTTGACTCTACGCAGCATTTTATATATATATATATTGTGGTGCTTGCAGTAACAGTTGTTTGCTATTCAAATCAACCATGGAGTTTTAAAAATACGACCGATGGACCCACGACGAAGTTCAGGCTTTATTAAGCTTAAATCCAGAGAATGAAATCCAGCGGGAACTGTAAAGTAGCGCTCGATCCTACATCACCGGATTAATTAGCCTATTCTTCCCAATACTTTAGACTACGGTGGAAACTCAGACAGCATCAGGTCTGGGGGGAACAAAGTTCCTGCGGAAAAAGTTCTTGGGACAAATTGTTCTGGGTAATTTCAGTGGAAACACGGCTAAAGTAAGGTTCAACCTGGCCAGGCACGAGCCATTATCCAACATTTCCCTGTATGCAGGGCTGACGGAAGGAGAGGGTTCAACAAATTCACTCTCTTTGCCCTCTCCTACTACATCTGTCACAGTGTGGTGCGGGCAGAAGAAGGTACACACACACACACACACACACTACACACAATGTAGATTGGACCAGGACTAGATTAACAGAGGGAACTTAAATACTAACACAGATGTTGATGATTGATTGAAGGACAGGTGTTACAATTGATGATGATTACTAGACACAGGTACTACAACTGAAGACTAACGAGGAGCGGGAAAACTGAACAAGGAAGACATGTAACTAATAAAAACAAGATAAACAACAGGACATATTAACATAACTGACAACATCGAGCTCCTCAGAACTAGATGGCGTCAACAATATGCTCTCTGCTGGATCGTGTAGATGCCAAAGAATGTGCTTCCTGAGCCAGCAGATTACCCTAGCCAACAAGCAAGATTTGAGAAAATGAAATCCCTTTCTCAAATTCCTCAGTCAGCTGGGCCTGCGAGCCCCACAATCTGAGTCTCCGCGCTGCCTCGGATCCAAACCACGGGGTGAAGATGCTTGTACCTCATCCCATGAGAAGTGGGCTAAGCTCCTCACTGTGAACTTGTCACAATGAACTCATCCAGCCCCCTCGAGAACTGAACATGTGTGTTCCACTCTCAAGCAAACAATTAAAAGACTCTGAGTGTTTTTAGGTGTAATAAAATGAGGAGACACACACTTTCTAAAGTTTTTGCTGCTTGTTTTATCCATAGTTTTGTCTTTGTTACCACACACTACAAACAAACGGCTTCAAAAGGCAAAAAAGCTGATAAAGTGTAATTCCTGTGCCCTTTCATAGTCACAATTGCTCCCCTTGTGACCTCATGGACTGCCATCCACAAATGAATTTTGGTGTGCAGTTACACGTGCTTCAAGCCCCGGTCATGCTGACAATATTCCCTATGATGTCAAAACCAAGACCTAGCATCAAAGTTCTATTACGCAAAGGAACTTGCATATAGAAAGTAATCAGATCTATAATGTCTCTGCACTTATGACTTATGACTCTGCACAGTCAGAAGTGTAAGCACAATTGACAATTTATTTTTCTTATTATCCTGTAGATAATCTTTTTTACTTCTGATCTGAACGTTTATGCCTAAATGCTTGAAAATTAGTAAAAGCCCTATTCGTATAGGACTCGTTTTCCCGGAGGAGGTTAGAAATTCATGTTTTAGAGAAACCTGTCTGAATCTGCCAAGTCTGTGTTTTTCTGGCTACTGTATTTGGATAACTCAGTGGTCCTCTGAGAAATCTAATCCTGTCCAAATGCAGACTTCTTGGATTGCTGATATTGTATTATCACAACAGCTCTCCTCATGTTCTTTTTGACCTAACTGAGCTACTGTTCTGTATGGCAATCCCACAATAAATTCAATTTAAATTTAAATTGCAGAAACTAGTAAAACTGGCCAATTTAAAATCAGTGTCAGGTAAGATTGCATGGGTTTATTATAAGCGACTACTTCTATAAACTCACGTGAAGTTTATTTTAATAAGGTGTTTATAATAAATCTAAATAAATCTATAAATATTTTTTTCGATTGCTAAATGACAGTGAGCACAACTGGAGCTACATCTGCAAAACTCTAACTACAGTCTGCACAGCAGCAGTTCATGTGGACCAAACTCTAGTTTGTTTTTCATTGCTTGAACACAGTTTTCAAAACTCTACACACTTATTCCATGACTTTATCCACAACCTGCACAACACTGTGGATTTACAGCACTGTTCAAATGCTAACACACTGCTGTCAAAACTGTGAACCACACATTCAAAACAGAATAGATTTCAGCTTTGTGCCTTTTTCACTGCTGATTGCACTGCACGCGGGTGTGGTCCGGCAATCCGTTCAAGGTGCGGTGCATATACAGCAGTACAGAGATCGTTTCTGCACCGAGTCTATTTCTGCTGTGCTGCACCGCACTGAATTAAAGTGGCAGCGCATTGTTCACATTAAAATAGACATAGATTGGCAAGAAACTGTATTAATTTCAAGGGCACCTATTATGGCATTTAAAATGTTCCTAATATTGTTCTGGGAGTCCCCAACAACAGTTTTACATGCATGCAATGACAAAAAAACACTTTTATTGTCTTATAATATGCATTTATTTTTACCTGATTTGCTCACCGATTCCCGAATGATTCGTTCGACGACTCATTTTTCAAACCCCTCCTTTACGTGACGCTAATCTGCGGTGATTGGTCAGACGACCCAGTCAGTTATTTTTTGCGTTAACCCAAAGCTTAAACATATTGATAAAGCACTGCAGTACTACAATACGCTCTATTCTTTATGACAACTCCAATAACAACGACAAACATTTTACATATTTCAAAAAAAAAAAAAATGACATTGGAGACCTAAGCTGCGCTGAGCGTAACACACAAAACACACACACACACACACACACACACACACAACACACACACACACACACACACACACACACACACACACACACACACACACACACACACACACACTTATTGAGCATGCTACAAAACCCATAAAAGCAACCATTATTAACAGTACTTACAGGTTGTGATTCGGAGGAGGAAGCTGATCCAAATAAACTTGGTACTGAACCTTCTGAACCTTATTTCAGTATTTTTTGCGTTAACCCAAAGCTTAAACATATTGATAAAGCACTGCAGTACTACAATACGCTCTATTCTTTATGACAACTCCAATAACAACGACAAACATTTTACATATTTCAAAAAAAAAAAAAAATGACATTGGAGACCTAAGCTGCGCTGAGCGTAACACACACACACACACACACACACACACACACACACACACACACACACACACACACACACAACACACACACACACACACACACACACACACACACACACACACACACACTTATTGAGCATGCTACAAAACCCATAAAAGCAACCATTATTAACAGTACTTACAGGTTGTGATTCGGAGGAGGAAGCTGATCCAAATAAACTTGGTACTGAACCTTCTTTCAGTATCAGCCGGCTCGCGAATCCACACTTGGAAGCATGATTCATGTTTGTAAAGGAATCGTCATTAAAATGACGCGAACACAGCTCAAGGTTCGGCTTTACTTGTGTGGTATAGTTGTAAATATAAACTCTAGCCACTGATTCTTCACATAGTCGTCCCTGGGCAGTGAAAAAAAAGTTCGCTTTTGATTTGCACTTCAGAACAGCGTCTCGTCGACATGATGTTGTCAAGTTTCACTGGCGTCTGCTCGGCGCGCGCAATGAGTGGGCGTATCTTATTCAAATAACTTGTCAAGTTGACGTCAACTAGACAGAGAAAAAGCATTGTTCGTCTATCGATTCATATCAGCGACTCAGAGCCGACTCTTACTTTTGAGAGACAATAACTTTGTATACGGTGAACTTTCATATTTAAAACTTTGCAGGATGTTTTTGTTCACTTAGATCTATGTTACACACTACATGAAAGGTAATTTTCAAAATTCCATAATAGGTACCCTTTAATTTCATCATATACGCATAATTACAGTTAGTGTGTTATACAGTGTTATAGTACTAAATTACAGGGTCAAGAAAAACAAAAAAGTATGATTATAGTCCCAAAAGTTGCAAAATGCCATCATATATGATTTTATATTTTGGGGAGGGGGTGGTGGAAACAATGTAAATTTTACATGTAAAACAAAGAATCACAATGATTAAAATCAATTTTCATACTGTTTCAATGTCTAAAAGACATTTGGATTTAAAATCAAAATTATTTAGCCATTTTTGATTTTGTGGCACACAGAAACTGCGGATCAGTAGCGCACTGCAAACGCAGCATATGTGAAACGGGCGTCACAGATATTAGATGTATGTGAATCTGTACATGAAATCACAGATGTTGGGTGATAAACATGTAACTAAATTACATTTATTTATTTGTTTGTTTGCAGATAAGCTGGTGTAATATAGTGAAGGAAAATCAGCTAAAAACGGGTTAGCATATTAACTCATTAAGTGCTGTTTAAACCTCATGAAGTTGGTTGAGAGAATTAAAAGAATGTAAATAGTTGTAAATGAGGGCAGAGGTTAGCTATTTAATAATTATGGTCAATGAATAATACTTAAGAATTTTTATCATTGTAGCCTATATTTCTTATACTACCCTTTGTAGCATTGATGACTTTTTATTATTCTAGATATGCGTTACCATTGATTGAATGTGTATAACAATCACCCCCTTTTTAAGGCTAAAACAACCTTAAAAAGTTGTTCATATTACAATGACCACATAGTAGACCTACTTGAGAGTAACTGTAGGCACAATATACATGACACAATAAAAGTGAAAGTAGCAATTGTATTTGCTTAACAAGGTTCTTATAAGTCAGTTTGCTTTAAATTAATTTAATTCTGTATTGTAAGTGAGCAATGCCTCTCCAAGGATTCCTGTGGTTTGATTCATTACAGTGTTTGCTCAGTCTCTCAGCAAAATTTCTCAATCCTTTCCACCCACGGGTTATATCATCCAGAGCAGTATGAGTGTGTCCCTGCATCCTATATCCTTTCCCTATGTGTGTGTGTGAGTGTGTGTGTGGTAGGGTAAGCCCTGCAGCGCCACTATAATTGCTCTAATCAAAGGTCTTAATCAGTCATTTGTGTCATTTCTACTGTCTGCTAAAGCAGCAGCTGTTGTGGCTGGGAAAGGGTAACCTCCACTCAGACCAGATATTGTAATGTGCGAAAAATTATTTTACACTTTGGTGGTGCTACATCCTTCCACGGTAACACTTTATTTTACGGTGTCCATGATACAGAGTAATTACTTAATTAATTACTTAGTAGTAGACATTGTAATAACATGTAATAAAATGTAATTAACATGTAACTAAGTTATGGAACAGCCTGTACTTACAGATTGTAATTACACACATGTAATAGGCAGCTACTGTTACACATATGTGACCAAACACGGAAACCAGGGACACAAGTCGGCAGCACAACTTGCGAGGAAAATGAGAAAGAAGCGTTTTTTTCCAAAATTGGTGATTTCCGCTTTTTTGCAGCGTGGCTACTTATTATGCAGCGCTCTCTGCTCCCGCTCAAAATTCAATGAAGATTGACGCCGCAAAGATTGTCGCAGACGAGCTGAACTGTGGCAGTTACACGGAAATACGGCGGCTCAGCTCGCTGACAGCGGTGGCTGGCTGTTTCATATGTGACTCCCGATTGCTTTGAATGGGGAACGTTTTGTGAACAGGGAACTGACTTAATGGACCGGCAACAATCTCCATAGAACATGAACTGGCACAGAGAATCGAAATAGAGGATGCAGTTAAGACCTTTGCTGCGATGAAGGCCTGCCGTGCGCGTTTCTGAAACGTAAGTTAAGCTTCATTTGCTCTTTAGTCGTTATTTAAGATGCTGAACCTGCTGATGATATAATGTGCTTGCGGACATTTTTCATTTGTGTGTGTATACGCACATAAGAAAGTGGTGTAAAGAGATTTGCAACAGTAATTTGAGGAGGTGAAATATGATTATTTGGAAAATTCCTGTCATGACTGCTTAAAGAAAAATGCCAGCAGGCATTTGCCTCCTGCATAAACTTTAATATTATTGACATTTTGGGCACACGCGCATTGCGCACTATTTGCGTTATATGTAGGCCTATGGCTTATTGGTCTTTGTGTGTTGTTGCTGGTTTTGCATTATATGTAGGCTATGGCTTATTGGTCTTTGTGTGTTGTTGTTGGTTTTGCGTTATATGGCATATAGGTCTTTGTGTGTTGTTGCTGGTTTTGCGTTATATGTATATGGCATGTTGGTCTTTGTGTGTTGTTGATGGTTTTGCGTTATATGTATGGCATATTGGTCTTTGTGTGTTGTTGCTGGTATACGTTGCAAATAGAGGGGCAGTACAATTGTTTTTCGCCTAGAGCGGCAGAAGTGCATTCGCTGGTCCTGGGGGTGAGTTTTCATAAACATTAAAGGGTACCTATCATGGAATTTTGAAAATTACCTTTCATGTAGTGTGTAACATAGATCTAAGTGAACAAAAACATCCTGCAAAGTTTTAAATATGAAAGTTCACCGTATACAAAGTTATTGTCTCTCAAAAGTAAGAGTCGACTCTGAGTCGCTGATATGAATCGATAGACAAACGATGCTTTCTCTCTAGCTTTCGTACGTCACTTGTACAAGTTATTTGAATTCGACACGCCCACTCATTGTGCGCGCAGAGCAGACAGAGAAACCTGACAACATCATGTCGATGAGACTCTGTTCTGAAGTGCGAATCAAAAGCAAACTTTTTTTTTTCACTGCCCAGGGACAAGCATGTGAAGACTCAGTGGCTAGAGTTTATATTTACAACTATACCACACAAGTATAGCCACCTTGAGCTGTGTTCGCGTTATTTTAATGAAGATCGCTTCACAAACACAAATGCTTTCAAGTGTGGATTCGCGATCAGCTTCCTCCTCCGAATCACAACCTGTAAGTACTATTAATAATTGTTGCTTTTATGTATGTGTGTGTGTGTGTGTGTGTGTGTGCGTGCGTGCGTGCATGTGTGTGTGTGTGTGTGAGAGAGTGAGAGTTACGCTCAGCAGCTTCTAGGTCTCCAATGTCATTTTTTTTGTTTTTTGAAATATGTGAAATTATGTGAAGCGTATTGTAGTACTGCAGTGCTTTATCAATATGTTTAAGCTTTGGGCTAACGCAAAATATAACTGACTGCGTCATCTGACCAATCACCGCCGATTAGCGTCACGCAAAGGAGGGGTTTGGACAAATGAGTCGTCAAACGAATCATTAGGGAGTCGGTGAGCAAATCAGGTAAAAATAAATGCATATTATAAGACAACAAAAGTGTTTTTTGTCATTGCATGCATGTAAAACTGTTGTTGGGGACTCCCAGAACATTATTAGGAACATTTTAAATGCCATAATAGGTACCCTTTAAAGTTTGTCGTTTGTTTTCATTCTAAGAACACATACACGTTATCTCATGTTTAGTCTGTTTAGACCTTCCCATACCTACCTACAGTAGGTTACCAACCAGAATAATACTTTCAACGCCGCCGCTTTGCCGCGGCGGTGAAGTTCGGGGTGTATTTGCTGCCTTTAACCGCTAAGAGGCGCTACAATCACAGACTTTGAAATGTGTCCGTTTATTCTCTCTATTGCGTAATCTGCCGCTGCGTCGCGGCTCATTCAGAGCGATTGAAAGCTGGTAGCAGATGAATTTAAGTGAAATGTAGTTAAAATAATTCATCCCAACACTTAAATTAAATTGAATAAATAATGAAAACATTTCCATATAAAACATTGCAATAGAAACATATTAGGCTACATCAAGGCTTTGGAAGAGTATAAGACGTTGACGTAATTGCGTTCAGGCGGTGGCTCTGTGGTTAACGCAACGACACGGAGATCCAAGAGACCCGAGATCGAATCTCAATATAACACCATGTTGGCCGACAGCAATAATCTTTAACCGTTCTTGATGCTTAAATAGGTGACTGTTTATTAACTGTTTATTTATTTAAAGTCAAGCGTTTTGTTTAATAATCAATGGCATATTACAATATTGCTACAGTAGAGCTGGGGGTTGTAAGGGGGGGCTTCTTACATTCGCTTCATAAACACACGCACACATGCAATCTTTTTTCTGCACCCGATGGATAGACTCATAATTTTCAAGCCCCACTGCCCCCATCGCCCCAACACAATGCTAATGAAATACTCAACAAGCTTAAAATGTTCCAATTTATTGAAGTAACAAGTAGGCTAGTATCTAAATACAAACTAAACAAACAAAAATAAAAATAGAGAAAATAAAAGTGCTGCTGTGTCAAAATGTTAAAAAAAGAAAAGAAGAGAAATCCATTTGGCAAGACAAAAAAATGAAAAAATTAAAATAGACATAACATAGGCTAATGTGTTTGATATGGGATTAAAATTATGGGCAGTGCATGAGATATAAACTAATGATTAATTATGTCAAAATTCCTTTGTTCCGATCAGAGCATGTGAGCATTTCTGGATATTCCTCGGCTCGCTCATTCCGCTCAGGGTCGCGCGCTCATGCTGTCTCCGACTAGTTTTTTTCTAGTCAACTAGTAGCCTAGTTGTTTATTTAAGCCATCAGTGGATAAATCACCCCTTTATATTGATGTAATAACTTAAATAGGCTATACAGGAGTGAGTGTTATAAAGCTGCACGCAAGCGCACGAGCCGGCAAAGGTGAATGTGTAAAAAATAGCAAGGAGACATTTAATTGTTTATTAATAAACTGGTCTTTTCTGCGTCGCTGCAAAGATGAAGATGCGATGTAGACTCGCCATGAACGAATAAAGATATAAAGGCATAAAAAGGAAAGGTTCCTCCCGCTGGCGCGCCCAACCTGTCACTTCTCTAGGCTATTTCCCAGCCATAGAGGGGCGCGCCCCACACTTTGAGCGGCGACTACCATCTGTAGTTAGGGGGGATCTAGCCGGTGTTCTGTCTCTCCCTCTCTCTGCCGTGCAAGCGGCCGCGCGCTACACAGTTTGAACCTACAGTCTATGGTTTGAACTTACATAATCACGTAGCCTTTCGAAAACCGGGACATTCATTGTCCCGGGAGAGTGCTTCAATTTCCCGGGACAGGTTATTAAAAAGAAGAACAATCCCGGTAAAACCGGGACAGGTGGCAACCTAACTTGCATTTAGACTTTATTTCCATGCAAAAAAGAAACACAGAATCTTATTCTTGCTACATTTTAAATTTGTTTTGCCAAAGAAATTGCAGCTAAATTAAACGAAACGGTACAAATCGAAAACAGTCCACAGCAACATAAATTAAAAACATGAGTTTTGCCTCTCTCGCGCTGGATCTCAGCAAGTTTATTTAGTCTCCCTTGCTCAAACATTCTTAAACTCTACAGAACCAGTTGAAACAACTGGATTGAACACTTCAATTTAAATTTGTGTGTGAAAACACTTTATAGGCTACAATAAATAAACTACAATATTTATAATTTAATCAAATATGGGGACACATCGAGAGATGTAGCCTATCCTTAAAATAATTTTGCCTTTGCCATCGGGCTGGCTATCCGACACTCTCCATATGAATGAGGAACATTAACACCTATTGTCTGTCCCTCCAAACCCCCCACAGGCTCTCTGAGTCTGAGTCTGACTTAAAATAAGGAGAAGTCGCAATTCACACTTAAATCGCTCTTCTAGCATTAGGCTATTAAAGTGTTGATAATGAAAAAAATAAATGATTTAAGCTACATGTAGTGGTATTTCTGTCATAAAAGTTTATTACTAAATATTTCATTATTTAAATAATTTAAGAAATAAAACTGGTTTGGGTCAGCTTTTTCCAAGCAAAACTTAATATAATCTTCAAACGCATGTTCATTTTGTTGTCATGAACAAAATGCTCAACTCAATATTAAATTCTACAGGGATCTTTGGATCCAGGCATGCAAATTGTGAATTAGTTATTTTTAAAATTATTATTATTCAAATAAATATTCAAATAATATCTCGGTGCTTCGTGGTAATGCTGATAAACTAAATAACATTTAGATAATAATTATTAACTTTGAATGAAACAAGATAGCAACACTTCGACAAATAAATGATTTTATCTGTTTTTACATTTTAATTCAGGGAGATTTAGTCTCTACATTTAATTAAACGAGATTTTCACCTTGTCATTTTCTCATTGCGAGGCGCTCACAATCACACCATAAACATATTTGAGCAGATTCTCTGTACCTCTCGTTTTCATATGGATTACATAATCAGATAACATTTATTAACCTAAATATTTAGACATTTAAAGGCTTTAGACATATCCGATTTCCTATCGTGACTGAGCTGAGGCAAGTGGCTTTCGGTTTATTTTTGTGACGCGCAGTTCCCGGAGACCCGAGAGAGACGACAGATAACTCTTGTCATTAGCCTAAAAAAAGTTTACAGTTTTGAACGATGTAGGCTACTCTACTCTTATCTGTATGACCAAAAAAAAAAAATCACGTTTAGCCTATTAAGTTATTTTAGCTGTTATGAGAAAAATAAATCAAATGAACGCGCTGCCTCGTTTGTCGAAAACTTTCCTTAAAACCATGTTTTTAAAAACTCTATGTAGGCTATAGCGAATAAAACAAATATAGATATATAGGCCTATAGGCATATATCTTTTTTTTATACAAAACTGCTTTTGAACAATTGGTAGCTATTATTAGCTACAGATCTAAAGTCGTTCTGTTGGATAGCCTATTTGTTCCTTAGTGTAAAATGGAAATGCATGGTAATATTATTTTATAAATATAAGCAAAAAAATATATGGTGTAACAGAGTTGTAGAACTAAACAAATCTGCATTAATAGCCTAAAAATATATATATATTTACAGAAGTCCATGTTTGTTCGGGATTTGAACACAGGTCTTCCGATTGATGAACCGTCAGCTCTACCACTCGGCCATGTCGAAGCTCACTGAGAAAAGCCCAAACGTTTATTTCACCAGTGTGTGTTCGCTCAAATGAGTGAAAACGTTTTGTTGTTAGCCTATTGTGAGTGTAGCCTACTTTACATGAATAAAATAGACCTTTTACAGTTTTAAAATATGATATCCTATCTGTATGACCAAAAATAACGAAGTAGGCTATAGCCTATTAAGTTATTTTAGCAGAAAAATAAATTCAAGTGAACGCGCTGCTGCGTTTTTCGAACTCTAATTCAATGGCAGAAGAAAACCCCATTTTAGAATACGCACTAGGCGTGGTGTGTCAAAATACTTAATTATAAACTTCAATATTTCGTTCAAAACCACATCAAAACGCTTTGTGACATTTTAAAAAGCCTAAATGTATTAAGGCCACTGGAACCAGGATCGTAACTGAAACGCGCTGCATGTTATCTCTCAATACAGGAGCAGAAGCGCTGGTTCAGATTTTATTGTTTGTTGTTTAAACGTATATATTTGATATGGTCTATTTAGGGTAGGGCATTGATTCACTATAATGTGGAGGGGGGGAATCACCCACCGGCAAATCGCACCTTGCTTATTAAAAATGCTTGTTTTTAAAAATTCTTTCTGCATATAACCCCGTGAAGTTTTTTTTTTTTTTTTTTTTTTTTTTTTTTTGACAGAACTGTTTTTGAAGACGTAAATTCAGTCAATCTGTTGGATGAGATTTGTTCCTTGGTGTAAAATGGAAATGCATGGTAATTATATAAAAAAACATATTTATTCAGGTTTCGAACCCGTGTCATTGTACTGCTTAAACCTTCAGCTCTACCACTCGACCACAAGTTCGGTTGTCCACGCGTCAGTGTGCCCACAGACGACAGATGCACTCTTCAATCTTCTCATTCCTCAATAGTTTAGCATCATTGATTGCACCTAATTTATTTTCACTGACTGCGAGATAGGCCTCTTTTAAATTTTGATTCATAAAATGTTCTGCTCTAAAAGTTTGCTATATTCTATTTAAAATGTAGGCTACTTTTACATACGTTTTGCTTTCGCTAAATGTCCCTTTGCGCCACCTGGCGGTCATTTCGCGAATGACTTAGAAATGCGACTGGGTTTTTTTTAGACGCCGCGGCGGCAATAGGCATTCTGGTTGGCTACCTACTGTAATGTTATTAGCTAGCTCAGGAAAGAAAAAAAAGCTGTTAAGCACAGGGGGGAGCTTTACAGGGGGTATGGCTTATCTAAATGAGATGTAAATGAGCCCTATTGTCACTCCCAGCAGCAGAGAGAGGTGAGAACTGCACATCTTTAGAAGCAGTTTTCTACATGCCTACCTTGTAGAGGTACTTAGGTCGGTCGTTCCATCTACCACCCTTAAGAGAGTCATAGTTACTCCCGCCTTTTTTAAATGCCTACCTTCAAATGGCCACATTTTCTCCAAATATTATCAGATTTCTATGTGTTACACATCGTTGGAAAGCTTGGAGACTACACTTTCAGAATCTGTGAATAACTCAAAATGCCCCAGAACTGACTTGTGTCCCTACTTTCCGTGTTCGGTCACATATGTAACAGGCAGAGTGAGTTACATACGTGTTACGACTTGGTGCAATGTAATTATATAAGAAAGTACTTTGTACTACACAATGTAACAACAAGTATTACCAAATAGGTTACTAAGGTGTGAAAAAAGCCTGCAGTTCCACATGGTCATTTTGTACCTTCTCAAATAGTGTATCAAGTTTGTACTTAAGTGTACTTCATATGTATAAGGTATGTAGATACACATGAAGTACACTTAAGAACAATCTTGATACACTTTATTTTACGTAGCTTATCCCTGTGTAATATTATGTAATTGCAATGTAATTAGGAAGCTACCGCATGCATTTAAACTGTGAACTTGGGAGTTAGGCCTAATTCAAACTAAAGTACATATGGATAAGGGTTGTAGAAACTCATGAAGTGCACTTAAGTATAACCTTGATACACTTTATTTTATAAGGTACAAAATGACCATGTGTAACTGCAGGCTTTTTACCTTATGGCGCTTTTCCACTGCATGGTACGCTCGGTTCGGTTCGGTACGGTTCGATTCGGCGCGGAACGGTTCGGTTCGGCTTCGCTTTTCCACTGCGTGGTACGACTCGGCTCGGTACGGCACGGTTCGGTTCGCTAGCTTGGTTGCTTTTCCACTGCAGTTAGTACCCATTCAAAGTGGGTGGGACTGATCGTTACACTGTTTGTAGGTCCGGTGATAGCCGTGTGCGGCTAAGAGCTGAGCTAGCTGCTACTTCTTGGAACACTTTTTCATTCTGTTTTGCCCCATGCAGCTCTCGCTGGACCCGCTCCTAGGCAACCAACGAGAGGATTGTCTGCACCTCAACCACGATTCAGCCATTTCCTTTTTAAAGTGTTGATCTCTTCTTTTTTTTCAAGTAAGTAAAACACAGGTGCTACCGTGTTGGCTGCTGTCTACTGGTTATATGACTCTGTATAGCGGTCTCGGGTCGCAAATCCAATGACGCTGGTAGTGACGATTCTGTCTGTCTGACCAATCAGTGATCTGCAGTGTTTCACGTCACATTTTAGTACCGGTACGGTACGCTTGGAACCTCAACAGATCAGGTACCATTTAAAGCGCGCCGAAGCGCACCGTACCGTACCATGCAGTGGAAAAGCACCACAAGTGAGCCGTACCGAACCGAACCGTACCGTACCATGCAGTGGAAAAGCGCCAAAGCGTGCCGTACCGAACCGAACCGTACCGTACCATGCAGTGGAAAAGCGCCATAAGTAACATATTTAAGTACTTGTTACATTGTACCAAGTCGGTAGGGATGTGACGGTGAGGATATTTTCACACCGGTTAATCGACGTTTAAATTAACGTCAATTCACCCTTTGCAGGGAGTTTGATGCGATCTGACAAATCAAAATCCACCATTTTTGTCCAACAAAGCAGTCCGGAGAGTTAGTAGATTAACGTCAGTGGATTTTAACCTGTCTTTAACTGAGGCAATCTCTCACGACACATTAGAGCCACAAAACGGTAGGCCTATTTATTGTTTCATTTTCTTTGACTGACCAAAATTGAAAGTTGAGACTTTGTTTCACATTAAATATTACCTGCTCTATCGTGTCTGTCAGTGCGTTGTCAATGTCCTTATAGGCTACGAGAGTTGCACGTATACAATGAAGTTAACGAAAAACCTAGATCCATCAGGAAACGCCATATAGGTCGCTGAATATCACTGCGCTTCATGAAAAGTTTTTCTTTTGCATGAAGAAGCCGTTCGCTGGAGATGTGTTAAAAGCTAGCGGAGTGCATTCATGATTATTAGGCTACCGGTTTAATAATCCTCCTGGCTCCGGGTCTAAGTGAGTCATTTACTCTCTTACCTTTGTTCTTTGATTAACTTTAATGACACTTTAAGACCAGAGCTGCTGACAGAGACGTGATCGACATGCGTCCTATTTACTCACAAAGCTCTATCAAATCTCAATAATTATTGTTATTATTATTTTTATTTTATTTTATTAATTTTTTTTGCGGTGTCGCGGTTGGCAAGTGATGAAACCGGTGTTGTGACTGAACACCGTGTAACACCGGTAACACCGACTACCGTAGCAAGCCTACAAGTCGGTAACACGTATGTAACCGACTCGGCCTGATACATGTGTAACAGTAGCTGCCTAATACATGAGTGTAATTACAATCTCTAAGTACAGGCTGTTCCATAACTTAGTTAAATGTTAATTACATTTTGTTACATGTTATTACAATGTCTACTACCAAGTAATTAATTAAGTAACTACTCTGTATCACGGACACCGTAAAATAAAGTGTTGCATTTCCAAATGTCTTTATCAAGCAGGATTTGATTGTATGAGTTTGAACAAACTCTGGCTCGTCCCGCAACAAAATGTGCAGCTTATTGAGTTGAAGTGTGAGGTGTTATCCCATATATTACCCCACATGACCAGGGAAATATTTTTTAATTTCATGTCGTAAAACAACTAATGGAAAGCTACTCGTAGATGATATCCATGTGTGTGACTTATATTCTGTAACATTGTTCATTGTTTGTCTTAATACTGTGTTTCCCAGGGACATCTGCATCTACATATTTCACAAATGGTGTCAATTTGTATATATATATATATATATATATATATATATATATATATATATATATATATATATATATATATATATATATATATATATATTCATTTATTTAAAGAAAAGCAAACAGCGGGGTGGTTGGAGTCAGCGTGTCTACTTCAAGTTTTTAGGCCAGACATAACTAGTGTTTACAAGACTCAGTGGCTTTCTGCTGTTAAATGATTGGTATGTGTATGTGTGTATGTGTTGGTAAAATAAGGAGGGGGAATATATAATGTCTCAGCTCTCTCCCAATCTTTCATTACATAGTAATGATTTACTAACCAAAAGAATGCTCCTTCCATGTTTAATTACAGGTTGGCCTTGCTGTCACCCTTCTAAAAAGCCATTTACTGGAGGGATTCAGTTATAAAGACCCGTCAAAAATGATTCCCCATGAGCAGGACACGGATTATGTGTGCAGGGAAAGACGGAGACCTTCACGGCAGACTCTTAATGGCTTGTTCTCTGTGTATGTTGGTTAGCCTCACTATGGAGTGTGGCTTTGGAGTCATGCAACCAGTGTAAGTTCTGATACCGTCTCTGCTTTTTAATGGCTCTCATGTGTTCCGTTTGGGTCAAAAACTCAGCTGGGGTCATTAAGGAGGCAGGCTTTACTGGGAGTACAATAGTGCATGCAAAAGACCTGACCGCAAATCGGGACATTTACATGTGGTATGCAGTATGAAAAATGCAACTGTTTGCACGCCCTCGGAATTGCAAAACAGCTCACTTCCCTTTGTCTTGTTGAGTACTGAGTGCATTCTGCCCCAAACCAATATTCTCAAACAAACATTATTTAATCAGAATGACCACTTATATTTGACTTAAAGCTATATTCGGTTAGAAAGCTTCTTTTCAACCAGAATAGTAAGTTTACCTTGATATTTCTTTTGATAAACATTCTTAGGCTTTGGGAATCTATGAAAGGAAAATTTTGTCTCGGTATAGCCTTAAAAAAAAGTTGAAAAAGAATGAATGAATGCTATAAGTTACGTGTAGTGCACAAACTGAACGCCTCGGGTTACGGCTGTAACGTCTTAGTTATGTATGTAACCCTCATTCCCTGAAGGAGGGAACGGAGACGTAGTCGACAGATTGGGATCACACTTAGGCAGACTGTCATTTTCGAGTATTATAAAAACGAGCCAAAGCACATTGGAGTGCAATAATTGCATCAAAACGCTCCGCCCCCACAGTGCGGGTATAAATACATAAGTGGATGCACGTACCAGTTGTTTTTCACTTAGGAGACGAGCGGAGCCCGGAGTCAGCGGTGGTCCAGCAATACGACGGGACTACGTCTCTATTCACTCCTTCAGGGAACGAGGTTTACATACGTAACCCAGACAATCCCTTTCAGTCGCTCACCTTCAACATAGTCGACTGATTGGGATCCCAATTAAAACGCCACTAGTGCTGCCACCTTCCAGTGCCTAGACAAAAGCATTCTGATCCCCCCGCATTATTTGAGGCAGAGATTGGACAGGGCTAAGGCCAGGGAAGTCACTGCTGTTCCACAAGACCACTGATAAAGCGTTATCTCTCGTTAGAAGGAAATATGCTGCGGAAGCCACATCCTTCCTGAAGGAAGGTAACATGGACTGGGTGGATGACCGGGCAGTACGAAATATGGAATGTCACTGGGGTGTCTCCAGCCCTTGACAGGGGGGAGACTCAACCGGACAGTGACGGCAGAGCAGGGTTCTCTCCTTCCGTTCCCTCCTTCATATGGGATTGCCGTAGGGATCACAACATATGGAGCCAGCCTAACAAAGGTTCCACTAGTGCATACGAGTGATAGGCCTGGCTTCGGATGTTCCGCCACGTCCGTGGCCGAAGGGTATGGAGAAACTCAACAGGGTTCGGCTAATAAGTGGGAACTCTACTGGAGCAAGAGTTAGGGTTAGGGTGCACGTATCCAGTCCATAGGAGGGGAATGGCGCAGCAAGCCGACACTTTGAACCGGGCTTACAGTGAAACTGCCTTCATGTGAAGGGAGCCCACGGGAAGCAGCGGTTCGACACATAGGCTAGTTCTCTAGCAAATAAGATAGGTGTCGCCCAGCCCCCAACTCTATTTCACATCTGTTCAGCGAGTCACTCTGTGTCAAAACCTAGGAGGGAGTAATACTCTCACTTAGGATGAGCTCACCACCCAGGTGGGCATGTGTATCTCTAGAAAACTTTCTCACCAAAATGAAGGCAACCACATGTAATGGGCCAACCTCTGCTTAGAAACAGCCTTCCCTTCTGTTGGTCTCCGTAACAGACAAGAGCTGGTCTGAGGTCCAGGCTTTGCATTCTGAGCATGTATAACCGCAATGGAGTGGACTGACAGAGAAAAGCCAGGGCTGGGTCTGCCTTCTCTGGGGCAGCACTTGCAGGCTCACCACCTGGTCCCGTAAGAAGGCACATATCCAGGCCGGAGTCTCAGATTTCATGAGAGTTAGCCGGCCTAAATCCCAGGCACGATTCGTTGACCGAAAATGCGTGCAAGTCCCTACCCTCTAGTTAGAGACCAAGCAAGCAGGATAACTGTTTCTCTAAAAACAGGATTTTTAACTCACTGCCTGCAGGGCACAAGGGAGGTCTCTGCAGTTCAGTAGCACCAGAGATAAGTCCCAAGAGGGCAAAGAAGGGGCGCAAGGCAGATTCAGTCTCCTTGCTCCCCTCAGGAACCTGACAATCATCGTGCTTCTCACAGATTTGTATCCACTACAACATGATGTGCGTCAATACAGAGGCAACCATTTTGAGGTGGAGGAGACAGCCCTCACTCCAACCCATTAGCAGGAAAGAAGCACTGAAGTGATCAAACACCTTTGGGATCTCCTCACGGAGAGAAGACTAATTTCAACAAAGAGGTTCCACTTCTAAGGGGGAGCATGTATCATTTTGAGAGGGTGCTCTCACAGAAGTGATGGTCTCTATGGCATAAAAAGTCTTGCGGTAGAAACCAGAACCTCCGCGTCTTGGTCTTTTTAGAACCTGACCTGGAATTGTGTAAGGTCTAAAAGCAGGTGCCATCATGCCCCATCCCTGATAATGTACTCAGAGGAAGGAGTCAGGAAGGGTTGTCGAGAGGAGAGGTCTGGTTGGGCCAACTAGCAAGACCTGCTCCATCTCCTCCCTGACATTAGCACAGGTGTGTGCAAGAAGGCTCACCTGGGAATGCATTTCTGCGAGGGCCCCGGGGCAAGCAGTGGCCAGAGTTTTTTCTTTGTAGAGGGATGTCCACTCAGACAGGAGAAAAACAACTGGCGGAGGGACGAGTCCGGAGGGGCAACAGATGTAACTGTGAGCCCCGAAGTGGTCTCAAACAGCTGGACCGCCTGGGGATGGAGACTTAGCTCTCCCTGGGCCATAGGCTGTCGTAAGGCTCGTCAGCGGCACCATTGAGCAGGCCAGAAGTAATAAGTGGAATGAAGCGACCTCAGAAGCTGCAAGCAACTCGAGGTAATGGATGCGAATGCAGTCAGGGGGCCGCCCAGTCCTCCGTTACTGTATGCCCTTTGTACGTGGCCCACCAGCCGGTATTCATGGACACTCGTTCTAGGGACCTATGGCCTGGAGAAACAAAAGGTCTGTTATGGACTGAGGGTTTGGCGGCAGGCCAGGGTGCTTTCACATGGAGCGTGCCGCTCTACCACAGCCACCTCAGAACCTGGCTGTGAAGTCAGTGCTGAAGCGGCCTTCATATGGAGGAAGCCGAGCAGCTGCGTCTACCATATGCCCCACTCTGAAGAGTTTCAGTGCGACCCTTTCTCACTAATACAGCACTAACCACCCACACACTCTTTTTCAGGGATGTGGTGGACTGAATCCATCTTCAAACTTGAAAAGAGATCCTCAGCCTGTGGGCGAGTTTACTCTTTCCCAGTTGACCTGAGGACCCAACTGGCTATGAGCTCTTGAAGGGTAGGACTTTGTACTGATACTTCACACTTTTCGAACACACAAACACAGGATGGCCTGATGTGTGGAAGGATAGAGATCTGAAGTACACATCTCTCAGGTAGAATGCTGCAGACCAATCTTGGGGACGGAGCATTTAGAAATGCATTCCTGTGTAACAAATTGAACGGAGGCTTTCGAAAAGGGCCTGTCTCAATAAACACAAGACCAAGATGGTCATGACCCACCTCTCTAAGGTACAATGAAGTACGGGCTTAGAGAAGCCGGCCGGCTGGAGTGAGCAGCTGCACACAAGGCAGGAGCACTGCTCAACACTTAGGTGTTAATTAAATCACTAATTTTAGGAGCATATTTGCTCATCACCTAGTTGTGATGAATATCACTGAGCTTGGGCGGAAGCCAAGTCAAGTCAAGTCAAGTAAAGTATATTTATATAGCGCTTTTCACAATATAGATTGTATCAAAGCAGCTTCACAGTATCAATCAAAATAACATAACAATGTTATAACAAGCCGAGCGAAAAGGAATCCTAAGTCGAGTCTGATGGTATAGTTTGGGGCCATCTGGACCGCTTGGGAAGCTTTTTTGGCTTCCACAACCCGGGCCAGGTGACAGGGGACCACAGACGTACCTGAGGTGGGGCAGCGAGGTGGAGGACAGGGACCCGGCTAGGAAGGCCCCCAAAGGTGGCCCGAAGCAGGGTCTGAGTGTAGTGTACAACACTTACCTGTCTCCAGGAGACAGCCAGGGATGCGTGAGAAGGCGGATGACCGGACCCTCGAACCGCACTCAACTGTCATGCTGTCAAACAAGAGTGGGCTGAGGGGAGCAAGGCTTTACAGGGTTGCACACCGTCAGCCAGGTTGAGCCAGAGATGGCACTCCTGGACCACTAAGATGGACATCGCCAGACCGATTGCGCGAGCTGCAACCTTTGTGCCCCGGAGGGTGAGGTCGGTTGCAGTGCGGAGCTCACAGTCTGGACTACCCTCAGGATGTTCATGAGTGCCTGGACCTGAAGCAACTCCATGGCATGCAGAGAGAAAGCAGCTTGCCCCGTAAGGATGAACGAGAAGTTACAGACCTTAGAGGGGAGACGAGGATCCCTCTTCCACAAGATAGCGGTCGCCAGACACAGCTGCATCGCGACAGACTGCTCCACTGGAGGGATAGCAAACACACATAACAACAGTCACAAAAACTGCAAAAGAACTGTCCTGGTTTGTTTTATGTCCATCTATAAATAATTGAATCTAATAAACAGCTCCCTGTGTGTTTACAGCCTAAATGTACATGCATGCACCATATGTAGGCCCCTCTTCAATCTCCTGTCGGTGTCTTTTCACCTTTTTGGGTGTGCAGAGAACCAATCACGTAGTCGGAAATTCACATCGACCAATCAGATGTGGTTTTCGGCTGTTGATTCCCCGACAAACTTTCGCGGTTGGTTATTTCTATAAAGGTAATGCCCATATTTGTATTAGACAGCACTGTGTAGGAGAGTGAGAAGTTTACAATGATAACAGGCATGACATGTTTTTGTGAATGGAGACGGGACGGGAGCTCACATTAGAATGCTAACTTTTGGTGATTTCTGTTAGAAATCTAAAGTGAAAGTTGACAAAATATAATATAATGAAATAACCACATTAACCCTCTGGGGTCTGAGCTGTTTTGGGGCTCTTTAGGTGTTTTGACATGCCCTGACATTTGTGCTTATTTCAGCTACTTAAAACATACCATTTGCCAACATATAAATTTGCTGTATTCAGCACAAACTCTGCTACAATAATATGTGAGCAAAATGGATGTACATGTTTGCATTTTATAGAAAAAAAAGAATATGCGTGGTTAGTACGTTTTGGGGAAAAAAATGTCACCGCAATAAGGCCATTTAACACATACTGAATAGTTGTCCACAATACTTTTGAGTTACTATTGTTGTAGGCTAGAATTTTTACTTCAAAATGAAGTGAAAATCATTCTGACCACTCTTTCAGAAACATCAATATAACGATTTGAATTTCTTACATCAGTTTTTGGGTCAGCAGTGCTGTATGTGTGAATGGTCATGAATATTAATGTAATTTACACCTGGGAAGACTAAAGACACTCCCCCAATGGCTAATGGCCCATCAAGGTGCTGTGAGGCAGCCTGAACTAAGAATGATTCACTGATGAATAAAAAGTTAAAAAGAACAGCATTTATTCAAAAAATAAATCTTTCCTAAGAACATAAAGACTTAAAGTCATTCATATCACTTAACACATCCTTTCAAAAAAAAAAAAAAAAAAAAAAAAAAACTTTTTTTTTTTATATAAAAAAAAAGTGCATTCAAAGAATCCTAAAAAAGTATTACAGGTTAAAAAAAATTAAGCAGCACAATGTCACGAGGGTGCAGATAGCCGAGCCCAGAAGCAGACGGAATGCTCACACACAGGGTTTATTAAAGCACAAAACTGAAAACAAAACCCACGAGGGGGCAAAACATAGACAAGACTAGGGAGCGAAACTTGGACTAAAACTAGACAGAAAACAAACAGCAACATAAACGAAATAATCTCTTCACAGTATACAGACAAAGTACTCACAGTATTTCTACGTCAAACAGTATGAAACAGTGTTAAACAATGAACCGGCACAGGACAGCAAATACACAGGGATTATAAAGGGAACACTAATGACGAGGACAGGTGAAACTGACTAGACAATGATCACAAGATGAGCATAACAAGGGGTGGGGTAACGTAACAAGACACCACAAGCACATGGCCAAACAATCGGCCATGCGCTTGTACACAAAACATGATTCTGTCATGATCCTGCCTCACGACTAGGAAAATCAAGGATATTAAGGCAGAATCATGACAGAACCCCCACCTTAAGGAGCGGCTACCAGACGCTCCTCAAGGGGACATTAACCTCTTAACCTTCGCCAGAGCGAGGGCGCTCTGAGCGTTTTTTTTTTTTAAATCGTTCAAAGTTACTATCAGATTCAATGTTAATACCTTGACAAACTATACATCATTAAAAAGATATAAGACTGAAGGTTTAGTATTTGACCACTATTGTATTCTGAGAATCTTATAGTGACAGTTATGTCTTAATTTGTGTCTGGAGTTATGTAATCAAAAAATGAGTCGATACCTTTGATATGAATTATGAGCGTCAGCCGCTTCCATTCAGAAAAAAACTCCAGTGAGATCGTCACGACAGAGCTTGACAAAACAACGTCCATCAGGGCTTTTAGCTCAAAAGTGTACAGATTTGGAGAAATATTGATAGATTCTCATAGGTTTACATCAGATTTATATAGACAGGAATCATATTTATTGAATATCTACCCAAATGCGTCGATTTAATCATTATGAGCGCTGGAGACTCTGATGTACTGTGTTTTCAATACATACTGGCAGCCTGAGGGCGCCCTGTGCACATATGGACTCCAAATTTGGAACACGAAGAAGAATCATATCATGTGACATTTAAGGAAGTCCATCACGACGTAAACACTAACAGAGATCGCTGTAACATGCAGATAAAGATGTTTTGAAGACAATAAACATGATTGCAATGATATTTGGTTTACCTGTGTTCTTCGAGCCATGTCAGGTATTTTCATAATAATAGATTATATTTATAATGTAATGCTAATCGATATAGACTTTATCATGGTGAAGAATACTATAAAATACTATATTTTCTGTCCGATTTTTTTATCTGAAGCCAAATCAGAGCACAGAAGGTTATTTAAAACACTCGACTTGTGCTATAAAGTAAGTTTTAGAGCACAAACATGGTTTTAATCTCATAAATTGTCGTGTATTGATGGTGTGCTAAGCTAACATGCTAGCTAGCCCTTGGTGCACCTGCTACCTAGCTGTTATATTTATGAATATTTCTAAATAGGACTGCTTGCTGAAATGTTTCTTTTTTCAAGAAGGTCATTTTATATAGTTTCAAATGTAAGGTGAGAACTTTCCCTAAAAGAGATTAGGGGTTGAAACAGTGTGAATAGCCAGTCGTTAGTAATTATAATGCAGACAAAAGAAAGCATATTTAGAGCAATAACCAGAGGCTGGAGAGGTGTGAATGTGTGCAGGGGAGACTGACACTGAATGGAGATCGTTTAGACCACAACACAATAGAGAAAATAGACTGAATAGATGCTTAGAAAATGACAATAAACATCAGTTTGCATTTTAGAGTCTAATCAAAATAAAATCGTTTGACATGATCTTGAAAAACATTTAACTAAATAAAGAGTTTTAGACATATCATCTTCAGATTTTAAATATAACATGGTCAGACATGTGGCTTTAGCTGCAGTGCATTTCTAGATTGCTACAGGGCCAACTTCAATTTTATTTTCATGAAAATATTTCATAAAAATAAATTTCTAATAACTTGACAAAACTTTGAAGCTATTTATAACATTTATTTTTCATTATGACAATAATTAATTCTACATTTGCAATAAACTGCCAGGTGTCAGCTTTCAAATGAGATCATACTTGTGCTTTTAGAACAAATGGTTCATGAACTGTATCTGTTTCAGTTTGGGTATGCCATTTCTGGGGATTTTTCAAAATTGGGGGTGAAGCTTAACAGGTTAAACACGGGACATGACAGACTGTGACAAAGACACGAACCAACAAAACATGGAAAACACTAATAAAGGCAAACATGAAAAAACAATAACAGGGTTAGGGTGAAACATCAAAAATAACATACACGGTAGAGGAGGTGGAGGAAACACAAAGTCCTTAGGGGGCAGTCCAGGGTGGGTAGGTGGAATGGGGGTCTTGGGTCCTTGGGGCGAGGGCTGAGGACGGGGAATCTGGCGGGACTTGGACGGAGACACACGAGGAACAGTCTTAGGGGAAACAATCCGGGGGGAAGTGGTGACAGGGACGTCAGGGGAAACACACAGGGGCACAGAGGGTGGAGAACTGGGAGACCTGACGAGGGGAACAGCAGGTGACGGGACAAGGCGCTTGACAGGGGGAGATGCAGGCGACTGTGGAACAGGGAGAGACGATGCTGCGGCTTGTAGCGGAGCGGGAACGGGGTCAGTGAACTGTACAGCAGAACCAGTACTCTTCACATCAGTATCGACACTCCCCATCTCAGATTCAGAAACAGTGGAGCCAGCAGCCGACTCTGGAAGAGCGTTGTCAGAGGCAGACTTGGGCCCAGCGTTCTCAGCAGCTGACACAGGGACAGCACTCACAGCGGTTGACTCGGGGACAACTCTGCCTGCAGTTGACTCTGGGACAGCACTCTCGGATGCTACGGGAACAGGACTTGAGGGCATGACTGGAACTTCTAGTAACTTGACAAGACTAGACAGGTAATCGGACAAAGTCTTGGCCGCAACGACAACTGGCATTTCTTGGCGGGCAGATACAGACTGCAGTACAGCTTCAGCTGCCAAATCGGCCGCGGCTTTCACATCAGCCGATTTACAAGCAGGGATCACTGCGGAAGCTTCAGGAACAGCCTCTTCTGCAGCGGGCTCTGTGAGGGCGGCGGCTGCAGCGGGCTCTGTGAGGGCGGCGGCTGCAGCGGGCTCTGTGAGGGCGGCGGCTGCAGCGGGCTCTGTGAGGGCGGCGGCTGCAGCGGGCTCTGTGAGGGCGGCGGCTGCAGCGGGCTCTGTGACAGGGCTTGAAAAAGGAAGGGAGGCTCCCCTCTTCCTCCTCTTTCTCCTAGGACGAGAAGCAGAGACCATAGCCGGAGCTGAGACGGGCTGGGCAAGCGCGGTGGGAGCTGTGTCGGGTGAAGGAGGGGTTTTCTCTGGCAGCGCAGACTCGGTCGAGGATGACTCCGACGGAGAATCCCACGAGATTCGCCTCCCTCTTTTCCCTCGAAGATCGAAGGGAGTAGATGGAGAGCCAGGAGTCGTGGAGGAACCAGCCTGGTCCCCAAGCGTCAGGACGCCTATCATTCGGTCCTCAGGAATAGCTGACAGGCAGGCAGAAGGTGAAGACCATGAGGAAGCCGCCTGTGACTCTTCCCGGGAGAAACAATCCCGGAGTTGGGCATAATTTGCCAGGATCCATTCACCCTCGGACGTGAGCGGAAGGTTGCTCTTTCTATCGGTGGGAGATGGCAACCAGCATTGTTCACGGAACTCAGCTTGTCGCTGGAGCAGAGAAGACATCCTGTCTGCTGGGCTTTTCTTTGGCCGGTTCATTCTGTCACGAGGGTGCAGATAGCCGAGCCCAGAAGCAGACGGAATGCTCACACACAGGGTTTATTAAAGCACAAAACTGAAAACAAAACCCACGAGGGGGCAAAACATAGACAAGACTAGGGAGCGAAACTTGGACTAAGACTAGACAGAAAACAAACAGCAACATAAACGAAATAATCTCTTCACAGTATACAGACAAAGTACTCACAGTATTTCTACGTCAAACAGTATGAAACAGTGTTAAACAATGAACCGGCACAGGACAGCAAATACACAGGGATTATAAAGGGAACACTAATGACGAGGACAGGTGAAACTGACTAGACAATGATCACAAGACGAGGATAACAAGGGGGCGGGGTAACGTAACGAGACACCACAAGCACATGGCCAAACAATCGGCCATGCGCTTGTACACAAAACATGATTCTGTCATGATCCTGCCTCACGACTAGGAAAATCAAGGATATTAAGGCAGAATCATGAGACACAACTGTTTCCAACATTGATTTAAAAAAAATATATATATCAGAATGATTTCTGAAGGCTGATGGTGACGATGTAAACACAACAAAACAAAAGCAAAAAACTGTTAGCACATTATCCAAAGTAAACTGATGGACAATTATAATTATAGATGCACAATGTATCTGTTGATGGACGGAGAAACATCTATTGATGGGTAGACCGCGTCACCGCGAGTATCTGTTTATGGCCCATATAGACCGCACGCATTTACTGATACACTCAATGAACGGCTGTACCTAATACAAATAAAACATCTCCAGTTAACTAGTAGAGCATTCATTTAGTCCGCTCTTAAATAAGAGATCTAGCGCTAAAATGTTTTGTTTTTGTTTTCAAAATATAGTCTGAAAATGCATTTGAGCTCTATAATCAGAAAAGGAATTACAACACTAAACAACTTTGGGACAACTCTGAACTTGTATCCTCGGCGGGGTCAATTCGTTCTTCAAAATGCAAGCGTTCGTCGTCCGAGTTTTAAATTCCTCTGAGATAAAGGTGAATTATTCCCCGCTGTCCATAATCCTCTGAAGGAGTAGCGTGCTTCCATCCCTAAAACGCGATGAACTATCAGTATTCTGATGAAGAATCTTAGTGTTGTTTGGCATTGATCGGGGGGCGAGCCGCGTGTGCTATGCATAGATCGCCTATTTACCATGTGAAAAGCTTTGGGGGTGTGACGGCCTCAGCTCATTAAAAATAATGAAGGGAGAATGAAAAAACTGTACCTCTCCTTTGGTTTCAAATGGATTACATAAACTGGAGATATTTATTTTTTTAGTAAATTACTTCATTTAAAAGAAGAGAATCTCAGCTTCATAAAGAGAAATCTCTCGTATCTCTGTGACAAGTATTGACAGAGTTACAGTTAATTTTTCGGACGCATTTCAGAACGGACCTCACAGAGAGATGGCAAAACGCGCATCATGTTTATTTTTCTTTATTTGACGAAAAGCACAACACTTTGTTTTTATTGTGAGTATCCACAAAAAAAAACACACTTAAAAAACTTAAATGTCAAGTCACTGAAATAAGGCCATAGGGACCAACTCGGACATAGGGCCCTATTTTAACGATCTGAAACGTAAGTGTCAAAGCGCAAAGCGCAAGTAACTTTGTGGGCGGATTCCGGCGCTGTTGCTGTTTTCCCAGTGGGATAAATGACTCTTGCGCCCGACGCAAGTTTAAAAGGGGTTGGTCTGAAGTAGCTTCATTATTCATAGGTGTGGTTTGGGCGTAACGTGAAATAAACCAATCAGAGCATCATCCAACATACCCTTTAAGAGCAGGTGCGGATGTTGCATGCCAGATTGTTATTATTATGGCACATTTACCAGGCGCGCTTCAGAATCGGTTCACAGCCGAGGAGATCGATGTTCTCGTCAGGGCCGTAAAAGAAATAGAATTGACATTGGGGATGGGACAAACCCACCCAAATCAATAGAAAAAAATACGAGAAAGCTCAACCTAACTGGTAAGTTAAAAAGTAAGGTTTTTAATGTACTTACATTATGGTAAAGGTGATTTTGCAGATTTTTTTTTCCTGGTTCTTGACGGACAAACTAATTTGTCAGATGTCCTTATATACATATGTGTCTTGCCACTATTGGGCAAACAGGTCTGATCCGTCATTACAATTTGCCTGAAAATTTTGGGTAAATGTGTAAGCTAGATTTATGCCTATTTTTTCCACATCTTCATGGACACCACAATGATTTCTCTCGTGTGGTAATATATTTCCCTGTTATAATGTATGATTTGCAAAAATAAAAAAACTGCTGCATCTGTGTTGATGAGAGAATCAAAGTGTATGCGTGTTGTGCACCCGCTACATTATGGCCAAGCATGCATGCTTAAGGCCCCATTTACACTGCATGGTTCAAGTGACCCAAATCCGATTTTTTCCTCTCATGTGGCACAGATCGGATATGACCCATGAACGTGTAAGCAGGAAAAAAACGCATGGATTCCGATTTTCTCAGATCGGATCCAGGCCTCACTCATATGTGGTAATAAATCGGATATGAATCGGATAGATGCATTTGCGTGTGCCATGTAAGCAGACAAATCGGATATTCCCCAGTAAATGCGAGTCCTACGTCATTAAAAAAGTGACGTCAACTCACGGGGACACCACAACTGCGCGATCACATTCTTATTATAGGCGCGAGGGAGAAGGATACGCACAGTGGAGCGATGCGGAGGCTTTTAAGTGTTTGGGGCGAAGAGACAGTGCACGAAAAAATGCAGGGTTGTTACAGAAATAAATCCGTGTTTGAAGACATTTCACGAGATATGGGGAGTGCCACCATAAGATAAAAAGCTTAAAAAAACAAATATACAAAACGAAAGCAAAACACTGGATAATTTTATTCGCATCTGCATCCATTGTATTTCGTGCTGTTTTACTTCCTTTTCCGGGTCAGAACGTCTACATTTGGTAGTTTCAGCAGTGTATAGTGTAAATGCAAAAATCGGATACGGGTCACTTTTAAAAGATGATGTAAGCGGGTCGTCAAAAAAATCGGATATAGTCAAAAAATCGGATTTGGGCATCAAGACCTGCAGTGTAAATGCAGCCTAAAATAGCATTATGAACAACACGCAACGCGCCACTGACTTTAGACTAGTTTTTTTTTGGTCAGTGGCGGAATTGTTTTCTGGAAGTGCAAAATAGCACTAGGGAATGTTTGTGACGAAACACGCCTCATTTTTGCGCTGAACCGCCCAGGGAGCGCAAGTTCATTTCCTAGTTTACCGACGTGCGTCTGTGGAGGGAAAAGCCCGCTTTGCGCGGGTGCAAAATAGGAATGATACATGCGTCTGTGTACAAAGTCATTTGCGCTGGGTGCAAGATAGGGCCCATAGTAAACATTGGTTCACAAGACTTTTCATAGCTGCATCTTGTAGCCTAGAGTTTTTTCTTCAAAATGATGTGAAAATTGTCCTGAGCACTCACTCATACAAAACAATATAGCCATTCAACTTTTGTAACACTTGTTTAATCTAAGAATGGCTGTATGCGTGGGAGGGGTAAAATATCATTAATAATGCAGTGATTCACACCTGAAGAGACAAAGACCCTCCCCTGGGAATATCAATGAGGAATGTGACAGAGGGAACTATAGAGAATGAATGTGAGGAGACTTAATGATTGAATGTATTGTTTGTAGTTTATTCACAAATTAAAAGTAGTAATCTGACTATACATTTTCTTTACATAAAAACTTTACATTAACACTTTAGACCTACACTAACGTTCAAAAGTTTTAGGTCTGTAATGTCAAAAAAAAAAAAAAAATGAGCATTGGTGTTGTGGCACAGAGTTGACACTGTATTCTCAGAAAAAAAAATAAACTTTTGAAGAGACTCTGAGGAGTGTGTGTGTCAGCAGGTCTCAGTTGTGGTCCAGGTTCCTGTGCAGGCAGGAATCTCAGAGTCTGTGGAACCATATCAATGTCAGTCTCTGTTTTGCATGACAGAGTGGACTGCTCGTTGCTTGTCTGAATGTTTGTCTTGGCCCTCTTTGCAACAGGTGTCTGATGATCACCATCATCTTTGTAGCTGTAAAACAAACAAACAATTGTGAGCATGTTTATTACACACAAAAAAAATATTTAAATCACTAAAAGTAATATTGCCCAGACATTGACAAAACATTTTTTTTTATAAAGCCATACAGACGCATGATTTTTTTATGGAATATGTAAACATAATTATACTAATATCTGAAAGAAAGAGAATAAGTGTACTTATTGTGTACTCAGTATCGTTTTCAATTGTTCTCAAAACTGAACACCTAGTGTGAGTTGCAGGTGAAGGTGAGATGGATGCTACCACATTCCTATAAAAATAATAATATATATTAATGATGGTTGAAAAAAGTAATATACCGATTATCAACCGATGTTGATAAAACAACAGAATATAAGCTCTTTTATATTAACATTACCAATAGCTTACTGTAATAACTGTAATATTGTGCATGCATAACAACAACAACAACAACACATTTTTTGCAAAGCCACACATGCACATATACATATTGTATCATCACTAAGTATATAAACAAAATTGAACTAACATCTGTAAAATAGTGGGTAAATATGCACTTACTTTTTCTGATTTCCTCCTGTGTTGCTGCGCTCCCTACGAGTTGCAGAAGGTAGTGATGCAACAACATTCCTTTAAAAAAATAGTTGAAAACTATTATTAAATACATATTTCAAAGTATAGTACCATTAGCCTATATGAATTACTGATGTCAATAATGGTAGACGCGTGCTGTATATGCATGTCAATGGGCCATTACCGGAGATAGCACACCTAACACATTTGCGCACATAATCAACTGGGGATATTTACACATTTCAGCAAATTTACAACAGATATTTGCGAGCACACGCTTCGCTGATGATAATGAGGCAGCATAAACACTATAGTCAAATGAGTCAGCATAAACGCTATAGTCAAAAATATAATCTCAACCTACATAATATTTTTTTAAAATATTTTAACATATCATACAGCATATAGCATATAGGCTAGACAATTTAAACGTAATTTAACATATCATACAGCATATACGCTAGATAATTTAAACGTAATTTAACATATTATAGCAAATAGGCAAGACAATTTAAACGTAATTTAACATATCATACTTGATTTCCATTACATGAGAGTAGATGTTAAAACTTCATGCTGATTTGTACTCAGCTTTCGCCAAGATAAGCAAAACTAAGACATATCTTTACGGTACTATGCTTCTCCATCCATTTACGCTTATTTCCATGTGGTGGTGTGACTTCCCTTCTGTCCGGCATTAACGGCTGCAGTGTACTTGGCGCATCAGCACACACGACGGCTGCAACTACAGGACCAGCATGACAACCGTCTGGATTGAGCCGAGTAGGGGACATCTCTAGGGTCTTCAAGTGGGCACCTTCCATCCTCAATGTTTTGTTAACTAGCCCACGACACCTCAAGAGGGCTCGACAGTGACTCTGGCGTCCCAGAGTCACCCCCCTCCGTCCCCCACTCAAGTCAGCCCAGCTTACTGACCTCTACCTCCCTCCTGCTGCTGAGACCTAACCACAATCTCACGATCTCTCCGCAACCCAACCATACGCTCCAACCCATTTGACTAAGGCTGTCGAGCCCCACTGGTGCGTTATAAAGCAGTTTCAGTGGCAACGGTTCATATAGCATATAGGCTAGATAATTTAAATGTAATTTTACATATCATATAGGCTAGACAATTTAAACGTAATTTTACATATTATATATGCTAGACAATTTAAACGTAACTAAAACCTGCCTATAAGGATATATTTTACATTTTAATACTCTGAATACTGGATGGCAAGTCTGGAAATAGTCCAACCAGTAATATATGTACATGTTGATATAAAATAGCTTGTCAACTAATGTAAGTTTAAAAGACTTACTCATCCGAAATTGTATCCACGACTGGATCAAGTCGTTCTTCAAAATACAAACGTTCGTCATCAGAGTCCCGCTCTTCTTCTGAGGAAACTGTGAACTTGTCGTCACTATCCAGGACGAGCTGAAGAGCTTCCTTGCCGGTGTCGCGTGCCATCTTTCAAACGTGCAGGGAAGTGAATGAATCTAATGATGAAACTTGCTGCTTTTAAGGCATTTGCCTGGGGACGTTGATCTATTTTGCATAGATCAAATCACACATTATCTTATAAATAGCACGCTCTGCGAGTGGGTGTGAACACATTAACGAAAATTAGGTGAGACAGGAGAAACTGTACTTCTCTTTAGTTTCATACAAATTACATTGTATGAGAATATTTGTTTTAAATGTCAATTGTTTTATTTAAAAGTAGAAATGTAAAGCTTTATTTAGATGTCTGTTTCATGTTTGTGTGATAAGTATTAGCTGAGTTTCAGTTGATATTCCAGACTTGTTTCAGAAATATTTTTGCGGAGACAGAGTGAGCTGAAAGCACACCCTATTTATTTTATTTATTTGACAAAAACATCAAGGTTTTGATGTTAATGTGAGTGTAAACAAATAAAAGAAGACCCTCTATAGTTTATAATCATATATTGATTTTATTTATCTGACCAAAAATGAAGAAGTATATTTAGCTAAGTTGCTGCTATGTGAAAAGAATCCAGCAAAACGCGCCAGCGCGTTTGCCGACTCCAGAGGGTTAATGTGTAATTTTGACATATTTTTTTTTATTTTGACATGAAAGCTTACATGTTAAGGGAGCAAACTGGCCCAAAATCTGACCACTGCATGAAAAAAAAAAAAAACATGTTTTCACCTGATGGTCTCAACAACCTTGGATGAGAGATCAGCACTTACGAGTTGGTCCTCCTCAGGGGCCAGACCCATAGCTTCCACAGCTCCAGCCGAGGGTTGTGTATTGAGCCCTCGGCTTGAGATAGAAGGTCCCTTCTGATTGGAATCTGCCATCGAGGGCTTGCTAGAAGTGCTATGATGTCTGAGAACCAGACTCGGCCCGGCCAGTACGGGGCTACCAAAAGTAGACTGACCCCGTGCCGACTGACCCTCTCTAGAACTCCCGGGAGCAGAGTGATGTGGGGAAATGTATACAGCCACCGCCTCAGCCACGTCTACTCTGTACCATGGCATCCAGCCCCAGAGAAGCTGGATATGTGAGGGAAAACCAAAGCGGACTTTTTTTTCTTGTGAGAGGCGAACAGATCTACTTCCACCTTGCCGAACTCCCTCCAGATTAACTCCACCACCTCGGGGTGGAGTCTCCATTCCTCGGGCCTCCGACCATGCCCCCACATTTCAGTCCCCAGGAATGAACATTGCTCTAAGTGAGAGTAGTTTGCCCTCAGACCACAAGAGAACCTGATGCGCCAGTCTGCACAGAGACCTCAGGCCCTCCGCTGATTTATATAAGAAACCACCAGCGTATTGTCTGTTAGAACTAGAACATGGTGGCCTCTGAGGTCTGGGAGGAAATGTCTCAGTGCTAGAAACACAGTGCTACTTCTCCAGGTAATTGATCTGCCATGAAAGATAATGGTCCCTCCACATACCTTTGGTAAAGCGACCTTCCATGACTGCTCCCCAGCCCATGAGGGATGCTTCTGTAGTCATGATCTTCTGCTGACATGGTGCTCCCAGCATAGGGCCCTGGGACAGGAACCACAGTTTCTTCCACATAGCCGAAAAACGAAGGCACCTGCGTGTTATTTTGATCATGCAGAATGGGTTTCCCCTCTGTGAAAACTGGTACCATGGTCCTGAGCCACCACTGTAGGGTTCTCATGTACAGCAGGACAAAAGGTTTGTTGGCCTTACATTTTGAAGAACGATATATCGATCCCGAAATGCCATCTCCTCTGACTGGGCTAAGATAAGGCAGTCTTCCATATAATTGAGTATGCTAATGCCCTGAAGCCTCAGTGGGGCTAAAGCAACATCCATACACATCATGACGGTGCGAGGGGATAGCGCTAAGCCAAATTAACTGGATATTGGTCCGTTTTCCCCTGATTGGGGACCTCGGGAACTTCCTGGGTTGAGGAAGGATGGGTATGTGGAAGTATGCGTACTTGAGATCTATTGTGACAAATCAGTCCTTGGATTTGATTTGACTTACGGATAGTTAGCATCTTGAACATGAATCTCCTCAGAGAATGATTCAATACCATGAGATCTATGATGGGACACAACCCCCCGTTCTTTTTGGGAACTATGAAGTACTGGCTGTAGAACCCAGCATTCCTATCGTGAGGAGGAACACACTCTATGGCCTCCTTCGCTAAAAGGGATTTCATCTCTTGTTCCATCACCCAACCTTGCTCGGGGTTGACAATATTGTAGACCATCCCCGCTGAATTTCGGCAGAAAATACTCTAATTTAATTATGTACCCTTTTTCTACCGTACGCAGAACCCGCTGAGATATATTGTGAAGACTCCAAGCTTCTATATTTTCCACTAGAGGGACCAGTCTCTCGAGACTTACCTCAGGGGTTGAGTGAAAAATTATCTCGTTGCCAGGAAGCGACTGGCCGGCAGGTAGCAACCGAACGAAATTCTGCAGAAAGAGCAGACTGCAGAAAGTGCTCATCAAGTTTGCTTTTCTTTTTGAACTTCCTGATTCTCTGATGGCCATTCAATATTTAATTTAGCCACTGCCCTGGTCACAACCTCCAGCAGCTACTCAAAAGCAGGGGACTGAGGTGGTGAGTCCTCTAATTATCCTGCCTCGACATAATATCTAACTCCATAGATCCCGATAATTCAAGCATCAGGGTTAGGGCTGGGTACCGAGTTTCGATACTTTTTAGGTATCGATCAAATTGCCTCGATACTATCGAGTATCGAAAAATGACACGTTGTTCGGTTCCAGATTTCGATACCTACGGAGTTAACTCGTCAATGTCAGTGCTCAAACAAATACATATGAAATGCACATACACGCAAACTCTACACACACAAGACGCGCAGAACTCTCCGCGCACATACTCATATGAGACGCGACTCACGCGAGCACACACACACACACACACACACACACACACACAAACTCTCCACGCGCATACTTATATTAGACGCGACTCACGCGAGCACTGACACGCGAGCACACACACACACACACACACACACACACACACACACACACACAAGCTCTCCGCGCACATATTCATATGAGATGCGAGCACACACACATAATACCTTAAAGATGTGGAAAAGTCTATAAAAAGCGTGGGTACGTTTCCAGGACGAGCTGAAGAGCTTCCTTGCCGGTGTCGCGTGCCATCTTTCAAACGTGCAGGGAAGTGAATGAATCTAATGATGAAACTTGCTGCCAACAGTGCACGATGCAGTTTTTGCGGTAAAATAATTGCAAGGACCGGTACCACGACAAATATGATGAAGACCTTGACAGTGCACAGAGTAAACATAAAAGTTGCTACTCTTCGATTAGTAAATGAAGAAGAAATACCTTGTTGATCACTCTGACAGTGTTTATATTGCAATAAATAATAACCTACTGAATGTACACTGCCATCCAAAAATGTGTTGGTTAGTTAGAATTTCTTTTCAGCAAGGATGCATTAAAGTTATCAAAGGTGACATTAAAACATGTGTAATGTTACAAGATATTTCGTTTTTAAATAAATTGTTCTTTTGAATTTTATATTCATCAAAGAATCATGAAAAAATGTATCATATTTTCCAAAATATTAAGCAGCAAACTGTTTTCATATGTCTGAAGGGTCATGTGACACTGAAGTAATGATTTTTAAAATTCAGGTTTGAATTCAATTAATTTCAATAAATTTCATTTTGAAATATATTCAAATACGATTTTAAATTGTAATACTATTTCACAATATTACAAGTTTTATTTTAAAAAATTCAGCTTTGGTGAGCATGAGCTCTTTATAAAACATTTTTGTTCCTTTGTGCACTAGCTAAGGAGCATGAGTCAAACTGAAAAAAAATAAAACCAAAGTTTTTCTGAGGTAATGTGTTATGTAATCTTGTTAAAATGGATTTCATAAAATTGGTATCGAAAAAAGTATCGTTAGGAACCGGTATCGAAACTGAGGTATCGAAATTGGCACCGGATCGAAAGATTTTGAACGATACCCAGCCCTAATCGGGGTCTAGTCCTTGGTGGAAGAAGTTACAGAGCGGGCTTCCGACACCTAAAGGGGAGCAGTGCTGGCTGGTAAGACCTGAGAAAGGGCCAAGGCCGTCTCAAGCTCATCAGCCAGCTCCATCTGCGATCCCCATGATTGTAAACGACTCAACGCCTCGGCAGACTCAAGTCCCAAACCACCGGGAGCAGGACAGGCAGAAGCGGATTGTTCTGAGAGGCAGCAACTCACAGTTTGCACAGACAGCACCCAGCGAGGTACATAACACAGAGTGTGTGTGTGTCTCCATCCGTGATGAATCTAGGACAGGGAGAAGATATACTGCCTATAATACCCCTCACTCGCCATTCTCTTTTCTCTTATTTTGACTTTTTTGTAAATGAAATGCTTTGCACTGTGACAAACAACACCAAATAAGGCAGACAAGAACAACACAGAACGCTTGCTGAGGAGCAGAAGCTGACACTGTTATTTGCCGGCTTCCCTTTGTAGTTTATGCATACGTCGTCACATCTGACGCATGACAACACCAATCAAGATTGGATTAGTTCCACACGTCCTGCAGACGCTATCATGCTGGAGGCGTTCCACAAAGTGTTGTCTTAGACACAGCGCGAGTTCCCTCAAAAGGGAACTGATTTGACTGTTGATACCTCTGTGGTTGCTAGGAGGCTTCCAAGATGTTTTTGGGTGGTTACTATGAGTACTGCTAGGAGGTTGCTAGTTTGGTGCTAAGTGGTTCTCAAAGTACTCTGGTTGGTAGAGTGCTTCTAGATGGTTACCTAGGTGTTTTAGGTGAGAAAGCAGGTTTTGTCATGTTGTTATTGATTTTCAAAATGGTGAATGTGTTCATAGGCATGACATGCTGCTCTTGTGCACTTGCACAGGAAGCAACGGCTGACATACAAACTGTACTGCATAATAAATTACATTTGAGTGTGTTTCTTGCCAAAGTTTATCTTAGTCCTTTAAACCATGTTGCATGGGACTGCCTTAGAACAATGTTTACATTTGAGGCCTTTCTTCGATTCTATGACCTTCTGTATCAGGGCTTTGTGGTTTAGTGGTGTGACGCAGACAACCTGCAAACTGCAAAAACCAAAGAACTAGTAATTAAATTTAGGAGCAAAAGAACCAACTATCCCTGTCTGTTTTTATGGCTGAGACGTGGAGATCTGATTCATACAATTACCTTGGGATTCACATAAACAATACACTTGAATGAACAAACAACACCAAGGCAATCTACGAAAAGGGCCAGAGCTGACTTTAAAGCTGACTTTCCTGTTCGGTTCATACATGTTTTAAGATCATACGTTTTCACTGTAAGTGCCATGTTTTACTCTGTGGTGTGCTAAGGATACCAACAAGTTGAATAAGATTAACAGAAAAGCAGAATCTGTCACTGGACAGTGAGTTAAGTTGTTATATGGGAAATACACTCCAGTTCAGATGTTATGTAGATTGATCAGATTTGATGCAGTAGCTATAGTGCTACAGAAAGTCATCTGTGCCTTTTGCTATTTTACAACATGCGCATAACCATACAGATTTCATAATCCTTAATATCACAGCAAAACTAATCACTAACTTTAATTGAAACAAAACAGTCTAAAACTGTTCAATGTGGACTAGAAGGCACTGAGGCTTTAACAAAATTAATTTAGGAATAGTTGTGCATTGTGCTATACAAAAAAAAAAAAAAAACAGTGGTGGACGAAGTACACAAATAAAGCACTTGAATAAAAGTACAGATACCCTACTAAAATATTACTCCAGTTACCCATACAGATGGTGACACACATGCAAACATCCACATTTAAGCATTTCAATAGGCTTACAAAACTTGCCCTTTTGCAGCAGATGTAGTTCATAAATAAGTAAGTAAGTAAGTAAGTAAAATTTATTTATATAGCACATTTATCACAGCAAAGCTGACCAAAGCGCTGAACAAAGTCAAAAGAATAAAATAAAATAGACAACACATACAATACAATAAACAATAAAACATAGATAACAATGAACAATTATACAACAATGTAAAAAATTAAAATGCCTGAGAATAAAAATATGTTTTCAGCTTATTTTTAAAGGTTGTGATAGACGTTGCAAGACGAATGTCCAGTGGTAGTTGGTTCCAGAGTCAAATAACAGACAGTCATGACCTAAATATGATTTCATTGATAATTATCAATTCAATACTAAAATTTGTAAGTAACTTTTCGTGCCATCAGCCATGTGCACATCAAAGCTCTGGCAATATCCCACTTTTTGGCTCATTTTGACTGAATCATTAAATCAGTGTATTGTTGACTCAAGAACAGTTGCAACTGTCCTGTCCAATTCACAAATGTATTGTTCAGTGTTATTTATGAACCAATTCTGCAGTTTCATTAGAAAGAATTAACTCATTCATGAATCGGACATACCTTGCATCTCAGAGGCGGTGGCAATTTCTTCAAATAAAGTTCGAAATAACCAGGAATGATATGTTTTTATGGAATGTACTACATTAAAATACAATGAAGTACAAATACTTAAAAACAATATTAAAGTAAATTACCAAGACTTTTCTTACTGTCCACTGCAAATAAAATTGATTCGGCCCTTATCGAGAACCATTAAAGAAAAACTGCAGTCCAAAAGAAGGTATCATCAACTGGTCAATAACATTTGATTTACTTGCCAAAGACAATTTTTTAGTCACATCTGGTGCATAGTGAGTGTCAATTTTCAATCCTGAGTAGATCTATGGTGTGCATGTAAAAAAGGGCTTTTTGGCTTTTTGACAAGGGTATACTCCCCTACAGGAATAGGGAGTTTACTCTGCTTTTCCAAACTGTTTTCTCTCTCCTCTCTCTCTCTCTCTCTCTCTCTCTCTCTCTCTCTCTCTCTCTCTCTCTCTCTCTCTTCTCTCTCTCTCTCTCTCTCTCTCTCTCTCTCTCTCTTCATTCTATATATATATATATATATATATATATATATATATATATATATATATTTGTGTGTGTGTGTGTGTGTGTGTGTGTGTGTGTTTGTGTGTGTGTCATTATTAGCACACTTCATCTTCTATGTTCTCTCATAAGAAGTCTCTCCTGCTATAGTTTTTGACAATGTGTCTCTCCTCAGATGGACTCTTCCATGAAAACCTCCCATCAACCTTGCACTCCACATTTACGTACGCTCTTGGGTGGGAAAACCCGCACTCATTTTGCAGTGTAGTGCTCTTAAGGCTCTCAAACACTTTAGTGTTGTTCTTTGGCTAATGTTTACAAATCCTTCCTAATTCCAGCCGAGTCGCCACACACAAGCACAAAAAAAGATTTGTTCAGCCTCACAGTCAGAGGTTTGCCGCAGTTCAGCAGGGAAGAGGATATATAAACAACCAGAGAAGAGAGCAAGAGACAGACAGACATAGACCACATATAATGTTTAGAATCTTCTAAATCAACAGACTGAGTGAACACATTCTGGCAAGAGTTACGCAAGTTATGTGTGTGTTACTTTAGCTGATCTATAGGGATAAAACTGTCCAAAGAATTCATCTAAATCTGTGAAAATTAATAATAAAGAAATAATAGAAATAATAATAATCATTTTAATTAGTATTATAATAAAAATGAAAAAGGTGTTAGGATTTAAGACAAGATTAGTCTGTCTGTGTGTGTGTGTGTGTGTGTGTGTGTGTGTGTGTGTGTGTGTGTGTGTGTGTGTGTGTGTGTGTGTGTGTGTGTGTGTGTGTGTGTGTGTGTGTGTGTGTGTGTGTGTGTGTGTGTGTGTGTGTGTCTGTGTGCGTGTGTGTGTATGTGTGTATGTGTGTGTGTACATATATATCTTTGACACAAACACTATTTTCTCAGCTTTTTGTTCAATATGTTAGTGTATTTTTTTTATGAAACTTAACCACGTTCAAGTGTTGGTAAAAAATAATAGCTAGTACAAAATGCTGGCTGACAACTTATTTTAAAACAACAGTGGCGTGAAAGAGTTAAATATATATAAGGAATTATTGACAACAGGGAAAAAAAGGTGAGAGAGAGAAAGAGAAATCGGGGATGTGATATGACCTGCATCTGTCTCGGCTCTCAGCATAGTCTCTACAAATAGCTAAGCTGTTAGTTTAATTTCAAAACTGAATAACAACTCACAACTGTGAAATGTACTGCAGCTCTTCAGAATTGTATTGATTAAAATGTGGGGTTGTGCTAAAAGAGAAAAACAGAGAGCATGTTTTCCATTACTAAATCATTTTGAGAAAGTCATGTTTGTCCTTTTTCATCCTGTTGTCTTGTTCTTTGGCTATGGTATTTGGATGGCTATTTGAAATAACCAAAATAATGTTGTGAATTGATATGGAACTGTAATGCAGTCAAGATCTGAAACTACTTACTAGCTGTGCAATAAAATAATCAACACCTTAGATCAACCAATCAGAATCAAGCACACAAAGAACTAAGTGTGTTATGTCTGATAGATGTGGTCAACAATTTGCATCAGCATTTTTTTTTCATCAAAATTAAATTTTATATATGTCAAATAAATCTTACTTAAAAATATAAGTAAGATTTGTATATATATATATATGTGTGTGTGGCAGTTATTTATATATTTTGCTGTAGTATGTCAGTAGGAAATATCAGTTTACATTTCCAGTTACATTTCAGTTTACATATAGTACTGTGAAAAAGTCTTAGGCATGTTTTAAGACAGTTATTTATATATTTTGATGTAGTATGTCAGTAGGAAATATCAGTTTACATTTCGAGAAATTGATTTTGCAATTGTAAAAATCCATAGAGTCTGACAACAGCTGGTATGCTCCACACAGAGATCTGATCTCACCGTCATCAAGTCCATCTGACTGGATTGAACATCTCACTGGATTATTACAATTAATGACAAAAGGAATGTTTGGAAATGCAAACTGACACACTACAGCAAAATATATAAATAACTGGATGTTTTTGTTGTTGTTGGTGATACTAACGTGCCTAAGACTTTTGCTCTCTCTCTCTCTCTCTCTCTCTCTCTCTCTCTCTCTCTCTCTCTCTCTCTCTCTCTCTCTCTCCTCCTCTCTCTCTCTCTCCTCTCTCTCTCTATATATATATATATATATATATATATATATATATATATATATATATATATATATATATATATATGTTTTTAGTCATGTTACTGGTCCTGAGTGTGTCTCTGTGCAGAGCTTTATTGTATATGGGGGAAAAAAGAATGCTGAAGTAGTGAAAAGTAGCAATTAAGGTATTTAATAAATAATCAAGTAAAAAACAAATGAATGCCCCTGATGCCAAACAGTCATACTTTTTTTCTGTTGTGGATGGAGGTGTTATGTACAGTAGCTTTTCATCTCGTGTCTCTAGTGTTTGTCAGCACTGTAAGTGACATGCGGCTGGTATCCGCTGCTACATTAATGTGACAATCTGCAGTCGTAAGTGTTATTAACGGTTAGCGCTGAAAGTGCTTCTGTCAGTGACTTACGTATCTGTGGTCAACACTGTCTCTTCTGGGCTGTTTGTCAAATTCTTGTGTCTAGTTCACACTTTATAGTACAATGCAGTACCATGATGGGTATTTATGTGTTGTTCTTTATTTATGTATTATGTTTTGTTTTATATATACATATACATGTTTTTAAAATAAGATTGTTGCTCTTGTTGTGAACTGTTTGTGTGATTGAACTCTTAGATCCTGTTAATTAAGTTGTATGTAAAATAATTGTTGAAACTGTTAATGGAGTTACAGTATATACATCTGAAGATAGGGCTATTGTGAAATAGTTCACTTTCACACACTCAATAGCTAGGTACATTCTGTAGGTTAACATCACTTTACTGAATAGTTCTTTTTTTGTTTTTGTTTACTACAATATAACTTACCACTTACCATTGAGTCACGACATGCATCTTCCTTATCTCCCCCTGCTGCTCTTTGCTTCTCTACATTATTTTGTAGCTAACAGACATGTCACAACCAACCATACTGTGTATCTGCAGAACTTGGATGCCATCTTTTGCTAATAGTTTAATACATGAGGAATACAAATTTTTTGCAACCTCATTTTATAAATGGTGCATTTTCATGTACTTTAGTGTCCATATGTGTCCAGAAATTGCCTTGGCAACAGTGTGTGTGTGTGTGTGTGTGTGCGTGCGTGCGTGCGTGCGTGCGTGCGTGCGTGCGTGCGTGCGTGGTGTGTGTGTGTGTGTGTGTGTGTGTGTGTGTGTGTGTGTGTGTGTGTGTGTGTGTGTGTGTGTGTGTTCTGTAAATAGACGTGCCTGAGTGGCTGTCCACTGTGAGAGTCTATTTTAGCTGTGCACAGGAAAACAGGCAGTATAAACTGAACACCCTCATGCCAAATAAATAATTGCCAAACTATATTAATTCACTGTTCATGCAGACACACCCACAATTGTAAGCACACACACACACACACACACACACACACACACACACACACACACACACACACACACACACACACACACACACACTGGTTACAGAGGTATTTCTAGTTTCTCCTCTGTAATGTTACCCATGACAGGTAAAATCGATAAATTCAGCTACAAATGTTTTCTTGCAGTTTTCTGATACATTTGCAGAATGTTGTTTCTGGAGCAGTCTATGTGGCCTCCTGCTGGGAATCTAGCAGCCTGCCATGTCTTGTTCTGTGCATGCATTCTAACAGAAGTGGGGGGTAGAAAAGTCATGGCATCTAATTATATAGATGCATTCTAGAATGTTCTGAAATTCCTAAATTTTCTAAAAAACTTTCCATGGTCTTAAAAAAAGTTTTACTTTCTGGATTATGTTTGCTTTATAACAGTGGAAGTGATTAAAGTTTTGCTGGCAATAAGCCTGGTTCTCCACTGACAGGCATCCAAAAGTAGCATTGTATTCTGACGACATAAATGTTTTAGCAAGCAACATATAACTAACCATATTTCAATATGTTATAGTGAGTGCACTTTTATCCATGAAATTAGCTTGAAATTTGAGCACCATGTCACTTTCTGCACTTCATCCTCCCCTTTCATCCTCTGTGTTATTAATTTGTTGTTTAAAATATTCAGCTTAATAACTGACTTTATGCTCTCAGTTCATTTGAGTGTGAACGACATCACCCATATCTCTTTTGGGTGAGCTGACGTGCGGCATGCGCTTAACTGCTCTTCAAAAGGAAAATGATTTTTTTACATGACTCCCGGCTTCATAATATATTTGAGCAGCAGATAAATTTGCCTGCGTCTGTGTCTGTAATTACACTCTAAGCCATGTGTTTTTACAGCCTGCTTAAAAGAGGGAAATTATCTCCTCAAAACCAACCACAATTAATGGAGCCACTTTGCTGGTATACTTGTGCAAAAACATTGTAATGACATTTAGCAGAAAATTGCCTCTTCTTGAAATATAAGAGAAAAGATTAGGCAAAGCTCACGCCTCACTGAGTCAGGCTAAGTGGCTCATTCATTTTAAACCGAGATAAAGATTGCTATATGTGTGCTGGGGATCTACATCTTGTTGTAATTGCTATATAGTCTTAGCTTCAGATGGCACGCCCATGGCCTGCCCACAGTCCAGTCACTTACTGTCTGAAGAATTTTTGCACACAAAAATGGCAAGAACTAACAATTGTCAATTTGAGTCTGATTTGCTGGCAATACTCAATCTATTGGCATCGGGGTAAAGTCCAATTCATTTTTATATGGTACCAGGTACTTTAGAGGAAGAACTAACAACTAGATTTGCCAAAGGTTTTCAGGTTAGTGGCATCAAATCTCTTAAAATATATGTAAGTATTATTGGTATACTTAGGATACTTAGCATTACCTAATTGTATACCTGTCGGCATAGTTACTATAATAATTACTGTATTAAAACCTGTGCCCTGATGGATAGCAATACTAATCACTGCAATTATTATCAGTCTGCACATTTCTTCAGTTTTTTTCTTTTCACATAAAAACATGTTGGTCATACAGTTTCTTTCAGTCTAAGCTACCACTTCTTGAACAAAATACTCTGAAAATCTGCTCAATGAACACAATAGATGACTAAGTAATAAGATGCTGCTGATGTAATACAAAATGAGAAGAAAAATAAACTGTCAAACTAAAGGTCTGTAATTGATCCGACATGTGCAAAGTTAAAGAAACTTAAATAGACACATTCAAAAATCACTTGGGTCCATAAATCAATCTATTTGTAATTTTTTGTTAGTTATATTAAAGCAGATCTGCATTTTTTTTATCGATATTCAAAATTTATCCTGCCCATCACAACTGAAGGTAACTTCACAATATTCTAAGTGAAACTTTTCCCAAATGCATTTTGTTAAAAATAATTATTTAGTTGTACACTACAGGCAACATAAAAATACTTCTATGGCACAAGCTTTATGATTTGAACCCAATGAGCCACCGTAGATTTGTGCAGTTTTTCTGGCAAAACAGACTTTTGGCAGGCCCCTGCTGTGCTATTAGTGAGCACTAACAATTTTATTATTAGAAAAGAAATGGGACGTCACACAACTCAAGTATTATGGCATTAGCACCATTTGAGTTTGACAGCTGGAAGGATAAACTTTTATTTTTTCGCAGTTTATGAACAGTGAACTGCAGTCAAAAGGGCTTTTGAGTACTTGCAGCTCTTGCTGTTGGTTTAAAGCTGCAGCCTTAAACCCATCTTCTGTCTTCACTGCAGAAGTTGATTGCTACAGCACAGATTTGTTCCAACATTTATGTGAATTTTATTTAAAAAAATATATTTTCTAACAGGAAATGTTTTGACACACACTGTTACAGGCTAGACAGTTCTATACTTGTGTGGCATGTTGATTTCATGGGTGCCGTTAAAGAGGAAACCACCAAAGCTCTTCTGAATGTTCGCATTGCCTTTTGATTCCATCGTCTTTTTCATTTGAAGCGCATACATCTTTGTGTCCAAACCCACATTCTGAATTATAATTGCCTGTTGAGACAATCTCCAGCAGTAAAACCACAACAAATGATCGTTTACTTCTCTCATAAATTGTCATCTGCAAACTCTAAACTTTAAAAGTATTGTGAGCTTTCCATAAAATTAATTTGCAAAAACAGAATGGCAAAATCCATGGCCTGTCTTTGCTATTAAAAACTTTGTGGTGTCAATTTAACTTCATAAAATCAGGTTGTATGGCTTTTTGGCTATCTATATGCTAGTGTAATGTTAAAAGTTGACACAATTAACATTTAACAGACATGCATATTAAAAATGTACAGAATTTATTTTTTAGACCAAAAATATCGGAGACACATCTTTCAAAAAATTTATTTTTGTCCCAAAGAATTTTCTCTAGTAAATTACTCCCAATGATGCCTTATGGTTCTATCTAGCGATAGAAAAAAGGGGGGAAGGGCAGTTTAAAAGTTTCAAATTTCAATTTTCTGTTTTAAGAGGAAATACATCAACACATGAAAGAAAATTGGACTCATTAAGCGACTTCATGGAGTCTTTAGTGATTTTCTTTAGTGAGTTATTTAAGATGGTGTAGTTTTGACATTTAATACTATTCTGGAATGAATCATTGTTTTACCGTTATGAATGATGTTGACCCAGAATAGATATAACAAAGTTTAAGAAGTGTCTTTTCATAGGTCAGGGCATGAATAAGCAAGTGATGTTTTTACCATTTCAAGGAGACATTTACATACGCATGTGTGGAACGTGTAGCACTCATCACTGAGTCGGACCTGGGCCTCAAGCGATCAGAGTGGGTGGAAGAGGAAATCCAAGAGTACTCAATAACCTACGATGCATTGGGTGAAAACCCCCACCGGTGTGCGTCACTCTTCAAGACATTTTCCAGACTGCTCCGAATGATGGAGTCCAAGACTGAACACTTTTACTTGCCCTAAGAGATCTACTAATTATTTAAGAATGTTTTTATACATCAGACTGCAAAATTAAACACTTTACATACTGTAATGTGTATGCGCATGTGTAAAATGAATGGTAACACTTTACAATAAGGTTTCATTAGTTAACAGTTTACTATTTTAGTTATCATGAACTAACTATCATTAATTAACAATATTTCTACAGCATTTATTAATCTTAGTTAATGTATATTTTCAACATTTAGTAATACATTATTATAATAGAATGTTGTATTTGTTTACATTTTTTAGTTAATGCACTGTGAACTAACATGAACAAACAATAAACAGACATATGTCCATTAACTAACAGAAATAAAGATTAATAAATACTGTAACAAATGTATTGTTCATTGTTAGTTCATGTTAGTTAATAATACATTAACTAATGTTAACAAATTAACCTTGTTGCAAAGTGTTACCATGTACTGCTATGTGGATTTTCACCCTTGTTCATCTTACTGTATTCTCTATTGTAGTTCTTTAATTGGTAAAATGGGAAGATTTGATATCCATTTTTATGCAATACACGAAACACAACAAATAATAGGAGTGAATTGGCAAAAAATGTCTATATCAACATGACTTCACCTTAAATAACTTTAAAAGGGTTAATTTACAATATAGTAAGTTTGGTGGTCTCATTTAGAATTCACATGAAAACGCTTGAAGAGAAAATAAGGGGAAAAATGGTTTGTGCCGTTTGATATTATGTGATTAATGATAAAACACAATTGCTGAGTGTTACACAGGACTTTATTTAAACAGATAACCTGCCAACATCAACCTCCACCATAAGTCTGATCTAGAAGTTCTTTTGTTGTTTCCAAGAGTCTAATAAGACCCCCCAGCCCAGAGAAACGCCTCCAGATATAAACCAGTGTACTGCAGACTGTGCAGAAATTCCCACTCCCCTGTGGGGATCATCTTTTCACAGAGAAAATTAATATTCCATTCCCCCCAACCCCCTCAACTCCAATCGCGCTCAAAGCAGGAAGACTATATGATGTCTCTCCATATCTGCATAAGTTCATTTGTAGACTTGTGAATTGTAATTGTGGATTCTTGGTCTAATCGCCCATCATGCAGGGTATGTGTAGGTTTTCACACACAGATGAACAGATTATTCATAGATCAAATGAAGAAAAAAAAAGATAGTTATACTAAATATACTAAAATGTTCCTGTAACTCAACATATAGAGCATAATTCTAGCAAAATCAAGTGTTATATTCGCAGACAATACATACTGATAAACTCTATATGCATTTTGAAAGCCCAATACATACTCTAAAATATATGAATGTAAACTTTTCTGTCTAAGCAAGTTTGATTTTTATGTGTTCCAAGGCTTTGCATTCTCAGCGTTGCCACAAGGGGTGCTATAGCAAACATTGGCATAAAGTACTATGGTCTTTTTTCCCTTTCAGCCCAACTACTCTCATTGGAAAGTAACAGTTGGCAGATCATTTTAATGAGCGGGTTGAAGTTAGCGTGCTACCGACAGTTTATTTAGGTTTAATGACAGAAATATGAAGGTAACTCTATTTCTTTATGCATGTTTTGTTACCAGAAAACCTTTTCCAAATCAATAACATTCTGTTAACAATATCAGGAATTGTTCCTGCATACTGGCTGGTGTCAGCACCTATAACATTTTGGTGCTGTTGTATAACAAAAAGTACTTTGACAATGTAATACCATAGTCAAATACATGTGTGCACAAAAACACATCAGAGATAACCTGAGAGAGAGAGAGAGAGAGAGAGAGAGAGAGAGAGAGAGAGAGAGAGAGAGAGAGAGAGAGAGAGAGAGAGAGAGAGAGAGAGAGAGAGAGAGAGAGAGAGAGGAGAGAGAGAGAGAGACTTGAAAAGGAAACCTCAGTGAAAAACCTCTAGTATTTGTCTATTCATAAAATTGACACACTCTTTCTGAGAAGGGGTCATAGGTCTTTGAGTATGGTTAGAGAGATTCCATCCTGAAAACCACAAAATCAAGATGATAACTGCTGATTACCACAGATGCACAATTTAAAAAATAATACAATTAGGTAGTTAATCTTGAAAAATTCAAAGGTTCTCCACAGCTGAATGCCAAAAACGTGACTCTTTAAACCGTCTTTGTGCTGGTTCTTCAAATAATCTGTTAACAGATCATTTTCTGTGATATAATATCATGTTATTGATAATAGAGTGACATGATGTGGTCACTGTGGTCTCACAGCAAGATGGTCCCCAGTTCAAGGTAATATTTGTAATTAGATTACTTTTTAAATTACAGGTTTTTTTGATTACATAATATTTACATAATATATGAATACATAATGTTATTTATTAATTAATAATTAATTTATTCTCCATTTGTTATCTTTTAAAGTGTAAATTGAAGGTAGCTAGAGCTAGCCTAGGTTAGCCTGGAGCTAACCTGGATAACATTAGGGAACAACCCAAAGTCTTTTCAAAATCTTGCTGTCATGTAGAATATCAAGGAGGGACAACGACTGAAGACATTATTTACTTACATGGTGTTAGTAACGTTAGTCCTAATCAGAGCTGTAGAGATGCACAGACACAATGGCGCTTTTGCTGGCATCTGCTGACAGAACGCAATATATATTGCCTGTGCTAAAACGCTACTAATTTGCGATGCTCATTGTCAGAAAGAAACAGAGACAGGTGTTTGTGTGGGCTATGCCACCCAATGGAATCAGCAGTGGAGGTGCGCTTCCGTGAGGTGAACGCGTTTTGGAGTTTAGTGGAGCAGCTCGACCCACGACCAGCAAATCTGACGTGCTTCACGCAGCATCCTGGTATTTTTTTTACAGTCTATGGTTGGTTATGACGCATGCCCGTTTGTTTTGCGAATAGCTTAATCTCATTTTAAGCTCACACACGAGTATGTTTACAATTGAGTTATTTCATTCATCACTGCTGCTGAATCTAAAAAGAAAGCTTGCCGTTAGACGCTTGTCGCTTAGAGTCCCTGTTATGACATCACGCCCAGCTTAGCGGAAGGGAGCGGGAGTGCTAAAAACCACTGTAAAAAGTACCAACTTTTCATATTATATTCAGCATTTTGGTATAAAAAACATACAAAACAATGGTGGGCGGTTCTTATCTTTAAGCACATTGCATTATCTCGTAAAAAAATTAACCTGCAATTTACACTTTAAATGTCCCTTTCTAAATAAATAAATAACAGTTTATTGCTTACAGGTATATATGTTTGTAATGTCTTCAAAGGTTTGTGGAACTGCTAGTAAGGTGGCTATGATTACCCTTAAAATTAAGAAGCCTCAAAGTATAAACAAATAAAATATTTGAATCTTTTTTTTTTTTAATGATTTGTGTATTTTAACTTAACATTTTTAAGATTTTATAACCTTTACATCAGCGTAAGAACCCCAGTTTGGGAAATCCTGATACTTCATCTGCTTGATAATAAAGAACGTAATTGATTTTATTTCTCTGTGTATTTTTATATCAGTATAAACAAGTTAGGACAAAAGTAATCTAAAAGAAATCAGATTACATTACCTAAAAATGTGTTATACAATACAAGATTAAGTAACTAACTAATATTTTTGTCATGTAATTTGAATTCAGTAATTGACTACATTTTGTGAGTAATCTACCGAAGCATTGTCCATAAACATGCTACAATCTAAAATCCAAATAAAGTGAAATATCTACGGCAATTGTTTAGTAGCATAGACTACCACTGTAAAGCACCTAACAGCATATCCTAATATTCAGAATACAGTATAAATAGTGAATCTCGATTTGTAAGAAAGCAATGATGTGTACTTCAACAAATGCGTGAGTATTTCTTCAGTAGTAAATGGGCCTTGTTTTGTGTGGCGGCTGTACGTTTTATAGCAGGATGCATTTTTAAGAGCACGCTTAGCTTTAATAATGCCCTTAGAATACACAAACACTTCAGTCCCAGAAAACACGGGGGTCAATGAAGAGCCCACAGTTTCTGTAAAGTAGCCTAAACATTCTCTTGCTTTGAATTTGATGTGTCTCAATTGAAATGTGTCCTTCTGATGTTGAAAGCAAATCAAGTATGAGAGGGAAGGGATTTTTCAGACATTTAATAACAAGAACAGTTAACATACACTTCAAATATTTCAGTATTCCTTTGTGTCTCTTTTTGTTTCTTTCAGTTTTGCTTGCGAGGTCAGGCTGAACCTTTACCTTCTCTCGTTTTCTCTTTGTCACTCTCTTTCAAACAACATGGACCTGTTTACATCAAGTATAAAATCTTTTTTTTTTTCTTAGATTTGTGTCACAGACCAAAAAACATAGATTTTAGGTCATGTGTTCATACCGTTTTTACCTTTTTTACAGACCTAGAAAATATTAGCTTTGTTCATGGTGTGAATAATTTGATTCACTTCACACTGCCTTTTTTTCTCACGCTTGGTGTGAATAGTTTCATATTCTGCGTTTTGCCGTTTCGCTTTGATCACATTTTGAATAGCTTGCCATTTTCATTTACATTTTTTTCCGTTTTTGAAGTAAATGGTTTTGTATTTATACTTAACCGTGCACTTTATTGTAGTGTGATTGTCAGGTTGACTGCTGATTCCTGTAATTGAACAGTGAATTATACAACTCCCCACTGAAACCTCAACCGTTCCTCACAAAATGAAATACATTCTAATTCTTATACCAGCAATGAAGCTTCTGCCTGCAAGTGCTCCCCTTCCACAACCATCGACATCTCTTAGATTTCTAACTAAACACATTTCTCCCCTTCGTGATGCACTTAATATTTCAAACAGCCTCTTAACTGACATTTGCTCTGAACATTATAGAAATATAGTTATTACTCAAATGGAGTTTGTTGGACAAAGAATCCAGTATTATTAATATAATTTAAAAAAATCTGCAGCATAATGTGGGGTAGAGGGCACACTTGTAAATAATCACAGTGAAAGGTATTAAGTGCACACAAATTCACTTAAGTTTTCTGTAAGATTGTAATCTTGAACCCTATCCATGTGGTGTTGTGCATGTGGGTGTGTGCTGTATGTGTGTGTGTAAATGAACATTTTCTAAACTGATATATTGTAAAGACTCCCTGGAGTTTGTGAGCTGTCCATCTGCTTTTGGAATATTTGAAATACAACAAAAGAGGTGGATGGGTATTTTCTCTGTCTTTCTGCAGACAATGTGACCTTTCTCCCCCCAGTTTCCTACTGTAATTCTCTTTCCTGTTAACATACCCACCAGCCCTCCAGTTTTCTTCTCCTAATCCATCAATGCCTCTGTTTTCTGACACATACACTATTGCTGGCAGTCCATTACACTTGTACTACCGCTCAGCCTTACACCCCTAAACCTTTATACACTCTTATTACGGTAATCTGCAGCATCCTGACACATTCCCACACTCACACATCTCCAGGGAAGGGTCCCGCGCCTGGGTCTCCTGCATGCAGCGCTGTAGCCCGCTGCGGACAGAAATAGCCTAAATGCGGGCTCATATCTAGAGATTCATTCCCTCTGGCAGGAAGTTGTGATATAGTTACAGTTATTTTTGTTGTCTGTCTGGGCAGAGTTTTTGCGGCGCACCCTGGCAAGAGGATCAATATTTGTCATAAAAAGCCTAAGCTGAGTTGTCCAGCTTTGCCCTCGGGGGACTGCTGGAAGTGCGTGTGAGACTCTTTTAGTGCGTCTTAAATTAGATGCAATTCAAACATTTCACAAGTTATGCATTTGTGTCTGATGCTTGCATCGTTGAGGACATGCTAATTTCAAGATGACATTATTACATATAACCATGGCATATTTCTAGGGCTGACTTCTAATAGTCGAGGATTCGACGATTCGATTCGGAGAGGTCTGATTCGACTATGAACCTCATAGTCGAATAGTAGGGGGTGTGTTCACATATAGCGTCTTTTGCGCGCTCAAGTTCGTTATTTCAAAATAGGCGCGCCGCGCGCGGTATGCAACCAAGCAGCAGCAGCACACTACATGCCTGTAACGTCTGGACCACATTTGTTAACATTTACGGATTTATTGGCTCACAATGGCTTCTAAAAAGTCATCAAAAGTGTGGGAGTATTTCGAGAAGGTTAAAGATGACCCAAAGAATTTGAAAGTTAAGTGCAAGTTGTGCCAGCAGCTTCTTTCATATCACACGACGACAACCAACATGGCTCATTTGAAACGGGTAAGGCTTGTTAACTTTACAAACAAACAGTTCTACCACTCTTTTGTCAATACAGACATAAACCCTATATTAGTATAATTTTTGGGGAGACGTGTGCATATTAATGAGTAGCCTACTCTCTAGCACACACACGCAAGGTCTCTCGCGCTCTCCCTCTCTGTGCGCGCGTGTAATTAATGCTAGCACACACACGCAAGGTCTCTCGCTCGCTCTCTCCATCTCTTGCGCTTATTCAACGAAACCTATAATATGTAAAATTATTCATCTGGCTTTAGATGAATAAAAGGTATTTGTTACAAACCATGTTTTTCTTTTAATTTTTTTAGCTCTTTTGTTTGAATGGAAAAAATCAAGCTGCTATCTAAAAAAAAAAAAAAAAAAAAAAAAGGATCGACTATCAGTCGACTACGGCAAAATCTAACGAATCAGATTCGACTATGAAAATCCTTAGTCGAAAACAGCCCTACATATTTCTGTCTTATTTCTTGTTTAAATCGTCTAGAATTTTGTCTCTGTCAAACCTGCTTGTCACTATTGTTTACTCACCTTGAACACCTTACACAGTGTCATAACTAGTCGTGACAATAATATTCCACCGTTGAGCGAATTTTCTGTCCACTGAAAGCAGAAATGCTGTAGTATGCAACAAAATCACAGCCTGAACAATCAAAAGAGAACATTGTGTGGATAAGTTCCCTCTATTTGCGCACTCTTGTGCATTTGCAATGCACTGTACAGCTGTGAATGAATGTAAAACTAAGAAAACATACCTTGTGTTTTTTTTATAACTTCTGTGAAGTTTCTTTAGATGCCATCCTTTTAATGTGTTTTATTTTTTTTATTTTTTTTGTTTGAGGAAATTAAGAAACATCTAGGTTACATATGGTAACCCTCGTTCCCTGAAGGAGGGTTAGCAGACGCCACGTCGAGACTGACGAATAGGAATCTCGCTAGAGAGGCCAATCTACTTCAAGTGAAACTAAACGAGCCAATGCTCATTGGCGTTCAATCATTTACATCAGCTGTTCAGCCACGCAGCGCGGGTATATAATGAGCAGAAGGTGCGATTGCACTTCAGTTTTTTGCTGAGGAGCCGAGCCGATAAGCTGGCTGCCCCAGCGGGCCGCAGCAGATGCGACGACGGGACGCGGCATCTCCGTTTCCACCTTCAGCGAACGAGGGTTACCATATGTAACCTAGACGTTCCTCTTCAGTTGGTCAGTCGACACCACATTGAGACCGACGAATAGGAATCCCTATCAAAGGGCCAAAGCTGCTGACCCCATCCAGTGCCCTTTTCAAGCCTCTTGCCTCTTCTTGCCTGGAAGGACGATAGGAGGAGGCTTACACAGAGTATATCTGTCACAGTTGTTCTGTGATAATCCATACAGTGAGATTCTTGGATAACACTGGGAAAGAGTGTCCTTTCTGTTAGGAAGGAGAACGCTGCAGAACCCACATTCTTCCCTGAAGAATGTACTGCATATGAATACTGGGTGATTTACCCAAGGGAAAACACGGGCTTCCGTTTAGGAGCAGCCGTGGAATAAATAAACTAATGGGATCCCAGCAGCGTCACACATATGGGACCCAGCCTAGACCCGGTTCTCAAGGATTTAACGGATAAAGGCCTGGTGCCGGACACTCCACCACGTCTGGCCGAGGGTGTTGTAGGCTTCAACAGGTTTTTCACTCTGGAACAATAAGGGTGCACAGTAGGGTGCATCAAGCTGACAGAGTCGGGCCTCTCAGTGCTTCTATCCGTTTAGGGTGAGAACACGTAGGCTCTACACGTAGGCTATAATTCGGACCCAGAGATGGAAGAAACTCCTCTTTTATTGATAATGTGGGTACCGCTGTTTTAATGCCAGCTGCGGAACACAAATAAAAATGAACAAAGATGTTTCACCCGGCCCTCTTCCGAGGGAGGTCACCATCTCCTGGAGAGAGTCCCATCCATCTCCGGGTTGCCCGTCCTAGGGCTCCTTACCCCTGGCTTTGCCGCCCCTCTTGGCGGGGGCCTGCCTGCAACTTGCTCCTCTGCGCCGCTTGGGTGGAGGCTGTTGCAGCAGCGCGGGAGTGTGAACAGACGCAGGAGGAGGCACAGGAGGCTCTGCCCCTCCCCCTGTATACCGGTACCTGTTCAGTAGGATGGAAGCTGTAATGAGTGGAAATAAGGTGTGGCCCCTTTAAGAGCTGCTCGCGCCCTGTTTAACTGTTGGCAGTCTGTATTGTATGTGTGCCTCGAACACCACATGTATACGGCGCCGGGTTATTTCTGTTTGATGTTCATTTTATAAATGTAAATAATTCGTTATGTAAAGCAAATTCGTTACATTGCGAGATCTGATATCACGACACACTTCCTGATGCTGCGGCCGGCGGCCCGCCGGCTCAAAGTTGCAAGTGTGTTTTTTTCCGCTCACATGCGATAGGGGGGTGCGAAACGACCACCATTCAACCCGAAAAAAAGTAAGCTGTTCGGTTGACTCCGAAGCTGTTCGGTTGAGGTAAAAAAACCTGCATAGTTCACCTTTAAGCTCCAGCCCTAATTAAACAGACATGAGCCATCTAATCAAGGTCTTCAGGGTCAGTAGAAACTTCAGGCAGGTGTGTTGGAGGTAAAATCTGCAGGAAAGTGACGTCTAGGAGCAGGATTGGACACCCTTGCTCTTGGTGAATTTAAATTAATTTAAGAATTTGGACACTCTGACAACTATTATAGTATCAATTCAGACAATAACCAGCTTGGCCAGCTGCAAACTTTGAAAACAAAATAAAACAACATCTTGTGACTAGGGAAGTGCCCATAACTCTTTTCCCACCATTAATGGAGTTTTCTGTCATTTATGAGACCACGCTTCCCTGACTTTGCGTGTTTTCACTGTTATACGGTAGAAGTCGCTATTACGCATCTTCTGAAAGAGAAGACAATCTCCAGCTTAAAAAACAGGAAAAAAAGAGCAGAAACAAGTGATAAAAGCATTTTCTATACATGATGTAGTCTTTGAAAAAGGATTTTCTCAGCTTTTTGTTCAAAATGTTGTTGTTTTTTATGAAACTTACCCACATTAAAATGTTGATTAAAAGACTGCATAAAGCTAAAATTATTTTTTTTCTTCTTTTTTTTTAAGCAGAGGCTCTGTTCTTTCTTTTGATATAGGCTATTGCATGTTCAAATATTCATACAAGAAAATATTCTGGGGGCAATGAAACTTTGATGAAACATCAAACATGCTGATGGTGACTGGCAACTTTTTTTAAAAACGCTGTCAGGGAAAGAGTTAAGATACTTTGTACTTAATCTACACAAGTTCATATTAGTATTAGATTATAGTAATATATACCGTTCAGGTATCACTATAAACATTTTAGGGGTAAATAAGGCATGGACATGTCTCTTTCAGGGTACTGGCCCGTTAACAAGCTGTTAACCCCAAAAGCCAATTTTGCACAAATAAATAAATAAAAAATAAATAAAATAATTCTGAGAGTATTTCAGACATTATACCTGTAAATTAGAGAAATACAAATTCTGGGTATTTGCTTTGTCGATGTTGTCAAAAGTCTGAGACTACCTTAGACTAGATGTTCAGGTAAATTTAGTGGATGAAATCAGGGTATGTTTAAATGACAACGATGTACTAACAAAATAAAAGTTTTTCCTTTTTTGTTTTTCAAGGAAAGACACAGATCCGCGAAAAAAAATTAAAAATGCTGTATTATGCATGCCAGGCCACTAGATATATATATAGAAAAATTTGCCTATAGCCTGAACACGTAATGCATGCACATGACGTTGCTGTTTTCACAAATTCTTTGTTGTTTTTTTAGATGATAATGGTTATAATTTCAAAACCTTGCACTTTGAAACCCGTTTTTAAAAGTTTGCCTTTCCAGCCCCCCAAAATTTCGTTGTCATGAAAATGAATGGCCAAAACACATAAAGTGCCCTATTTTAATGATCTAAGCGCAACGTCTTAAGCGCAGGGTGCAAGTGCACTTAGGGCGTGTTAATCCACTTTTGTAAGTTTAACAACGGTAAAAAAGGTGCGCACGGCGCATGGTCTAAAAGGGTTGTCCCTATTCTCTTAATGAGTAATTTTCAGACCAGCAGGCCCATGGGCGCACAAATGGGCGCAAATGCATTGCTATTTAAAAACGTGCCGCAGGACGTGAAAATTATAACTGCATCAGGCTGAAACTAGCAAAAAACACTTGCGTCATGCTTGTCACTGCATTGTGCCGGGTGTATGATAGGGCCCAAAGAGTTTTCCTCTTTTAGTTGAAATTGGTGTCGTGTAAACGGCCCCTCAGACTGCAACAAAACTGAAGAGAAATTTCTATCAATCCATGTTCTGATGAGCAGCATTTGAAATCATGTTTTTAAAAAAGCACATTATCATGCTGTTGTCCTTGAGACGTGTGTGTGTGTGTGTGTGTTGTGTGTGTGTGTGTGTGTGTGTGTGTGTGTGTGTGTGTGTGTGGTGTGTGGTGTGTTTGTGTGTGTGTGTGTGTGTGTGTGTGTGTGTGTGTGTGGTGAGAGAGAGAGATAGAGAGAGACTCATCCTGATTTCCCCTCTTAAACATGACATTTAGAAGTCAAATTTCCACCAGTCTGCAGTCAGCAGCAAAAGACAGCAAAACAATAACATGTCTGCTTATTATTGTACTGGACCAGTCCAACAGGAAGCAACACCGATCTATATGTCATGATTGAGGAGGTGAAGTGGAGGAGTTTTGTGGTTTCACAAAGGAAGATTCTTGGACAAGATACTAAAACCTTATGTGCATCTTGTGCTCGTATGTCCTAAGAAGGCATTTAGAATACAACCAAAAAAGAATCTGTTCTAAAAAAAACTATCTTTCTGTCCAGCTGCAGACATAGACAGCTACCAAACGGTGCCTCATAAGTAACTAAATTGAACATATTACGCAGGCACACGTGATTTATGGCCGACTGGGTTTTGGAACATAGCTACAAAGCTTAAATTTTGACGGTCTTTATTCTCAGTCTTTGGAATAAAAAGTAAACATTGAGAAACTAGCTTCAGCTTGTGGAAAGTTCATCTAAAGAGGTTGTTGTCTTGTCTAGCTTTTTGAATTGTGAGTGTGTAAAGAGATATGCATCAAGGGATGTTCAGAGTATAAAACATGATGCAAACAAGGGCCTTCATTATATTCATGCCACCTATTGTCTTTTACCCTACAGAGGCATTTCAAGTCTTTTAAAGAGCTTTTCCCCCTGAAGACATCTAAAGAGAATCCTTGACAGTTTTTTTTTCTTTATGCTTCACTCAAAATGTTAAATGTATTAGTCACATGTTGCTTGAGTTTTTGAGTTGTTTCTGTAAACTGAAACATTAGTCTGTTTGATCTGTTAATTTATTGTACACCAAAGACAGCCATCATACCATTGCTCATAGTTAGGTGAAGGGATTTGAACAAACTCTTAACCCCAAGTATTAAACTTCTCAGCTTAATCCATTTCCACGCTGTTTTTGATTTTCACCTAATGGACAGTAACACTAAAGAAAATGGACAGCAAAATGGTATCCGGAGAGCATCTCCTCTCTTTTGGTGTGCCATATTCAAATCTTCTCCTCTTAGCCCCCGTCCTGACCTCTGCTGTCAGCCCGCCAAATACAGCCCAAGCCCCTGTGTCCTCTACATATCCCCTACTATTAAACATGAGAAAGAAAAAAAGAAAATTGACTGATCAAATTGTGAAAATTAATAAAATAATAATAGAAAATAAATCCCCATAAACACAAAAGAAGTTTTGTAGAATTTCTTTTACAATGCATTTTGTTCAGTATTCTAAAGTGAGATTTGTGTGAGAACATGTATTTATTTAATTGCCCCCCCCCCCCCACACGCACCCCACCCCACCCCACCCCATCCCATTTTGTAGACACTTGGACTATTTTAAACACTGTCTTTGATAACGTTCTAGGCCAGCAAGTTTCAACTAAATAGAAGCCTATGGAGGAGTGAGATCAGCTCTCAGATTTAATCAAAAATATCTTAATTTGTGTTCTGAAGATGAATGAAAGTCTTAGGTGGGTTGGAACAACATGAGGGTGACTAATAACTGACACAATTTTCATTTTTGGGTGAACTAACCGTTTAAGACTAATTTTCTCCTCAGTAGAGATTGAACAACTTTAGCTATGCAATAACTTTTTTTTTAAGTAATGCTTGTGTATGGAATATTTCAGCTTGCTTTGAGATAGAGGTGCAGTGATGCCTTGAGTCAACTCCTTCCAACCATGAATATGTTAAGATGGTGAATGATTAGCGGCCGCTTGTTAACAGTCACACTTATGTTAATGTGATTTCCCGGAACTCACAGTTTTAGTGTGTGTGTGTGTGTGTGAGGAAGAAATAGAACGAGAGGAGTGTGTGTGTGTGTGTGTGTGTGTGTGTGTCTGTGTGTGTGTGTGTGTGTGTGTGTGTGTGTGTGTGTGTGTGTGTGTGTGTGTGTGTGTGTGTGTGTGTGTGTGTGTGTGTGTGTGTGTGTGTGTCTATGTCTGTGTGTGTGTGAGCGTTTAGTTCGGTAGCGCAGTTGCTTCTGACAGATGTGTTAGAGGATGTGGTTGAGGCTTTAGATGGAGCACTCTTCTGTCTCTGTCTCTCTCTCTCTTTCTATTTCTCTGTCTCTCTCTCTCTCTTTCCTTTGTTGTTCTCACCCTCAAGCACGGAAAGTCACAGAGCAGCTAAAGGCACTCAGAATTATCGCTCAGAGCTCACATGTAACATATGGTGAAATAAAGGTAAATAATCCAAACATGGCTCTTGTGTGATGATTTATCTGCTGTGATTGGTTCATTTAAATTCTCTTTTTTTTTCAGTTCTTTCATGTTGTCTGTAAACACACTAAACACACACACACACACACACACACGCATGGTGCACACATACCATCGATAACAGCCTACTTGGCCAACCACATCCTAAGACATTCGTAGAATATTAAGTCTGTGGTCGGCATGGCTTCTGTCTGAATTTATCTGAATTTTTTCTGTTATTTGGTGCCGTTTACTAAATCAAGTATGACTGCTATTATTTCTAAAATTTAAAACCCTAATTGTTAACTTTTAGTATACAACCTGGCACAAACTGGGCATGAATGAAACCCCAAATCATATGCTTTTCTAAACAGTTAGACTAACAATATTTGCCTACAAGATCATAAATTGGTTTAAAAATACCATAGACTTACACTGAAGGAGGAAACTTAACCATATGTAAGGACCAGAACATAAGAAATGCCCAAGCAACCACACAATACATGCTAAAAAACCACTTACCTCCGGCACTTCCACTATCTGCCCACTCTCTATAGTATTACGTTTTAACCAATTTATATATTAATTCAAAACTTTAAACATGTTATATGATGCACTTGTGTAGTGTACCATTCCACCTTGCCAAAAACTCTGGATATAAATCACTAATGAATATATCTGTATATGCCAAGAGTATAACAGGGGCTAAAAGCAGTCTTTTTTCAAAAAAAATTAACCAGGACTATGGCTGTGCATGTGTCACACTTCGGGATTATAAAATAAATATTGTGGATAGTCTGCCACCAGCAGTTGTTTCTCTGTGCTCCGGCTCTCATCACTGGAGTGGTTCTGTCTGGCTAAAGATATTTTTCTTGTGTCCTTCAATAGACAGTGAGAGTGCTAGTTTGCAGAAAGCTCAGGATGGGGGGAAGTGGAGAACGCTAATGCTCTTGAGGTAATAGACAAAGAAAGAGAGAGAGAGAGCGCAATATTTTTTGAAAGTTGTATCATATCCTCAGGAGGTTCCTTCCTGTGTGTTTAACCTGCGTGTAGTGACATTAAATATGCTGTGTGATGCTGTGAAACTCCCATACAGCAAAATTATCTGTTTTTTTTCTTAGTACATTATGGTGTTCTTTGAAATTCATAATATGTAGTTTACTCCAGCTATATGTTTATATCATAAAATAAAACAGTATGCCACCAAAGGCAGTGAATTACAGTACAATGGGTTACCGCTGTGAACTTTATATAACACTGATTTCACCAAAATTTGAATATAATAATAATGAATATCATTGTTATTAATAGCTAATAATTAATAAACATAATAAGTTAAGTTACTTAGTTAATTACTTATTTAATTATCCTAACTGTGTTTTTTTTTATGATTGCCAAGCAATGTAGGTAGGTGCATTTGTATAGGTAGGTGCATTTGTATATGTTTCTTCATCTTCAAGCATTTTTATCTTTTTCTAACTTGCATACAACCACATTGTAATAGATTAATGTTAATCTGTTTCAGATAAAACTGATCAGATAAAACTGTGACGCTTTTAGTGCCACATAATAGTGTTTCATTTATTTTTGAAAGTGTCACATAACATGCAAGAAGCAACGTAATATTATCACCTGAAATGTGCTTGGCAACAGAAAGGGCCTCATCCTGCTATCACATCGCCCTCGCAGACACAGTTTTATAAACACAATGTAAAGGAAAACAGATCTGTAAGTATCGAACAAAAAGATGAAAGCTTTCTTAAAGTCAAAAATGCTGCCTGTGGTGTGAATAGTATACAAGACGACAACAGAATATCATAATGAATATTTTTCTTTTGGCCAGTTTTCGCTCTACCGTCCATTCTGCTTCCCAGCACAAATCATTGTGATTTATAAGCATATTTGCTATTTAGATGCATGGTGCAGAACGCCACACACACACACACACACACACACACACACACACACACACACACACACACACACACACACACACACACACACACACACACACACACACACACACACACACACACACACACACACACAAAACACACACACACACACAAAAAACACACAGTCAAACACACACAACAGTCCACCTGCCCTCAGAGTCCCACAATCAGCCTTTATTCTTTTGTTCAAGACTGCTGATCTATCAAAACCCCATTAATCACAGGAAACAGAAAAAAATAAGTCATAAGCATATCATGCTTTCGTATGGGTGGTTTTAGAAGTTTCATAAACATTATATTACAGTTTTTTTCAATTGCTAACAAGCGCTTACCCATACTTCAGATACTTTTTCTAAACTCTTAACACAGACTCACACATATAAAACACAATTGGCCAAATGGATAATTTTCTTCTCAAAAACACATTTTGTTAAATATATACTAACTCTTCATTTCAAAACAGAACACATCTTTCTCTGCACACACTAACTTTACCAAAACACTGGAAATCTGACTCAAAATGAAATTATTCTGTCAAAGAATAACACTTGTTTTCACTTCACAAAGTACATGCAGTCAATCAAAGTACACCAGGTTTCAAAATACTGGCTATTGTTGACATTACAAAAACTGCATAGACTTTTATGTTTCGGTTTTATAGGTATTTGCATGCAAAACATGCAATCCACGGTTTTTACACTAAATTTCTTGGTTGGGAATTGTATGTCCACATGTACAGTAATGTTCACATTCAAAAGCAATCTTTTAAAGCAAAAGCAATCTCACCTCCTTTACTGTTTACTACAGGAGGTGCAGTAGAAACTCGGTATGATAGAACAGAATTTTTTTACAGTATTGCTTACAATGGTATGATAGAACAGAATTTTTTTACAGTATTGCTTACAATGAACAAAATATCCATGAAACACACAAGAGCATTCTGAACAAAAAAGCAACAGCAAAAAGCCCAGATAAAAAAGGGGGGGGGGGGGAGGGGGGAACTAAAAAAAGCACAAAATTACTGTATCTAATCTCTGTGATTTTCAGGGTTAGGCCACATGTTTTCATCAACATCACATCTGGTATTATCCAAGGCGATGCACCTGGGATAAAACCGCTTGGTATTGCACCTCACTACACCTCTCACTGCACCTCTCACTGCATCTCTCACTGCTCCTGCATCTCTCACTGCATCTCTCACTGCATCTCTCACTGCTCCTGCATCTCTCACTGCATCTCTCACTGCTCCTGCATCTCTCACTGCATCTCTCACTGCTCCTGCATCTCTCACTGCATCTCTCACTGCTCCTGCATCTCTTACTGCATCTCTCACTGCATCTCTCACTGCTCCTGCATCTCTCACTGCATCTCTCACTGCTCCTGCATCTCTCACTGCATCTCTCACTGCATCTCTCACTGCTCCTGCATCTCTCACTGCATCTCTCACTGCTCCTGCATCTCTCACTGCATCTCTCACTGCATCTCTCACTGCATCTCTCACTGCTCCTGCATCTCTCACTGCATCTCTCACTGCTCCTGCATCTCTCACTGCATCTCTCACTGCATCTCTCACTGCTCCTGCATCTCTCACTGCATCTCTCACTGCTCCTGCATCTCTCACTGCATATCTCACTGCTCCTGCATCTCTCACTGCATCTCTCACTGCTCCTGCATCTCTTACTGCATCTCTCACTGCATCTCTCACTGCTCCTGCATCTCTCACTGCATCTCTCACTGCTCCTGCATCTCTCACTGCATCTCTCACTGCTCCTGCATCTCTCACTGCATCTCTCACTGCATCTCTCACTGCTCCTGCATCTCTCACTGCATCTCTCACTGCTCCTGCATCTCTCACTGCATCTCTCACTGCATCTCTCACTGGATCTCTCACTGGATCTCTCACTGCATCTCTCACTGCATCTCTCACTGGATCTCTCACTGGATCTCTCACTGCATCTCTCACTGGGCCTGCTCTTCTCCCTGGACCCCTTGCTCTTATTCTTCCTCGTCCATACATTGCAGTGTTTGTCTTTTTCTGTTTCTGTTTCCAAAAACATCGCTCCTCAAAGTCCTCCTTTTACTGTATAAGTGTCAATGTAATAGAAAAAATAACCCTGCCACTGAGACTGAGCCAGACTGGAATCAGTTGTGGTTGGCCCAGTTTACCCAACATAAATCAGCTGTGTGTCAATAATTCAATTGTTTGTTTATTTTCAGCTGAAATATATAAATATATTGTTTTTGAACTGATATCATTGCAGAACAAGAAGTTTTTATACTGTATCTAAGGTTTGGAATATTGTTTTTGCTATTGTGGGATGGTGTGTGTTAACATTTGTAAATACTACAAAAACAATCCATTATTTTGTTGGGAGGTATAGCTTGTCTGTTAAGAAAATGTAAGCATTGTGGAAATGTGTTCACTGACTGCATATTGTGTGAAAACGACATGAAATGTGTGAATGGTATGGTCACAAAAGACCGATGCTGTGCTAACTGTGTTTAGAGTTTTGAAAATGTGACAACTGATTGGACAAATGCTTGTTAGCGAATGAAAAAAACTGTAAGCTCTGCGTTATATTACCAGTTTTGAATTGAATTAGGACTTTTTTTCTGTGGTAGTATATTTCAGAGGCCTGTTGCATGATGCTAGTTGAACAAACTCTGAGTTTCAGAGTAGGTTTGAGATAGTGAAACCATACAAATCCAACATCGTTTAGGTCAGGTTCAGCAACTCAGGGTTTGAGCCAGAGTTTGTGATTAACTCCATAGAGCGTTTAATTCATCTCTCGCGAGAGAGCCATGAATTTAAATGCATTTACAAGGCAGGAATACACTCCTGCTACAGTGTAAGTTTGAGAATGCAGCTGAAACAAATCACTGACTATCAATGCATCATGTGTATCAACTGAATTTAAATAAGCATTTATGTAGGTTTACAAAGAGCTCAAAAGAGAACAGTTTAATGATTAAAAGCTTTACGTCCCGCTACCACTATATTACAATTAAATCCTAATCATGACAAACTAAATATAGTTGGAAAGGTCTAAGACTGCTAAATAGATATTTTAGCAGTGTTTTTGTTACAAATGATGTAGGAACAGTAATAGATGAATTTTTATGACAAGAGTGCACCTCAAAAAATCTACATCATAACAGGAGTTCTGACCTTTGTCACAAAAAGTTTACGCACAGATTTTTCATAATTGAAACTTTGGTTTTCACACAAAAAGTTCATAATAAAACACATAATCTAGTATTTGTCAATAAAAATTATAAAATAATATTATCCTCTAAAATATAATATTATCTTTTATCGCCTTTTTTATTACATCACATATTTTAGTAGTTATCATAAATTAGGTATCATTTGTAAGCTTACAAACTCAGAATTCACCTGTGAAAACCGTTTTGAGATTGGACAGTGCTTTACCATAGAAACGGTACTCTAAATTATTATATCGGGCTCCTCCCCTTTTGGGCGTCATCATGTTTCATAATTTATTATCAAAACCTTTTCTAATCTTGACAAAACACATATTGTCTGAAAGGTCTGAGTCTCAATGATCCATATTTTGTGACAGAAGTGATATTTGGACAGAAATGTGTTAATTTGTTATGGCAGAATGCATACAATTAAATTCAATGGAATGCATGTCACGCGGTGGCTATTTTTAGTATTACGCTTAAACAAAATCTCATGGGAACTTCAATTTTTGTTATATCAACTTCAAATTTGTAACAACTTAGATTTATTGCTTTGATTTTATAGTCATTTTAGAGTAAAAAATATTTTGTAAAATATACATTTTATATAAAAGAAAAAAAATCTGTACAGTATATTTGATTTACTGTAAATTTAAACTTCCATAACTTTGTAATACTTTCATTTGAAGTGCTTTCACTTCAGCAAAACAAGACCAAAGTTCTTTAAAACAAGACCAAGGTTAGGTCTATATTCCAAAGTATTCTTGAATTACAACCATTTAAGTTTGAATAGTGCATTTGAATGTCCATTCTCAAAAAGGAGGGTGACAAGTATGTGCATAAATTAGAATTAACCAAGATTAATGCTAAATTCTCTACAGAAAAAAAAAACAGTATTACCTTATAATTTAAATAAATTTCCAAAGTTTGTATTATGCTAAATCGTTACAGAGAAATATGACCAATATGAGTTTTTCGGGCTGAAGAAGGTGGATTGTTTTTTTGCAGTCTTTATCGCCATTGTAACTTACTTCAGAACGCTAACCTGCCCCGGAGAGGGTTTTGTTCTGGGTTATAGATCGCAAACCAAAACTGGACCAATCAGTTGTGAGCAAAGTGACATCTATCTAATGCAATTAATCCACTCCCCTTGCATCTCTCACTCAAAATTAAAGCAGTTTATTGTGGGAATGAAAATGTAGAGATAAAATTGCATGTCTTCTACTGCTAAATATGTATTATATTTATGTTATGTTATTTATACTTACTATGTATACTTCATTTAATTATAATTACTATGTATAATTCATATAATATATTCATATAATTATTATATTATTTGAAAACTAATATAAAAATATGTATGCATGTATATATATATACATACATACATATTTTTATATTAGTTTTCAAATAATATAATAATTATATGAATAATTAATTAATTAATTATTACTTAATTAATTAATTATATAACTATTAATTAAATCATATATATATATATATATATATATATATAAATATATATATATATATATATATATATATATATATATATATATATATATATATATATATATATATATATATATATATATATATATATATATATATATGATTTAATTAATAGTAATTACAAGTGACTTATGGTACATAGTATCTGTTTTTACAGTTTTTCCTCAATTGTTCGAGGAGAGAAACTGTCTTGATTTAGAGGGGCAGTCTCAAAATGACTCTCCATGGCATATATCAGATCCATTTTTAATTATGATGGAGTCTTTGCAAGCCTATTGCTTGGCGTATTATTTTCTTAAAGTGAGGGATCGGTTTGCCTCTGGCATGCCACACGTCTTTGTCACTTTGTAGCTTTTCGGTGTCAGTGACAGTATTTTAAATGCCAATAAATAGTCTGTCCTATGAAAAAAAAAAGTTTCTCTATTTATTTATTTTCCAGAACACTCCAGGCCTCATGGCAAAGCCACAATAATAGACCACCCAAAGCCTTTGCTTTCCAGATAAAGATGAAGGCTGGGTCAAACAGTGGAATCCCTATGAGAAAGACTTTTTTCCCACAATGTAAAATTTTATAGCAGTTATCTAAAAGGCTAATCTACCAAGATATTCACATCAGGTGTTTGAGCATTTTATGTTGAACATCAAAAACATTGACAATAAGTAAATATGTCGATGATGCTGTTTTTTATTTGGTAATGTGGAACAGAAGACCTTACCAAAGTGAACCCCTTGTTCCTGGTTGGTAATGAGGTTTCAAGATATTTATTTTCCACCCAATTGGGGCTGGTGTTTGTCCACTTTCAGAACCAATCCGCATTTCCACTTACCTGCAAGCTGGATGATGACGCAACTCACTATATAACCCACAGTAAAAAACAGTGTTCAATGTTTTTACAGAACATTGAAGGCAAAATAAATCATAAAAGTGGTTTGTTTTGTTTAAAAATAATTGTATGATAAGGGGGACGGGGCTGTTCCAAATATTGTATATATATATATATATATATATATATATATATATATATATATATATATATATATATATATATATATATATATATATATACACATTTTATATAATACAGAAAAAAAAAGTGATATTAGAGGCACCTGGTTTGGGACTTTTGCAATACCAGTTTTATCTGACACAGGACCATTTCATTGATGGAAATGCAGTTGAACAGGGCCCGATCCAGCACTGTGCTTCCAGGAGCTGAGCTATATATTACGTTTAGTGTTATGCAGGCTTGCAAGTATTTCATGCTATGTATGAAATAAACAAACACCCGTCTACCCATTGTTCCTTGATTCACAATCAGTCCATCTGCAGTATCCTCTGTCTGCATACAAAACGGGACATTGAGAATAAATGACTTCCTGTTGGTGGTGAACAGGTTTGGAGGGTAGGAAAAGCCCTATCCTGGTTATCTTCTCCAGCAACGGACCATGCTCCATAATGAGGGCATCAAAGGCTCAGCACCTCTATACTTTTACAAGCTCTACTACCGCAGGGCTGACACGTGTTCTCCAGGGCTGCACGCCTGCATCCTGCAACAGCCGAGATTGTTAAAAAAATGGTTGTAAAGATGCAGCAGCCTTCTAATGGCATTTAACAGGTCACAAGGACAGGAAACACATAAAACCAAGATGCTGTATTCATCTTAAGTAATGTTTGTCCAGTCAGATGACCTCTTAAGTGAATGTGGCCTCTTCCCAAACTAGTGTTGTGGTCATTATCCCATGTTTGTATAGCAGGGCCTTCTTGTGCAAAACTGACCTGGCGGTTCCTCATTCTAGATACCATCTACCTTCCTCCGCTGCTTCCTTCTACCTCAGTGAAAGGTGCACATCTCCACCACAGGATGGAGATTTCTTCCTGCTTTCAGTTAAGTTCACCTCTTTCTGAATCTTTGGCAGATATATGGGTTGCAGTGTTTGTTTAGTACGACAAGCTATTTGGCCTTGCAGAGGAAACCCTGAAAAGAGCTATCAATGTTTGGACAGATACCAGGCACCTCCAGAGGGCACAAGCAGGATAACAGTTTACTCCCTCTGAGAGTATTTACGCTCAGCGAATAAACAGCTCTTGAGCAACATGAATTAATTTTGTACTAATCTAATTCATATCTAATAAATGTCTATATCTAATTTGATCACCAACTTAACCTTTGATAAGGTGTGGAATTGTATAGTGGCTCAAGTGTATCATCAGCCTGAAGGTTTAGTTCAGAGGTCACTCATTAATGAAATGTGGCCCAGATACAGATTTACTTGGACTATGATTCATTTCTAATGAATGAAACAGAACAGTTTTTTTTTTACTACAAAGGTGACACAAATGCCTCATCTGATTAAGGTAAAGGCTACATTATTGAAAAAGTGCAGTTTTTTTTTAATGTCGCAGTCTTAGTGAACAAACTCCATCGCATACCTGCAGTTGATAGGTGCGTCGGATAATAGGACCAAACAAGTTAGTCGTTTTTAGCAGATAAGAAACTCCCGCACACTATCGTTACTTGCAATTTAAAAATTAGTATTTATTCACACACAACGTTTCGGTCACACGACCTTCGTCAGGAGTATACAAATGTTCAAAATCATCTCTTTTTTAGATAAACACATGACCAATTAACAGAACTCTATCTGTAAACAATTAAGCTCATTGAAAGTACATAATTAGCACCACATCATAGACAATTACAAATTGTAATATTACAACCATCAGTGAAGATCACCCTGTAGGTTAACAAGATCATCTAAAACGCATAATCAACACGTCTTCATCAAACAACATTAAATTTTTAATTCTAAACAGTTGCAACAGTCCGGCTCCTTAGCTACTCAAACTCATTGTAAACACACAGTGGAAACAACATGTCATTCAAAATAAAATTACAAAAACACTATAACATTACATTAAATAATGCTTCGTCGTTCATACCCCTAGATGATAAAGTTTGAAGAGTGTAAATCTCAAAACAATTCACGTCTCTGTAGGAGTAATTCAATGTCGCCCCCTCTAGGTGGCAAAGTCACTTATTTAAAAACAAAATTACAAAAACACTATAACATTACATTAAATAATGCTTCGTCATTCATACCCCTAGGTGCTAAAGTTTGAAGAGTGTAAATCCAAAACAATTTACGTCTCTGTAGGAGTAATTCAATGTCGCCCCCTCTAGGTGGCAAAGTCACTTTCTCAATTCCACAAAACGTAATGAGGTAACATCGTGATTTAAAGCTACAAAATGTGCCGCGACTGGATAATTCATATCTTTTCTTCTGATCGAGCTCTTATGTTCACTAATTCTTTGTTTCAGTTGCCGTGACGTTTTCCCCACGTAGCCAATACCACAAGGGCAACGAATCAAATAGACAACATGAGTGGAAATACAAGTAATCACAGATTTAATACTATATTTTTTGCCAGTTCTAGGGTGACAAAAAAATGATGTTTTAAAAGTATTATTACATTGGGCGCAATTCCCACAACGATAGTTGCCCTTCTGTATAGGACTAAGTAGGCTCTGAGATGTACGAGGGCTAGCACTCTGAAAACGAGCATGTACCAAGCTGTCTTTTAAATTCCTAGCGCGTTTGTATACAATCAAAGGAGGATGTCTAAAAATATCACTCAACTCCGGATCAGAAGACAACAAATGCCAGTGTTTTTTAAAAATTGATTTTATCATATAGGACTTAGGTGAATGTGTTGTAATACAAGAAAAGGAATATTTTCTTGATTTTTTTTGTCTTCTTTTTTAACAGTTCAGACCGTGTCGTTTTAAAAGCTGTATTAAATGCTTCATCCACCCAATCTAAAGGGTAACCTCGGTTCAAAAATTTATTTTTCATGATTTTAGATTTCTCAAAAAAGTCAGAATCAGAATGACAAATCCTCCTCAATCTGTAGAACTGACTCTTAGGCAGTCCTTTTTTTTAAAAAATAGGATGAAAACTGGTAGCGAGTAAAAGTGTGTTACGATCAGTCTCTTTTGTAAACAAAGTTGTAGTTAAACTACCTTCGTTCTTCTCTACCCACATATCAAGGAAGTGTACTTTAACCGAATTAATTTCAGAGGTAAATTCCAAATCATCAACCAAGCTTTTCAAAAATGTCACAAATTCTCGAGCATCATCGTGATCACCCAGAAAAATACAAAATATATCGTCAATGTATCTGTACCATCTGAAGGTAGGTACCATTTCAAAAGGTAGGAAGCCATCTCGATAACAAAGTCTGAAGGCGGACTAAAGTCATCGCGTAACGAAAGATAATGTCTGAGGGCAATAAGTACTTTTTCATGTGAAATGTTAGTATATAAACGTGTTATGTCCAAAGTTAATAATACAGAAATGTCCGGTAAATCATGTAACTCAGAGATCTTATTGATGAAATCGGTAGAATCTCGAATGTAAGATGGTAACGAATAAACAAAAGGTTTTATAAAAAAATCAACATACTGAGATAAAGGAGATAAGAGGGAATTAGTCTGTGCCACAATTGGACGACCTGGAGGGTCAATAAGTCTCTTATGAATTTTCGGAAGAGTGTAAAAAACGTCTCAGGTTACTATTGTAACCATAGTTCCCTGAGAAACAGGGAACGAGACGATGCGTCGAACGACACGGTGGGAACGCCTCTTGCGTGATTGCGTCTGAAGCATCTATGCCAACTAGTCCAATGGAATGAGAGAATGAGCGTCACGGGCGGGTGACGTCATGAACCAGGAAAGGATAAGAGCACTTCCGCTGCTCGCCGGCATTTAGCTTCGACAGTTGCCGAAGCAAGCCGATCGCAGGGACGCAGGAAGTATGGCAGGGGGACGCATCGTCTCGTTCCCTGTTTCTCAGGGAACTATGGTTACAATAGTAACCTGAGACGTTCCCTTTATCGAAAAAGGGAACTTCGAGATGCGTCGAACGACACGGTGGGAACGAGAATACCCAACCCGCCATAATTACAAGTACCTGAGTGTCAGTCTGTTGATCTAAGCACTCAGCACCTGAGAACCTGGGGCAGCATCCAGGTCCAAACTGTAAAATCTCACGAATGTGAGCGGAGAGGACCAGCCCGCCGCATCACAAACATCTTGAAGAGATACCCCCTGCAATATGGCTTTAGAAGCCGCCATACTCCTGGTCGAGTGGGCTCGGACCACCAAAGGACAAGGCTGGCCCGAGTACTCGTATGCAGTGAAATAGCCTCGACTATCCACTTACTGACTGTCTGTTTTGAAGCAGGAAGACCTTTCTTAGGTGATCCAAAGCAAATCAGTAATTGGTCGGACTTTCTGAATGAGGATGTCCGATGTACATATGTGTCCAATGCTCGCACTGGACACAACAAGTGCAGTCTTTCCTGGTCCGCAGTTGCAAATGGAGGAGGACAGAAAGCCTGCAGCACAATAGGCCTCGGAGTCAAGGTTGGAACCTTAGGGACGTATCCCTGTTTTGGGTATAGGAACGCCTTGACCATCCCCGGTGCAAATTCAAGGCAGGTGGGGGAGACCGAAAGAGCCTGAAGGTCGCCAACTCTCTTTAGGGACGAAATAGCTAGCAGAAAGATAGTCTTGAAAGTCAGGAACTTTTCTGAGACCGAATCTAAGGGCTCGAATGGGGCCCTAGACAGGCCTTCTAGAACTATAGTCAAATCCCAAGCTGGCACCTTAGTGCGGATTGCAGGCCTCAGCCTCAAAGTGCCACGAAGGAAACGTGTAATCAGGGGGTCTCGACCCAAAGATATACCTCCCACCATAGTAAGGTAAGCCGCAATGGCTGCCACGTAAACTTTTAGTGTGGAAGGACAAAGACCTGACACAAAGCGCTCCTGCAGGAACTCGAGTACTGTGTTGACAGAACAGTTAACTGGATCCCACTGGTGTCGGTGACACCATAGGAGAAACTCTCCATTTAAGCGCATAAAGTTTCCTCGTAGCCGGAGCTCTGGAGCTTAGGATGGTCTCAACAGCCTCAGCTGAAAGACCACTATCTATAAGTTGGGCCCCCTCAGAGGCCAAACCCAAAGATTCCATATCTCTGGCCGAGGGTGAAATATTGTGCCCCCGGCCTAAGACAGAAGGTCCCTCCTCAAAGGGATCTCCAATGGAGGCCCGTCTAGCAGAAGGATCAGGTCCGCAAACCAGATCCGACTTGGCCAGCGTGGTGCTACTAGCAGTAGGCTTATTCCATACCGACGGACCCGCTCCAGAACTCCTGGGAGCAGAGCAACAGGGGGAAAGGCGTACAGACGTAGCCTCGGCCACGTCTGCACCATGGCGTCCAGCCCCAGGGGGGCTGGGTGCGTCAGAGAATACCAGAGAGGACAGTGCGTCGTGTTCTGAGACGCGAACAGATCCACCTCTGCCTGACCATATGCCTCCCAGATTTTCTCCACCGCCTCGGGGTGGAGTCTCCAATCCCCTGGCCTCAGCTCCTGCCTCGACAGGATGTCTGCTCCTATATTCTGGTCCCCAGGAATATACACTGCCCTCAGAGAGAGTACCTTCCCCAGAGACCACAGGAGGATCTGGTGCGCCAGTTTGCAAAGCGGACGCGAGCGCAGACCCCCCTGGCGGTTCAGATAAGAGACCACTGATGTGTTGTCTGTTCGAACGAGCACATGATGGCCTCTTAGGTCCGGAAGGAAATGTCTCAACGCATTGAAGACGGCCATCATCTCCAGGCAATTTATGTGCCACGAAAGATGATGGCTTTTCCACAGACCCTGAACCGAGCGGCCTTCCATTACCGCTCCCCAGCCGGTGAGGGAAGCATCTGTCGAGATCACAACTCGATGGCAAAGAGCTCCCAACACCGGACCCTGGGTTAAGAACCAGTGTTTACTACATATAACTAAGGCACGAAAGCATCGCCGCGTGACCTTGATATGCAAGTGGGTTTCCCCTCGGGGAGAACCCTCTGGTCCTGAGCCAGCACTGTAAAGGTCTCATATACAGCATGCCAAAAGGAATTCCGTTGGACACTGCTGCCAGTAGACCCAACAGTCTCTCGAACTGTTTACAATGCGTGACTGGTTTTGGGTTAAGAACCAGTGTTTACTACATATAACTAAGGCACGAAAGCATCGCCGCGTGACCTTGATATGCAAAGTGGGTTTCCCCTCGGGGAGAACCCTCTGGTCCTGAGCCAGCGCTGTAAAGGTCTCATGTACAGCATGCCAAAAGGAATTCCGTTGGACGCTGCTGCAACAAGACCCGACAGTCTCTTGAACTGTTTTACAGTGCGTGACTGGCCTAGCCTCAGCTCTTCTGTGGCTGTTAGGATACTAAATCCCGTACCACACCAAGGAAAGTGGTTCTCAATACTGGAGAAAGCACACTCTTCTTGGTATTGAGCCTCAACCCCAACATCTGCATATGAGCGAGAACGACACCTCGGTGCCGAACCGCCAACTGCTCTGATTCCGCTAGAATCAGCCAGTCGTCGATATAATTCAGAATGCGAACGGGTGACAAAGCTAGGCCGAAAGGAAGAACCCGATATTGGTATTCTTTGCCCCTGAAAGAAAACCATAGGAACTTCCTGTGCTGAGGGAGGATGGAGATATGGAAGTATGCATCCTTTAGATCTATCGTGACAAACCAGTCCTCGGATCTGATTTGGGTCACGATCTGTTTGAGGGTCAGCTATCTTGAACTTTAGTTTCCGAACTGACCGAATTAACAGGCGAAGATCTAAAAAAGGAACGCAACCCTCCATCCTTTTTTGGAACAATAAAATAATGGCTGTAAAAACCCGACTCTCTGACGGGTGAGTACACCTGTTCTATAGCTTCTTTTGCTAACAGGGCCTTTACTTCTTGTTCCATTACCAGAGCCTGCTCGGGATGCACCACTGTGGGCAGCACCCCGCTGTAATGAGGAGGACGAGAGCCAAACTGGATTCTGTATCCTCTCTCTACAATCTGCAGGACCCAATGAGAAATATTCGGCAGAAGCTTCCACGCTGCCAAAAAATTTACTAAGGGAACCAGCCTCTCGAGGCTGGCCTCTGGTGTTACTGAGAGAGCCAAATCTGGAGCCTGAAACATAATGGCAGGAACTACCTGACCTGACTACTCAAAAGCCCCCCTCAGAGGGCGCGAAACCAATGCTGTGCCGCAGCATAGCATCAGCGACTCGCTGGAGACCGCTGCGCCCTGAAGCACCGGAGGTGGCAGGGTTGGCAGGAGGGTCTCGTGAGGACCCCGAAATGGAACGGGCACCGTGTAATGAGGTGTACACCACTCCACTTCGGTCGGGGCTGTCCTCACTTTCTGTGCACATAATATGATGAACTAGACGGCTGGAGCTGCTCACGCCCAGCAGCCCCAGGGGGCTGGACACAGCGAGGGAGAAACCTTATTATATATATTTTTTATATATATATATATATATATAATGCATCACCTAACAACGAACGCATGGAATGCGTCGCCGAAGAGACGCGAAGGCTCAAATTTCACTATATCCAGAACCCCAGCAGATCGGCCTGATAAGCCTGGAGCATTATACTATAGTTTTCTATAAACATTCTCCAGCTGACCTGCTGCCGTATAAGCTTTACCCATAAAACCAAAGTAGCTATAATTAAACCTACGCGCTGCCTCGGCAAACGCGAGATCCCAGCCACAGAACCTTATTTTGCAAAGTACACTCGAAATCTAAGCGGTGCCTCGGCAAACGCGAGATCCGAGCTAGATTCTGATTACAACATTGAACCTACGCGCTGCCTCGGCAAACGCGAGATTCTTTAGTGATAGGTTTATTGAGCAAAGCAGAGGCTTTAAATGACGATGCTGGACCAGGTGAAAATAGCATTTTTCTATTTTTTTTTTTTTTTCCAGCCTGGGGCATTATATCATAACCGTAATCTTTCAACCCTTGAATAAATCTTTAACACGAGGGCTGAAAGTAGTAATAAAATACGGTTTATCCCACAATTTAAATATTCAGTGTGTAAATCAGGGAAAAGGGAAGCCTCGTGGTGGAGATAATGTGATAGATGTAGGAAACGCTCGATATTTTTAGTTTTTAGGAGCGTCCCTAATCTCAGCTGGCCATTAAATATTTAATTTATTAACAGCACGGGACAAAACCTCCACCAGTTCATCATATACTGGGGAAATAGATGGCGAATCTAATTCAACAGTGTGTGTGCTTGCTTTCACTTTCAATATTCTAAAACATTTAACCTCCTCGGAGGAGAATATGAAGGAAAAAGGGCTCTCTCTCCCCGAGCGGAAGAAACCGCAGAGCGTGCTTCCGACACCGGGGAGATAGAGCTGGATCTTCCGGGTAAGGAAGGAAAAAAGGCCCACGGACCCGTTTCAAACCCCTCCAAAAGATCCATCTGCGATCCCCAGGAATGCATTCCCCACGCTGCCTCGGCAAACGCGGGTCCTGGGAATCGCAAGCCTGTCACTATCATACAGAGTGACAGGCGAGAGCAGAGCATACTATTTCACAGAGTTGGAACTCAGCCCCCACCTTTTTTTTCTTTCAAGGGCTGAGAAGTATGCTCTACCCCAAACAAATTAAACAAAACTCGTGTGTGTCCCCACCCGTTTAAATAAACGCGGGCAGGGAGAAACACACTGTTTGTAATTTGTTTCGCCATAACGTTTCCATACAATATTGCAACAGACAACAATAAATAGACAGAGACAGTTTTGACACAGATCGCTTGCTGAGGCAACAGAAGCTAAATGCCGGCGAGCAGCGGAAGTGCTCTTATCCTTTCCTGGTTCATGACGTCACCCGCCCGTGACGCTCATTCTCTCATTCCATTGGACTAGTTGGCATAGATGCTTCAGACGCAATCACGCAAGAGGCGTTCCCACCGTGTCGTTCGACGCATCTCGAAGTTCCCTTTTTCGATAAAGGGAACAGGTCTAATTGGATGTTGACAATACAAGAATTTAAATTCAGATTGAGATATCCAACCCTCCGTTTTAGCATTTGTTAAAAATGACAATATCTCAGATCGATAGGTATTGGTAGGATCACCGGGGAGTTTTTTGTCAAACTTAATATTCTGTAATTGTGCAAGAATTTCGTGTTGGTATTTTTTCGAATCTTGGACTACAATTGCCCCTCCTTTATCAGCTGGTTTTATAATGATGCTCGGGTCACTTATCAATTCGGTCAAAGCTTTTTTCTCTTTCAATGAAAAATTATGAGAGATTTTATTACTAGAAGAGCAAGTTTCCATCACCTCTTTTTCAACCAAACGACAAAAGGTATGAATGGTGTGATTAGACACATTAGGGCAAAAATTACTTTTAGGTCTAAAGGGTGTCCTAGATACACCCGATTCTGATTTGGAGAAAATTGTCGCAGTCTTAGAAAGACATTTTCAATGATTTATTATATTCTTTTATAAAATAGGCTCTTATGGTTTCCAACTTGAACATGTATAATAAATATTAATTTCTATCCATACAACATAATGTAAGTTATGATTGTTTATACCCCCTGGATTAGTTAGAATGTTGCCTTATACTTTGGTTTCTCTGGGAGTGTAATGAATTAATTGGAGCAGGTTAGACAGGGTTGGGATAAGCAGAAGCGACAGATCTCGACACAATGAGAACATGCTGAGAGAGGGAGAGGAGAACAGTGCATATGTTGTGGGGAACACAATAACAACACACTGAGAGTTTAGCCCTCACATGAAATAACTAGGATGGCCTGCAAGCTTCCGACAAGCTCGACCTGCATTTCACAGCTGTACTCTCATACAATGAGCAGTAAAAGTGTGACATTTTTGTGATGTAACTTACTTTTAAATATCAGTGGAGAGATTACTCACTGATGATCAAAACATTACAGACAGGGGCTGATTTCTGTTTTAATCACTATACTTTTGCATAGTTTCAGTCTTGCTATGTCTCGCTTTCTAAAATAATTAGGTTTGGTAGTTAGCTTGCTTTGAATTATATTACCAGGGTTTCCAAAAGTTCTCACAGTAGGTAGAAATATGCATATGCACTCACTCTGTCAACTAAAAGATATGCAACCTGTGCTGACAAAATAAGTCCTACTGTACCGCATGGATCATGTTAAACATCAGATGTTTTTCCCCAACAGTTCCCCAAACGTTAACTTAAGACATAATAGATGATGTTTGCGTGAATACTTGCTATTTTGAAAAAGGCTACTGTTATTCTGTTTATATCAGGATTGTGCTGAGGTGTATTTGTGCGCACTCTTCGGATTTGTCAAACGGCATTTTGCATGGACAAAGAAAAGGCACTTAATCAGAAAACGTAAAAATAAAGATACTTTTAGATGTTTTATTGCTATTTGCAGCATTCGGGTCGCTAGATGAGGGCTTAATTAACAATTTTTTTGTGAAAACCTCAAATTCTTGAATTGTTTGCCTGTAGCTCGAAATTAGCCCATGCACATTCCTTCACAAATTTATAAATTTCTGCCTACAATTGATCACTATTAAAACTATATTTGGTCACAAAAAAAAAAAACTATTTGGTAACAAGACACTTTCAAGGGAACTCGTGCTGCGTCATCTCTCATGGCACATCAACTGCCTGGCAATAATAGCTGTCTTTCTTCCTCTCAAGAATTCCCTCTTAGAACTCCGGGGCCACCTTGTGCTCATCAATTCAGAAGACAAAAACACCACGGGGTTGCGCTCACGTCCACTCCACAAACTGGGGCACCAAATCCTCCTGTGTTCCCAGGGGAAGCTGCTTTTTACTCAGGGCAGCTTACATCCCTGGATACCAAAATCAGGGAGCAGACATCCTGTTGAGGCAGGGGCCGAGGCCAGGGAATGAAGGCTCCACCCCGAGATGGTGGAGCAGATATGGTGGGTATTCTGGCAGGCAGAAGTGGATCTGTTTGCGTTTCTAGAGACGTCTCAATGTCCATTCACGCATTCAGCTCCTCTCAGAGTGGATGCTGTGGTTCAGATGTGGCCGAGGCTATGTCTGTACACATTTCCCTGCTCCTCCGAGTTCTTGAGAGAGTTTTACAGGACAAGGCCATTCTCACATTAATTGCCCCATGGTGGCTGGGAAGAGTGTGTTTTTTGGATCTTGTGTCTCCTCGACGGCTCTCTTTGGGAGATTCCAATCAAGAGGGACCTTCTGCCCCAGGCAGGGGGCTCAATACTTCACTCCTGCCCAGAACTGCGGAAGCTGTGGGCTTGGCCTCTGAGGGGGCCCAGACGTCACCCATTCGTCACTCTAGAGCTAATTCCTGAAGGAAACTGTATGCCTTGAAGTGTAGAAGGTTCAATTCCTTGTTCAATGGTCATCAGCTGGACCCAGTTAACTGCCTGGTGGTTCAGTGCTGGAGTTCATGCTAGAACGATTCACTGCAGGGTTATCCCCGTCCACCTTAAAGGTTTATGTGGCGACCATTGCTGCTTACCACTCTACTTTGGGTTGGATGTCTTTAGGGAGAGACCCATTGATACCAGGTCTGAGATGTTTGTGCACTTCTGTGGAAAATTGAGGCTGAGGCCTGCAGTATGCACTTGGGTACAGGCATGGGAATCTTGCCGTAATGCTCCAAGGCCTATTAAAGAGGTTCCAGTCAAGTTCCTGACTCTTGAAGCATTGTTCTTCCTTCCTATTATGTCTCTTAAAAGAATATGAGATCTGCAAGCCCTGTCAGTAGCCCCATCGTGCTTGGAATTTGCACCTGGCATTCAAATTCTTTTCTTCACCCTAGGCCAGGTTACATCCCTAAGGTCCTCACTAATGTGGCTATCTATTGTGCTGCAGGCCTCTGTCCTCCTCCCTTCCAGGATCCAGACCAGGAAAAGAGTAAGCTTTGTCCAGTTCGGGCATTAGATGCTTACGTCCAGAGAGCTGCCCTGTGGAGTTAATCTGAACAACTGTTTGTCTGTTTTGGGTTTCCTAGCAAGGGGTCCCCAGCATCTAAGCAGAGGATGAGTAAGTGGATAGTTGAGGCTGTCTCTCTTACATATGAGATGGCTGGACTATGTTCCCCTATGGGAGTTTAACCCTCTGAGGTCGGGAAACGCACCTGTACGTTTTGCTGGATTTTGTCCTTATCAGTGCAAAAGAGAATCAAATTACTCTGTTGATTTTGATCTTACATTTAAGTGTTGTACATCATTAGATCCTGTTAAGTGTCTTTTTTTGTTGTGGGTACTCACAATAAAAACAAAGTGTTGTGATTTTCGTCAAATAAAGAAAAATAAACATGATGCGCGTTTTGCCTTCTCTCTGTCAGTGAAGTCCATTCTGAAACGTGTCTGAAAAAATAACTGTAACTCTCTCAATACTTGTCACAGATATACGAGAGATTTCTCTTTATGAAGCTGAAATTCTCTTCTTTTAAATGAAGTAATTTATTAAAAAAAAAAACATTTCCAGTTTATGTAATCCGTTTGAAACCAAGGAGAGGTACAGTTTTTTTCATTCTCCCTTCATTATTTTTAATGAGCTGAGCCCGCCACACCCCCAGAGCTGTTCACATGGTAAATAGGTGATCTATGCATCGCACACGCGGCACGCCCCGCGATCAATGCCATAACAACATGAAGTTTCTTAATCAGATTCACTGATAGTTCATCACGTTTTAAGGATGGTAGCACACTACTCCTTCAGAGGATTATGAACAGCGGGGAATAATTCACCTTTTCCTCAGAGGAATTTGAAACTCGGACGACGAACGGTTGCATTTTGAAGAACGAATTGACCCCGCCGAGGATACAAGTTCGGAGTAAGTTGTTTAGTGTTATAATTCCTTTTCTGATCATAGAGCTCAAATGCATTTTCAGACTACATTTTAGGTTATAATGATTTAGTGAAATATATCGATCCGCAAGTTTTGTGTGAGTACTTCTGTGGTCTAGTGGCAGATCTTTCGCCAAGCGTGTCAGAGGTTACGGGTTCAAATCCACCCTCGGTATAGTTTTTTTTTCTCTCATCAAAACCTAATATGTTCATCAGTGGTTACAGTCTATATCAAGCACACACGTATATAGGACACACGTTTGTGTGCAATTTATTTTGTGATTTCACCGGAATGAATAGTGTCCGCAATGGCTATAGCGTCCGAGTGAAGACTGCGCGCGCGCCGCCACAAGAGACTGCATCCATGACACTGATAGCAGTGGACACGAGCGCTCAGCTTGAGTTCAAAAACAAAACATTTTAGCGCTAGATCTCTTATTTAAAAGCGGACTAAATGAATGCTCTGCTAGTTAACTGGAGATGTTTTATTTGTATTAGGTACAGCCGTTCATTGAGTGTATCAGTAAATGCGTGCGGTCTATATGGGCCATAAACAGATACTCGCGGTGACGCGGTCTACCCATCAATAGATGTTTCTCCGACCATCAACAGATACATTGTGCATCTATAATCATGATTGTCCATCAGTTTACTTTGGATAATGTGCTAACAGTTTTTTGCATTTGTTTTGTTGTGTTTACATCGTCACCATCAGCCTTCAGAAATCATTCTGATATATATATTTTTTTAAATCAATGTTGGAAACTGTTGTGCTGCTTAATTTTTTTTTAACCTGTGATAGTTTTTTTTAGGATTCTTTGAATGCACTTTTTTTATTAAAAAAAAAAAACAAACAAGTCTGGTATTTTTATGTTTTTGATTTTTTTTTTGAAAGGATGTGTTAAGTGATATGAATGACTTTAAGTCTTTATGTTCTTAGGAAAGTTTTCTATTTTAAATAAATGCTGTTCTTTTTAACTTTTTATTCATCAGTGAATCATTCCTTGGGCCATTAGCCAACATTCAATATGTTCAATGGCCTTGTTGCGGTGACATTTTTTTCCCCAAAACGTACTAACCACGCATATTATTTTTTTTTCTATAAAATGCAAACATGTACATCCATTTTGCTCACATATTATTGTAGCAGAGTTTGTGCTGAATACAGCAAATTTATATGTTGGCAAATGGTATGTTTTAAGTAGCTGAAATAAGCACAAATGTCAGGGCATGTCAAAACACCTCAAGAGCCCCAAAACAGCTCAGACCCCAGAGGAATAAGCCCACTCTACTAGGAATATGGCTGCCTCTAAGGCTGTCAGGAGTTTCACTTCAAGATGTTTGTGATGCGTCAAGCTGGTTCTCACCGCACACATTTGTGAGGTTTTACAACCTGGACATGAGGTGCTCTCCTCTTAGGGCCCAGGTGCTCTCATCTTAGTGCTTTCCCCCACGATTTCACACTAGACAGACACTTGTCATTATGGCAGCCTGGGTATTATCATTCCCACAATCGACACAGCGCATGTTCCTTTGAAAGGGAACGCCTTGGTTACGACTGTGACCTTGGCGACCCAGAACAAGACGCTGTGTTACCCTGCCATCCTTCCTGCGTGCCTGTCAGCAACTTCAGCCTATTAGAAGCTAGAGTTGCACTGTTTCATGGTTTAATAGATTCTGGTTCATGACGTCACGCCTCTGACATCCCATCACACCATTGGAATGATTTCACATGTGCTTCATGACGCAATAACGCAGAGTGTTCCCACAGCGTCAGTCCTTTTCTTATTTTTTATTTCCTTTATTTTAACCAGGAAGTCACATTGAGATATTGCTATCTCTTCTTCCAGAGAGACCTGGTCAAGACGGCAGCATAAGAAATTTCATACACAAGAATCACTGAATAGAAATATCACAATTTACACATTCACAAACAACATGGATATAAACGAGTCAAGAAAAACAGTTACATTTGTCCTTTAAAACATTGAGTAAAAGACATTTCAAAGAGGTCGGGGTTGGAAGTGCATCTAGCTTCAATACATTTTGTAGTTCATTCCAAGTCCAAGGAGCGTAAAAAGAAAAAGCGCTTTTACCAAATTCTGACAATACCCTTGGGACTTTTAGCCGGAGACGGGAACCAGACCTTGTTTGATAGGTATTTGTGTAATAAATTAAAAGATTTGATATATAAGAAGGTAACTTACCTAAAAGAGCTTTAACAATAAATAAGTACATGTGCAGTTTTCTCCTTTGATGTAAAGATGACCAAGCTAAGGAATCATAAAGAATACAATGATGTGTCCGTGACTCTGCACCAGAAACAAAGCGTAAAGCAGCATGAAACACGCAATCTAATTTTCTAAGTAGAGTAGTAGCTGCATGCATATATAAAAGATCACCATAATCAATAATGGATAAAAAAGCACTCTCTACTAATTTCTTTCGGGCCTCAAACGGAAAACAATTTTTTAAGCGAAAAAAGAAGCCTAATTTTGGCCTAAGCTTCTTCAGCAACATATTAATATGTACATCGAATGCTAATCTTTCATCCAGCCAAATTCCTAAGTATTTATAGGAACTAACTCTTTCTAGAGAAATACCATTAGAGGTTGTAATTGAAATATCAGCTACCTTTGAACGGCCACGACTAAAAATCATGTATTTTGTCTTTTTTATATTTAAAACCAATTTTAACTGAGACAATGAATGTTGCAAAACTTGGAAAGCATTCTGTAATTGGTTTAAGGCTTGATTTAAAGTAGATGCTGTTGTATAAATGATTGTATCGTCTGCATACAAATGCAGTTTGGCGGACTCTATTCCGTTGCCTAAATCATTAATACCTATTATTTCAGTTTTTATACAGATGTGATTTAATTTAGTTTAAGTAATTACTTTGATCACTAGCAAACTACTCAAACACTGACAGTATACACATATTTGGTTTTGTGATTTAAACTGATTGTCACCAGCTAGTCACCACCTCTTCACTACATTTCCCATCATCCTACCTGGCCCTCACCTGCATGCACTTCCCAATCACAGAGATCGCTGTCACACTATATTACATCCATCTAGAATACTATATTATTCAGTTACTCACCTGTGTCCATCGTTGTGATCACAAACTTCTGCAAATAAACCTGTTGATCACTTTACCTTTGTGAATCCTTCAGTTTCATGAAACTGATACTGTCTGACATGTTTTTTTTTTTTTTTGGCTTCAGTTTCTATTGGACATACACTATGCTTGTAGGATGTAATTGGTTTTGAACTGCAATGTGAATATAGTTGGCAAATAAATTCAGTGACTTTTACTATATATATATATATATATATATATATATATATATATATATATATATATGGCAGCATGTTCACTATTAAGATCAAATACAAGTGGAATGCAATGATATGATTGCAGTGCAATGATGATATATGAAATTATTTAATTATGACAATGTGTTGCATGTTCTGTGTTCTAATTAGTAACAAACAGCATGTACCAAACAACACGGGATTAGCAGTGTGTTACGTGTACCAAAAAGTTTGAAAGTCCAGACGAAGATGAAATTGAAACTATCAAAAAAAAGTGGCAGACTAGACTTTAAAAAAAAAAAAAATTTAACATAAAGTGTCTAAAATTCCTGTAAAGATATATCTCTTGAACCGCAAGTGTGTAGGATGTTGTCGTTCTGCGAGTTCCCACCCAGTGACTTATTCACACACACTGAAAACTGAACTCCTATTACAGTACATAATGTGTCATAGACTTACACTCCCACTAAAATACATTCAATTTGACAATCTTAATTATTGCTGTCAACATCAAGCAGCTTTAAACAATTACTCAAACCATAATTTCATTTTAATTTAACCAATTTTATAGTTTTTACACAGATGCATGCTCATGACTTAATCTATATCATGTATTGCACACACATTTTTTTTTACTTTTTATATTATTTGTTTATTCAAGGATGAACATATTTAAAACAAGCTTTATGATCACATTTTAGCTAATCTCACCGATCTTTGGTAATTTTATCTGCTGAATAAATTATCTACTGATATCCTAATTATAGTTCATGTGAACTCATTCTGACGCAGTAATTTTAGTTTCATGCACTAAATGTGCAGGGACATTCTGTTCCAGGTGTCAGTCATTCTGAGATGTGCAAGTGCTCTCAGGAGCATGGTATCAGAGCAGTGACCTTCTGCCACCCACAGTTAGAGGAAGTGATGCAATCATGGCTTTGGCTCCTAACAGTTCTCTTCCGTGTGGTTAGAGCCACAGTGAATCGATGATACATGCAACACGCATCAAGAGCAATTATGAGGGTTTGCACGTTAGCTTTATAGAAACAGTGGGATAGAGGTCAGGACTTTTAATCCAGTTATTCTCTACTTGCTTTTGCTAATCTGTTGCAGGACACAGATTTTACAGTAAACTTTAAGTGGCAACCCAGCACAGTACCAACAATTTTTTTTTTTGTCTTAAAAAAATTGTCTTAAACCATCTTGCATTAACCAGCCTGTTATGGCTGATTAGTACTGAGCCCCTAAAGCAGGGGTGTCCAAACTCGGTCCTGGAGGGCCACTGTCCTAACAGAGTTTTGCTTCAACATGCTTCAAAATACCTCCCTTTAATTATGGTTGGAGCTGAACTTTGGAGCAGGATTGGACACAGAAGCAGGATTGGACATCCCTGCCCTTAAGGGTCATGGTGAACATATGAATAAAAAAATCCAATGCTTTTGGGTCACTTTCACAAAAGTTCCCCTGAGAAACTTTGCAGTCACTTGCAAAACGTTTGCGTTCTCCTGAGAAACTTTGTTTTCGCTCAGAAAGAACTCAAAAGGTTTGCAAGCGAATGCAAAGTTTCACGAGGGAACGCAAGCATTTTGTGAGTGAGCGCAAAGATTCTCGGGGAAACGCACACGGTTTCTTGAGAGAATGCAAAAGCACTGACATATCATTTTTCCTACCATCTCAATTTCTTTTTACATAACCATGTCCATAGCTAGGTGACTGGTCATCCCTGGAAGTCTGGCTAGTTAACCTAGTTAGGAAGCCTACTTGTAGTCAAGACCGCATATACCAAGACCAAGACACTACCAAGACCAGAGGGTATCGAGACCAAGACCAAGACCAAGACCAAGACCGAGTCGAGACCGGAGGGGAAAAAAGCAACAAAAGTGTTGAAGCTAAGCAATAACTTGTAAGATTTTGTTTTGCATTGCCTACCTATCTCTGCCGATTTCGAAGTCTCCAAATGAATCCATTCTGCAACTTTTAAATACATAATTATATTTTTAAAAACGAAATTATAGGCTTAAGTGCAGGATCCTAAAGTTGGTCGTTTTGTTGCTATGGTTACACACACTCACACACACACACACACACACGCACACACACCGTTGGCGGTGCACTCAAATTCATCTGTCAGTTGTGCAGTTACCCAAAATCTCCTGAATGAAGTTAAAATTCATCATGTCACTGATATGTTTTACTAAATATTAATACATCAAAAACTGTACATGATATGTGTTTTTTAAATCAAGTGATCAAAGTGCTTGTTGCCGCTGCGATCAGTGGCGTGGATACAGTGTTTTCTCGTGTGGCTGGCGCACAACGCACTGTCTTCAATCCTTTGCGGGTATCGTCGTGGATTTTGTAGTATTGTATTGCTAAATCCCCCGACCACTATGTCGGTCTGAGACAGCGAGACCTAGACAAGACCGAGAGGTCCGAGACCAAGACAAGACCAAGACCAAAGACCGTCAAGGCCGTGACAAGAACCGAGACCACGTAAAAGTCCGGTCTCGAGACATACATCACTACTATCAATACCAACATATCAGCATCCAAAACATGCATGTGCTGGTGACAAATATGCTGTTTTTTCAACAGAGTGTTTATTTATAATGGCACAGTTAGTTATTTGGAATGGTAAAAAAAAAATAATGTTTTATATGCCTGCACTGTAGTCTTCTTATTTTTAGTCTTTAGAATTTAGTCTTCCTCCAGGACATTTCTTACATAATATGAGACTTATGAGAGTTTGTGAAGTGCTCTAGTAGCAGCAGCATTTATTTCATGGTGTATCACAGGAGAGTGTTACGCTTTAAAACATAGAAACATTTCCACTGTCAGATAGGGAAAAAAGATATAAAGAATAAAAGGAAAAGAGGTGTGTATTTTGGTTGTTTTTTTTTTATTGATGTTTCTGTTATGGTAAACGTGGCTGTTTTTCTATTATCCCATTGCAACGACAACACGAACCATCACACACATTAACACTGAGCTGAAGCAAATTCATGCAGGGTTTCTTTAATGCTGTACTTCATAGATCATACTGTAAATATAAATGTCATACTGTAAATTTAAGGCAATTATTGTGCAAAAACGTCATTATTTAAATTAACCTTGATGCAGTCTAAATGCAAAAAAAAAAAAAAAAGAGAGACAAAAACATATCTTAGTGGAATTAGTTCCTCACAATGACTAAGAGGCCTTGAGCTTGAAAGTATTGCAATTAACCAAAATACTATGTCTGCAAACAAATGTATTATTTGAATGTATAACTTATAACAAACTTGAAACTTGAAATTATAACAAACAAATAAAATTACTGCTAAAAAAAAAAAAAAAAAAAAAAACATTAACAAGGGTTTTGAATGTACTCATCAGCTCCAGTTGTTGTTTTATGTGGCTTTTTGTTGTGGTTTGATTCATCATCCTGTGCATACATATTATTTTGTGTTTGCCCTCTTGCAAATGTTCACAGTTATACAGACACAGAATGGTTTTTATTTATTAATACTGAGTACATTTATTTTTTGATTGATTGTTTGTTTGTTTGTTTGTTTGTTTGTTTTACTCCATCATTGAAAATAGTTTCAAAGGAAAGTGTTACGCTTTGTGTTTTCAAGAAATGCACCAAATGGAACAGAGTTTGTGAGTGAAGTGGAGCGCCAACGATTTATCTCACTATTCAAAGTGTTCTGTAATCAGTCTACCCCAGTTTCACTCAGGGTTTCCCATTCCCTGCACCACACTAACTGGTGTGAGAAATTCCACTCCAGGTGATACTGCACTCACTTCAAGCTAAATCATCCACATTCTCTGCTCTGGAACAGCAACAACAAGGGTGGTGCAGATAATGCAACATCACAGTAGTGTTATATTAAATAACACTCCTGGAATGTGGCTTCTTCTTAGGTTTTTTTTTTTTTTTTTTTTTTTTTTTGTCTGGATAAAGAACATCAGAGTAATTGAGGAAAACAACATCTGCCATGTTCACAAAACAACTTTAAGCTTTGCATATTCATAGATAATTACAGTACAAGACACGTCTTGGTCACAATTTAGATTAGGGTCCAGTTCTCACTATTAACTAACTATTAACCATGACATTTGCCTAAATAGAGCAATAGGAATATATAATCAGATTTTGAGAGCTTAAAATGTGTAAACGTTTTGTCAATGGCTAACATAAACGCAAGCTAGTCTATATACCACTCACTACAGCAACACTTTATTCAAAATAGCTGTTGATCCTGTCTGTTAAGTTGCACATTTTTAATGTTATCCTTGACTCATTTTACACTTACTTTGATCCCCACAGAGGAAGCCCTTAACTGAGGAAGGGCCATTGTGTATTAGTGCACGTGTGGCTCTGTTGCTTAGAACAATATCCCTGCATCCTGTACTAAGTGTTAGTACCCTGCAGGACTGACTGACAGCTCTTGAACAGGGATAGAGTGTCGTCTTTTGTTGCCAGCACAGGCATAAGTGATAAACACCCGCAATTTGAGCCAGAGTGAGGCCGACAGCAGGGCCAAAAGCCCTGAGAATGTGCACCCCGCTTCAAAACACATGCACCATAAAATATTAACAGCACCACTTTCTCTAAACTCACCGTGCAAGACTTTCTGCTTTCCTCTGTCTACTGAAGTAATCCAGAATCCACTAGAAAGAAAAGGAAAAAAGCTGCTAATTTTGCACACAAAACATGGATTTTTGTCGAATCCGGCAAGTTTGTGGGAGGTTTGTGGAGAGTTCATCTGCAACTATTATTTCTGCATTTCCTCTTAAAATAGGCCCTTCATAGCCCTGGTCCCCAGCCTCACTATTGTGGCAATGTAAACATTGCTGGGTAATTTGAATTCCAACAAAGTGAAGATTAGCTGTTGACCGACGGTGGCAGATGATTATTTCTAAAATAATCCTGTTTTGATATGCATCGGCTTCCAGGCAGGAATTTTCAATTAGTTTTCAAATTGCTACATATAAACAAGTTCCAGGGTCTCCTTATCAGGAAGTGGCACGACTACAGAATATACATACGTCTCCCCCCATGAACTGTTCCCACTCCACCACCCTCTTCTACATCTGGTCCTACAAGCGCAGAGGTCTTGCTTGTCTGGATTTCAAAGGGTCTCCTTTATCGTGCCCCAGGTAGAGAGGTTTTATGTATGTACTTTGCAAACATGAAGTGATGCACAAACATGCCCTTCCTGAATATGTTCTGCATGAGAAGTTTCACCCATTTCTACCCCTGAATAGGCAAATGCGCAGACAGACAGAAATCAAATGGCCAGCTATAACCAAAATAATCATGCCCCAACCAGGACCCTGCAGCTGGAGATAAATGTTTAGCTACATGATTGTTCAATGTATAATATTAGTTTTTCCCCAACATCTCAAATGCTGCCAAATTAAAATGTATATTTATATATTCATAGATGTTAGTATGCCTGTCTCCAATATGTATGTGCTGATTATTAATTTGCTGCACTAAAAAAAAGTGATGAAATTCTGATTATTCACTGCATTCATTCAATGGTGTTTGCATTAGCTAGGCTTGCAAGTGTATAAGTGTCACCATTAGGCTTCTGTTTGACTTTCAGTTTGTTCTGTTTTGCCACGTGTGTTCCCCAGTCTGAGTTTCCCGCCACCAATCTGTATCCATGGACACTGATCACCTCCCTCACAGCTGCCTGTCATTTGTAATTATCATCACTGTGTATTTAAGTTCCTGCCTGTCTTCTGTTCAGTGTCCGGTATTGTTGTGTTTTACACGCTGTTACACCCGTTTGCCTGTCTTCAGAATTAAACTCGTTTTGGATTTATTCCTTCTTCTGTCCTTCCTGAACCGCCCCGTGACAGAATACCGGACCTACAAAAGGAAAATGGATAATATTGCTTTTATCCAGCTTGCTGAGGAGAGCAAGAACTTTTTGTCTTTCACCAGAAATTTTGTTTACCTTGCAGTCACCAGCCCCCTCGACAACGAAACCCTGAAGAACCTGTTCTGGATCGGGGCCAACTTCCATCAGCATATCGACCTCCCAGACACCTCTAACCTGAACTGGAAGGAGGCCATCACCAGGTGTCTGGAGAGCGTCGCACCCCGATTCAGAACACAGCCAGACCCAGAGCCCGGATTACCATCCTCGACCGCGGAGAACTCGTGCGTGCCCCCCGCAGACGGAGAGCTACCACCCGCCGTGACGCGCCAGCCTGAGCCCGAGACTAAGAGGACAGAGCTGACCCTCGCCCCGGAGGAGGAGCTCCAACAAGAGTCTGACCAGGGGTGTGAGCCCACGACATCTGCGGACGAGGGAACCCAATCGACGGAACACGAGGACTGGCTGATCGACTTCTCCGAAGAGACACCATCTCCCACCCTATCCCACCCGTCTTCTGCATCTTTGTCGTTGTATAACCACTCCAGTGACTGTATCTGCCCTATCATCAACCTGTCTGATACCACCTTAACACCCAGCTCAGCCAGTCCTCCAGCCTCGCCGCTGCTGGATGTTCGCTGCCCTACACCGTCTCTGGGGAGTACCCCTGACGTCGAGTCGCAGGTCAGCCATCCATCCACAGCACTCGAGCATGAGGATCCCCTGGCTCCGCCTCCAGCCTTGGTCCTCTGCACTCCATCTCAGCCTGTCAACCTGCCGGCTCCGTCTTGGCTCCTCCCACCTACGCTTCCACCAGAGACCCTCGAACCATCGGCTGCAGCTGGTTCCCTCATCCTGCCAGCTCCCCCTTGGTCAGTCGTCACTCTGCCTTCGCCACGGACTTACGGTCTGTCCGCTACGCTCCGTCCCTCCACCCCTTCGGCTACAGCGGGCTCCTCCTTCCCCTCGGCGTCACCTCTGTCCTCCCTCACTCCGACTTCGCCTCAGCTCTCGGGTACTCTGGCTCCACCTTCAGCGTTCGTCGCCGCGATGTCGCCTAGGTCTCCAAGTCCAGCGACGTCGTTTGAGTCCACCGGCTCTCCGTCTGCGCCGATGGATCCTGCCGCCGAGTCTCCGTCGGTCATCCCCCAGCTACCGTCAGCCTCTTCTCCACCTGGTCTCTTCCCTCCATCTACTCTGCCGTGGGCTGTCGGTACTGGACGGCTCTGGGTCTGCGCCACCAGGCCATCTACATCTGTGCCGTCAGGGGATCGTTGTCATCCCTTCACTATCCTGTCACTCCAGCCTCGTTTCTACACTTCACCATCACCTCGTCCACCACCAGAACCTCCTCCGGACCTCCCTTCGTTGTTGCGTTACGGTGCGAGGACGCACCTGGCCGGAGGGGGGCGTTATGTCACCATTAGGCTTCTGTTTGACTTTCAGTTTGTTCTGTTTTGCCACGTGTGTTCCCCAGTCTGAGTTTCCCGCCACCAATCTGTATCCATGGACACTGATCACCTCCCTCACAGCTGCCTGTCATTTGTAATTATCATCACTGTGTATTTAAGTTCCTGCCTGTCTTCTGTTCAGTGTCCGGTATTGTTGTGTTTTACACGCTGTTACACCCGTTTGCCTGTCTTCAGAATTAAACTCGTTTTGGATTTATTCCTTCTTCTGTCCTTCCTGAACCGCCCCGTGACAATAAGAGTGTTTTATTAAATTCTCGAATTGGCTCATGTCTAATGATGGTCAAAATTAAATTATACTATGAATACATTGACAATGCAAAACAATGTCCAATTAATCTAGTGGTTGTCAAGAGAATCCCAAATGAATTGGGTTTTTATTTAAAATAAAGCAAATTGAAGGTTGTGTTTTATTTTGCCTTTTCATTGACTTGACTAGCGTGGCTTCTTTTGTACAGCGCTATTTACATCAACATTCATCCCTCCTTCACTTTTGGGTTCTACCAGGTGAGGAGACTTTCTTATTGGCAGACAAATAAAACTCAAGTGAGAGGAGGTGGAGGGAAAGAAATGATCTACAGCATGGAGAGCTGCATAGAAATTGTACCTGTGACATTAGGCCAGTTCATTTGATTTTTAATGAAAGGTAAGGGCACAATCCACTAACAAAAAACAGTATATTTGAAAAGTAACAATACCTTTTATTAATAACAACATTTTGTGAAGAGTTGATCATAAGGAGCATTTACACTTGATTATCTAATGATGTCTGATGAAGGGACAGCACATAAAACAATGTTTGCATCAGCTCTTTTAAACATTTAATTCATAAAATACTTTTATTTTACAATTTAACATTTTAACCGAAGCTGACATTGCAAGATTTTTACAGTTACATGCAAAACTACTACTTGATTGGTGCAGAACATAATTTTTATAAGTAATACCTGTACAGGGCATCAGGGTCATGTGCTTCTTGTCTCATTAGAGGTGACCAGCAAGACGAGACTGCGGTCACTTGAATTACAAAACCTGCACATGATATGATACCAAGGTTGATGTCCAGTTAGTGCTGACGGTTTAAATCGATTTTGGCCAGATCACTTACCACATAAATCGCTGTGGCCAATGCGCTGCTGGCAGTAGTATTTTCAAGAAGGTGAGCCCTACAAGGTGCGACTTTAACGAGTCAACAGAAAACACAAAACCGAGATTTACTATGAATTGATATAGCAGTTGCCTTTATCTGTTTACCGTTTTGTTTGGCAGCCTCTTTTCATCAAGTATCTGTACTGCATCTATTTGTAACTTGTTAAGTCAGTCACTACTTTTGTATTAACCATAGATTGGTTGATGAAACAGAGGCAATTTACTTTGGGAAGGCAGGGAAATGTTGGTTGTTTTTCAAGTGAGATCAGTCAGTTGTCTCTAAAGACTTCAAAGACATCTCGCAGTTCAATATGAGCAGGCACTGGCAAGCACTGTAAGGCCCACAGTAAATATTGATTACTCTGTAAAGGATTATTAGGCCCGAAGGCCTTTATGACTGTAACAGACTATATTGCAATAATAAAACCACCTATGTATCATTTTTATTTCATCTGGGAATACAACATACAATGTGATACAGTTGTGCGATACACTCTCTTGAGAAAGTTCACCTGCTGTCAGTGGCCCTTTCGACAAATACTGACTATGTGGGTTATCAGAGGAACTCACAGAAATGCCTGTATTGATTTTTATCATTCCTTTTATAGACTATGTCATCTGTCCCCTGAAACTGTACTATATTAAACTCTTCACCAAAAAAAAAAAAAGAAATGCAAATAAAAACTTCAAAAAAGTAATGTACTGAGCCCTGGGATTCATAACTATAGATACTATACTGCTGTATGTTAAAGAAAGAATGTAGCCTATAATACAAGTCTTAAGTGGATAAATTGGCAGAGTGAATTACCTTTTGATACAGTCCTCATTAATCTAGTCTAATACATTCACAGAAGCGTGCACATATCTCAGGCAAGAGTGAGCATTCTGTTAATGATAAGACCAAAGAGTGAAATCATTACTACCTTTAATGTTCCCAATCTAATTGAGACATTAATTAAAGTGGAATTTCAGCTAGGTCTTTATTTATAACTGCATTTTTCATTGAACTCAAAGAAGAGGGCAATTTGGCATTTTGTCTTGTACCTACAGTATGTTTGAGAGCTTTAACCAATACCTGGCTGTGAGCTCGGGAATTGTTTTATTAAGTTATTGTCATTGAAATGACATTTTGTATTATTTCAGGGACTTGGCCATGGTTTCCACATTCACCTACCCTTTAGAATTAACAACATAATTTTTGTCTCCTACCAGGGCTGGCTGAGACTCATATAGGTTTCTATTTAGGCCAGACCACATAAGGTCTCCTTACCAACATTTGACCCCCAAAATCCCCGAACTTAGATTCAGAGACAAGAAATGGCCTATCTGGCCCAAAATGGCAATGATATTTATTTTTAACATTATTCGTTTTACCTTTATTCTTTTAGAGCCTTAAAACATGTAAGTGTTGCTGGAAGTTTTGTTGTTTGGGAAAATTGCAATGCATAGCTCATTTAGTCCTTGGTAGCCAAGTTCCAATAACAAAGACATGCAATCCCCTATGGCCAAAGTGTCTCACAAGGCAAGCCATCTGGAACAGAAAGCAATGAGACAAAATAGGACCTATATGCTTAAGCTAGCAGCCAACCATCTGGTTTGGCATAGATAGTATCTCAAACACTGGACATTCCTGCAAGGAAAGGATGGCAAAAGGAGATGATGACATGAAAAGATAAAGGCTAGTTATAATCTCAAATAGCCTGAGGATAGTTACATTTTGAGTTAGAACTACATGCTACTTGCCATTCAGCAGACACTTTTCAACTGAAGCATCTTAGAATGCTAATTGCAATCATGCAGCATCCCTGGAGTAAAATTATTAGTGCCATGTCCGAGGACAGTGATATAAAGCAAGATTATTAGATTGGTACTTTAACTCTCTCCTGAATTGCACTTGCAATCTTTGTTTTAGCAAACAATATTCTTAACTATTGAACTTTTATCATCGCACATATTTTATGGTGGTCTTGAAAAAAAAGTATGGTTGCAATTAAACAATGATAATTTGGTTAATTACACTAACAATGAATGAAGAACTCTCTATTTCTATATAGTGTATTAATATATTAACAATGTAGAGACAACAATATATTAACTATGAATGAACTATAAACTAATATTTTGCTATTGATTTGTAAGCACTTTGTATACTTATTATAAAGTGTTACCAAATTTTTCTTTTGAATAAAGCACACCAATAAAAAAGGCACAATAAGATAATTAAAATCTGATAAGAAAGTAAATATAGTCTATGTTGATTTTAAATATTGGAGTTATCAGAGAAGCAAACATGAAGACTTTTGGCAATACATTTCAGCCTAATAGAGTCAGATTTTTACACACGCCAGTTTGAGCGCATCAACAGACCCTGTTCTCTCTAATCCTCTATACTGACCTGTCTTTCACCCTACACACACACACACACACACACCACACACACACACACACACACACACACACACACACACACACACACACACACACACACACACACGTCCAGACGCACATGGCCAGAGTTACCTCCCTATGTTTTCCAGTCTACAGTCAGAGGAGACAAGGTATCCAGTGACCCTTAATATTTTATCGTTTCCTTCAACACGGCACAGCAAGCTTATCCTTAGCTAGGCGTTTATGCTTGGCATGGTCACTTCAGACTTCCCGCCTATTTCCTGGTCTGGTATAGCGTTACCCTCCATCTCCGTCTCCTCTGATGCTGCACTATCGTTTCTATCTGACTCCTTGATTGATCGCCAGTGGAACACCCATTTAAGCGCAACAAAAACGCAGTCCACTTCCATAATGCTCTGTGGTTAGCTGGCGTCTGTCGGTGGGGACACAGCCTGTGGCGTGGCTGATGAAGGAAGCCAAATCTAGGGCTGCAGCCACATTCGTTGTGTTAGGGAGTGGGCAAAACCCTCTGCTGTATTTGATCCCTTTGGGTTCAGCCCACTGCATTTACACTTGAAAAGGCCCACTGCAGTAACAAATGGGATCAAATGTAAATATATGGGGAAAAGGAATGTTCATCTGAATGTCCAATTACCATTTTAAAAGCACATAGAACGACTAGAAGTGGTAGGAATGAAAAAACAATCTAATCTTGAATTTCAAATTTATCAGAGGGCATAAAGTTCCCAAATACTTCATGAATATTGCAGCATTTCAAAGTCACTCCCATAGACTGTAAAAAAAAGATGGACAACGCACCTTCACTCTCTTCCATTGGTGAAAAGTGAAGCTGCCAAAGTCCTAATATGGCGCTGACATTTTGCGCAGATTTGGGACCTGCTTCTGTGCAGTAATCAACCAGGGACCTGATTCTGCGCAGTAGTGACAGGGAAATAAAGCCATGATATCAACGTCCCGCACTCAATCCTGCAGAAATGGTTACTACAAAGTTTACTGTGTGAAATAAACATTTATGTATATCTAGAAATTAAAGTTGAAGCTCCAATCTCCTCCCAATTATCCCCCAAAAAGTTTCTTGGTGCCTTGGTGACTATTTCGTTTAGAGAAGCAGTCAATCACAGCTGTCAATCATGATGTCACATTCCCATTTTTATAGAATCAAATACCGAACTAAGATCAAACTTATTTTAAAAAAGTAACACTTAAACTTAAATCAGCGTGATGAAAACTACCTAAAACGACAGAAAACATTTGGAAAACAATTATTTGAAGTGTAGTTTCATTGTTTGTTTCCATTGTGTCCCATTAGACTTCACATGGAGGGCGGCATTTATGACCTATACTGGGACCAGCCACCGGGGGGCGATCAAGACACTTTGGCAGTTTGTTTGTTTTTTACAAATTTTAGTATGTCAACAATGGAGCGGTTCATAGAGTTTCAACTTGTTCTCAAAAATAAAGAAATGCGGTCAGTACTTAATTCAATGAGTTCGTCTCGGGTTACTTGACTCTAACCGTTCCCTGAAAAATCAGGAATGAGATGCTGCACTAGATTTAAAGTGCTATGGGGAAGAACGTCTTCGTTTGACCAGTTGTGAACACGTGTGGGAAACACGCCAAAGAATTTGACTTTAAACAAGAGGCTATAAATAGACACGTAACAGGTGCACTCATCAGGTTGTTTTGTCTGAAGAACGGCTGAATCCCATGAGGGAACTTTCACTTTGACGGGTGGTCTCAGTCACCTAGCTCCACGAACGAAGGGGGTGATCAGAGGGTGTTACCCCACTGAAACCCCATCAATCAGAGTGTGGCAAGCCGAAATGATACCGATGAGAGTAACAGGACATGTGCCTCCTGACAGCTTTTCATGCAGAAACTCCAGCACTGAAACAATCTGACAGTGGACTGGGTCTGCATGATGTATAGTACACCACCTTTTAAAGAAACACCTCCTTCTATTGGAGGGAGCCCTAGCACTCAGAATGGTCTCTATTACATCCACTGAAAGTCCATCATCCAGTGGCGATCTAGAAAATTTTGCATGGGGGGGCAAAGGGGTGGCAAGAGGTCTTAGCAGGGTGGCAGGGGTAGACGGTGGGAATCCCTATATGTGAATTGCTTTAATAAAACAAACACAAAAACACAGTAGTTAGTTTAATCGTGCCCTTACACACTACAAAGGTTTTTAATTCACAACAGGAATAAGCCCAGCGCAGTGTTCAAACAAAACAAAACTTTGCATCTTTTAAAAAGTAAAAGTATAAAAAGCAAAATGAAAATATTAAAAATAAAAGTACAATAATTGTGTCCAGGGACTTTTAGCCTTAATGGTTATGCTCCAGCTACTTATTTCAACTACTCTTGCCAGCAAAAGTCAATATGTGAAAACCGGTTATCCTTGTATTAAATTAATACAATTTAGGCAATTTAGCCTAGTCTATAACATAATAAAAAAATATTTTGAGGTTTTTGTCATTTCATGTTTTATATTTCTTGCAGAAGTTGATTACTGTGCACTGAGGACATGATATAATTGAATGCATACATCAATTAAATTGTGTAAAATACAAAATATTATTTTAATGTCTATTATCTCTGTTTAAATGGTAAAGAATACTTAAATCTACAATTTAAGCCATTTACTATAAATATGTGACTCATTTTAGAGAAAATATGTGTAAATAAACAATTGGGACAGGAAAAGTCACCGCATACCAGGAATGACCCAGCTAAATATTTGTATCACATCCACACACGCAGTTATATTTAGACTACTTAATATAATAATCCTGATTTTATTAGTTATTTCCCCAGTTTTAACCTGGTTTCATTGCTGTGATATCTGAGAGGAATTGGATTTTCTTAGCTAATCAAATGATCGATCTCCTAACTGGCACTGTATTGTGTGTTGTAACGTAACGTCGGCGTAACAGCGACCCTCAGTAAATATTATTATGGATACAAACAATTTATATTTTTTATTAAGCTGTTCTTGTCTTTACTAAAATCAAAATTAGGCCAATCAAAGGGAAGAGTGCTCTTACAAATCACGAGGAAGTGATTTGACCGCTGATTTTGGCTAACGTAATAGACTCGCTGTTTTTGCTGATGCTGAATCGTCTTTAGCATACAATACATTCATTACAAATGTAACTTTAAGTTAAACGTTTGTTTAACTACACATGGGGAACTCACTTCACCTTCAGAGGCTCTGGGGCAGCTCAGTCTCTCCAGTCGGGTTGCAGGGCCACCGCACCGCAGCAGACTTGCTGTGTGTGTGTGTGTGTGTGTGTGTGCGCGCGCGTGACTGAGCGAACGCCGCTCTGCACGTTTGAATCAGGGACGTACTAAGTATTTGAGGGGCAGGGGGGACGGTCTTTAATACAAATTTAATTGTTCACTTTTGGTAAATGTATCGTTTAGTTCACTGTTTTGAGAAGCTTGCGGGTTGTTTTTACAAGTACAGTTTTTGGATCACCAAAGTTAGGGGGCAGCTGGGGGGGGCAAGGCTCTAGAGTGGGGGAGCACCTGCCCCCCCTTGCCCCCCTGTAGTTCTACCAGAAAGACTCGGGAGAATAATACTGAGACAATAACATTTATTTACGAGCTCAGCAAGCAATCAAATTCTTTGGCGTAGGCCCCGTCCGTAATTCGCATTCCGAGGGTACGGAATCTGCGCATTCCGCCTGAGATGAAGGCGGGGGCGCAGCCCACCCCCGCGAAGTAAGGAAGGGTGCCATCTGGTGGTGGTGGGGTGGAAGGAGGAGAGGACATCCTGGCATCTTCAGGGTAGAAGGGAGAGCCCGTCTGGAGGTGATGGGAAGGATGGAGGGGAGGACCCAGCGTAGAATGGTAGGGAGATGAAGGAAGGTCCTGTCTGGTGGGGAGGACCCGGCGTAGAATGGTAGGGAGATGAAGGAAGGTCCCATCTGGTGGTGGATGGGGAGGATGGAGGTGGTTGAAGCGACAGCATCTGAGAACTCAGACATGAGTAAGTACCACCCTTATATATTTCTACCAGAAAGACTCGGGAGAATAATACTGAGACAATAACATTTATTTACGAGCTCAGCAAGCAATCAAATTCTTTGGCGTAGGCCCCGTCCGTAATTCGCATTCCGAGGGTACGGAATCTGCGCATCCCGCCTGAGATGAAGACGGGGGCGCAGCCCACCCCCATAAATTCGGCGGAGTAATAATCCGCCGGGACGGGCCCACCCCCAAAGAACGGTAGAGGAGGTATACCCACTGGTCGTGAATCCTGAAGTACCTGGAATAGAGAGGAAAAAAAATATTAGAAATAGGCTATAAATTTTTTTTTTTTTTTTTGCGTGAGCCGCGACCTTCTTATGATGGGACGCGTGAGCCACGGGCCATCTTTGATCGGACACATGGGCCACGGGCCATCTTTTGATCGGACACATGGGCCACAGGCCATCTTTTGATCGGACACATGGGCCACAGGCCATCTTTTGATCGGACACATGGGCCACAGGCCATCTTTTGATCGGACACATGGGCCACAGGCCATCTTTTGATCGGACACATGGGCCACAGGCCATCTTTTGATCGGACACATTGGCCACAGGCCATCTTTTGATCGGACACATGGGCCACAGGCCATCTTTTGATCGGACACATGGGCCACAGGCCATCTTTTGATCGGACACATGGGCCACAGGCCATCTTTTGATCGGACACATGGGCCACAGGCCATCTTTTGATCGGACACATGGGCCACAGGCCATCTTTTGATCGGACACATGGGCCACAGGCCATCTTTTGATCGGACACATGGGCCACAGGCCATCTTTTGATCGGACACATGGGCCACAGGCCATCTTTTGATCGGACACATGGGCCACAGGCCATCTTTTGATCGGACACATGGGCCACAGCCATCTTTTGATCGGACACATGGGCCACAGCCATCTTTTGGTCGGACACGGGGGCCACAGGCCATCTTTTGATAGGTCACAGGCCGTCGTTTCATAGGACGCATGGCCACAGGCCGTCGTTTGATAGGACACAGGCTATCTTTTGAATTGTTTCACATCGACCACAGACCATCTTTTGATTTCTTATGTGCAGGCCCACTGGCTATCTTAACTTCATACAAGGCCACCTTGGCCTAAACACCACCACCAGTAGTTGCATAGGTATTTACCTGAACCGTTGCTGGAGAGCTTGCTGAGCTTCGAGGATGACTTTTGAATCGGGTCTTATGTGACTAATGCGGAGGAAGACCATCTGCCAGGATCTTAATAGCTGAAGTAGAAATGCCACAAGCAGCTGCTGTAATGGTTGCCCCGATCCTGAAGGAAGGACCAGTATACTGGGAGGGAGATAGACTGCGACATTTGAGGACAGAAACTGATAAGTCCTGACCAGGCTTAGAGAGAAATGCTCCGTTAGAATTTTAAATAGATGAAAAGGGACAGAATTTGATACTCGTTTATGAATTGATAATGTGAAACAGAGCCTTGAGAATCATCCTTATATTTCTTAACAAGAGAGAGTAAAAAAAAATTAGGTGAGAACGTGAATCAGAAAAAGACCATGGGGAAAACTGAGTATTTAGCTCCTGGAGTGAATCCCCTGAATGCATGAGCCATGAACGCTGTAACAGACATAGCTGCAATGGATTTTGCTTTACTAACTTAGTGTGTAGTGTTGCCATTTTAAGCATAACCGACATCTGCAAGGTTACAACACTCAAAGTTCAGCATTGGGAGAAATTCATTTAAGAAATTGCTTTTTAAAGGCTACAACAGCGCTGAGAGAAGCTAGCGACATTCCTCCTGGGTTAGAGCATCATAACCAACATTTACATGAATCCTGCCCACGGGACATTTATAGAATATCGAGACAAAGTAAGCTAATCAGTGACTAGAGATAGTTACGATGAGCTACATGATTCATCAACAACCATTCGGAATGTTGTCTATAAGTTGACACTTCTTGAGTCTCTCCATCTTGAATGATTCCGGTTGAAAGTAAAAAATTGTTGGTGAGAGGTAATCGAAGCTGCAAACGAGCTGTTAAAACTCGACCCCTGTGCCGGGAGCAGCAGCCCTACCACGACCAAGGGATAGACAAACGATATGCTTACTCGCCTTCAAAATGATCATTAAATGCTATACGAGTTATCTGTGGGGCATTCCGAGCCAAACTCCGCATACACACGGGAGACCCGCCACATATCGATTTTCGTAATTGTAGACGAGGAAGGTACAATCAGCCGTGATCAGGATGTAGAAAGAGGAATCTGAAAAGAAAAGCAAAACATTACTAATTTGACAATCTCTGTTAGAGGAGGGCAGGGTGATGGATCCGGGTTGCTGAAGGGCAAAGCCGTCTGAAAGCCTGGAACGAAGTGAAAGCGAGTAGCGATGGCTTGCAGTGCAGGAATGAGCGGAACCTTAGTTGTGAAATTGAAGACGACTAACAGCCAAATTATCGTCTTAGGAATGGCATGATCGCCTAACGATAAGATCTGCCTTGATGACGACCATGCTTTGTTAGCCCAACGATATCAATATATTTTGCGAACACATCAAATCCCTTAGGACGCTATAGGATGAATTTTTGTGAAGAGCGGACAAAATGAACCTTGAGTGAGCTTAGAGATTTATCTAGCCTTTACTGATCTAGATATCCGAATCTGAGATTGGACATGCACCCTTGTCTAGTGTTTTTTTTTTTTTTTTTTTTTTTTTTGTTGAAATTCTTAAACCGCTAAATCTGCCTTCTTACGGTACTTACCTGAAGTAAGGTGACGGCGGCTTGTCAAGAAGCCACTAGCATTACCTAAATTATACTTGATCTGTTGTATTTTGAGCATAGAAACCTGTTCTCAGATGCGCAGCATTTGCCTGACATGGCTCCCGAGATGCTCTATGCAGGAATAGCGCCGTTCATGGCTGGGAGATCGCTGGCCACAACAAAAGTTGAGAGTCTTGAAGAGAAAGATACATGAACATGAAAATCATACAGTTGAGCAAAGACAATGTCACTCGAGTCTCCTTCGCTGATTAGTTCTGGTGATTGGTTTGACTTGATAAAACTAATATGACTGTTAGTTCTGAGTTAGCAGTTTTGACTATGTGGCCTTTGACCGGAGCATCCTTAGTCTGCATTCTGTACATTAATGTGGAAATACCCGTCACATAAAATATTTCTATCACGCATATATCAGTGTATTAAGTAGTCACCAGGAAGATTGAGTATTACAGAGATTGTACACATTTTCCAGTATTGGAGATCTCATCTTAATTAGGGGACGTATTATAATATGATTTTAAAGTATCCTAAATATGTTGAAAATAATTGTTTGTAGAGTTACAACACTTATGTAATATGTAATTAACTCCCATTGTAGAGATATCCACTACAGTATGCATAACAGCCGAATGATGCTCTCATTAGCGCAGGTTTTATGTATTTGTTTATTTATTTATTTATTTATAAATCAGTTACACAGTTGATAGTGGGTATTTGCAAACTGCTCACGAGAGTGTGGTATCGACGACGCTGGTATATCAGATCACTGTAGTCTACTGTGGAATATCGGTGATGCAACACTTGTTTACATTTGCTATGGACACTTCCCCTTTAAGGCGAGCTATCCGGCCCCCGTTGCAGTCTAAATATCAGTAGTACCGTAACTAAGAACGCGCTGCGCCGCGTCACCGTGGACAACGATTTGAACTCTACCGTTGATGTAGGAAGCAACGGAGATACTTACCTGGATGAAGTTTAATCATGATAGAGGGGACATGATAACGGTGGCTAGTGGAAGCGCCTACCAAAAACTTGAAAGACCGACTTGAAAGCCTTGGAAGTGGAGCTTGAACTTGAACCAGTGAGAGACGCCTCTCGTGACTTGCAGACTTGTTGGTTCATGTCGGTGGATCGGTGATCTGCGGGACGATGCACCCGTGCAGACAGCGTGGTTCTTTTGCTGTTGATGATGACTCTTCCTGCCGGATTATCCTGGCTGAGTTGACGCTGTTGAGGCTTTTGATGACGTGAAATGGAAACTGATTGGTTACCCAGCGTGTTTTAGCCTGGATGAGCTGAACTTCTCATGGGAGGCCTTGGCTGATCTGGAGACCGCTGTGTCTACGGGGAGATGCGGCACTGACGCGGGAACCTCGACGTGTAGCGGGATCCGTCGTCGGAACTTGATAATAGTAAACGATTTGCGTGTCCTGAAAACATGTAGGCTGCCGACTGAGCGAGAGCATGAATGGTTGAAGCGACAGCATCTGAGAACTCAGACATGAGTAAGTACCACCCTTATATACTGGCTATTAGGATGTGATTGGATAGTGAGAAGGTAATACATGACGTGAACGATTGAGTCTACCTGGCAGAACTAGCGCTTAGCTTCATATCCGCCCCTGCCATCACGGTCCCCCTCAATTGCCAAACATGAAGATTCTCTGAAGCTAACTCGGACCGGGGATGGAATATCGTGTGAATATCCCTGTGCCTGAGACAGATGTAGCAAATTCGCTCTATGAAATATTAATAATCAACAATATCTGGTTATAATTGATTATGAATATTTGAATCAGTTAATATAATTAACTTAATGTAGTAAAATGAATATTTAAATCAACCCACCTGTTTGTCCCGTGAACACTCGGCGTTAATTGTTTATTAATTCTATAAAATATTCATTTCCGTGGAAGGGAAATGTCTTTCTTACTGTACAGTACTGTTAAAAGCATGTAGTCACAATCTAAATCGTAAAGTAAACTTTGTATGCAAGCAGAGAATCAGAACCAAATACATATTGTGCACGAGTTTTATTTACAAAAACACGAAAACATAACTAACATACAAACAATTACACATTCATTCATGCATTAATAGGTAGATGGTTAAGGTGAAACTGGAAGCAGGAAATGGAACTATGGAAAATATCCATTTAACTAAGAAAAGAACCATCAGCTTATTATTTTAAAAACCCCTCATTAAATGTATACATGCATGGCCTTTGCAGTGGATACAATTCTTGAAGTTGTTGAAAATTGAAGTTGTTGGTTCTGTGAGTGTCAAATGTTGAAGTTGCAATCGTTTTCTTCTCCGTTGGATGAAGAAGATATGAAGAACTTGCGTGGTTAATTTGACTTTGTTGTGGTTGAGAGAGTCTGCTCTCTCCCGAATGAGCACATGGCTGCTTGTGAGTCAAGGCTTGCTGCCCTGGGGCCAAGCAGGACAGCACAGCACCTCTAAAGTACAGAGAAGGCCAAAAAGAGGTTGCCCATTCAGTGAGGGTAAAGTTGCAGTTTTCTTCTGAGTTGGATTCTGGGCTCTTTTGGGAGAGTGAAGGCATAGCTGGCTGTGGTCACAGCCTGCTGGGGCCGGGTCCCCTACAGACATCAACCCGAGGCCAGAGAAAGAGAGGACTGAGAGAAGGAAGGGCTTGTAGAGGTGCAATTTAAAGCCTGAGAAATGTCCCACCCTCAGGGTTGACTCGGCAATAAGAAGGAGTTTCAAGCGGGAGAATTTGATTTATTGATCTTTGTTTCAAGCGTGCTCATTTGCATGTGCAGCTCGATTGGTTGCTGATGAAGAAAGTATGAAAGATTATTGTAATATGTTGTTGTTATCGAAACATCATGTACACAGAAATTCAAAGTACCAAGTTATAGAGACCAAACAAGTGAGGTTACATTGACCGTTGGTTCTATCAAAATAATCCACAGTATCAAAAATAAAATAAAAAATAATAGAATTAAATGACACTACACAAAACAGTAAATCAGTCACACAATTTTCTGGGGTGCATGTTAATTTATAGATCCGTTTATCTATGATTAATGCAGCAAAGTTTGTTTTAAAGTCTGTTTCTGTCTTCTCTGTCTGGACAAACATTATAATATTCTTAACAGCAATAAAAAATAAAAAATAAAAACTGCAAAAAAAACTTATCGTAGTTAGGGCTGGACGATTTTGGCTAAAATCATAATCGCGATTAATCGAACAAGTCACCTCGATTACGATTATTGAACGATTATTTAAAAAAAAATTCTCATGTCACTGGCAAGGCTTTTACTGTAAATATGTTTACGGTTATTTTTCTAATGAAAGTGCATAATCCTATCTTTGTGATTCTAAAATAAGGAAAGACACAGATAGCTATTAATGCTTATTTATTAAATATTTCAAACATTTGAATTAAACAAAGCATACAATGCTTGAAATAAAAACGTCTTATAAAAAACTTAATTTAAGTTTTAATGTAAAAATAAAGTTTCCTAAAAATGTAGAAAATAAAGAACTTTTAAAAAGTTATTTTTGTAAACAAAATAAATTATTGTAAATATTGCCATCTTAAAAGTAAAATATAACTTGTATAAAACTAAAAAACAAATCATTTTCATATTGTGTAGCATTTGTAAATGCTTGTGTTAGACACCTGTTTTGTGGAGGCACTTGCTGGGCGTTTGTCAGTCTCTCTCTCTTTTTGAGCAATGCACACATAATGTGTCAGCAGCATCTACAGTTTGCCTATGATTTTCTCTGATTCGATCATTAACACGCTGGCGAACGATCCCGACTTCAGCGTCATCCTTACGACAACACGGCATTGATTACAGCTCTTGTTCACACAGCGCGCGTCTCGGGACTGAACACGACAATGTTACTAGAGCCATCAACCTGGCATCAATCCCGGCTGTTTGCGTTCACACAGAAGGAAATTTCCCGACAATTTAAGGGCGGGGGTGTAGAGAGATGTAGCGGTTGACACCCAGTCGATGGGGTGTCATTGGTTGTTGCGTTATATCTTACCCGGATACAATAGTGCTATTTTCTGATTGGCTAACAACACCAGATGAACAACACGGAGACGCGCTTGATTCCTGCCGGTTCCACACAAAGTAAGAGTAGAGTTGTGGGCGCTGCGGCATATTAAATATATTAGAAATAGTTTTTCAGCGTGAGAAATACAATGTGTTGGCGGGAGAGCGTGACAAAAAGACCGAAATGAGTGACTGTCACGCTCAATGCGTGACACTTGAGAGCCCTGTGTTTTAAGGGGAAAGCACATTAACGCGCAGTGGGCGGAAATATTAATAGGATTCAAAAACCGAAATAACCGACATGGAAAGATTATGTCGGTTATAGGCTCTGAATTTCGGTTTCGATTATTTTTCGATTAATCATCCAGCTCTAATCGTAGTCATGGTAACCAAAGACCCTTCTTGCCATTGTTGGGGGGATGGGACCACATATCCCAGAGTGAGTTTTAAATATTATTTTAATAAATAATTGGTCTGATTTGTCTCAGTCGTTACACAGGAGATCCTCCTGTTTTGTATTGCCCACGGCGACTCTGGTCGGCCAACGAGGCGCTTCACCAGGACTCTCAGGAATAGACCCAACACTGGAAACTGTTCCCTGTATGGGCCATGGCGTCCGGACCCAGGGGAGAGGGAGAAGTCAGCGAGAGTTACAGGAGACATTGCGTTGTTTCTTGTGATGCGAAGAGATCCACCTCGGCTTTGTAGAATCTTTCCTAGATCTGACTGACTACATCGGGATGGAGCTTCCAATTCCTGTGTCTGGACAATAGATCTGCTCCCACATTCATGCTTCTGGGAATGTAAATCGCCGTGAGGGACAGGAACTTGTCTTAACCCAAAACAGAACCTGCTGCGCTA